>CM062809.1:701903694-703103694 GCA_031772625.1 Pinus tabuliformis | reverse complement strand
CAAAATCACAAAGTGTCGTCTTGGCTTCCTGCCGTTTTTTGAAAAGAAAATCGTTAGTACTGTCGCTTTGAAAGAAGAAATAATTCAGATTTGTACCTAGCATTCTTTTTGTCATTCACACATTAAGAAAGCGGAAAACAAATACATGCATGTGCATTTGCATTTAGACTGCTTGTTTATTTTGATTTAGGACAATGCATCTAGTGTGTGCTCTCTGCCCTATGTTGAAAGGATTTCGCTTCTCTTTCCTTAGTAGCTAGGATTTTCATTACAAAAAGCAGAGTAAACGACTGTTTATCATCTTAGATTGCATATTTACGAGTTGTATATCTACATCATGCGGTGAACCTTAAAGGCAAAATTCTTAAGAAAGATCAACTGTAAAATAAATTCAATGAACATAAAAACACTTTGGAACCTAATGCACAACATCTAGAAGTCTAGGCTAGAGACGTATTCCGGCGTCGTAAAGCCTGTTAACTGTCGCTTTCATCGTAGGTTGGGTGATTCCTCCTCTTTGAGATGACAAGTGCCAGTACGGACTTTTGCTCCAACATACCGATGAGTATATATTGGGAGACCACAATAGGATATATCCTTTATCCTTAAGAAGCCGTGTCTGCCGCCCTATCAATCGCAATGCACTGAACACAGCATTCGGGAAGATTGACTACCCTACTGTAAAAGGTATTTTGCAATTTTGCGATTGGTTTGGTAATCCCTTTGTCTAGATTTCCAGAGTAGTCTCTTTCGTTCCTTTTCAGACTCCTTAAAGGAAAATGTCCATTTGAGCACTTGTCACTTCAGGCTCATTAAAAATCAAAGGCAACTAGAGTCATCTTTAGCTTTTTCTCGACTCTTAAAAATTGAAAAAGCAGGTTGTGTCAAAGCATCTAAAATTCATTTAATTCATAATAACATTTTCCTCTCCTATTTTGATTTGATCAAATAATCCGTAATCGTGGAAGAAAGTCAATCAAAACCCCGTCGTTCGCAGAGACTAACGAGTCAACCGTCTTTGACTCTAGAAACAAAACCATTCCAGGCCAAGCGAACTCATTTAACTAGGTCAAAGTCTCCTGGTTTGTTTGAAACTTGTGTTTCAACATCGTCTGAGACTCCAGCTACTCCAACCATTTCTGGTATCCCTGCCTCTACAGAAGAAGTTCCGCAGTTACAAGAGGACACTAGAACTGATCCTAGTTTAACAATAAACACTTCTATTCCTGAACCAGCTCCATCTAAAGGCTGAAGTGTACAATTCGTGAAGCTAATATGACTTTGAAGGATGGACAGCACCATGAATGGTTTGTGGCATCGTTAATGCCGCATTTGAGGATGCGCCGTCGCAACAGAGGTTAACGACTCAGGCAAGGGCCTTGGAGATCACGATGAGACTACATGAGAACCCAATGCAAGATCCTAACTTGGGAGTTCAACAAATCCATGTGCAATTGAAGAACTTATGCCTTGAAATGTAGAGTCTAAAACAGGACAGGACAACTAGTCCAGAAGTGCGCGAAGAGGTGTGGTGCGTAAAATGCAAGGGGCAGGGTCATGATAAGGACCACTGCCCAGTGTTCAAAAATTACCTCATGGGAGGAGGACCGATGTCGTTAAGGCTAGAAGCATAAGCGGGAACTAGAATGGTGCCTGCTTTGTGGTGCACGATTTTTCAAATAGGTGGAAAGCATGCTACGGACAATTGCCATTTGTTACAGAAGTACACACAGAATACGCAACAATTTTTCTGTAATTTTTATATGTCAATGGGACACGATGAGCACACTTGTAAAAGCTATGAGCTTATGATGGATAGAACCCCCACCTACAGGGTTCAGGCTGAAACGTAGCCGCTAGACCAGAGTGCAGGGATGGCGCGAATCGGATTTCAGGGGCGTGGACGAGGCCGAGGTGGATGAGGACCTGGAATAAGCCGCGCGAGGAAGATCCAAATGTTAACATTGTGCTCCAAAGTGGAATTATGACGAGAGATGATAAAGGCAAACAACCAGAAGATAGTACTTGGGTTCGCAAAGCTCCCGCGAAAGAAGAGGAGTTTGATTTGGAGTGTGCTCAAGAAACCTTTATGGAAGCTAAGAAGAGCTTCACTGATGCCTCCACTTCAGGAAGAAAAGATAGACTGGAGCTGGATATGGACCCATCTATGCTTACGGCATTCCTGGAAACATGCATGAAGCTACTGCATGATAGTAACGCTGTAAAAGGATTGCAGGAACTTATTAACAGATGCGTTGGGACCGCGCCAGGAGAACTGCGTGTAGTCCGGAGGATTGGAAGGCATAAGATGAGGACGGGGAGAGAAATGAGGCTAACCGCATAGATTGGAGAATATGAGATGGAAAAAGTAATTTTGGACTTAGGATCGGACGAGAACGTTTTGCCGAAGCAGACATGGGAGCGGATGGGGAGGCCTACACTGTAGTGGTCTCCTATTCAGCTGCAAATGGAAAACCAACAAAAGGTAATACCCTTGGGGTGATTGCAGGGAATTACAGTGGATATTGAGGGAGCGAGCACGCTAGTAGACTTTGAGGTGATAGAAATTGTTGATGACAACAATTCCTACGTCGCGCTCTTAGGAATTGATTGGGCCACTGACATGAATGGGGTGATCAATCTGAAGAAGCACAAGATGATTTTTTAGAAGAAGTCTCTGTGCGTAGTTATACCCTTAGACCCTGCTAAGGGATCGCACTATACAAGAGCTGGTGCGTGACTATGAAAGTGATGATGATTTGGATTGTATCTACAAGATAACCATGTGAGAGCAACACTGAGTAAATCCCACCGCGGATGGACAAATATCATGGGAGCGTGAAAGCTCCTGCACTTCAGATTCGGGTGAGGAGATAGAATGATGACAGAACTGGTTACACAAGGTAACCACGCTTACTTGTAACATGATGACAAGGTCACTGCACTATGTATTAACAGAAGTGAGAGATTTTCCTACTTATGATGGATTAGGTGACATAGATGCTTTCTTGGATAGATTTGAAAGGGAGGTGTCGGAAAAACAACGTTTCCAAGCCTTGAATTGAGTACTGTGCATTATGCCCACAAGGTGGTGGGGTACCCACAGAGGAAGCTTTGAAGACAAGCGTGCATGTAGAAAAATGTTACACTCATGGTTTGGGAAACTTATAGTGCAATTGGCAAATAAATACAATGGACGAGATCATCCGTGCGCGCATCTATCTAGGTGGGTATAGGCATATGGTAAACAACCTACGCGGATGCACATGAACTTCACATTGTGAAATATGTTCAATAAGCATGTGTTGGGGGGGAAAATGCATGAACGGTCCCTCAAGTTAGAACGAAAAAGTGTGGAGAGAATGAGCGTCTAGAAGGTTATCCATGCGGAAGCATTTAATGAAGTGTACAAAGCACTGAACAAGGTATGTAATGCGCAGTGAAATGATTGGGACCTACACATACTAGCAGTATTATGGGCTTATAGGACAACGTGCAAGAAACTGACAGGACAGGCACCTTCTAGGCTGGCCTATGGAGAAAACGTTGTAATATCGATGGAGTATATCATGCCAAGTCCGCACATAGCAGTGCCCACAGATATGATGGATCACGGAGCCTTGGAAGAGGGGATTGTGCAAATGGAAGAGCTCTAAGAAGAACACTTGGGACCTGATGAAGAGATCCAGCTAGGTAATCTTAGGCTCCAAGAACTCATGAATGAAAGAGTTTGGTTGAGGGAGAAAAGCGCCATGGTAGAAGACAAAATCAAGAAGCTTGAGGAAGGAATAAAGAAGGACTTTCTTGATGAAAAAATTGTGGTGATAAAATAGGATACGCACCATTACATTGACAAATTTGGGGACTATCGCTGAGAGTTGATCAGTTTGATGCCTTGGATTGGACCATATGTTACTAAGGGCATCACAGATGGTGGCACAATTTAGTTAGTAAAATGCGCGAAGTTAAATGGAAAACCCTTCCCAGGAGAAGTAAATGATAAACGGTTGAAGCCATATACAGGTGGCGTAGCCACCTGACTAGTTGTGGGAAGCACAGTATTAGCACTCTAGGTAGTTGAAAGGAGGCACGGGGCTATAAACTACTCTTCCCCAGAGCTACGCAATGACAAGACTACGTACAGGAGCGAAGTGTCACAAGGTCTATGACAATGCAAGGGTAGCTACACTGCCGCGCGGGTTGGCTGGAAAGTGACCGTTATAGTCACTATTCATGATGTGATGCTTGGTTTGAGACCAATTGGAGTGGGTGACAGGAATTTAAGGCAGGCCTTATGGGTTAGATTTGGGAAAATTTGCTACTAAGGTAGCATTAATGAACCAGATTTGGGGGGAACAGTCAAATTCGAATTCAAAAGGCACTATAAATTACAAAGGACTACCCGGCAAACAACACTTGACCATTTGAGAATTGAGCTGTCATGCGCCCGGAGATTTCTGATCCTAGACTTGTTTGATCTGTTGGAGTTAAAGACGTTATGTGAACACCTACCTAATCAGTTGAGATATTTCTGGAAAAGAAAGATGGCAGTGTCTGAAGAAGCCAGGGATATTGGAGAAATGACTGCTGAAGAGGTCGGACAGGCCATGACCTTAGCAGATGCCCCTGAGAGCACTAGGATAGTCGCGGAAATCACTAAATCACTACACACACCGAAACCTAAGAAAGATAAGCATCCCATGGTTCTGGTGCGTGTGTCCCCTAGAAACCTGTTGTGAACTAAACTGACCATGGAAGAAAATGGGAAAGCAATTAATCTGGAAACTGATGAGGAGGAGGAAGACCTTAAGGAAATCCTGGTCGAAGAGGAGGACGAAAAAAACATGGAGGTGGGAACTAAGGGCGTGGACCCTCTAACCAGGTTGCCCGCATATGTTTCTCTGCGGAAGGGGAAGGCAAGGGTGCCCAAGGACCTAGATGAGAGTGAGAGTTCTCTGCAGACTTTGCTGCTACCCGACAATATCATTTTTGAAGGAGCGCACTTGGGACGGGTGCCAAGTCTAAAGTTTGAAGACTGGGATCTCACGGGCCATGAGAAGTTCCCACACTTGGCAACCGCACAGCTCATGAAGCCAAAGAAAAACACTGCGGCAGGAGTCATAGAGTTGGAACCGCACAAGTGGTTGTGCAGAGTAGAGAAAGCAGGGTTGTTAAACCTACTCTGGGTGCCACATTACAATCACACCCCAAAAACTATCTTTGTCATTAGACAGCTGCTCTGCCTGGTGCATGATGGGTGTTTGTGGTTAGAGGAGCCCATCCCCATCAAAAACCACCTGATTCATAGAATTACCCAACTTCCTTGCAAAGGCAAGGACTCAGTGGACATTACGGAGGGTAAGAACAATGATTTGGCCATCACGGAGGCCATGAAGGAAAAATTCAAGATGGAGAAGAAGAAGAGAGGGTACAAAATCTCCAATATCAAAAATAAGGCTATAAGGGTTTCCACCCAGATACTGGCTGGCAAGGTTATGTGGAAGTGCCGCGTGGATGAGGTGCCCACACCGATGGTTGCACTTGTCGCACAGTGTGTAGAGAGCATCCAGTTTAACTGGTCAGAGTACCTATGCAAGGAGTTCCTGGAGAATTTCCGCGAGGCACAGGAATAGGGGAAGACCTTCCACTATGCATGACTTTTGTTTTCCATAGTGCTAGTGGCTTGGGAATTGCCTGAGGATAGCTAGTTCACCACAATTGCACGGGGTCTCCTAGAGGCAGTGAAGTACGCTTTACTGTGGGCCACTAAAGATGCGCAAAGGATCTGAGACAATAAAATATTCTAGGTGTTCGTGGAGATGAACACCAAAATGGGGATTAGCCACAAGCCACAGTTATCACCCACTCTCTATAATGGTCTGCAAAGCTTCGCGGAGTTCAAGGCGGACTTCCATCATGTGTATATTAGGGTGCACAAGGACCCCGTGAAGAAGTGGAATGAGCTCCCGTACCTAGCCACAGATGATATCATATTCTCTGTAATTGAGTCATGGCCGCTAGAGTGGCGCGCTCCATCCATCTCCGCATTGGAAATGGAGAAGTTAGCTACACAAATGACGAAGGAGGAAGCAAAACTACGATGGCACAGTTAGTGGAGAAGAGAAGAAAAGAGGTGGTAGCAGCGAAGGCGCAGGAGGTGCGGGACGTTACGAAGACAATAAAAGAATAATAAAAGGCAGCGGCAGAATAACAACAGGCAGCAGAGAAGGAGTGGGAGGGCCATAAGTCGTCGTCACCTAAGGAAGAGCCTGAGACAGAGGAAGGTGGCATGGACCTATAGATAGCGTCTACACAGTTGAAGTGCTAGCGCTTGAGAGAGCAGGTGGGGCCGCGGAAGCAGTCAAAAGCCTCCAAGACTTCGTTCAACCCGATCACCCTCATTGAGGGGGATCTACATGACATAGGGGAGATGGTGAGCGATGTCACTACGGAGGTTGTCCAATAGTTCACGGAGGAAAATCAGATTGCATTTGGGGCCTTCCAGGCATATATACAGGAGTTGTAGGTGCACACTCCTCAAGCTGGTACTTTGTCGACCAGCCTCACAGTAGGAACAGTCGCAGCTAAGAAAATGTTGCGTACCCATAAGACCAATACTATAGCACTTCGAGAAGGGGCACTGGTTACAAAAAATGAGGCTGGTAGGCTTATGGTCAATGCACTAAAAGGAGTGGGGATCAACATGGCTGCGCTCCCTTGGGGGATGCTCTATGTTCTGCAGGACGGAGTAACTCCAGAAATGCGGGCTAGGGAGGGTCGTGCGCTACAGGTGTTGAGTGAAAAATGATTTAACATGGAACAACTAAGCCTACAGTGCGATGAAGTTGTAACATAGAATAGGAAGCTAGTGAAGGGGGTTGAAGATGCCTGCCAAATGGTCCCTGAGTTGGCCATCCCAGCAGAGGCACCAGAAGAGGTGCATATCCGGAGGTTAGTAGCAGGGGTGCGCAAGGCGCGAGAAGAAATGGTTAAGGTTTAGTTGGAGCTAAACCTTCAGATAGGTGAGCTGCAATTGAAGGCACAACCTTCAACTCCACTAGAGGTGAGGGAACAACACACTAGCACCATCACAACAGGAACAAAGCAGATTAGTAGTGCAGTGAAGGACTGCACCAAAATTTTGGAAGAGTTGTTCGAGGTCCTCACCACTCTGTAGGAGGACCGTAACATACAGCGCTTAGAAATAGAGGTGCGTGAGATACAACAAAGATATGATGATATAAAAGGGACCGCACAGATGGTGGCCCTTACATAGAGGCTCACACAGATGCAACAGGAAAAAATGCTTAAGGAGTAAGTAGATGTGGCGTGACATAAGGAAGCAGTTTTGAAGGTGCGCGTCCAACCATGGATCAATGAGGCCTTCGTCATTACAGCCTTGATCGAAGCCAAGCTCGTTCAGATGTAGGGAACATAGGAGTAGATGCAAGGTAGCAGTTCAAATATCGCGGTCTCTGAACAGCGCATGCAAGACGTACAGCAGGCAGTTGCTTCATGCACTGCCAATCTTGCAGTAGTTTGGGTAGAGTTGGGAGGTCTCTACGTGAAGATCTCTGCACCGACAGGGTGACTCGAGGGCGAGTCATGATGTTTGTGTTAGGGCCCTATTGGGCACGAGATCCCCCAAGGGAATATTTGGGGCTTAAGGCCCAGATTTTGACTAAATTCCAATGTAAAGATTCCGCGTTTTGTGGGCACGGAGCGCGAACTTTTAATGAGTCATAGGGTTGTCCACCCTCATTTTTGTAATGTAATTTCGGCTTTAGAGATCTACACATGGTCTGCAGACCATGGGATTGTATTAATAGAGCAAGGCTCTAAGTTGTAAATCAACGAATCAATTGAGAAATGAAGATGAAGAATTGAGTCTTATCTAAGTGTAGAGTCAAGTCTTTGGGTCATAGAGTAGGAGAAGGCTCTGTAGCTGAGTGTGCAGAGACCTAGTAGTCCGCAGCTGAGTGCACAGGGCAAGTCAAGTTTGTAACTTTTGGAGAAGTAATAAAGAGAACTCTTATATCATTTATGTGTATACTTTTCCTATTTTATGCATTGAGTATATTGGGTATGAATTGAATTTTTATTGTTTATATGCATGAACTTATATGATTATGTTGGCTAAGAGAATATAAGACAAAGTATCTATTTACGCGAAGCTAACTAATAGTTATAAGAAGATAAGTAAGATCTGCAGTGTAACTTGGGTAATTAGTGAATATCATTGTGTGGGTAGTGTAAAATCACCTCAGCCCCTAGTGAGGGTTGCACGAAGGCAATTGTAACAGATTGTGAAGGTCTCGAAGGTCAGGACAATGCGCGAAGTGACCTGCATGAAGCCATTCATAGTTGGAGTAAATCGACCTCCTATACATCTCCACAGTGAGGAAACTTGGTTTCAGCATCCCCCCATACTGCTTCGAGTGAGACCTCAGTCTGCGCTCCACGGACTATTGCCGAAAGGGCCAATAGTGTAGGGATTTGTTTGGATAATCAACTCTGAACCTAGGTCAGGCCCCCTCAAGACATAAGTACTTGGCTTTTTCAAGTACACATGTACATCATGAGGCATGGTTGATTGAATCAGATGCATCCTTTCACATCACTCCCCATAGAGAGTGGTTCGGCGAGTATGAGAAATACAATGGTGGTGATGTCTTCTGAGGGGATGATATGAAGGCTAGAATCATTGGTCGTGGAAATGTAAAGTTGAAGTTGCAAGGTGGAAGGGTTAGAACACTTCTGGGTGTTCTACACATTCCTGCATTGGTTAGAAATCTTATTTATGCAAGCAAGTTGGATGATGCAGGTGTAAAAACAGTGTTCGAAAAGGATACCTGCAAGATGGTTTAGGGAGCACTGGTATTAATACGGGGAGTTCAGATTGGAACTCTGTACAAGCTGCAAGGTAGCACTATTGTTGATGGCTGCAATAGTTCTGTGGTTCCTGAAAGTGGAGTAGAAAATCTAGTGGTATATGGAGAGAATACCATGCTATGGCATCAAAGGCTTGGACATATTAGAGAGAAAGGCCTAAAAATACTTCATGGTAAAGGTATGGTAGAAGGTATGAGTAATAACTCTATGGATTTTTATTTCTGTGAAAATTGTGAAGGAAGCAGTAGATTCAGAGGATGGAAAACTTAGATTCAGAGGATGGCAAACTGTGGAAAGAGGCCATGGTTGATGAAATGGCATCTTTGCACAAAAATGAGGCTTGGGATCTGGTGGAGTTGCTGGCTGAAAGGAAACCCATTGGCAACAAATGGGTGTTCAAGAAGAAGACAAATGCAAAAGGAAATGTGGAGAAATACAAATCTTGGTTGGTAGAAAAAGGTTATTCCTGGGTGTCGGGAATTGATTTTGGTGATATTTTTACTCATGTTGCCAAGGTAGCTTCTATTATATTACTTTTATCTATTGCTGCTGCTTCTAATTTTGAGGTAGAATAGATGGATGTGAAGACAGAATTTCTTCACGGGGATCTGGAAGAGGAGATCTACATGAAGCAACCTGAAGGTTTTGTAGTGAAGGGTAAGAAAGAATTGGTATGCAAGTTAAAGAAGTCTCTGTATGGGTTAAAACAGTCACCAAGGATGTGGTATCAAAAATTTGATACATTTATATGGGGAATTGGCTTCACCAGAAGAAAAGTATATCACTGTGTGTATTTTAAATTAATTGGTGACCGTGTTATTTATCTGGTCTTGTATGTGGATGATATGTTGCTGGTTGGAAATGACAAAGAAATTATCTAGGATTTGAAGACCCAATTGTCCTCCAAATTCGACATGAAAGATCTTGGTGCTACAAACTATATTTTGGGCATGGAAATTAGAAGAGATCGGGCAAAGAGGAAGTTTTGGTTAAACCAGAGGAAGTATGTCGAGACAATACTGCAGAGGTTTAATATGCAGGATAGTAAACTAGTGAAGGTTCCTATTCCTATAGGTGTAAAATTATCTGCCAAACAATGTCTTTGGACACAAGAAGAGGAAGAGTGTGGAGTACTAAAAAGGTATCTTTTTAATGATCATTTCAGTGGCTTTTCAGTGGGACTTGTGAATCTTTTACATCATGAATGTGGAAAACAATAGAGAATTGTGATAAAATATGTGGAATTAGTATGCAAGACTTAACCACTGATAGTTGTCATTCTCCTGTGCAGGAAAGGGTAAAAACGAGGAGCTGTTGTTCCAAAGAAAAAGATAAGAACAAGGTAACTGTTGTCCCTTTGACGAAGGACCGAGTGCAAACGAGGCAAAGCAGGCTGAAGCAAACCGGTCCGGAAAAGGAGGAGAAGGCACCAGCTCGGCGGAGGAGAAAAGAAGTGATTAAGGATTAACAGTTTGGCGAATCCCTCAGGATCTTCGATCCTGAGGGATCGCTGCTTTATTTATCTTATCGCTTAGACATCTCCGCCGTTACCCTTATATAAAGGGACGACATTGTTAGTCTTGGGGGGGATGCTTTTATGTAACTTCTTGTTAAAGATTGAACTTTGATCATTGAGTCTCGTTGAACTTGGCTCATTGTACTTTCTGTTTTATGCATTAATATAAACTTGGTGATTATCTTATCTCTGCAACTAGATTAGCTTAAAGCGGTGTACCCTTGAGGCTAAGGGCCCGGCCCCGGAGGACACTTGCTTCTGTATCACTATGATTTGATTTCTGCGTGGTTTTGTTTATCGTCACTAGTTGGTAATCTGATATGCTTTACAAGTTACATCACATTCTCTACTAAGATTCGTTCGTTAATGTTCTTTCTATTGACTCTGCATTATATCATCAATACTTTCAGAGTGGATTCAATATTATTAGACTTAATTGAACATTGTTATCATTGTGTTACGGAGCTTTATGCTGTGTATGTGTGTTAAGGAAATTATCTGAAAGGTGTGTTCTTTATGATTCAGGATTCATGCTGTTCCATTTTGAAACACAATTGTAATTCCTGTTGATGATTGATGTTAAATCAGATTACTTCTTCAGAGTGTTATGTGTGTATGATTTCCACATGCTGTTCCATAATTAGTAATTAATGATGTTCCATTAGTTGGTTGCGTGATTTGCTTGGAGAATGAAAGATTGGAGTTTTGGATTGCAATGAGTGCATTTGAGTTGATAGGATAAGGTTTGATTCTTGCTCGCGAGGTTTAGTTATAGCGATTGCTGTTCCATTTCAGAATTGTTGTTCCATTTTAAGCATTGTTGTTCCATTCTAGATTTGCTGTTCAATTTCCTATTTGCCGTTCCATTTTTATCTGCTGTTTCATTTACTCGCATTTGGTGTGAGAGACGATCTGTGGCTGTAGTGAGCCTCTGCATTTATTGCCTCGCTCCCAGACCCGTGGTCCATGCTCTAGTTTTCTTTCCATCAGTTTCCAAAGGGATGGACTATTACTGTCGAACCCTTGACTGATAAAGTTGCCTAGCTTTAAGAGTGTGTGCTTTAGTCATTTGAAGTAACTTAGTCATAGAAAAGCATCAGTTTACTCTTGTATTTTTGTAGGACGCTGTACTACTAGCATTACTCTGACAAATAGCCTTAGATTGAGTCACTCTTTGAAATAACCAAACGCTCCCGGATTGACATATTAATGTGAGGTAATTAGAGGTGAAAGAGACCCTTTTTATAGCTCTACATTTTGGCGCCGTTGCCGGGGAAAGAGTGTAGCCATTTGTCTTTTTCAGAGTAGTGTACGAACCTGCTAGGGAAGAGTTGGATCTTAAAAACGAAAGGTAAGAACCTGCATGCAGAGCATGTAAAAGCCCTGCTCCACTGTCTGCTTTCCTAACAGATTTGCTCTTGCTTTGATTGAATAGAATTTAGCAGTTCATTTGAGTGCATGACTAAGCAGAAAAAACCAGAAAAGAATATCAAGCTTCCATCCAAACCCGAAAAAGCTAAGGGGCTGGTGACCCTTGGCCGAACAACTTTCATAGACAAAATCTATAAGAAAACAAAATCTCAGCCATCAGTAGGTCCCAGGAAAATCATTTCTAAACAGCCTACTAGTTCCCTTCAGGCCACAGGATCACCATCTGTAGCCTTTGCTGAGGTGCATAGTCAAACTGAAGAGCAGGACTTTCAAGAAATTGAAAATTCTACTCCAGAACTATTGCAGGAAGGGAATTTCAGCAACTTTTGTGAAGGAGAGGGAGAAACAGGGGAAACTGAGGAACCAAAATCTCCCATTGGAACAGATCAGCCATTAAACAGCCCAGATAAGGGGAGTGCTGCGAAAATCATTGTTGAAGGAATTCAATCTCCTCAGACATCAGGTATCCCTTTTATCCCAGATAAAGGAAGTGCCATTAAAACTATCCCTGCTAAAATCGTTCCCTCTCAACCTAGGAATACCCTCCTAGATATCCCAGAAGGTTATTGGCATATATTCAATCCTATGGCTTAGAATCAGCCAAATACTCAAACCTCTACATTAAAATATCCTATAGTGGATTCTGCAGCAAATGCGCCCATGAAAGCTATCCCTCTTCAACATATCCCTACCTTTCACGGTCTCACATCAGAAGATCCGAATGCATTTTTTTCGAATTTGATGTGCTGTGTAGGGGATATGATTACACCACCGATCCCCAGAAATTGAAATTATTCCCCTCGACATTAAAGGGGGCTTCTCTAAGATGGTTTATGGGACTAGGTGGTGGGGTCATCAACAATTGGGATCAAATGAAAGAATCCTTCTTAAAAAAATATCAGGATTATTGTAGGTCTAGAGAATTGAAAGATGAAATATTTCAAATGACAGCCAAGCCAAACAAAACATTAGAAGAATATGTGGAACGTTTTCAATATAATTTACAAAGATCTCCTTATGCATCACTACCTTTACCTAATAATGTGCTAAAAACTGCATTGATAAGGGGCATGAAGGAACAGTGGATCGAAACATTAAACATTATGGGAAAAGGGGATATTTATCAAGAGAATTTTGCTGACATTATTGATTTATGCATCAGGAGTTCGAGAGGAAGCACAAGAATAAAACCGGTAGAATATGATCGGTTTGCAAGAGACAATAAAATATCAACAGAAGGAGTAACGCGTGTGGAGATTGGAAATTTATTAGAAAATTTTAAAACTGATATTCTAGGGACACTAACTACACAACTTGATATTATGCAGGCCAAACAGAAGCAGATGGAGGCAGAACAGAATTTGGCAATCTTCTACCCCTGATGCAGAAAAAAACATAGTCACAAGGAGTGTCCACTGGATACAGTCCAAACATGTGCCATCTGTACAAATGATCATCTTACGGAAAGTTGCCCCTCACTTCCTGGATTAAAAGTAGTATACAAGGAAGCAGAGGAAGAACTAGAATCGGTGTACTTGATCAACCAGCACCGCCAGTGGCAGCAAAGACAATCTGGTATGTTTTCAGACCCAACCTCTTCTTTTCAGCCTCCACAATATAATGCTCAACAATATAATATGTGGCAAAATCAGCCCCCACCCCCATTCTCAAACTGGTCACCACCACCGTTTCCTTCTTCAAACCCATGGCTGAATCATCCAAACCAATCTAGTTGGCCGAATTTCCCTTATACTTCACCATATTGGCAAAATAGCCCATATCCTCCGCAATGGACTCCCCCTACTTCACAAGGTTCACCCTGGCAGACAAACTGGCAAAGACCGATGCAATAGCCAGTAGGAACTATTCCGCTCCCTCAACCTACTCTGCCAGCTCTACAACAAAATCCCCAGTCTAATTTGAGACTGCAACTCCCAGCCCAACCCAACCCCAATCCAAATAACAGACTGGTCCAATCTCTTCAAATCATAGAATCACCAGAAATAGGACCCGACCTGCGGGAGTGTAATGATCTTCAATTACGATCTGGATGTATCATTGAAAATGAGGGAGATAAAATAGTTCATAGTGAATATCAGTTAGTAAGAGAACATCAGTTGCAACAAGAGGATGTAAATAAGCAGCAGTCTCATAATCAAGCAACCACAGCCTCTCCCCCGTTCCAGAACGATTAGTCATACCTCGACCTTTACAGTATCTTGACTTTGACATTCTGGGCGAATTACAAAATCTGTACATAAAAATCCCGTTCCTCCAAGCCATTCAAGATATTCCTATATATGCAAAAACTATTAAAGAATTGTGCATAAAGAAACCAAGGAGGAATATAACAACTAATCCAAGAGTCCAAGTAGTCGGTACTTTATCTGATCTCTTATCTGGGAAAGAAACACCCATCAAATATGAAGACCCAGGAAACCCAATTGTAACTGTTCAGATTTACAGTCAGACCTTGTCTAATGCCTTAGTTGATCTAGGAGCTGCAATCAATATTTTAACAACCACCACCTGTCAAAAACTCGGCATTACATCTGTAGAACCTACCTCTACTTTGTTAGAATTGGCCGACCGATCTGTGATTAGACCAGAAGGTACTCTACACGATGTCATGGTCTCTGTAGATTCCTGGGAATATCCGACCGATTTCCTGATAATTAATCCAAAAACCCGACTTGATGGACACCCGCTAATCCTAGGTAGGCCTTGGCTTGCCACCGCCGATGCTTACATTGGTTGCCGGCAAGGAAATATGACCATAACTAAAGGACCTGATATTAAGAATTTGGTTCTATACCCTCCAGCGCAGCCAAGTCTCACAATAATTAAAACTAACAAGTATCATGTATCATACCTTACTGATAACATTAGATCTCCATTGACTTTACAAGAGGCACTTGATTTTAAAGACCAAACAGAAGATGATGCCATTAACAATTTCATTAGTCAAACTGAAGCTGAATCCTACACACAATGTCACATGATAGAAGCAGCATTTGATAATGAATTAGAAGAAGATCCTCTGAAAGACACACATGATCAAACAATACCTGTTACTTCTATCGCAAATAGTAAAATTGTGGAAATTGAACCAGGAAAAACTTTAAATATCAATGCCAATCTCACATCTGAACAAGAAACTAAGCTCATCCATTTGTTAAAAAAATATCAACAGGCATTTGCATGGGATTACCCTGATATGAAAGGAATCGACCCACATTTGTGTACACACCACATTTATATAGAAAAAGATGCTAGACCTGTCCGTCAACCGCAGAGAAGACTTAATCCTCATCTAAAGGATGTGGTGAAAGCGGAACTTCAGAAACTGTTAGATGTCAATTTTATTTATCCTATTTCTGACAGTAAATGGGTCTCTCCGCTTGTGGTTGTACCAAAAAAGAATGGGAAATGGAGAGTTTGTGTGGATTACAGGGAACTCAATAAAGCAACACAAAAAGACCACTTTCCACTCCCATTCATAGACCAAGTGCTACATACTTTGGCAGGAACAAAATTCTTTTCCTTCCTGGATGGCTTCAGTGGATACAATCAGATTCAGATTGCCCCTGAAGACTAGGACAAAACAACTTTCACTTGTCTTTGGGGGACATTTGCCTACCGAGTTCTACCTTTTGGCCTATATAATGCTCCTGCCACATTCCAAAGGGCTATCCTTAGCATTTTTTCAGATTTAATAAATGATGGACTTGAAGTGTATATGGATGACTTTACACCCTATGGAGATGATTTTGATCCAGCACTAAATACCCTAGAAAAATTCCTACAACGTTGTATAGCTACCAGGCTTTGCTTAAGTCACGAAAAATGTTACATGATGATGACTGAAGGACTTATTCTAGGACACTATGTTTCAGCAGCTGGCATTCAGGTAGACCCGGCCAAAATCCAAATACTTTTGCTTATTCCCACTCATACTACTCAAACAGAGGTACGCAGCTTTCTTAGATTTTCTAGATATTATAGACGATTTATAGAACATTATTCACATATTGCTGCACCTTTATATGCACTAACTGGTAACGTTGATTTTCTTTGGACAGAAAAATGTGAACGTGCTTTCAAGGATTTAAAGAAGCTTGTATCCACAGCCCCAGTCTTGCGAGGACCAAACTGGGATCTTCCATTTCAGATATCAGCTGATGCCTCAGATACAACCATTGGCGCAGTCCTTGGGCAGGAAGAGGATTAAAAACCATATGCTATCTATTACATCAGCAAAAATTTATCCCCTGCTGAATTAAATTACACTGTTACTGAAAAAGAATTCTTAGCTGTAATACATGCTGTCAATAAATTTAGACATTATATTACAGGCTATCCTATTATTTTGTATACAGATCATTCCGCCATAAAATACTTAGCAAATAAGCCTGTCACAAATGCCAGAATAACTAGATGGTTGATTTTATTGCAGGAATTCGATATCACAATCAAGGACCGGCCTGGCAAAGAGAATCCCGTAGCCGATTTTCTCTCGATAATGCCAAAGCCAATCGATGCAGCAGTAGTTGAAGATCAATTTCCGGACGAACATCTGTTTTTTGTTGCCGTTCGAACACCCTGGTATGCCGATGTTGCCAATTATCTTGCAGTAGGTAAACTACCAAAACACTTAACCCCTAATGAGCGAAAACAGATTGTTCAGAAGAGTACTCGATTCTCCTGGATTGGGGGCTATTTGTTTCATACAGGGGCAGACATGCATATCAGGAGATGTGTTCGAGAAGATGAAATCTTTGACATCCTAAAAGCCTGTCACGACGGACCATGTGGGGGACACTTCGCTGAGCGTAGAACTGGACACAAAGTATTACAGACAGGATATTACTGGCCCACAATTTTCAGAGATGCAAAGAAATTTTTCCAAGCCTGTGACAGCTGCCAGCGAGCAAGACGTCCTGGTCAAGCTGACGAGATGCCTCTCAAACCACAGTTAGTCATCGAACCATTCGAGCGATGGGCTCTTGATTTCGTTGGACCCATCAACCCCTCATCAAATCAGAGAACATATATCTTGGTGGCAACAAAATATGTCACCAAGTGGGTTGAAGCAGAAGCATTTCCAAGAGCCACAGAGGACTCTGTCATACAGTTCCTGTTCCATCTGTTTGTACATTATGGCCTTCCAAGGGAAATAATTACAGACGGAGGACCACAATTTGCTGGCAATAGATTAGCGGCAACACTTAATAATTATCATGTCCAACACAAAATCACTACTCCATATCACCCACAGGCGAACGGACAAGTAGAAAGCAGCAATAAGGTAATAGAATCAATCCTAACAAAAACCATTGCGTCACATAGGCGTGATTGGGCTGCCCGACTACCTGAAGCACTCTGGGCCTATAGAACAACATGGAGAAGCATCGCTGGTTACTCACCTTATCAATTAGTGTTTGGAAAACAACCCATTTTTCCTATAGAATTTGAAATCCAAACATTACGAACAACACAGGAAGTTGGCTTAGATCTAACAGAGGCACAGATTAATCGACTACAACAGATCAATGAATTGGACGAAATTAGGCTCTCCGCACTACAAAATACAGCATTGATTCAACAGCAGCGAGCTAAATGGCATGATGCCCTCATCAAAAACAAAGTCTTCCACGAGGGAGACTGGGCCCTATTATATGACTCTCAGTTTCAGGACTTCCCTGGGAAACTCCAGACTCGTTGGTTGGGACCATACGAAATCCAGAAGGTACATGACAATGGGACCATCACTTTAATCACCATTGACGGTTCTGGATATACCTTCAAAGTGAATGGCCACCGAGTTCGTCTCTATCGTAAACCACTCACTCGGGAATCCTTCTGCCAACAGCTACGCAGAGACGCTGATATGGAGATTTTAGGAGAGGAAGAGAAATCTTCCTCACCTGTAATTCATTAAGGAATTCATTTCTTTTCACAATTTGTACATAATTTCTTTTCTTCAAACTCGTTTGTGCACATATAGATTTCAATTTTTTTTTCCGTTCCTGAAACGAATGGCATTTGCATGTTTCTGCTGTTCCTTTTCAAAAGGAACAACACTTTTGATTTTTCTGCTGTTCCTTTTCAAAAGGAACAACACTTTTGATTTTTCTGCTGTTCCTTTTCAAAAGGAACAACACTTTTGATTTTTCTGCTGTTCCTTTTCAAAAGGAACAACACTTTTGATTTTTTTGCTATTCCTCTTCAAAAGGAACGACACTTTTGGTTTTTCTGCTGTTCCTTTTCAAAAGGAACAACACTCTTGATTTTTGTTGTTCCTCTTTCAAAGGAACAACGTTCGTTTGTTTTGCTATTCCTTTTCTAAAAGGAACAACATTTTGATTTTTGTTGTTCCTTTTTCAAAAGGAACGCTATTGGTGTGTTCTGTTGTTCCTTTTTCAAAAGGAATGACATTGCTGTGTTCTGTTGTTCCTTTTTCAAAAGGAACGGCATTTGCACTTTTGAAACCTATGCTCTTTTATTATGCTAGCATACTTTTTCTCTCTTTGTGAAACAGCTTATCCCTCTTGCTGGTCCAAGTTTGAGGATGCTTCTTGCCCCTATTCTTTCAAAGTCTTTTAGAGACAAGCGATGCACTTATGCAATGAATGCAAAATCACAACATACTGAAATCAAGCAACTATAAATCGCTATTTTTATAAGGCTATGTATCGGTAAGAGGACAGAAGGAAGGATATACTTATCTTTTGTTTTCATTGTCTTACTAATTTTTCCCTGATTGGTTATCTTTATCATGCCATTCTTTTTTTAATTCCCTTTGATTTTTGTTCAGGAATAAGAGCAAAAGGTTTATATCCTCCTATTGAGCTGATAAGACTTCTTCCACCATTCCTACTCTTAAGGAGTGTTGAACCACCCTTTGTGGATATATAAGGAAAAGTGCTTTGTGAAAAAAAAAAAAGAGAAAGAAAAAGCAAATGAATTATAAATTGTCAAATGCAGGATAGGGGGTCTCATCAAGAGCCAGCCTACCATGATCATGAGGATGGAAGCGAAGTGGCATTCCCACTATGGCCACCACACCAGGGATATGGTCCAAAAGGTATAACAAATAAACAAACCTTGGAACAGGAGGTCTCATCACGAGCCGGCCTGCCCACTCTTCGCCCCCTCCTCGTGAATGGCATTATGGCTAACTCGTTACCAAGCCAGCATAATGGCCTACACTTTGACATCACATTCCTTAATATGAACATAAAGGATCATGGTTCTGGGGGTGAAATAAACAGCTCTGCCAAGGTTATGGACACCTGTCGGCAGCAGAGCACTGTTAATGGTATCGAAGTCACATTAATTACACCAATAGGTAGGATACTAATACTCTTTTTTTTCTTATATCCTAGGCACTAATCATACATTATTTCCCGACTTATATATCGCATGAACATTTATTACACCAATCATGGCAAAGGAGGTGACAATGACCACTTGAGATTTGGCAAGTACGACAGACGTCCTATCCCTTGGCCTCGCATCATATCACACAGCCTCTTACGTAATACGCGATCCAACTTTACGCCTCGATTTTGGCAATCCGTTGTTTTTCTAAACATGGCATATTTTCATACGTTGTTCCTTTATGACTTGGTTATAGATCAGGTGTCGCTCCTTTCTTTGACGGCTGGGGCAGCCTATCGCATTGCGGGGGGGAGGTTAACCTCATTATTCCCCGGGTTATGTGTCAGCTCACTATTCGGGAAAGATAGTGTACCAGGAAATGGCACGGTTTAACGACATGACATTTCTATTTATTTTCTATACAAGTTGTTGTTCATAAGTCATATCTGTTGTATACTCTGTGTTTTTTTCTAAATCCGACGATTACTACCCTCTCTGTGTTTCAAAACAGCACAAGCAGTTGCTGTTCCATTGAGAATCCACAATGAAACCATGGGAGGCAGGGCAATTCGAAGCGAACCACAGGAGTTGACAGTCTCCGCTGCTGCTCGGGAGATCCTGGAAAGAGGAGGATGGCTAACTTATCTCAGTCGCCTGCAGGAGTCCAATGAAACAGTGGCGATGGAATTTCTACAAAACCTGCAGGAGGATCACTCCATGGTGCAGGGGAAGCGGATAGAGGTCACCGACGATATAATTGCAGAAGTCTCGGGACTACCAACCACCGGACCTGTATGGACATTAAAGAAGGAAAGACTCCAGAAGATCATGGAAATTTTCAAGGACGAAGGCCAGAGCTTAACAATTAAAGGGAAGGGAGTTCTGCTAGCAACGCTAGGAGAACCCTGGGCAGAATTAGCAAGAACAGTGCAAAGCTACATCACCTGCGAGGGGAGAAAAGGCATGGTAAGGCCACGACACCTTAAACTCTTAGCTGTTTTAAAGCAGAAATGCTCTGTAAATCTTCCTGCACTTTTGAATTCCTTACTTCATGACGTCGCACGAAGCTTGAAAAAGGCACAGCATGTAGAGTCAGTTGTCAGCCACCATGGATTAATCCGACTAATAGTTAGTCATAGCCTCACCCAGCAGCAAAGCAGTTGGGAAGAGTTAATTGCAATAATTGAGGGGAGAGGGACAACACCTTCCCCAAAATGTAAACATACTACAAGCACACCAGAACGTCCGGAAAAATGCAGAGAATTAAGAAAACAAAAACATGTTGCAAGCACATCCGAACGACCAGAAACACGCCAGGAATCAGCAAAGCGTAAGCATGACACTGATACACCAGAACAACCAAAGAAACGTAGAAAATCAGTCCGGTTAGCGCGGATAAGAGTAAGGCTGGAAAAACTCCAGGAAAGCACCAGCCAGCCAGTGGTAATTGAGGACGAGTAACCCTCACGACCAGAAATAGAAGAAGAACAAGTCGAAGGAGAAAAGGAAGGAGAGGCCGAGGAGGCTGAGCAATCCGAAGAGGAAAATGACGAAGTAGCTGAGCATTCGGAAACAGAAGCTGAGCCTCCTGAGACAGAAGCTGAGCCTCCTGAGACAGAAGCTGAGCCTCCTGAGACAGAAGCTGAGCATCCTGAAATGGAAGCTGAGCATCCTGAGGCAGAAGATGGACAATCCAGGCAGGAGGAGGAAATGGGACAGCAGGTAGGTAGCCCACCACAGGACCCAGTGGGAGAAGAGGAATTGGCCGCAATCTTGGCCAATATGGGTGAGTATGGCCAACCTTCCACTCCATCATACCTCCGCGACAAACCCCAGGAAGAAGATGCACTTGAAAAACCACATGCAGAAGAGGCAGAGGAAGGAAATTTGCCTGTTCATGATAAAAATGAGATAGGAGACACTGAGAGGGAACAATCTGTTCCCACGACACCAGAGGAAATTCCAGAGGAAGTGAGGATAGAAAGCGAAGCCACGGAACCAGTTAGGGTTCTTACCCTAGAACAGCCAGCACAAAACAGTGAAGAAGCACCCCAGGAGAAAGATCCAGGGACTAGTCACGGCCCAGAACGCAGCAAAAAGCCTGTTGTTCCTTCGAATAAAACATTGGAAATTAGAGAATTAAGAAAGGAACAGCGGAGGTTATTGAGCATAATAGCCCAGCTCCACCAGCAGATCAGGATCCTGAAAGTGAGGCAGAGGACAAGGAAGACCGTCAGGAAGAAAAAGATGACCACTGTAGTAAGAAACCACAGGATAAAATGACGGAGGACTATAAATCGCTCTGTTGATCAAAACCCTGTTGAAAATCCAACTGCTGATTCAAATGAAGCTGAAGGTCCAGCTGCTGTTCCAAATGAAGCAGAAGGTCCAACTGTTGTTCCAAAGGAAGCTGAAGGTCCAGCTGCTGTTCCAAATGATGCCGAGGGATAGACTGCTATTCCATTCGAAAAGGAACAGCTGCAAGCTGGTATTCGTGTTAAAAAAGAAAAGGACAACAAGGAGATTCAAACAGAGGCACCACCCTCAGGGGTGATAAGGGTTCTGAACTCGAAACAACGCAATAAGAAAGTTCAGGTAAAACTCCCGGCCTCCACTGATGCATGGAAAAGAGATCCAAAGACGAGGACCTTGCACAAGGGATTGAAACAGGCTCAACAAGAAATGGAGAGGCTTAGAGAGCAGACAGTCCCTCGTGAGAAGTATGAAGAACTCCAACAGCAACTAAGGAACGTCAACCAATCCGAAAGCCAGGCCTTTGAAGGGTGGCAAAAGGAACAGGAGAAAGTTGCAAAGGTAACCCGTAGGCTAGATACTGTTATCAAACAGATGGATACCTTGTGTTCTTTATACAATGACGTTTTAGCATGTAGGGCCCCTGCCAAAAACTATGCTCTGTTTTTATTGGAATGATACTTACAATTAAAAATAAAGGTTGTTAAAGCAGGCACCTCGATACAAATTAACACTGTTAATGACTTTATAGATTGTTGTAAACATTATGGGGTGAAGGTCCAGAGATTGCTATGTGAATTTTATTTGCATAACCTCGTGCTAGATCAGGACACTGAGTTGAACCCTGGCCCTTTTGTTGGGGACATTCAATTGCAAGCATTCATCTCATTCGGGGTTAATCAGATTAAATGGCTCAAAGCCTATAACACTTTCCAGAGACAGGAAAATGGCCTAGACTTGTGGGTAAGGGCTGAGCCTAGGGACCCAGTACAGTTATGGAAAGCACATAGAAACCTTATGAGAACTCTGGGTGTCATCGAAACGTTAGGGCCCATGCACGAGGCACTCATTCGACAAAGTTTAGACTATTTTCTTTCTATCAAAGACCTCGCCATTGATGCAGCCAAATTCCGGTACCGAATCTCTAATCCAAACATCCAGCTCAGGGAGCCATTTAAGTATGAGAATTTTCAATTAGCTGCCAATCGTTTGAACCTCTATGGCGAAATAAGTTGGCCCCTTCCGTCCGTGGGACCGCCCCTCTCAACTGGCCATCGATCAAATCAATAAAGGCAAGCATTTTGAGGGCAGGGCCATCCTGGTTATGATATAGATTCCGCAGTCCAATTATCTGGCACCATGCACCCAGATATCAAGCCCTATATGAGATGCCCGAGGGTCAAACAGGCCAGTTCTTTGACTACCTAGTCACTCACCATGGCTGTAGGCCTCCGCATGAGATTCCTTCTCCAGCCTATTCTCTCACTGCTTTGCATGTCAACTACAACGTTTTCATGAGGGCATGAAATAGGGTAAGCAGGGGGGTGTGTGGAGTACTAAAAAGGTATGTTTTTAATGATCATTTCAGTGGCTTTTCAGTGGGACTTGTGAATCTTTTACATCATGAATGTGGAAAACAATAGAGAATTGTGATAAAATATGTGGAATTAGTATGCAAGACTTAACCGCTGATAGTTGTCATTCTCCTGTGCAGGAAAGGGTAAAAACGAGGAGTTGTTGTTCCAAAGAAAAAGATAAGAACAGGGTAACTGTTGTCCCTTTGACGAAGGACCGAGTGCAAACGAGGCAAAGCAGGCTGAAGCAAACTGGTCCGGAAAAGGAGGAGAAGGCACCAGCTCGGCGGAGGAGAAAAGAAGTGATTAAGGATTAACAGTTTGGTGAATCCCTCAAGATCTTCGATCCTGAGGGATCGCTGCTTTATTTATCTTATCGCTTAGACATCTCCGTCGTTACCCTTATATAAAGGGACGACACTGTTAGTCTTGGGGGGGATGCTTTTATGTAACTTCTTGTTAAAGATTGAACTTTGATCATCGAGTCTCGTTGAACTTGGCTCATTGTACTTTCTGTTTTATGCATTAATATAAACTTGGTGATTATCTTATCTCTGCATCTGGATTAGCTTAAAGCGGTGTACCCTTGAGGCTAAGGGCCCGGCCCCGGAGGACACTTGCTTCTGTATCACTACGATTTGATTTCTGCGTGGTTTTGTTTATCGTCACTAGTTGGTAATCTGATATGCTTTACAAGTTACATCACATGCTCTGCTAAGATTTGTTCGTTAATGTTCTTTCTATTGACTCTACATTATATCATCAATACTTTCAAAGTGGATTCAATATTATTAGACTTAATTGAACATTGTTATCATTGTGTTACGGATCTTTTATGCTGTGTATGTGTGTTAAGGAAATTATCTGAAAGGTGTGTTCTTTATGATTCAGGATTCATGCTGTTCCATTTTGAAACACAATTGTAATTCATGTTGATGATTGATGTTAAATCAGATTACTTCTTCAGAGTGTTATGTGTGTATGATTTCCACATGCTGTTCCATAATTAGTAATTAATGTTGTTCCATTAGTTGGTTGCGTGATTTGCTTGGAGAATGAAAGATAGGAGTTTTGGATTGCAATGAGTGCATTTGAGTTGATAGGATAAGGTTTGATTCTTGCTCGCGAGGTTTAGTTATAGCGATTGTTGTTCCATTTCAGAATTGTTGTTCCATTTTAAGCATTGTTGTTCCATTCTAGATTTGCTATTCAATTTCCTATTTGCCGTTCCATTTTTATCTGCTGTTTCATTTACTCACATTTGGTGTGAGAGACGATCTGTGGCTGTAGTGAGCCTCTGCATTTACTGCCTCACTCCCAGGCCCGTGGTCCATGCTCTAGTTTTCTTTCCATCAGTTTCCAAAGGGATGGACTATTGCTATCGAACCCTTGACTGATAAAGTTTCCTAGCTTTAAGAGTGTGTGCTTTAGTCATTTGAAGTAACTTAGTCATAGACAAGCATCAGTTTACTCTTGTATTTCTGTAGGACGTTGTACTACTAGCATTACTCTGACAAATAGCCTCAGATTGAGTCACTCTTTGAAATAACCAAACGCTCTTGGATTGACATATTAATGTGAGGTAATTAGAGGTGAAAGAGACCCTTTTTATAGCTCTACAAAGAGGACATGTCTCGTGTTCCATATGCAAGTGCAGTCGGTAGCCTGATGTATGAAATGGTCTGTACTAGACCAGACATTGCACATGCAGTGGGAGTATTGAGCAGGTTTATGTCAAAACCAAGGAAGGAGCACTAGACAACAGTGAAGTGGGTTTTCAGGTATTTGCGTGGAACTAGCAATTATGGTTTGTGCTACCAAGGATGACCAGGATTGGATAGAGTGTTGGATATTCGTGGCTTTGTTGATGCAGACCGGGCTGGAGATCTAGATCAGAGATCTACAAGTGGGTATGTTTTTAACCTATTTGAAGGTGCAATCAGTTGGATGAGTAAGAAACAATCTGTAGTGCACTATCAACTACAGAGGCAAAATACATGGCAGCCACTCATGCAAGCAAGGAAGAAGTTTGGTTGCAGAGATTGTGTTCAAGTATGGGGTTAGTACAAGGAGATATAAGGATAGACTGTGACAGCCAAAGTGCAATTTTCTTGGCAAAGAACCCTGCTTACCATTCAAAGACAAAGCAAATTGATGTTCAATAGCACTTTGTGAGAAATATGATAGAAGACAAAAGGGTGTTGCTGGTAAAGGTGGACACTTTGAAGAATACTGCAGATGCATTGACAAAAGCTGTGAGGTTTGAGAAGTTCTCTTGGTGTAGAGAAATAATAGGCGTTGCAGAGCTAGATAAATGACTAAGCTCTCCTATGCTTCCCTATTGAAAGAAAACAACAAGTGGGAGAATGTTGGGTTGTGTTATATTCTTTCCACGACTAGCCCATGTAGATAACTAGGGGGTTAGAGGGGGGGCGGAGCCCCCCCTTCCTTGTGTTGATTGCACAGCAGGGGGGCGGCAGCCCCCCTGTCCAGGGGGTTTGAGAGGGGCAGGTAGGCCCCCTCTACGCAGTCTGGGGTAGTGGACCAAGGAAATTTTTTTTGGATCCTATATTAGGTTGGGTGAACCTACCTATGGTTTTGGATGCGATGGTTTTCAGTCCATGGTTTTGGATGTGATGGTTTTCGATCCATGGTATTGGATGCTTCGACATGTATAAATATGTATTGAAACATTGAAAGGAACATAATGAAAAATCAAGCTGGTAGTCCCAGTTTTGGGATCTAGTGGAAAATATCTGTGTATATGTGTTTTATGTGTTATGCTCTCGCATTGTTTATTTTCTGTGTTTTAGAATTCGTATGCAGGTAATTTCTGTACGGGGTTAAAAACTACATTTTCTTTCTCCTAAAAAAATAATTTTCATGTGTGTTATTTCTTATTGCATGTCTGAGATTGTTGTTCTAAATTTTGAATTAATTTTTGCAAAGCAGTAGAGTAGAATTTTGTCTCTTGATTTAAATTAAAATTTCTTGAGCAGTTTCAATTCTACACCATATTTCTAAAAACATGTCCTCATACTATGAATAAATAAATTTAGAGAATGAATAAGTTTAAATGAGCACAACTCCAAGGCCCAAAACATCGTCCAAATACGTACATAAAGAACATCCTATTAAATAAATTCTTGGAGATCAAGAACTTGGTATTCAAACCAGGAGGAAATTTGTTGGCAAACCAAGTTGTGCAAATCTTGCTTTTTTATCTCAATTTGAGCCTAAGAATCTCAGTCACGCAAATGAGGACAAGTCCTCAGTGAGAGTTATGAATGAAGAACTTGACAAAATTGAGAATAATGACACTTGGGATATTTTTCCAAGACCCAAAGAGAAAAATGCAATAGGCACAAAATGGGTCTTCAAAAATAAGCTAAATGAGCAAGGTCAAGTAATCACGGACAAGGCTCGACTAGTATGCAAAGTGTATGCCCAGATAGAGGGGATAGATTTTGAGGAAACCTTTGCACCAATAGCTATAATGGAAGTTATCAGAATGTTTTTCTTCCTTTTCCATCATAAAGACATCAAGGTATATCAGATGGATGTGAAGTCAGTGTTTCTTAATGGAGATCTACAAGAAGAAGTTTATATTAAGCATCCAAAGGGATTCACACTCACCAAAAATGAAGGGTTTGTGTGAAAACTAAAAAAATGCCTTAGATAGACTCAAAAAACCACCAGAGCCTGGTATACAATTTGTACATAAAATTTGAAGATGACCAACTACTAATCATGCTAGTGTATGTGGATGACATAATCTTTCGTAGTGATCTAGAATGGTTGGGATGTCAATTTGCAAATTGTATGTACACAAAGTTTGAGATGTCCATGATAGGAGAACTATCCTTTTCCTTAGGATTGTAAATTTCTCAATCAATATATGGAGTATTTATCTCCCAATCCAAATACCTGTGAGAAACTCTGAAGAAATTTGGACTAGAAGATGGCAAGTTGATTAGCACCCTGATGGCTATAGGTTGTATGTTATGCAAGGAAGATGAGTCATCATTTCTTAACTAGGATGCCTACAAATCAATGATAGGAAGATTTCTATATCTCATAGAACCTAGACTAGATATCATGCAAGAAGTAGTCCTGCTAGCCACATTTCAAGCCATCCCCCATGAAATTCATGTCCTTGCTATCAAAAGGGTCTTAAAATATTTACAAGGGACATTTGATTATGGGCTATGGTATGTTAGGAGGAGAGAGCTTAAAATTATGGACTATATTGATGTTTATTGGGAAGGAAGTATTATTGATAGGAAGATCACCTCTAGTGTATCATTCTTCTTGGGATATTTCTTAGTATCTTGCGTCAGCAAGAAATAAGACTCCATATCTTTATCAACTGCAAAAGAAGAATATATTGCAGCTTCCACTTGCTACTAACAAATTCTCTAGATGAAGTAGACCTTGAAGTACATTAAGGTAGAGTTGACTAAACCAATTCCCATTATGTGTGACAACACTAGTGCTATCAACATTTCTAAGAATCATGTCATGCACTCAAATACCAAGCACATTCCTATCAAGTTTCATTTCTTAAGAGAGAAAGTTGCCACTAATGTTGTTCATCTTGATTATGTGGCCACTAAAGAAAAACTTGCAGACATATTTACTAAGCCACTTGCAAGAGAGCCTTGTGTATCTTCAGCGACAAATAGGAGTTGTGACTCCTCCTCCCAAATGACTTGATTATAATGTGTGTTGGCAGCTACTTAGTGTGTGGGATCAATTGAAGAGTAGGTGGCAGTGGTTTAGGGGGAGTTTTCAAGAGAATCATTTTCAATTAATGACAAAGGGGGAGAATATTACTAGTGCTAATGAGAAGAACAATGATGAAGAATACCATGCTTGGTTTTAAGGGAAGCCTATAATGTTTCCATCAATGCCAAAGGGGCATATTTTTAGATAATTTGTGTTGTCTAAATGGTTGGTGGCACCTGGTATGTTGGAATTGATGTCAACTAGACTAGCATTAAGATTAAAGGTAGCAGATGATGGTAGTAAAGAGCAGGCTATGATGGTTGGAGATTCCCATGCTTTGGAGTCATTTTCAGAGGGGAAAATTATCTCAAATTTAGATGAAACCCACCTGAATTGAAAGATCTCAGAAAAATATTTACATTGGTATACAAAATTTTGACAATAGCCCCATGGTTTCACAGATAGAGCAAGTCAAAGTTATAAGGCCCAAAAGACAAACTATTACAGAGTTAGAGGCTTCGAGATCCTTTTGGATTGAAGCCATGTTTGGCACATTACTAAAATATAGTGGAATGGTTAGTGGTGCCCCCATCGAAAGGACCAAACATACGTGGTATGAAAACAAAGCAGCTAGAAGCAGTTTAATTGTCTAATAGGAAAGTCCCACCCTGTGTTAATACCCTAGCGGATTTTTTATAGCGCTCAAATAGAATGAGAGTGATGACGGTAGCATATGACACCATCCTGGTGGAGTTACCCTGGGAGGTGTACCCGAGAAGATTGGAGAGGGTGAAAAATGAAGGTGTCGGGCAGTGGACGTCGAGACATGACAATAGAGTGGCAACCAATAGGAGAATTGGAAGGGATTTGGGCAAAACCCACACTACACATCATCCTGCAAGGCTCATCCCAGAGGATTTCAAAGGGTGGGGGGGGGGGGGGGGGGGCAATGGAAGCATTGGGAGATAAGCGTTGGGCCATGTGGTAACATTCCATTGGGCCTTGATATGGAATTCTTGTCAAGCCTCAAGGCGTCGAGATGTAGTTTCCCATATTGTCGATTGTGTAGATCAACAATGAAGAATCACTTTGATACCACTCCTCCTAATACCAAAAACCACAATGGAGTGGTGTAGAAGTTGGGTTCTTCAACCCAATGGTTTTTCTTTATTAAAAAAGGAATTCATCACAAAACCAAGGATCTAGGGACCCTTTTTGTCTCCTCTGACACGAAAGGTGGAAACACACAATTGATCGAAGATGATGTTAGCATGAGATGATGATTATAGACATGGAAATAAATTTTGGTACTTTTAGGTACCCAAAAGGCCCATATATAGGTGACACATGGTCATATCACAGGTTGACACGTGGCATGGATGGCCTCAACATGACATCACCACATCATAAGAGAAAGCCTAGAGGTCAGAAATCCCATATTGTTTTATAATTACATTTTGGAAAAGTGTTGGGATCGAGAGCTTCGAGTGTTGTGTTGGCATTTAGTCATGTAGTATGGAGAAATTATGGCATAGAGAATTTACGCAAGGAGATAGGCCCCCAATAGGACCCTGAAGGGCTTAAAACCTAAGTGTTGAGCCATCGGCCACAACGTCCGGTCTTATGGTGGAAAATCAATAGGATCCAAAGAAAAAGGGGCTAGAGGCTAAGCTAGGAACCCTGTGGCACATAATAACTTGAGAATTGTTATTAGTAAAAGTTAAGGGGATGTATGGATCTGGGATTACAACATAGAGTTGGACATATGTATGAAGGATGAATGAGTCAGCAACTAATAGTAAATGTACACATAAGAGTTGGTGTCATTGGAGTAATGACAACTACAACGATCATTGAGTCAAGGAAATGAGGATCACAATTTAAGAGAGGATTAATGGGTCAGTAATCAGTTGAAGCAAGCCATCCCTGATCTTACTAGAACTCTTCATTAAACTAAATGTAGAATAGAGTTGTACTAGATACTTGGAGCACTATGATCAAATTAATAAATATGGGGAGCCTTGTTGGAATGTGTAGGCTCACTGAGAATTTATTATTAGTATGGGAGACAGTCAGGTGACAATTCTCTAGAATAATTATAATGCAGTTGCATTTGTTAAAGTGAAGAACACATACAGATGCCCATTTTGTGGTTTTATGCAGCTGTAGTGGTCAAGAACATGATGTAACAGCATCATGGAGAGCCATGAGGAGTACACTCTGAGGAAGTGTGTAATGTACAACAGAGACAACATCATTCCTAGAGAAACAAAGGAGCAAAACAATGGTGTACACTTGAACAAGTGCGGAATATAGAATTGTTGTGAGCTGAAGAGAGGAGTGTTGTGAGTGTGAAAATAGTATGACTGGGCCAAGTGTTTAATTCAGATACAATGTTTTAAAGGGTTGTGATTAGAGATTGAGGAGCAGCGAAGAGAACAGTTCAGAGGGGATCTGCAAATTTAAAGGGAAGAGGTTGGTATTTCACTAAATTAGATTAATATTTCTGCGTATATGTGTTTTCCTTTCTTTTTTTTTTCAGTTTGAAAATTGCATGAAAAGTATAATTGTGGCTAGAGCAGGTAGTGGCCTGCATTCATAAGGGGTTGGTGCCTCTTTGAAAGTAGTGGCTTGCTATTTGAAAGGGGTTGGGGCCTCTTGTCAGTGGGTGCTCATAAATAAAATGATGCAATTAAGTAAGTACTTAATTTACATCATAACAAAAAATAGACTGGTGGTTGTGTCCCTTTAGGTTTCCACGTAAAAATACTTGTGTCACTATGTATGTACTCATTTGATGGATTGTGTGCACATGTGAGTGTCTTATCTTGTTGCTCATGTTTATTGTAGTATGAATACTCTCTCAAGTAACTAACATGAGTGAAAATAATTAAAAAGTTTTGTCCTTAAAGATATAAGAACCTCACCATTATTTATTCACCCCCCCCCAGTAATTCATTATTTCAACATGTGTGTGTGTGCACACATGCACACGCAAATGTCTCTCTCTAGTAACTACAAAATAAATAAATAATAGTTGAACATATACATAAGACTTTAGCTACAAAAGTAAATATTTGAAAGAAAAAAAATAATTAATTTGAATCGATTAACTGTAAAGACAGAATTATTGATTCAACCCCCATCTTAATAATCACCAAGTATATATAAGAATTTATGCAAAAGGGAGGTTATGGTACCTAGGAACCTTTCATGGAAATCATCGTTCAACTAACACTTTTCTCTTCATAATAATCGTTGTAAATCTTTTTGACCCACCCATAAAAAATAAATTAGCAACTATTATTGATTTTCAAAATTAACTTTTGACCATAAGTATATTCATTAGAAAAATGATTAATGTATTTAATATTTTATTTAGGGATGGCCTCTAAGAATCTCTCATTGGTCTTTATGAAGAAATGTGTTCTTACTTCTACTAACATCAACTAATTTCTTCTTGTCTAGTTCTTAACATAATCCACAATTTTTCACTCCCACTGCTCACAAATATCCTCCAGACTCAACATCTATGTATGTATGCTTTCTCAAACTCAAGTTTAGGAACTACTCTCAATAGAACCAATTTTATAATCTAGGGAATTGTAAGCAGTTACCAATAGTGTACCATTGGACAAATAGATATAATTATACACATTAACATATATACACACACTCACATACATGGGATAAAGGAAAATATAATGCAAGAAATGGGAGACCAACAAATAATTGCTTTATTAATGTACCACAACACTTTCAAGATGTCCTCCAATATTTACCTCTCTGTTACATCAATGGTACATTCATATGTACCATTTAGTTACAAGGAATTTGTAACTATCTAACTACATTGGTCAATCAACCTGAATACACTATCAACTAACTTACATTTTGGCTGAGATATTTGACTAAGTTAACCTATCGACTCTTGTTGACAATGTCAACTAGCCCTTCCAACAAGGTGCTACAAGAAAGAGGTGATTAAGATGATAATAGTTTTAGAGGAATGGGTATAAAGTCATATTTTAGATATGTGGTGAAATGTTGAAAACATTAACAAGTATAATAAAATATAGAAAAAAATGGCTAAAGTATAAACATTCTATGTTTTAGCCTTTTTCACCAGAATCTTGTGATACACTTCTTGGTAATATAACAATTTTCCATTTTTGAATTGATAAATGGATTCAGTTCCTTGAAAAAATGATAGGGTACTTGGATTATATAGACTCAACAACTCAAATATGCATTTCCAATGATTTTTAACTTGATTTCAGGAAAAGATGAATCAGAAAATATACCTAGAAAAAATCCAACACATAGAAGATTTAAATTATGCTTTAAAAAAAAAACTTGGTTTATATTATCTTTGTAAAAAAATCTAATTTTATCCCTTGCATAACATTATAAAATAGAGTCTTACTATTAAAATGTAAGCTATTGAGAATAAAATAAAATAAAAGATGAATGTTCATGTTCACTTTAAGAATTAAGATTAAATGTTAAATAAAACTCAAAAAGAGATTTCTGTTTGTTTTTTGTTTTTCTTTTGTATCCCAGAGGAACCCAACATCCCACCTAACATGTAACTACTAGTAAACCTCTAGGGCTCTATGGTCTGTCCTCCACTTTGTAAAACAGGTCACAACTGAAGGGGATTTGAACCTTGGATCTCTTAGTTTTCACATGACTCACATTACTTCGATCACCAATTGAGTTGCCCCCTAGGACCAAAAAAGAGATTAGTTAATAACATGTTAATTACATATTAATATGTAAGCTAGTGTTTCCTTTTTGGGTCCTGACCCAAGTTCAGCATTAGTTAGCCAAACAAATCCCTACACTACTGGCCCTTTCGGCATTAGCCCACGGAGCGCAGACCGAAGTGTCACCGGAAGCAGTATGGGGGGATGCTAGAACCAAGTTTCTGCACCCTGAGATGGTTGTGATGTCGATTTATACCCTCTCTTCCTACTTTCATGCAGGTCACTAAGCTTTAGGGCTCTGACATTCTACCCTTTATTTTTCCCTTTAGTACCTCTGCGAAGGTGTGCGATTGACTTTCACGCAGTCTTAATCTATGATCCAAGTACTTTCACGCTACTATGACACCATATTGTATAGGTTTCTAAGTTATCTTAAGTGTTTTACTTGTCTTACTAAACAACCACAGTTAGCGCCACGTAAACATATATTCTTACTTGTTTTCAATTAACCAATATGGTCACCTATGTTCGTGCATCACCTGAACATTTTAAATTAAACCCAAAATGCAATATAATCAGATGCATTAACAAGAAATAAATACATAGAATTTGCAGAATACTTCTCTTTATTGATATCTTCATATTAATACATACTCTATCCGCCTTGCGCACACAGCTGCAGGGGTCCACACACTCAGCTGCAAACTTCCACCCTAGGCCTCTACACACTCAGCTGCAGAGCCTCTACCTATGCTAAGACCCGAGAACTCTTAGACTCTAATGCTCATCTCCTCACTTCATTCTTCGCTTCTTACAAAAACTACTTAGAGCTTACTTAGCTCCTTTTTATACAATCCCATGGTCTGCAAACCATAGGTGGATCTCTACAGCCAAATTTACACTTTACAAAATAAGGGTGGACAACCCTTTATGACTCATGACACCTTCACGCTCCGCGACCACAAAATGTGGAGACTTTACAATTTTATTACAAAATTGTCCCAAAACATGGGATTTTAGCCCAAAACTATCCTTGGGGGAACCCGTTCACGACAAGTCCCCAACACAAACATGGTGACTCGCCCTCGAGTCACTCTGTGGGTGCGGAGATCTTGACGCGAAGACCTCCCTACTCGACCTGTATGATGGCAACCTCGGTAGTGTACTGTGTGACTGCCTGCTTTGCTCCTTCAACCAAATGCTCTATCGCTCATCCTGAACTGTCAGCCTAAAGCTTCTACTGAGTTGCTTGCAGATGAGCAAGGTTGCCTTCAATAAAGGTCATGACCGAATAAGCATCATCAAACTAGGGCTTCAAGCGCACCTTTAGCACCACCTCTTTGTGTTGTGCTAAATCTACCTACTCTTTCAATGCTTTAGCCTCCTACAGCTTCACCAGTCTCTGTGTGAGAGCGATGGTGCGCATGGTAGCACTGCTACAGTTCTTGTGCCTCTGTCTCAAGCCGCTATACATTAGGGTCCTCCTACAAGCTCATCGGGACCTAGAACGATTGTTCAAAAAGTTGTGTGTAGTCTGAGTCTCATTGCAGATCCATCTATTCATTATTAATCTTTTGCTCACTGATCACCTGCAAAGCACGATGTTCATGGGCCCTCAACTCCGTAATCACTCCATCCTGTAGTAGGTGGAGCCCCTCAACAACGAGCGCTGCCAAGTTCAATCCCACTACCTTAAGGGTGCTAACAGTGGGCCTGTTAGCTTCATTCTCTATGGTTAGCTGCTATAGGATAAAATGCATGGTGTATGGAGAATGGAGCTACCCTCAAGGGTCTTCCTAGGACCCTTGGAAGACTGTAAGATTATCTGTAGCTGTCATAAAGCTACATGCATGTCCATAAACAATAACTAACTATCAAAGCAAGATAGATTCATTAACTCAAGCCTCCGTGTAGATTTGCTGGAGAGCACAATGCAGCGAGGTGGAAGTCCCCTAAGCCGGCTCCAAATCAAGTCCTGCACATAGAAGAGACAAGCATAATCACAACATACAACCTTGGTAATTAATACCTGAGTATATAAAAGACATCTAGTTACACATAACTAAGCTACTCATGCTAAAAGGTATTAGACAAACAAATAAATGAATGATAGTACCAACACCACGGAGTAGACAGTACAACTACAGTTCTATATTAGTGTCGAAAGAGTGATTACAACCATTTGTTGCATCAGCCTTCCCTTACCCCTCTAGCTCCTCTCTTTCTCTCCCTTCTTACCAACTTCTTATGCTTAGATTTGAGACTATGCTTGACAATCAAGTAAGATATCCTTTCAAATGATCTGACCTCCATCACCATAGACCTAGCTTTGCTTATGTAGCAATCGAGTTAGGGTTGCCAAGTTCCTCCATGAGTCTCTTAAGGTAAATGTAATGATGTTGCCATGGTTTTGAGCTCCTTCCCATCTTCCTCCTTCATTAGGATTAGAAATTCCACAAATAGGTCGAACTTTAGATGTTTCCTTGCTTTTCTAAGTAAATTTAGGAGGGAATATAGAGATATTTATGAGTCAATTCACTCCTTCAACCTCTAGATTCCCATTAGGATCCACTAACGTTGTCCCCGATCCAACAAGTAGGGTTAGTAGGGTCACTAACGCTCCCTTAGGCTTACAGAGAAGCTTTATAAAGCATGTTGGCAGTGTATAGCCAGCATTAGTGTGGAAACAAGGCTTGTGATTTTGGTTTTTGCTTCAGCTATCATGTCTTTCCCCTCTAAGCTGATGAGGGATTCATTTTGCTGTATAACAGATGCCCCCTAAAGTGTGAGATCAGAGGCTGCGACGATAGCCGAAATACTTTATTTAAGTGTAATTTTCCTTCTATAACAAAAAGAGAGAGAGAATCGGAGCTTCAAGCAGTATGGGAAGCTTGATACAACACATATATATAAAAGAACTAAAATCATGTCCTGAGTCGTGCATACCCACGCTCAGTAGCTATGTCAGAGTGATTTTTCTCAAAAAAGAGATATGACGATGCTGGCCGCCGATAAGATCAATGCGGATCAAGTGTCATAATAGGATCATTCTGATGAGCTGTCTCCAAAAAACAATATACGCAACTTGGGAGAGGAAACAAGGCTGAGTGATGCAAGCCTCTACCCAAGGTCTTGATTTCTGCTTCACCGAACAACATAGATCAATACATGTGAATATATGCATTGATGTCAAAAATGCACAAAATCATCTGATTACCAATCAATAATGGAGACTGTTAACAGACACGAGGAAGGCCATCAATAATGGTGATGGTCTCCAAGATGCACAGTACAATCTAGCAAGTGTGAAAGATGTTTTTGTCATCGAACACTCGTAGAATCACTTAACCAGGAGCTAATAATGAGAACTCCTAATCAAACACAAGGTGACCTACCACTAATGTCTGTAAGTACCAAGGAACTAAATGTGTTTCTGGGTTGTCTTGCTAGATAGAATGTTGAAGTCGATAGGAAGATACCTGTCGAAAGGTAGGCAATAATGTGTCCTACATCAATCAAAACGAACGAGACAAGAATGATTTGTTTTTTGAGGAATCTTTGAGCATTGGATCAAAACGACAGAGGGCATGATGAAAGGATAAGCTTGATGGGTTGATGGAGGAAACAAAAGGTTAACCTTTGAACAATAGAAGGCATGACAACGGTTTTAACTATGCAGCACTACACTCATGAACACCAAAGAGCGTTAGGATATAGAGATGCAAGAACATCGGGGTATTTAGGCTAAACTCATAGGATGGTAGGATTCATATTGAGAGGCTATCACAAGGAAGTTTTATCTGAGGGAGTGCCATGTTCAAGGGAACGATTGCTACCAAACCATGCTTTCTAATACTGAATATAGTTGTATTGTCTACTTTCCCCATCTGATTAGTTTAGTGAGTCCAGACTAGTAAACTCATCGATCGTTTCATATTTTAAGTGTCTGAAAAGGACCACAAAAAGAGCAACTCTATGCCATATATGATTAGTTTAATGAGTACAAATAGGCAAACAAGTCGATCTTTTCATGTTTTAAGAGTTTGAAAAGGATCATAAGATGAGTGAATCTATCATTCATTTGTGTAATTTAATGAGTCCAGATAAGATAACTCGATGGCCTTTTCATATTTAGAGAGTCTGAAAAGATCATAAATAACGACTCCGAGGTGGTCCTTTTGCCATAGTTTTTAACCAGGTGCGACAAAAGTTTAATAGTATACCCAGATCGGTTACATTTCCGTTATTTAATCTACTGAGTCTGGATAAAGAGAAACCTATGCTCAATAGATGTTGACCTCATTTTGTTAGGAGTACAAGGAGATGGACTAAACTCGATATTCATCGTGAATTTTTAATGAGTCACGTGACGAAAAACTTAATACCTTCATCGAATTTTAACGAGTAAAATGAAGAAAACTCAAGGTATCTTTTTCAGTTTAGTGAGAAAGGAAAAAGATGTAAAAGAACAGCTCATTCCTTTTTCATATATTTAACGAGCCCAAAGAAGGGAAAAACTCGGGGATTTTTTTATTTAAGAGCAAGAAATGGTCCCAAAAAAGTAAGTGCTCTAGTTACTGCCGTAGATTTTTAACAAGCCCGGTGAAAAAAACTCAAGATTTTTCAGTTTAATGAGTGAGAAAAGTACCTAAAATAATGCTTGGGTCATCTTTATAAATTTTTAACGAGCCTAAAGAAAAAATCGGGATTTTTTTCAGTTTTATGAGCAAGAAAAAAGTGCCTAAAAAGAATGCTCTAATGGTCTTTTTCAGTTTAATGAGCTAGAAAAATAGCGAAAAAGAGTTGCTCAGACTGTCATCGTATGTGTTTAATGAGTCCAACGATGAAAAACTCGAGGATTTTTCAGTTCAAGAGCAAGAAAATGTCCCAAAAAAGAACATGCTCATATCTTCTTTGTAGTAGTTTAATGAGCCCATAGAAGGAGACTCAAGGTTTTTTGGATTAACGAGCAAGAAAAATACCATAAAAAATTGATTGATCTTCTTTGTGGTAAATTAACGAGCACGAATAAGGAGACTTGAGGATTTTTCGGATTAACGAGCAAGAAAAATATCATAAAAAGAATGCTCGATCTTCTTCGTGGTAGTTTAACGAGCCCGAAGAAGGAGACTCAAGGATTTTTTAGATTAACAAGCAAGAAAAATACCATAAAAAGAATGCTCGATCTTCTTCGTGGTAGTTTAATGAGCTCAAAGAAGGATACTCGAGGTTTTTTGGATTAACGAGCAAGAAAAATACCATAAAAAGATTGCTCGCTATTCTTCGTGGTAGTTTAACGAGCCCGAAGAAGGAGACTCGAGGATTTTCCGGATTAACGAGCAAGAAAAATACCATAAAAAGAATGCTTGGACTTCTTCATGGTACTTTAACGAGCTTGAAGAAGGAGAGTCAAGGATTTTTTGGATTAACAAGCAAGAAAAATACCATAAAAAAAATGCTCGATCTTCTTCGTGGTAATTTAACAAGCCCGAAGAATGACTCAAGGATTTTTCATATTAACGAGCAATAAAAATAAAAAATAATGATTGACACTTCTTGATCTCATGCTTGACAATAGAAGGATCTATGCCATGCATTTCCTCATAATACCAAGGGAAAAAATTGTGGAAATCCTTAAAAGGGCAGGGGAAGCTCATAATTTCCTCAGGATTGCAATTAGCTCCAATCTGTATGTTTTCCACGATGCCTGTTGTGACAGAAATATCGATGAGCAATGTCACTGAAATATTTCCCATGTTTCCTTCTGAGTCCAAAGTTTGGATAGTCGTATATGGTGAGGAAAGGATTTCAGGTGCGTTAGGTGACAGGATTTGAAGAGGCATCATGTCTGAATTAGATATTGAAACATGATGATGTGAGTCCTCCCAAGGTTGCTCTTCTAAACCCATGATTTCTCTAATATCTTTGTCCTTAGGTAGGACTTGATTGAGTGGATCTAAAGAAGGAGCAGTTATGGACGAGGCAATGATACCATTGGTTGTAACCAAAGTGACTGGAGATTCGAATGAAAATTGAATGGCTTGGTAGGCCAATTCAGCTGGTCACAATGACATTTTTTCTCCATAAGTGTCAATGTTTGAAGGCGTTGTCACGATCCAAGGATTGGTCGATTTGTGAGGAATGGATGAAACCATAGAGACCATATGTGGAACCGCGGGCGGCGAAAGAGGGAAAAAACCCATCAGGGAAGAGCCCTTCAATAGACTAGTACCGATACTAACGTAAGAGTCAAGTACACCACCCACTAAGGGTACAGAGACGCAAGGTAACGGGGAGTAATCTGGGGTGCAAAAGGACAGCTGGCCCACTATGACTATCTTTCCATCTAAGGGAAATAGGATGATACGGAAGACTGAAGAAACAGTGGCATTCATGGCGTAAGTCCAAGTGCGGCCCAAAAGAATATTATAGTCGAGTTTATGATCTGTGACTTCGATATCCACCATTACCGTTTTCCCACTCAGAGTGATGGGGCAGTCAGCATGGTAACCTTTTGGGATGAAAGTGTGGCCGTCGAGATCTTTAAGGGAGTTCGACGATGGGGATAGGGTTGGAGAACCCAAAGCGAGCCAACATGAAGCCGACATGACGTAGGTAGAAGCACCTTCGTCGATGACAGTTCTATGTATACCTTTACCTTTTGATAAAATTTGCACTTGAAATGCAAGTTGGTGAGAAAGGGGAGGTTTACACCTTTCCATGTCGAAAATTGAAAGTATGGAATCCTATGGTTCGATACCACCAATGGCCAAAAGCATAGCTTTCCTTTGTGTTGGACATGTTTGTAATACTTCAAGCATCGACATAGCGAATGGCGCTTGCGCCAAGTCTTCTACAATGCTGTAGTTTTGGGTGGCACATTCAGATGTATTGCGCGTTTTGCATTAAAGTGCCCCTTTATAGGGGCGAATCAAAAGGTGAGCAACTATCCTTTCGATATGTAAATCGTTAGGTGATGGTGGGTTTTGACTTGAGGAAGGTTCCTCTGCATGAGCAATAGGAACTCCATAGGATTTGCCTCTTGTTTGTAGATCTACCATTTCAAAGGTGTAAACGGTAGAGGGTCCTTCATGACCTAAAGGATGTTACAAACCATTGTTGCCCCCTTGCGGGGGTTGGGGTTGGTTTGCAATGAGGTGTTGCTGCTGCTAAGCGAGGAAAGGATTATTCATGATAGTAGGGGTCCTTTTGGTGTCCCTTTTAGCGATGAAATCTGTGCATTCTTGAAGATGTAGAAACAGATATGTCATGTGGCCTTGTGCATAGCTTTTGCAAGGTAATCAGGCAGTTTATCCTTTCCATCGTTAGGACGCACAATAGCCTTCTACTTTTGGTTATGCTACTTTGTTGACTGCTCCTCAGAGGGAGTAGTCTTTTTCTTTTTCTTTTTGTTCTTACCACCGGGGTTTTGCGTAGACTGAACAAAGTTTATCATGATGGTAGGAAGAGTAGTTGATTTGGTAGAGGGGTCCACTAACATTTGGGCAATATGACTACTAAGTTGTTTTACAGCAGCGCCAGAGGTTGCGCTGATAATCCCATCGACGTTTGCTCCAAGGTGTTGAGTAGCGGAAGCATTGGAGTTGCGAGGGGCATTGGGGATTAAATCATAAATAGTACTAGACTACGAATATATCAGATCTAGGTGTTGGGCACGATGTATGGACTGGTTTTCTGTGACCACAGCACCTAAGGAAACATCCTTAGTGATTTGGGGGAGTAGGGACTTGCAGAACCAGTCTGCTAAGAGATAGTTTGGGAGGAGAGCTTTGACTAACCTCTGCCTATGCCTCCATTCATGTATATGATTAGAGATGTGGATGGCGGTATCTTGACGTAATGAAGTGAGGAGTTCTATCCCAGTCTCATAGCAGATGGGTAGCTGGAAGTGATTTAAGAATTCCATCGCTAGAGCGTCAAAGGTATTGGCTGACACATGTGGTCGATGTACCACTTGGCTACGTTGCCAGTAAGGGTGCAGGGAAAAAGATGTAACTGGATACTATCATCCACCATGGAGTTAGAAACACACCAAAGATGATAGGTGGTGATATGGGTACCCGGATCCTCCCCTTGTTTTGCTTCGAACTTGGGTATGTTTGTCGTATTTTATGCGGGATTAGCAACTAGAGTAAGTTATGATAGATTGATTCATTTGTAAGTTTGTACAAGTCGGGGATATCCAAAGTTTCCAAGAAAGGTTGAGTGTGTGAAGACCCTGACTCAGACCAAGGCGATGACATATGATTTGAGGATCCTTGCAGTCCTCCCATCGTTTGAGTCCCAATATTATACATAGGTTGCGTGGTATAGTAGTTGCCTTGGGGTATCACATTGTAATGTGCATTTCCATGGGGATTGTGATGTTGGGGTATAGCATTTCCCCCAAGATAAGCAGTGCCCCCTTGACTCATTTAAGGTTGTGAGTAGGGTGCCCCCATGGATTGGTTGGGACCTCCTTGAGGATTCCCGCCTGCCATAGAACTAACCATATGTCCTTGACTGACATAAGGAATGCGCATGTCAATCAGTGACTGACCATGCATTCCTGAAAATGGAGGGGGAACTGTTACATTCCTGACCGATTTATGCATATTGGGAGTGTCCCCAGATACTTGAATCTTGGGGTTAGAACTATACAATGGATGCCAACCATATTGTTGGTTGAAGGGACCCACGCTAACTGTGCTATATTGAGCGTTATAAGGAGTGCTATATGTAGCACTTGTCGAAGGTATAGAGTTTGACACTAAAGGGGTGGAACCCATAATAGGTTGGGTTCCACTCGCGGAAGGTGTCATGTGAGGGTTTGTACCTGGGACAAATGGGATAGCAGGGTTCACCATCAATGGTGTGGTAGTGACTATCGACTGGGGAAGTGATGGGGGACCAAAAGTGTCCAAAAAGTTCCACAACCCATTAGTCATTGACGAGATGGATGGAAATGTTCCAACTGAAGACAAAGGGGGTATAGGTGCAACGCGAACCAAGAGTGGGTCCAACGGATTTGTGATCAGAGGGTTATAGGGAGGAATAAATATTGTAGTAAAGAAATCTTCTGGTAAGCTTGAATCGTCGGTTGTCCAAATAGATTCTATGTGAGATCTCGGAGACTGATTTCCTGAAGATGGGGAATCTAGTTCACTGGAGCTCGACGACTCTTCCACCATGAGTGGAGGAAGTCCTAACAATCATCCAGATTGACGACGAGGGTCAGATGTAGCCATGGTGACTGATAATTTTTATTAATAAATTTTATCATGATATTTATTAAAGTCTCAATGATAACACTCAGGTGCCTAAAGAAAAAAAATTACTCTAAGTGAATCAATCAACAAACAAAGGGAAATGGCCCTATCTGATAAGCACCGATCACTGGAGATGAAAACGAGTATCACAATGAATAATAGAGAGGGTTGGACAAATGTACAGTTACGGTTACTCTAGAGCTTTGCCTAAAACTTAGCTTGAGGGGCCAAACACCCTCGTGAAGACAAGCACCCTCCCAAAAACTAAAGATAGAGTAGGTCCGTCTGTGTTAGTTACCAAGGAATCCCACCCCATTGACCTTGTGTACGTCCCTAAAATTATGGCAACTAAGGAAACCTCAGATCACAGACACTGCAGGGGGGGACACAGTCACAGATAGTACGATGTGTGGGCTAGATACCTGAGTCCCCAACTCTGCTCCGAAATCCCCGAAGGGATCCCCAATACACAGAATACCCAAAGAAGTTTTAAGAGAAGGCAGTCTACCTTCACTTACAGTCTGAAGTTGTCTCGTATTTAGCTCCACTTAAACTGGAGTGATTCTGGTAGTATGAGTGCAGAAGGAACTTTCTCTCTTTTAGTGACACTAGTTTTGGTTGCTGATCTTGGGCAGTTTACTCACACTGCCTATCACAAGGTCGTAGCCTGAACTAATGTTTGTTTTCTCTATAAAGAGTTACTAATTGATTTTAGTTAGATTTTATGTTTACTTTTTTAGTGTCTTCGGTAGGGGTGTTGACGTATGATATTTGGTGGGACTCTGACTCAAAATCATACAAAAGACAATGATTGAAAATACTCAATTCGATGAAATAAGTTGTATTCTACAAGTGAGAGTCTTTCATACATTCATATTTGTTACATGTATCCTATTCATGATAACACTAGCATAACTGACAAAAAAAATTTAATGCTTTATAACAACTATTTGAAACCAAAATAAAGCAGTTTTTAATTAGATAAGTAGAAGAATGAATAAAAAATGTTAATTTTTCCTTTATAAAAAATTTTAACGAAGAAAAAGAAAACTATTTCCTAAAAAAAAAATCTTTTAGGACACAGATCTTGCTAACAAAATACAGCTATAGATCCTTTTTCAGTCCATGAGCAGGTTTCCCATCCCTTTGAGTTTACAGACACAGCTACATGTCAAAATTTGGGTGACTAACACTCTATGCCAGAGGCCACAGAGAGTTATTGGTCCTACTAACGCACTGTTTGTGCAAACACAGAGCTTTATAATGTTTACTTTGCTAACCTACGTTAGTGTGGGAAAACAATTCAAAATAGGGCTTTGGGGATTAGATCTAGGGCTGAATATATGAGGGAAGAATGTAGGAAGGTCTTGATGGGTCAAAAAAGGGATGCAGAAGTATAGGAAGGTCTAGAAGGAGGAGGAAACTAGGAATTGTCCGGCTGAACCGGGAACTAATGTATAGTGCTCGGGGGAGTCGCTGATTCTGCTATAGGATAAAATTCATGGTGTATGGAAAATGGAGATACCCTCAAGGGTCTTCCCGGGACCCTTTGTAGACTATAAGATTATCTGCAGCTATCACAAAGCTACATGAATGTCCATAAACAATAACTAACTATCAAAGCAAGACAGATTCATTACCTCAAGCCTCCGTGTAGATTTGTTGGAGAGCACAATGCAGCTAGGTGGAGGTCCCTTGAGCTGGCTCCAAATCAAGTCCTACACATAGGAGAGACAAGCATAATCACAGAATACAACCTTCATAATTAATACATGAACATATAAAAGACATCTAGTTACACATAACTAAGCTACTCATGCTAAAAGGTATTGGACAAACAAATAAATGAATGATAGTACCAACACTAAGGAGTAGACAGTACAACTTCAGTTCTATATTAATGTCAGAAGAGTGATTACAAGCATCTGTTGCATTAGCCTTCCCTTACCCCTCAAGCTCCTCTCTCTCTCCCCCTTCTTACCAACTTCTTATGCTTAGATTTGAGACTATGCTTGATAATCAAGTAAGTTATCCTTTCAAATGATCTGACCTCCAACACCATAGCCCTAGCTTTGCTTATGTAGCAACTGATTTAAGGTTGCCAAGTTCCTCCATGAGTCTCTTAAGGTAAAAGAAATTATGTTTCCATGATTTTGAGCTCTTTCCCATTTTCCTACTTCATTAGGATTATAAATCCCACAAAAAGGTCGAACTTTAGATGTTTCCTTGCTTTTCTAAGTAGATTTAGGAGGGAATATAGAGATATTTATGAGTCAATTTGCTCCTTTGACCTCTAGATTCTCATTAGGATCCACTAACATTGTCCCCGAACCAACAAGTAGGGTTAGTAGGGTCACTAACGCTCCCTTAGGCTTACAAAGAAGCTTTATAAATCATGTTGTTAGTGTATAGCCAGCGTTAGTGTGGAAATAAGGCTTGTGATTTTGATCTTTGCTTCAGAGATCATGTCTTTCCCCTCTGAGCTAATGAGGGAGTCATTTTGTTGTATTACATCAGTGCTCCATCCAGCACCACTATTGCACGAGAGACCTTTGCATGTAGCATCTCAGCAACTTCTGAAGTACCGATAGCAAGGCTGGTGGACACTGTGCCAACCTATGATGCACAAGTCTGCAACTCCTACAGACCCATCTGGATGGCCCCCAATAGTAGTTTTTGCTGCTTCTCGAACTGTTGTAGTGCCTCTGTGGTGACATCCTGCACCGTGTCTCCAATGTCATGCAAATCTCCCTTTTTGAGGGTGATTGGGTCCAGTGATGCCTTACTAGCCTTGGATTTCTTCCTCGACCACAATTTTTCTTATTCCCTTGGACACTTGATGTGTTTCGACTTCATTTGAGGGTCAATGCCATGCTACTCTATTTGCTCATCCATTTCTTCCTCTGTTTAGGGCGAAGGTGACCTCGTGCCTTTGTCAGAGCCATGCTCTTTTTTGCTTGTCTACTTTCTTGTCTTTTGGGTGGCATTACACTACACCTAGGCCTTGTTAGCAGCCTCCTTCTTCCTTTTCTGGGCCAGCTGCGCCATCTTGATCTTGGCCTCCTCCTTTTTACATTGCATGGTGGACTTGCTCTAACCCACCACCAAGTCGGAGGTAGTGCGCCACTCTGCCAGCCAGAGATCAAGAACTGCATCAATCGCATCATCCGTTGCCAAGTAAGGCAAGTCATACTAGGTCTACTCAGGGTCCTTCCATGCCCTAATTGATATGTGGTGAAAGTCTGCCTTGAACTCTTTGTACTCCTGAAGGTTGGAAAACACAGTAGGCGACAACCACTTTTTGCGATTGATAGCCATGCGGATGTTCATTTCCATCAAGATCCAAAAGATCTTGTTATCCTTGATGTCCTGAGCATCCTTGGTCACACACAATAAAGTGTACTTCGCTGCTTCTGGTAGGTCTAGTGCGACTGAGGGGAATTGACTGTCTTCCAACAACTCCTAGTTTACCAGCACAATAGATAGCAAGAGCCACACATAGTGGAAGATATTGCTAAGCTCTTGTGCCTCATGACAGGAACTCATTGCGGAGATAACACCCCCAATTAAACTAGACTCCTTTGGTGCATTGGGATACAAGATCGATGATTGGTGCCGACACTTCATCTGCGCAACACTTCCTCATATCCTTTCCTGCCAAAATCTACGTGGCCAAAATGACCACAGGGTCGCAGATACTCAAGATGGCATAGCCTCACGGCTTCTTCATGAGCTTGAATTTATCCTTCATGGCCTCTGTGAGGGCCTACTCGCCACCTTTTCCACCAAACAACATGGCCAGATTTTCCCCTATGTAGGGCAGCCACGTGATCCTATGTATAAATCTGTCAGTGATGGGTATTGGCTCCTCCAATCACAAACACCCATCGTGCACCAAGCATAGCAGCTGCTTGATGACTGATACTGTAATGGGGTGCGATTATAGTTCAGTACCCATAGCAGGTTGAGCAGACCTGCCTTGTCTACTCCCCTAAGCCACTTCCGCTGTTCCAATGTAGTCATCCTGGTGGTTGTGTCAATAATGCGGTGCATTAGCTGCTCTATCGACAAGTGTGGGAACTTTTCATGGTTAGCTAAGTCCCAATCTTCTAATTTCAACAGAGGAACCTGCCCCAATTGCAGTCCTTCAAAGACAATTTCGTCTGGTAGTAGAGGTTTGTGCAAGGTGACCTTGCTCTCATCAATATCCTTTGGCACCTTGGTCTTACCCTTGCATGGAGGGATGTACTCATGAAACTTAGTGATAGGTTCAACACCCTGGACTTCAACTTCCTCCACTTCTACCCCCAAGTCCTCATCATCCATCGGGATGTCCTCAATTTCTTCCTTCTCCTACTCCATCTTAATGGCTTTGCCTTTTTCCTGTGTGGTGGGCTTGTCCTTCGGTGGGTTTCTTCTCAGCGACATGCACATCGGTATCGTAGCATGCTTTCCCTTATGATCCTTCGCACTCTCCTTGGTTGGGTCCAACTTTAGTTTAGGTTACTGTGGTGATTTGGGAACTTCAACTAATACCTCTACAACCTTTGGAGCAGCTCCCTCTGCCTCCCTAACAGCCTCTGGCACAACCCCCTCAGTTGTTACTACTTTAGTGTCCATAGCTTCTATGGGTGTCGACATGATGCTATGCAACAACTCCTATGTCTCCTTTGGCAACGTCTCAAATAGTTAACTTGCTAGAAAAACTTTGTAGTTGTCACGGTTCATGTGTGCCTAAGAGCTCAAAAAATCAACTCTCAAATTTCCAAGTGTTTTTCGTTGGGCCTTTGCCTGTAATTTATATGGCATTTTGAATTAAAATTTGACCATTCCCCCCACCTTCGGTTCATTAATGCTGGATTGGCAGCAGATTTCCAAGGATCTTACCCATAAAGTTTGTCTTAAATGTCAGTCGCCCACTCCAATTGGCTGCATTTCTACCATCAAATCATGAATAGTGACTTTAATGGTCACTTTTCTGCTGACCTGCATGATTTTTCCCTGGGTAGCGCAGCTCTCCTCGCATTGTCGTGAACCCTATGACACTTCCTCATCCCGCACAATCCTCCAGTTGCACAGTTCCCCAACCCGGGTAGTGTATTTTATAGTCCCGCGCCTCCTTTCAACTGCCTAGTGTGCTAATTCTATGCTACCCTCATATAGTCACCTAGACATATCATCGGTGAATGGCTTCAATCGGCTACCATTCACCTTTCCTGGGAAGGGATCTCCATTCAGTTTAACCAACTAAACTGCTCCACCGTCAGTAATCTCCTTAATGACATAGGGCCCTAACTAGTGCATTCTGAATTTCCCTAGAAATTTATCAAACCTGCTATCATATAACAAAACCAGATCATTTACCTTAAAGGTGCGCAGCTTGATGTGTCAATCATGTCATGCTTTTTCATGCTGCTTTTGGACCTGTTGGTGAAATCCAGCTAGAAATCTTTCTTCCTCTAGCTCAGCTAGTTGCACGAGCCTCTCTTCCAAGGCTCTGTTATCTGTCATACCCGTGAGTGTCGTTATGCATAGACTAGGTACAATGTATTCCATGGGCATCACTGCTTCAACACCATATACAAGCCTAAAGGGTGTCTGTCCAGTCAAATTTTTGCATGTCGTTCGATAGGCCCATAGTACGATGGGTATGTGCAAGTCCCAATCACTTCACTGATCATTGAAAACCTTAATCAATGCGTCCTCCAACACCTTATTGAATGCTTCCACTATCCCATTAACCTGTGGTGATAAGGCGTGCTTTTTTGGTGATATACCTGAAATTCCTCCATCAACGCGCTAATTGTTTCGTTCAGAAAGTGCATACCGTAATCACTCATCAAAATCTTTGGACACCCAAATTGCATCAGTACATACTCAAAGAGAAACTTCGTAGCGGTCGTGCCTATGCATTCCTTCAAAGGTTGTGCCTCCGCCCATCAAGTCAAATAGTCAGTCACGGTGATAATGTATCGCACTCCCGTCTTCTTCCCTTGGGGCTGAATGGGTCCCACAAAATATATCGCCCATTTCTCAAAAGGTTGTAACATCATCTATGGGTTCAGAGGCATCTCATCTCTTCCCAATGGCCTACCAGTCCTTTGACACACATCACATGCCTTGCACTAATCTGTTGAATCCTGATGGAGGGTTGGCCACCACAACCCTGCACATAGAATCTTCTATTCATTCACTCTTCCTACATAATGGCCTCCTGCGGCACCCCCATGAGCGTCTGTGAAGATACTACTCCTTTCAAACTCTGGTACATATCATCGTAATACTTCATCAAACCCCATTTTGTATAGATGTCCATCAATGACAGAAAAGTCTACCACACGTACCACTAACTCCTTTTTGTGTTGGATGGTGTAACCTTCTGGGGTGGTTCCTGTTGTTAGGAAGTGTATGATGTCTTCAAAGTGACCATCTATAATGCGCATTGCAAATAGCTATGCGTCAAGAAATACCTCCTCCAAATTAGTGGGCTTTTCCCCTGTTTCGATGCGCGATAGACGGTTTGGTCCCACGTTCAGTCATCCAGGCTTCATAATAACTTCAAAATCATATTCTTGAAACAATAAAAACCACCTACAGATTCTCCCCCCCAACACAAGCTTATTGACCAGGTATTTCAATTCGGAATGATCCGTATACATCTTAAAATGTCCACCCAACAAATAGTGTCTAAACTTCTGAAGCACATATACCATGGCTAACCCTTCGCGCTCGGTGGTGGAATAGTTCTTCTCAGCCTTGGATAACCTCCTACTTGCAAATGCTATAGGATGGTCCAATTCTCCTATGCCAGTCTGTGTCAGTACTGCTCCCAATTCTATACATGACGTGTCTACATTTACATGAAACCCTTTCTTCCAATCCAGGAAGACTAAAATCAGCGAAGTGACCATTTTCCCTTTCAATACATCCAAGCTCTTCTGACAGTCCTCGTTCCAACAGAACGTGACATCCTTTTCCAACAACTTCTCCATAGGCGCAATGATATGGGCATAGCCCTTGATAAACTTCCTAGTGATCTTCGCGGGATCTACCATCAGTCCTTGTCTACAAACCACATGACCCAGTAGAGTCCCAAAAGGAACACAAAATAGGCATTTCTTTAGATTGAGCGCAATCTGGTAACTTTGACAAGTATCCAACATCAGGTGCAAACTTGCCACATGGCGTTTTACAAACCCAAACATAGTCCAATCATCAAAGTACACCTCCAAAAATTTATGAATGAATTCTTTGAATGTTGCAATGAGTACATGCGAAAAAATCGCAGGCACATATTTTAGAGTGTACTAACAACATCCCCACTCAGTCACGAAGTTCATCTTGCTTCTATCCTTAGGCGCAATTTTGATCTGATGGTACCCATAGAACCCATCAATGAAGGAGTACACTTCCTAGCCACCTACATTATCCAATACCTCAATAGTGAACGAAGTCGGGAAAGGATCATGTGTGCAAGCATCATTCAACTTCCTGAGATCTACGCATATCCTAATTTCATCCTTCTACTTCTTTTCCTGTACCACCATTGGGCTTACCTAATCAGATTCTTCTACAGGCTCAATGATGCCTACTGCGAGCATCTTGTCTAGCTCTAAGAGGACCTTCTCCTTATACTTCGGATTGAGATGGTAAGGTATTTGCTTAACTGGCTTCGTGTCAAGATTGAATGTGATCTTCATAATGCCTAAGTCTCCTATTATCCCCTTTAGCTCTGTAAACTTGGTAGGGAACAAATCCTGGTATTCGCGAAGAAATTTGGCGACCTTATCTACCATCACATCATCACAGTAATCTCTAATCTTCACAAATTTGGGCTCCGCCTCCCTACCAATATTTACTTGTTTCATTTTCAGTGGCACAGTTATATCAAGATTCTCAATCTATGGTCCCTCGACCTCGTGCTGACCGTCAGTTTCAGGGATATTAATCTTGCGTGCATCCTCGTCCTCTTCTTCAGCAATCACATTATAGAATTCCAGCGCGTGGCTCAACTGAGTAGTCCAATTGGGTTGAATCAAATCCAAAGGATCTTGTGGTATCCTAAATATTGTTGCTTTAACTTCTTGTAGCACATCGAAAATACAACAAACCTGTCTTCGAAGCTAAACGTCAATATGAATCCTTCACGCATAATATCCCATTCACCTATGCCATGGTGGAGCTCTGTCTCCAAGTACCAATTCATCGAGATGACATCCAAGGTGTAACAGAACAAGTGCACCCATTCAGGTTGGGGCTTCTGAAAGTGTGTTCTCATCATCCTCCTACACTCACGCCAATCATGAAAACTACCCTTGTGCGTACCCCACCATCTTGCGAGCGTAATGCGCAGTGCCCAGTACAAAGCCTGGAAGCGCTACTTCTTTGGTACTTCCCTCTCAAATACATCCAAAAATACATCTACATCATTCAAGCCATCGTAAGTGGGAAAATTTCTTACCTCTGATGATACACAGCGAAGTGACTGGGTCATCATGTTACAACTCAGTGTGGTTACTTCATATAGTTGATTCTACCAGCGCTCTAATTCTTCATCAGAGTATGAGGTGCAAGAACTCTCACGATCCCATGTAATTTGTCCATCCGCTATCAGATTCAACCAATCTTGGTCTCACACTGTTATTTTATATATGCAGTCCAAATCATCATCACTCTCATAATCACGAACTAGTTTAGTATAGCGAGATCCTTCAACAAGATCTAGGGGTACTATTACACAAAGCGATTTCTTTTCAAATATCATCTTTCGCTTCTTTAGGTTGATTACCTAGTTCATGTCAGTAGCCCAATCAATGCTAAGGAGCATAGGGTAGGGGTTGCTGTCATCCAAAATTTCTATTACTTCAAATTCATCCAATGCACTCGCACCTTCAATATCTATAGTTACTCCTTACAGTCGACCCATGGGGATGATTTTCTGTTGATTCGCCATCCTTAACTGAATCAGAGACCACTGCAACACAGGTCTTCCTATCCTCTCCCAAGTCTGCTTTGGTAAAAAATTCATGTCTGACCCCAGATCCAGAATAACCTGATCCATTTCATATTCCCCTATTTGTGCAATCAGCCTCATCTCATGCCCTGTAATTGCTTATGCTTACCAATCTTCCGTACCACGCGTAGTTCACCCAAAGTGTTTCCGGCACATCTATTTATAAGCTCCTATAACCCCTTCACAACCTTGATATTATGTAGCAACTTCATGAAGGTCTCTAGAAAGGTCATAAGCATAGAAGAGTCCATTTCTTAATCAGGCCTATCCCTGCTCCCTGAGGTAGAGGCCTCAGCGAAGCTCTTATTTTCTTCCATGAATTTTTCATGTGCATGCTCCAAATCAAATTCATCCCCCTTCACCGGAGCTTTTCGAACACATGCATTGTCTTCGGGATTCTTCCCCTTATAATCACCTGTTGCAATTCCAATTCATAGCACTATATTCACATTCAGATCCTCTTCACGAGGCTCGGCCCTCATCATGTACAGGTTCTGAGTTGACTAAGGTGGTAGCACCCCTTCGTCACTTATCCTTGCTATCAGTGTAGGATAGTCTTATGTATCATGATCAAACTGAGTACAATATTTGCACAATGGACACGTTGGGTTAGTGCATTCATGGGCATAGTGTCCTGGTCCTCCATAGTTGTAGCAGATTAGCCATCCCCGACCTCTGCTAGGTCCTCCTCTGCCTCGACCTCGTCTATGCCCCGAAAAGCATGTTCGTGCCATCCCATAGATCTAGTCAAGGGGCCACGTTTCTGCCTAAACCCTATAGGTGGGTGTTTTTTCCATCATCAATTATAACTTCTATAGTTGCGCTCATCATGCCCTACCGACTTGCAGAATTTGCAGAATAGTTGTTGTGGTGTTTGTACAAACTTCTGCAGCAACTAGTAATTATCAGTTGTATGTTTCCCTACTACCTGACATATAGCGCACCACAACGCAGGCCCCGCACTTGGTCCTGCTTGGGCTTCTGGCTTCAAAGGCATCAGTCCTCCTCCTATAATATAGTTCGCAAAGACCGGGCAGCCTTCTTTGTCATGTCCCCACCTTTACATTTCAGGCACCATATCTCCTTATGCACCTCTGGTCGAACTGTTCTGTCCTGCTTCAAACTTTTCATTTCGAAGCAAAGGTTTTGCAACTGTGCATGGATCTACTGAACCCCCAAATTTGGATCTTGCATTGATGTTTCATGTAGTCTTATGGAAATATCCAAGGCCTCTACTTGATTCGTAATATTCTGTTGTGACAATGCAACCCTTAAGTGTGGCACGAGGAAAGCCACGAACCACTTGCGATGTTGTCCATCTATTAAGTTCATATTAGCTTCGGGAATTTTACACTTCAATCTCTGATCCAATTCCCAAGGTGTCTCACTAGGTTTCATCGCAATTTCCTTGAACCCCACAATTGACTGTGCCTCAGATTTAGGCCTGCTGACCTTTTTATTCAGTGCGGTTTGGATCTTTGCCAACCTAGCATTTGGGTTATCATTAGAGTACTTTATGTACCAAGTTAACACGTGATCTCGAAAATTAATAACCAATGTCTCCTTCTTCATGTGATCATCTGTGATGCCCTGAGCTTCCCATACAGCTTTCATGACAAACCAAAACTGGTCCACGTCCTCATTTCCCAAGCCCTTAAACAAAGGCAGCTTCACTGAGTTTTCCATGTTGAACTGTGGTGGAGGGGGTGGTATGGGCGAAGTCGTAGGTGAGAGTGGTGAAGTTGTAGGTGGTGTAGGCGGAGGTGGAAGTCGCGGAATCCCTATCTTATTAACTGAACTACACTTCGTGGAGAAGCCTACGCTACTCCCTCTTCATCACCCAATGGAGGTGAAATCAATGGACTATATTCAGGACCCTTTCTTCCTTCGTTTTTGTAAATCTTTCCACTTCGCGTAGCTCTGAACATAAAGGTAGCTTCATAACCCGTTTTTCACACAATAAAATCTTAATCCATGTATTTAAAGACTTTAAGTACTTACCTCATGGACCTATAAAAAAGGGATGCTCCGCCTCGCTGTAAGTAAGTGAGGTATTGACTGCGAATTCAGTGACAAATCCTCTTATGATGTGAACAAGCCAATGATTGACAACACGGGCGATCTTATCCTCAAAGGCTTCCAGTCTTTGTACTAACTCCGAGGTCTAAACAATAGGACCTGTTAGCACCTAAATCTGCCCTAGGCTAAAGGAAGGCAAAATTCAGGGTAACCACAAACCATGCTCAGTCTGGTAGCTAGCCCTACCAGAACAGGAGAGGGCTCTCTCCGAGTCACGCTTAGTGAATAGGTAAGCAAAAAATGGTCTGAGATGACTTACAATGAAATATTTATCTTAGGCTAGTAAGTGAATATGGATACAACAAACAATTTTCATGAATGACCGATCTTCTAGGATGGTATGGGACCAACGGTCAGCAAAGAATAGAGAATTTAATACAAAGGCACAGATTATTCCGTGAGGCAAGGTAGGCAGAAAATGTAACAATTTAGTTTGAGGTACCGCGACATGAATAGATTGTTGAAGAAAGTGAAAAGGGCATAGTGACATGAATCCTTTTCAACAGAAGAATAACACTGAACATGAAATTTTCCCACAGGCAGAGCAATAAAATTGAATTCTACCTAACCTCACTCAGAAAATTTCACTGGAAATGAACATGAATTGAATTATGAAACATAATCAAATACATATGAAAACATAAGAGACACATTTGCTACACTCACAACCACAAGAATCTCATGAAACAGAGCCGCTGCCTTTCATTAATTCTCTGTCAAAAATACACAGTGAAGAAACAAAGTTTCTTTCCCATGGTCTCCTAGAAGTTACAAGCCAACCAACCCTTTGAAAATAGCTTGCATACAATATATAGAATGTGTAGGGAAGAGATAGAATGCCCAAGGGTTGGGGAGTTACTCGAATCATTGCAAAATGGAGATGGAGAGCCAACCATCAGCTACAGGTGCAGCGCTACGAACATGACATTTGGCTTGGGTGACCGTTTGCCTTCCTTCGCCACTTGGATAGAAGCCAATATGGAGAAAAAAAACTTTAAATGCCGCCTTTTGTGCCAAAAAATCGAAGTGTATATGAGCGGGTCCACTTGGAGAAGTCGCGAACCGAAATTTCGCAAAACGGAAGCAAATTGGCAATTTTTCCTCTGTGCGTCGCGCCATTTTCTCTGTGTGTCGCACTACTTTGGGGCCTATTTTGGGGCACTTGTAGGTGTCCAAAATGTGCCCAAGTGGGCTTGCTGGAAAGCCTATCCTGTCTACTTTCTAACCCAACCAGAATTTTTAAATTTGGTGCTCATTTTCCCCTCCAGATCTCCATTCTCCCAAGACTGCTTTCTGTGTGTCAAAAAAGTGGCAGAGAGGCCATTTTTGGGTGTTCTTTGACCTTTAGGAGACTCAGATCTTGCCCAAATTTCTTTCCCAGGCACCAGTAGTCACAATTTTCCATGTTGAATCCAAAACTGCAATCCATTCCTCATTTGGAGCTCTATAATTTTAGCATCGCACCAGTGGCACGGCGCACAGGGAGAAAATCCCTGTTTTTTGCCCAAAAAATTACCCTGTGACCAAAATTTCTCCAAATTTCTTGAAATTTGGGCTAGAGGTTCCCTATGGGGTGTTATGCTAAGCCAAGGAAGCCTCAGCCAAGATTTGAATCCGATCTTGCTCTTTGCCCTTTTTGCCTTTCTTGTTGCTTTCCTCAATTTTGCCTTCAAGTTCCTTATCCGGGCCTGTGCACTCATGTTTCGCACCCTGTAATTGAAAGCCATGTGTCTCAATAGAGCAAGGTCCTGGTCAGCCTTGTCCAGTAGCCTCTCCAAATGCATGTTGGTTATCTCGAGATTGGCCTCCCGATCTTCATTGATTTCTTGCTCCAATGATGTGAGCTCAACTCTTCTTCTTTTCGCAGCTTGGTGATGCTCACGAATGTTTTGCAGCTCCATAATCATCTGTTGGTCCTCAAGATGCTTGTTTCTCTGCTCCAAGTACTTCATGTTCCACTTGGCCCTATCCAAGTCAAGGGATAAGGACTCAATCACTGATTGCTACTCCTGGATGATCTTTGTAAGCTCTGCATCTGTCTCATCATCATGGAGGAGAACAAATTCGGTCTCTCGCTCACCTGATGGACCTTCCTCCTGCACTGGCTCCTTACCTCTACCCTGCTCCTATGATGCTAATGTCGAAAGCGAGGCCCCTTCCACCCCGGGTGGAGATAACACTCACTTTGCTGCTGCAAATAAGGGTCCACTGCCTTTCTGATAGGTGATGTATACTGGCATAGCAGCAGTCTCATGGCACTCATGCTGATGTGACGGACCACCTATCTCATGCTCTGCCTCTGATACTACCTATGAAGCACTGAAGAAGTCATGGGAGATGAAGTCCTCCCAAGCAATACCCTGCAATCCTAACTGATGGTCCACCAAAATCCGGATAAGAGCAAAGTGATAAACACTGTTGAGCTGCTCTCGAGGGGTCTTGTGCTGCATGAAATTTTTCATCCTCTCTATGTTCCCGCAAATGAAAAATGGGAGGTTCATCATTCGTACCCTAGTAAAGTGCATGAGAAACCTGATGTGGTAGGCATAAAGGCGAGAAAACCTCCCCTCACAACTGAAGTACTTCATGATCAATTTCATGAGTGGAGCATACTCATCTCTCAAAAATCTGAATGGAAAAACTCTCGTGAGCTGGCTCAAACAGTTGTCCTTAATGTAAGGCTCATAATGATGCCTCTCCACCTTCTTCTTCTTATGCCACTGCTCTCCAATGTTTGGAATGCCTATTTCCAATGATATGGTTTCGGGTGTCAATGTGAAAGTGGCCCCAGCCAAGATAGACTGTCCTCCATGTAGGTGAAGTGCAAAAAGAAGGGCCAACTCATGATGAACTCTGATATTTGCCACCCTCTGACAAAATTCAAAACATGCTAAGTGCTAGAAACAAGACATAGCAAGAGGGCATGCCTGCAACTCAGTGAGGGTGTTTGGCTCATCTCTAAGATGTCTGCCACTCTGGTGATGTCTCCTGTGGGCCCTTTCTCCTGAAGATGTGTCACTATGGGTCTCCACCTCATACTCTGATGAACCCTCAGAAGCCATGACTACTGTTTATAAACTGTATTTAGGCCACCCCTTTGATGATTGTGAAGCTGGAGGTTGTTTTGATAATCTGCCACCAAGGGGACAATTAAAAAGGGAGCATTAGGATGGGAATGATGTAATGGGAATAGGGGTTATAGGGAGAAATTTGTTAGGGATTTGGGAGGAGTTTGGGTATTGTGCTGATGGGGTAGGGTTTGGGGTTTTGTGTTGACCGAATAGTGGAGGGATAGGGGAGAGGGTTTGGTAGAAATTTAGGGTATGGGTTTTAGGAAAAATGATAAAGGGAGGATGGGAAAAATGATAGGTGAGGGGAAAAGGTGAGTGGAGTGAAACCCTGGCACTAACAACACATTTTAACAACGCTAGCCATCATTTTCTTGGTGATTTCTTATGGTTGACTTTATGCATTTTGGTGACATTCAAACATCTTTATAAACACCATATCATTGATAAAATTTGATGAACAAGTGATGTCATAAGGCCTACCTCTCGATTTGATAGAATTCACCAAAATTTGGAAGTGTTTGGGCACTGTTTTTGGTCCTTGTCTGTGTGCACCGCGCACAAAGGCCAGTGCGCCACACAGTGGGTATGCACCGCGCCCTTAGAAAAATTAAACTGTGGGCAGGTTGCGTGTGCGCCGTGCCCTCTGTGTGCACTGCGCTCCTGGGTATATGCGCCGCGCCCTCTAAAACCACCTCCAACTCACTCAAACGCTCACAATTTCACACTCACACCTTTGCAACGTCTCTCCAAGGCTTGTAATAGCACGATGCCCTTGATTTGGATGAAAACATGTATATATAGCCTTGGAAGAGATGGGTTTAATTTTTGCTTCCTTGAAAACCCATTTTTCTAATGTTGTGTTTTGCACTTTTTTCACTAACTTTAAAACACACTGATTTTCACTTTCCCTTTGAAATTTTGGCTCAAATGATGAAATTTTCGGCACTCTTTGCAGGGACTGTACGACAGGACATTTGGCCACGGAAACCATGACTGCATCTGAAAAAATCAACTGGCGACTTTTTGGAAAATTTTGTCATAAATGACACTGTTTGACTTTTCTTCAAAATAGAGTTTTGAAGAAGAGTCGAAGTCTATCCACACGACGATGAAGCTCTCTGAACCATAACTGTGTAAGGGCCTCACTCTGGCCTACATGGCTTTACTAGACATGTTTCAAAGACCAAATTGATCTATCTCTAGACCAAATGACCAAAAATGACTTTTGTCCATTAAAGGACCAGACCTTGACTGTTACAGACTTTTGATTATTTGACACAAATACTTAAGCCAGCAGTAACCAGACATGAGAGGAAATGACTAGAATGACCCTCTCCGTCAGATCATGGCATGCCCCTAGCAGAATGCAGCGGAATGAATGGAGCGGGACACCTAAAAATGAAATACATAAAGAGTTTTGATCTCTGACGAAGGACTGACCAGACCGACTCTAACAGGACCGTCAAGTCTCCACCTTCCTTGGCTATCCGCTAGCTTCGCGATCCACTCGTATAACTCAAATGGAAAGGAACATAAAAATATCTCATGGATTTCTGTATACAGGTACCTATCCAACCACTGTTCCTTTATCGGCCGTGGATTTCTGTTCTGTTGCACCGCAAATTCTTGGATCTTCCTATCCAACCAATCTTCAACCTCTTTCTTAGTTGAATTCCAGTGATATGATATCACATATCTCTCATGCAAATTCTGGTTCGGGCAACAGAACCATTTGTTGGCTTTGTGGGGCCCGACCTAGGTTCACCGTTAGTTATCCAAACAAATCCCTATACTACTGGCCCTTTTGGCATCAACCCGCATAACGCGAACCGAAGTCTCACCCGAAGCAGTATGGGGGGATGTTGAAAGCAAGTTTCCACACCCTGATATGGTTGTGATGTTGGTTTATACTCTTTTTTCCTACTTTCGCGTAGGTCACTAAGCTTTAGGGCTCTGATAGTCTACCTTTATTCCACCCTTCAGTACCTCTGTGAAGGTGTACGATTGACCTTTGCACAGCCTTAATCCGCGATCCAAGTACTTTCGCGTTGCTATGATAGTGTATTTTATAGGTTTCCAAGTTATCTTAAGTGTTTTACTTATCTTACTTATCAACCACAGTTAGTGCCGCGTAAACAGATATTCTTACTTGCATTCAATTAACTAATACTGTCACCTACATTCGCGCATCACCTGAACATTGTAAATTAAACCCAAAACACAATATAACCAGATGCATTAACAAGAAATAAATGCACAGAATTTGCAGAATAATTCTCTTTATTGATATCTTCATATTAATACAAACTCTATCTGCCGTGCGCACACAACTGCAGGGGTCAACGCACTCAGCTGCGGAATTCCACCCTAGGCCTCTCTGCACTCAGCTGCAAAGCCTCTATCTATGGTAAGACCTGAGAACTCTTAGACTCTAATGCTCAACTCCTCACTTCATTCTTCACTTCTTACAAAAACTACTTAGTACTTACTTACTTAGCTCCTTTTTATACAATCCCATGGTCTACATACCATGGGTGGATCTTTACAGCCGACTTTACACTTTACAAAATAAGGGAGAACAACCCTTTATGACTCATGACACCTTCACACTCCACGACCACAAAATGTGGAGACTTTACAACTTTATTACAAAATTGTCCCAAAACATGGCCTTTTAGCCCAAAACTGTCCTTGGGGGAACCCGTTCCCAACATCTACTGACCCCATAGGATGAGTTTTTTAATTCCTTTCATCGTCTCTTACTGGATATTGATTCCTATTGTATTCATTTACTTTTTATTCTTAAAATGAAATTTCAAAAAAACAAAAGACAAAAAATAAAAATAGATATATATGTTTCAAAAAAAGAACAGAAGAAGAAAAAAACAACATGAGATTGAGACTATTTAAATTTGTACCTTGTAGATTATAATTTATTTTCTATAAGTTTAATGGTGTGGGCCTAAAGATTTGGGCTATATTAACACATATTTTTGGAAGAGAGTGGGCCAACCCATGAAAATTTCAAGTGAAGGAAAAATTTATTAAAGAGTGTGCAACTTTAAAAGTGCATCGTCGTAGAATTAATCGAAGTCGTGCTCAAACTGAGTCCAACACCACAATAAGCATGGTGTGTATGTTGAAGGGTGCCCCCGACAAGTAGTTTTGAAAATTAAACCATTGGGGTGATTGACCGATGTGATAAACCTCAAAATCACACAGAGGTAGAAACATTTACCACACAAGGTGCCCCCGAAGGTGGTAAATGGTTTCTGTGGATTCAACAGAATGTCTATAGACAAGCATGAGCAAGTGACCCTACATCCAACCATGTCACCTTCCTTCACTGCACCTCACCCTATGTGTTCCCATGTCATCTAAAATGATGGCCTCCATGTCATCATTCCATACTTGTTTATCTATATTGTCATAATTACGTATTTTCCCACTTTCTCGTTTATAAAACTCTAATTTCATTCACTTTGTCTATTTCATCTGCCATTTTCCACTCTGGTTACTACTATCAATGACATTGACTATGTCACTAATTAATCCTGATTTTACCAAGTATTTATAATTTTTGAACCACCCCGTGCTTTCAAAGAAAAAATTTGAAAATGACTAAGAAAACCTCTTTATCCAGTTCGTCGACTTACATACCCTTAATGGACACAGAAAGGGACATTTTGGATCTCGCTGTTACACTAAAAAATGTCACCATGACCACTTACAGTTAGTATGGCTCAAATCAACAGTCATGCTACCCTCTTAGGCAAGTCTTATGCCTCTGTTATCCATCTCAAACTCAAAGAAGAGAGAAAGTCTTGTAAAAAATATGTCTATCTCTGGGGTCGCAGGTTCTCTCTAGCCTCACCTGCGGGGACGCTGACCATGTTCACAAAAGGTGCGTCCTTGGACGCTCTGTATGTTAAGGGACAGGTGCGTCCTTCTGTAAAAGGTAAAATGCGCGAGTTTCATCTTAAAAAAGTTACTTGTGGTTACTTCTAGAACTTTCTAGAGGTCGGTTTGATGATTTGGATGCGCCTCCAGTTGGTTCATGTATCTCTATTAAGGGGGAACTTATCCCATCAATAAGGGAGCTATCCCACCCAAAGAGGGGGATTATCCCATTGATGGTGGACCTGAATAACCTCTTTACAGCACTATAAATAAAGACATTGAGCCAGAGGGAGGGGAGGTTGGAGCTATACATTTTCTTTGGGTAAATGCTGCAGGAATTAGGACTCCCATTTAGAACCTTGTGAGGAGAGATTGTCTTTGCTTGATTCTACTTGGAAGTGGGTGAGCTTTGTCAAAGTAGAGGAAAACCCTTGATGGACCCTGGGAGGAACTTGCACAACACCAAGGCCAGGTTGTAAGAGTTTCTTTGTTTCGTTATTAATACAAAATGGTTTATTTTTTCTCAATAGCTTGTGTTAATGAGTTATTTCATGTGTTCCTTGGTCTGCATGTTAAATATATGTTTTATTATATGAAATGCAAGTGCTTGGTAATTGTTTGATTGTTTGTGGTTGCAGGAATTGACTTGAAGGAGGAGCTCATCCGGATCGGCAAGGACGGACTACAACAACTGCGTTTTGGAATAAGGTAAGCCTAAACACTTGTAGTTTTCATGTGTTAAAAGATATATTTAGAGAAAGATCACTCCATTTTGTCTTGTTTGTCATTAGAATGTCTTAGACTTCTAGGAAGGTCAGTCGTGTCCGCACCCTTGACAAATTCCGTGTGACAAATTGGCGACTCCGCTGGGGATAGATTCCATTGATGAGAAAAGTCTTTTCCTTTATGTGAACTTTGCTTTGAGAAAATTGGTTTATTTTTCTGGTTTTGGCTCTGTGATTCTGTCTCTGGGTGGGTTAGCTTACGATTAGTTTTATTTTGGTTTTTCTTGAGTTTTTCAGACGGACGCATCCTCTGAGTGCTGCACAGTGCGTCCCTGGACGCACTTTTGCTGTGTTCAAAGAGCGGGCCCGCACCTGTGCTAACGGGTTGCCTGCGTCTTCCTGTAAAAATTTAGGAAAACTCCTTTTTTCCTTTTTTGCTCTTAGATTTTGTTTTTTCTTAGTTTTTTCTGCCCAGATTCATTAGTCCCTTGTCCAGAATCTTCACCTAAGCTTGTTCCTGCTCTTAGCTTTCATCAATTGGGTGTTTTGAGTCTCTTTCTTGAGAAATTCTTAATTTGATTTCCTTTGGTCATTACTTGGAGGTTTCTCTCAGTCTTTTCACAATTTTGCATCTTTTTGCTTGTGTTTTTGCAAAAAAAAATTTCCCCCTCATTCGCCGGGGGGGGGCTAAATTGTGTATGAGTGTTAATCGCCTTTGAGTGTTTTTATGTTTTGATCTTTGGAACTCTCACCCAATTTTCTCGACTTGCACTTGATTGGTTCTTAGATTACATTAGAATCATCTTGTGTTTGAGAATTCTCTTGCATAGATCACATTTGCATAATTAGAGTTCTCAGTTTCAGAATATGAATGAAAAATGTGCATAGATTACATTTGCATACTTTTCATGTGAATTGTGCATAGATTACAATTGCATAGTTTACATTCTGAAAAATCAATCGTAGATTTAGATCAGCTTTCTTTGATTTGAATTTACACAAAAATAAAAATAAAAAATTGGTTTGGAATTGATTTGCATTAGTTTTTCTTGATGAAATTAGTGCATTAGAGAATTTGTTAAATTTTCTCTTAATGATCAATTTTTTGAATTGTTGGAAGTGAATGGAAACTCTCTCCTTACTCTAGTTAGGATTCATCGAATTGAAAGGATTGCATTATCATATTCGATTGCATTCAGTTGAGTCGGGTCATAACACCATTGGTTTCATCTCCATTTACCCATTCGAGTAATAACAGCCTTAATAACACAGCGCTTAATTAAAATTCATCTAGTAATTTTTAAATTTCTAGGGCTCTGAAACACCAACATAGCTTAGGCTAGGGTCTTGGAGTAGGTGAGTACTTAACTCTCCAAGACTACAAAACCAAACAGATAGTTTATCTTGAGTAGAATAAATCCAATTGTTTCAATTGCACTCTGGGAAAGCTCCTCTTAAAGGAGAAGCACGAGCTCGTGTCCGAACCAGTGAGGGGATCATTCCCCCCTCGTTGGGAACGACGCCAGACAGTACGTATTACAAACGGTAAACCTCGGATTAACCATTGTCGAGGAGCCAGGGGTCACTTATCGGTAAACCTTGGATTGTTGTCAAGGAGCCGGTAAGGGGATTGAGCTTGCTACTCTGCCCTTGCGTGCTGTCGGAGTTTAGACTGTTCCCCCAGGTGTATTTGTTACTGTTGGTGACCTTAGTGACCATAATCTTTAGGGTTCTACCAAGGTGACGGTGGAGGGAAGGTCCCACTGTACCTGGAGCAGACGTCGGTTATACTCACTTGGATTTTCCGGGGGGTTCACTTCACTCGAGACGGTTAAAGTGGAGGAACTTGGTCCGGTCTATTCATTAAGCAGGTTGTCGGGGTAACTGTTCCACCCGCCACTTCTGTACTGAATTCAGCGATGTTGGGCTTCATCACCAACTAGTGTTTTCGGTCCGGAAGGCTACTGTTTGTGTATGGTTTGACTCCTAGATTTGATAGCGCGTGTTAATTTGTTTGTTTTTACTTTTAGAGACCATAGGTGTGAATTGTGAATTTTAATTGTTAGGTGTGAATTGTGAATTGTTAATTTTAGTTATAAATTGTTAATAAAATTCACTGAAGTTGAATATAATGGCAAATGTTCCGGAATTTATCAACCTAGGAACCCCTCCTAATGAGAATCCTAGTACTTTTCCTTACTTTGGAAATGTTGGTCCTCCTTATATGGCTACTTTGTCATTACCTGGATTTACAATAGGTTTACCGATATGGTTATTTTCAACTTCGTTGGCCCAAAATACTCCAATTGTTCCATCTCAACCGGATGCTTCACCTCAACAGAGTTCACCATCTCAACATCACCAACCTTCTGTTGACCCTTTACCTTCTTCGCCTAATTTTTCTTCCTCCATTTCTTCCTCTTCGCCTGGTAAAAGCCTTGATGCTAGTAACCAGGAGGCTAAGAAGAAGAAGAAAGGGAAGAAGAAGAAGAAGAAGAAGAAGAAGAAAGATAAGAAAGAAGTCAACCAACCAACCATGGTTGTAAGTGTTAGTTGTGTTGAGGAAAATTCCGACATGCACCGTAAACCCAAATACCCTTGCAGGCTTTGTAAGGGTGACCACTTCCTTGTCAATTGTCCTGGTATTCCAAAGGTCCTGGAAGTATGGTCAGAAAAATCCCATCAACTTTCCATTGATCCATCAACCAGTGATAGTCAGGTTCCTGAGAAAAAGGGTAAAGTTAGGTTTCCTTGTAAGTTATGCAAAGGGAGTCATCAAACTCACATTTGCCCTCACATGGAGGAAGCCTCAACATTGTTGGAAAACCTTACTGTTCCACAGCAAGAATTTCCAACTGGTTACCGTAAACTTTCTCCCAACCTACCGTCAACTGACGGAGTGATTGATCTAAATTCAAGTACAGTCGATCACACTCTCCCATTGGAGAGTGAAACTCATGTCACTCAGGTTGATGATCCATTAGTTGATCAAGTGGTCGATTCAATTTCACATTCGGTCGATCACACTCTCCTTTTCGAGAGTAAATTTCATACCGCTGATGTTCTTCTTGTTACATCGGATTCTTCTATGCCGGGGGGCATTTCACCTGTTTCTACAGAACCCCCTCCAAGTACTGAGGTCTTTTCCTTTGATTGGAATAGACTGACAGAACCTCGTCTTCCTTCCTCCATCCCTTTCCAAATCATTGTCAAGGCTGGTGGTAGGGACATACATCGTACTCAGGTAGATGAAGGTGCTTCTGTTAGTATTTTATCCTCAGCTGTTTGGAAAGCTTTGGGTTCCCCTCAGCTTGCGCCTATTACGCAGAATCTGAAAGCTTTTAACAGAACAATTAGTGAACCTTTAGGGATCCTTCCTAAGTTTTCTATTACCTTGGAAGGTAAAACTGTTTGTGTTGATCTTATGGTAGTTCGAGGTCCCTTGGATTTCAATTTACTCCTTGGGCGAGACTATGTTTATGCAATGAAAGCTGTCGTATCGACACTCTTTCGCGTGATGTCTTTCCCTCACAATGGCAGTATTGTGACTGTAGACCAGCTTTCATTCCCTAGTCTTTTTTCAACTACCAATAATATGACACCCCTAAATGTTCCTGATTCTAAAGTGGTATCTACCCTGCCACGGGTTAATTATGTGGCAACCGGTCCCATGATTTCAGTTACCGATGTAAGTGAGCCTCTCACTGTTTGCTCATCTTCCTTTGATTTAGATCCGGTAATTGACATGGAAAACTCTATGGGATTACTTGAACACGATGTTCCTATCCCTTTTGAGTCCCTTGACATGTGTTCCTTCCCAAGAAGTATTCTTCCTTCGGATGAAGACCTCTTGGAAGCCATGATCAAGGTGTGTCCATTGACATGTCTTTCCCCCAGTTGGAAGCCATGATCAATGTTACGAGGAAAGTTCTTTTTACTGAGTCAACCTCGTTAAAAAATGAATCAGTGAGTACGAGGAAAGTTCTTTTTACTGAGTCAACCTCGTTAAAAAATGAATCAGTGAGTACGAGGAAAGTTCTTTTTACTGAGTCAACCTCGTTAAAAAATGAATCAGTGAGTACGAGGAAAGTTCTTTTTACTGAGTCAACCTCGTTAAAAAATGAATCAGTGAGTACGAGGATAGTTTTTTCCTGTATCAACCTCGTTAAAAAATGAAATAGGCTAGCATGAGGACAGTTCTTTTACTGAGTCAACCTCATTAAAAAATGAATCAGCTAGATTTTAGGATATGTAGGTAGATTGTAGAAAGTAAGTGTGTGCGAGGACAGTTCCTGTTACTGAGTCAACCTCGTTAAAAAATGAATCAGGTACGAGGATAGTTCCTGTTACTGAGTCAACCTCGTTAAAAAATGAATCAGGTATGAGGATAGTTCTCTTCTTGTGTCAACCTCCTTAAAAATGAAACAACTCCCTTTTCAAGTTAAATATTGAAAGTAAACCTTCATTTCATCCAGCCGGTTGAATGCAATGAAGCCTGGGGGGCATGTACCTCATTTTGCATCATTAAACTGGGGGCATGCGAAATTTTTGAGCATAGTTCCTTGTCTTGTGTCAAGCTCATTAACAAATGAAACAAGGGTAGGTTAAGTAGGTAGATTCTAGATAGTAGTCATGAGCATAGTTCCTTGTCTTGTGTCAAGCTCATTAAAAAAATGAATCAAGGTTTTTAGAGCATAGTTCCTTGTCTTGTGTCAAGCTCGTTAAAAAAATGAATCAAGGTTTTTAGAGTAAAGTTTTTGTTAGGTAGATTGTAGAGAGTAGTTATGAGCAAAGTTCCTTGTCTTGTGTCAAGCTCGTTAAAAAATGAAACAACTCCCACAAGTCTTTCCAAGATCTTGAAAGTAAAGCTTCATTCCATCCACCTCATTGAATGCAATGAAGCTTGGGGGGCATGTACCTTGATTTGCATCATTATGCTGGGGGCATGTGAACTTATAACAAGCATAGTTTTTCGTTTCAAGCTTGCATAAACATGAAACTGAATCCGAGCATAGTTCTTTTCCTGTGTCAAGCTCGTTAAAAAATGAAACAAATCCTCCTCTAATTGAGTCGAGAGTTTGAGTAGACCTCATAGATGTTAGGTTGTACGTTTAGGTTAGTTATTTCAGTTTTTGCATAATTTTCTTACAGTTTTAGGTCGAGTCTTTCAATGATCTCGTTCTTGAACCTTCATTTCATCCACCTTAGTTGAATGAAATGAAGCTGGGGGGCATGCGCTCTAACAGTTATGCTTAGGGGGCATCAAGCACAGTTTTATCTCTGTTTCAAGCTTGTGTAAAAATGAAACTAATTTGAAGCATAGTTTTTATCTGTTTCAAGCTTTTGTAAAAATGAAACCTATCTCGAGTCAATTTCAGTTATTTTCAAGACTCGTTAAACTCATGAAAATCCCGAGATTATTTTGCTATTTTTCATTCTCGTAAAACAAATGAAAATGCCGAGTTCTTTCCGTCTTTTCCTGCTCGTAAATTAAATTGAAAGTCGGTCATATGAGTACATTTTTATCCCTTTTTCGAACTCATTAAAATTTACGAAAAAGTGAAAACCATGAGTACATTTTTATCCCTTTTTCGAACTCGTTAAAACTTAAGAAAAAGTGAAACCTTGGAGTCATCTTTTAAGCCCTTTTCTGACTCCTAAAAAATGAAAAGATCGCCGAGCGTTTCTTTTACACTCGTTAAAACGGAATTAAAAGACGGTCCCCTTTTAGCTCTTTTCTGACCGCAAAATCAGGAAAAGATTGTCGGGTTTTTGTCGTTTCAAACTCGATAAGGAAATAAAACGACGTGTCCTTGATCGCTTTTTACTTTTCAGGTCAACGACACTATTATGAAAGTACTCCTTGGTCGCGAGATCAAGCGGTTCCCCCAGGTATTATTTTATACTTTTTCGGGCTTGAGGGACACAAATGTACGAAAAAGTTCAACGTGGAGTCTCCTTTAGTTTTTTCAGACTCTCTAAAATTGAAAAACGCCGAGTTTCTCCTATACTGGGCTCGTTAAACTTTTACAGTAGAGGACCTGTTCAATTACAAACAGGAACGAACCACTCCTTCCTAGGGTTCGAATTTAAACTAGGTTGGACTCGTCCGAAGGATGAGCTTATAATCAAGCATATGTTATCCTCCTCAAGCTTGTTAAAAATAAAGAGGTACTTGCCAGAAATGGTGGGGGAAAAGAGAGAAGAATGAACCTGTTTGTTACCTTTTGTCTCAAAAGAAAATTTATTACCACTCTTGAACACGACACTTTTTCATTCACCTGGGTTGGGAAATCTTTTACCTCACAGTTGATCAAACCACTTTGAAAGTCTTTAACCGGGTTCCGGGGATTAACTTTGAGTTATTCGTCACCAAGCCATCTGTCGTGTCGTTATGTGTTCAAGAGGTCTGCAAGCAAAACTTTCATCTGCAAAATACTTGTCATCCATTTGACCATCCCTGAGTCAGTCCTTACAGCAACATTTCTTCAACTTGAACAATGATTTCGTGTTGCAGGCTTGCCTGCAACGGGTCGCTTTCTATCGACATCGACACATTATCTAGAAAGATGACTTAGGAATCGACAGCACCTTGAAGTCTGCATGCATCAATGGCAGGTTTCTCGCCTTTGACGTCAGTTTACATCATTGACTTTCGATCAAAGGATTCCGTGAAGTGTTCGACATCAAAACATCTATTCACATTTCACGGGTTGTGCTTGGTACTTTGAGAACCATTGACATTACTGGTGGTTTCTCTCACGCTTGTTAACAGTTTGCATCATCGACTGGTAATCAAGTGGTTTCTAACATGTTCGACATCGAATCATTTAATCACATGGCTAGAATCGTACCAATTCGGGAAGTAGAAGTGAAGACCCTGGATCTAGTTTCTACCATCCAGGCTGCGAGGAGTTTTGTATTCATTATCTATGTAGACTAATCATAAACAGATGGCTGCGTCCATACTGTGTCTACAAAAGTCTATAAAAATGATGTACTGCAAGACCATTCCTGTATCAGAATAGTTAGTCCATTAGTTAAAGTTTTGAATCTGAGTATGGGAATGCCTACCTCAATGATGATATAATCTTATACATGTATTTTGTGTTGAAAATTGCAGGTTCCAACCAGGTCATCCACAAGACAATCCTTGAAATGATAAAGCGCTTCACCCTTCCTAGAATTACAAAACCCTAAATCTATTCCAGGCTTCGCACTTTAGGGGGCAATCTGTTACACTAAAAAATGTCACCATGACCACTTACAGTTAGTATGGCTCAAATCAACAGTCATGCTACCCTCTTAGGCAAGTCTTATGCCTCTGTTATCCATCTCAAACTCAAAGAAGAGAGAAAGTCTTGTAAAAAATATGTCTATCTCTGGGGTCGCAGGTTCTCTCTAGCCTCACCTGCGGGGACGCTGACCATGTTCACAAAAGGTGCGTCCTTGGACGCTCTGTATGTTAAGGGACAGGTGCGTCCTTCTGTAAAAGGTAAAATGCGCGAGTTTCATCTTAAAAAAGTTACTTGTGGTTACTTCTAGAACTTTCTAGAGGTCGGTTTGATGATTTGGATGCGCCTCCAGTTGGTTCATGTATCTCTATTAAGGGGGAACTTATCCCATCAATAAGGGAGCTATCCCACCCAAAGAGGGGGATTATCCCATTGATGGTGGACCTGAATAACCTCTTTACAGCACTATAAATAAAGACATTGAGCCAGAGGGAGGGGAGGTTGGAGCTATACATTTTCTTTGGGTAAATGCTGCAGGAATTAGGACTCCCATTTAGAACCTTGTGAGGAGAGATTGTCTTTGCTTGATTCTACTTGGAAGTGGGTGAGCTTTGTCAAAGTAGAGGAAAACCCTTGATGGACCCTGGGAGGAACTTGCACAACACCAAGGCCAGGTTGTAAGAGTTTCTTTGTTTCGTTATTAATACAAAATGGTTTATTTTTTCTCAATAGCTTGTGTTAATGAGTTATTTCATGTGTTCCTTGGTCTGCATGTTAAATATATGTTTTATTATATGAAATGCAAGTGCTTGGTAATTGTTTGATTGTTTGTGGTTGCAGGAATTGACTTGAAGGAGGAGCTCATCCGGATCGGCAAGGACGGACTACAACAACTGCGTTTTGGAATAAGGTAAGCCTAAACACTTGTAGTTTTCATGTGTTAAAAGATATATTTAGAGAAAGATCACTCCATTTTGTCTTGTTTGTCATTAGAATGTCTTAGACTTCTAGGAAGGTCAGTCGTGTCCGCACCCTTGACAAATTCCGTGTGACACTCGCCAGTCAGTTAAACTTAATGGAAATATGTGAGAATGTTCTAGTCAATCAGGTTAAGTTAGAAGTTTTCTCAAGGGTGGTCGAGTGTAGTTTATTCGCTGCAATTATCCCTCAAACTTATTATTTCCATGGATTCATTACTTGGATAACTTAGTATTTGTACCCATGGAAATTTTATGTAATGAACTCACTTGGTGTAAATATTCTGAAAGTGTCTTCCTTGTTAATTTGGGAGGCCCTATATTTTCCCCAATCTTACAGTTACACCAAATTCTCTAATGAAACCCTCTTGTATGTGTATCATAGTTTTACAATAGAAGATAAGAGTAAGATACATAGTTTTGTTTTGCATCCAAATGTAGTTCTTCCACAGGAGTCTACAAAGTTTCTCATAGCTCTTTTTTTTAAACAATGTGCAGCCAATTTTGTTTGTAATTTTGAGAATTTTAGGAAGGGATGATACCTCAGTGGTTGATTATCAATACTTAGGGATTTTACACATAGTAATGTAGTTTGATGTTGTGTTGGAAATTCCCATTTCTTGGCAACACTCCATTCACTTACAACTCCTCAATTTTAGCATTTCTGGGTGCTTTAGGTTCCCTTCATTTATGGTTTACCTCTTCCTATATGCTGATGTTGACTAGTTCATGGATTTAGGTTTGAATATTGTTGACAAACAAACAAAATCATAAAGTGATAAATTGGACTAATATAGTGAGGTGTAAGAAAAACAATGAGGGTTTCTCTTATTATATTGTTTCTTTCATGCTAGTAGTATATAGAATAATGAATAATGTTGTTACTCCAAGAATTTTTCCAGGGGCACAATCCCTGTTACAAATGAGTAAGGATTTCAAAGTTGGAGATTGGTTCTTGTTTGAAGAATATATAGAGATAAGATTTTATGGTGTAGAGGTCTCACCTTAAAAATTCCCATTTTTGTCCCTATGAGTATTTTTGAATTGGAATTTATAAGGTAGAGTCTAAATTTGGATCAAGTAAACTTCGCCCCTGCTTAAAAGGGGTTTTTGTTTAAATTTGAAAGAACTGTAGGCCTCCTTTATTGTAAATAATAGATAGGGAGTCGAAGAGGTTGAAAAAAAATGTTTCAAGAGATGAATTTTCTCAGGGGGAGAAATGGCACTATGACCCTCACAATATTATATCAAAAAGGAGGTTAGAAATATCATGTGCCCCATATGTTCATGAACCCAAACAAAAAATTGAGAAGTTGGCAATTTATGGTTTAGTGGAGATACAACCAGGTCAAGAAGTGGAAAATATTTTTCCTACTGAAAAGGGACTAAAAAAGTGTTGCAAACATTATATATCTTGATGGAGATGATTCATAGAGCATCAAAAGGGTAAGAAACAAAGAGAAGAGATAGAGTTTGCACAATTTACAGAAAGGCCTTCTAGTGAGGTTGGTTTTCAGCTGCATTTTGGAGGAATAAGGTGTGCATCTCCATCTCCCATTCCTAATGAGGAAGAGAAATATCCCTTGAATTTTTTGAAAGAGACCTTTCAAAAAATTGAGGAAAGGAATGAGAAGATGAAGACAAATGTCATGACTCAGTTGGAAGCAATTTTTATTTTTTATTATCAATCCAGTTTTCTCTCAGCGATGGATTTGGATAGGAATCAATTGAGGATTTTTTTCACTCATCTTGTGTCCTAGTCAATTTCCTCTAGTGTATATTTCATAATAGTTAATCTATCTGTTAACACTAAGGACATCCCACTAGCAGATAAAATAATCCTCCACAGGAAAACAAGGGAATTAATATATAATGATCTCAGTAAAACTTCTCTAGAAATGAGTAAGGCATAGGCTTTACTAGGGAATGTGATAAATCAATTAATGTTGGATAAGTCCAATTCCAGAGCTATTCATACTCAAAATCAATATTTTAATAAGTTTATGATAAATATTGGAGTATATCTAGAAGACAAAGAAATAGTCCAAACTTTTATTTAGGGAGAAGAGTCTAAAATTTTCAGTCTTTGGGGAGAAAACTAAAGCTACCTGTAGTATAACATGTACAAGCTCCAAAATTATCCCAAGTGGAAAAAGAAAAATAAATCCTCACACATGAGTTGTTGGAGAGGAACAAATAAGCAGCATTTCTCAAGGATATCAATGCATATTTGCAGCAGAATATAGATAAGCATGTATGTACAATTGTAGTACACCCTAATTCAGAAGACCCAACCGAGAATCTTACTAGATTCATGACAGAGTTGAAAAATTATGAAATTAAATTGAAGAAACTGCACAGGGATCTAGCTGACTCAAAGCGGCAGTTGAGACAGAAAGAAAGGCAATTGAACATGGAAAGAGAAACTACAAACCAAAATGACACTAAGTACCAATCATCTTGTAATGAAATTAAGGAATTAAAAGAAAAGTTGAAGGGAAACATGTCCCTGATCCAAGCAAGAGGAATTAGATGGGGAGACATCATCCATCAAATCAAGGCTATCTAGGATTATATGATTGTCATAGATAAAGAAAAATATATGATAAAAACTTTTGAAGCCATAATTTATAAAAATAAGGATCAAGTATAGGAGGGAGCATATCAGGCAAAGAAAATCATTAGCTACTTGAATACCAACTCATCTCAAGAACTGAAAGCAGTCGATATTGTTGACAAAATAGTTGTGGTGGTTGAGATAAAGAAAATGGTTGGGAAAAGTTTATATAGAAAATAGTCAAAGAGAAAGCTTGAAGAGGTAAGACCATCAATAACTTCTTTTAATTCTAACTTTGACAAGAGGATCAGAGTAGGCCTGCCTACATGTTGGGATCAGCGAGGAAACCTCCTCTCCTGGGAATAATATGAGACATTGTTGGTGGAAGCAAAGAGTAATGCCATTTCTTTTGACAAGGAGACAATAGTCTTGAAGGGTGCTACAATTGTAAATTACTTGCAAGATATTTCTAACTACTATGGTTAGTCAAAACCTTGTTCACTGACAATCCCATCTACACCAGGTTAACCAACTTGAGGATGGTCTACAGAAGGATGGTTCAGTGCCCAATTCTTGATTTGACACTATGGAAGAAGTGTCAAAGCCTAATCACACGAGTGAATGTTTAAGTGGTGGAGCTTGGAGCTTCATCAAGCAAGCCTAGAGTCACAGTTTCACAAGAGTCTTGAGTTTCGAAATGATTTATTTTAAAATATTTGGAAAATGTTTCATTTTGTAATTTTTAAAAGTTAAAAATAGTTTATTCTATTAGATGTTTTGTGAGGACTAAATAATTAAACAGTAGTTGTGGTAGTTGATGGTTTTCATAACTTCCTCTCGATTTAAAATTTTCATCAAAAGAAGACTAAGGGACCAATTTTGGGGTTTCAATTTTTGGCCTTGAGACATAATTTTTCTATGTAATGTACAAATTTTCTTAGAGAAGTAATAGAATTTCAAGATGATTCCAACTATGTGTTGATTATGGCATGTTTTTCTCTCTCTGTAAGTCATTTATGTGTTATTATTCTTTGGAAAATGTGTAATGAAGTTGTTGGTTCTTTTTAATTAAACATATTTACTACTGCTTTGAAAATCGCTGACAATACCTGTGGATTTTTATTAAAAGTAACCTTAAATTATGGTCCATATTTTCCATCACTCCATTTCTTGAAACTTTTATAATTTCAACTAATATTCTGTGTAAAATATTATGTTCTTTCAAACTTATACATTGAATCTACTCCTTTATATAATTTATTGTCATACTATAATTTTAGTAAGCCATATTCACATATATCTTGGCCATATTGGGAGCGTTTTGTCTTTCTCCAAGGGTATAAAATACATCACATTTTGAAGAAATATCTCTAGGAAACAATGTTTAAGATGATAAAACAAAATATTTTTATTATTTTCTATAGATGTCCTAAGCATTTACCTCCTTTTAGTTAGAGGTTCTCCCTACGGTTACAACATATTTTGGCAACATTATCGGGGAATGGAGAACAAAGTTATTTTTCCCTAGGTTTTATTTAAAAAATGAGAGCATTTATTTATCTAGTGAGCAAAAAAGTGTTATTCTCACCAAGAGGGGAATTATTATCAGAAATCATGGCTCCAAGAAGACCACATACTCAGTCTAATACCTTTCAACAAAAAACCCCAACTCTTTTTGACCCAGAAAAATCTGTTTCAAACTCTCATACTATTGTGACAGTTTCTCATACCTTTCTAATTTATGTACTCCCTCTTTCCTCATCTATATCTCAAACACTGAATTTTACTCCTCCTACATATCCAAATGTGGTGATTCTTTGGTTTTTATTGAATGGATATGCCCATTTAAATTTACCTCGATCTATGAACGTTATGCCACCAGATTACTTAAAATTATTGCCCCGATTCACAGGGGAGGATGAGATAACAATAGAGAAACATCTGTATACTTTTTGTGCTTTTGCAGAGAATTTGAATGTAGAATATTTGGATGTTGTGATGAGATTGTTTGTCTAGTCTTTGGATGGAGAAGCCAGAAAATGGTTCAAGACCCTACCTACAAATTCAATTAATACCTGGGAAGAATTGGAGAATAATTTTATACATAGATGGGGAGGGAAGAAAGGTCATGACTATCTCATTTATTTTTGTATTATTAAAAATAAATAAAATTAAGAAGTGGTTGAGTTCATAAAAAGGTTTAATAAACTCTACACTATTTTTCCAAAAGAGATTAAACCTCCACATGCAACTGTTAGGGTATTTTTTGCAAGGGATTTTGGATCAGACTTTGTTTTTACTTTGAGGGAAATGAGATCTCCCACATTGTACCAGATTCAAATATATTCTTTGGAGATTGAGGCTAATTTATCAATATTTTGGAAGTTAAAGCCTAAAACTAATTATGTTGATAAAAAAAAATAAGGAAAAGAATAATTTGTATCTTCATCCTAGCAGAAAGATTCATAGGAGAAGAAGTTGGACGAGATGACTAAAGTCATCAGAATTTTTTAAACAAGTTGGTGAAATTGGTGTTGGAGAACAATAATTAAAGAAGACAAATTTAGCAGGCATGAAACAGAAATTTTAATCCTCAATTTAGGAGACCTCCCTTGCAAATTTTATAAAGGGAGAGGAAGGATCAACAAGACCAAGTGTAGCCCCCTTTGTGCCTTGAAGATGAACCAGAAGAAGCTATGTAAGAAACTTTAAAGTTTCAAGAAAACCAATATTCCACCTTATCAGAGGAGGAAGAAAGGGAGGAAATGTGTGGGGATAATGTTGATTTACATCCTTAGGTTAGTTTGGATGAGGAACAAATTGACAGTTATTGCAGGATATTTGAAAGAATGATGCAAGTTGAATTACATAAAAAAAAATATGATTTGAAATTAAGGAAAATATCCTAGACTCAATATCAAAATGAGGAGAAGCTCCAACAGCATGCCCAGAAAAAAGATGACAAGAGAAAACAAATAGTTCGGACTATTCTAGTCCACCAAAGGGAGACATATAAAACCTTGCAATCCAATCCCAATCAAGAAAAACAATCTAATCAGACTATTCAAGTTCAACAAAAGATCTAGAAGGATAAAAAAGTAGAGGAATAAAAATAAAAAGCATAAAATAATTCTCATTCTTTTAATTTTGAGAAGGGATTGGAGAAATTGAAAATTCTAGTCCCATTGGCTGAGCTAGAAAAACAGCTTGCCTACAGAAAGCATATTATAGATTTTATTAATTTATCACAAGTGTCTTCCATCCTAGATATTGTCATCTACAGGAAGAAAGGCGAGTGGTGATGTTTGGTCCTCATGTGGAAGAACAAGATTCAACCACACCCCCTTTTTATATCACTCTCCTAATTCATGATCTCATGTTACATAATTGCATGCTTGACTCAAGGGCCTCTCATAACCTTATGCCCCTTTCTCTTATGATGCAGACTGGTTTCCATATTATAAAACCATATAAATACTTGTATTATTTTGACTCGAAAAGAGTCAAATGAATTGGCTTGGTAAAGGAGATGGTTATTTTTTTAGCACAAATCTTAGTTAGGAACATTGTGATGGATGTAGTAGTTGCAAACATCCCAGCGAGATTTGGAATGCTTCTTTCCAGATCTTGGGGCATCAAGCTAGGAGGAGTTCTGAAATTGGATTTTACATATGTCATAATCCCAAATTTTGGTGGAGACGAGGGTATATAGGGAATAACTATTTGTTAAAACAATCACTAAAGAAGAAAATTCAAAGAATTCCCCAGTGTATAGCTAGGATAAATATTTTTCATGTTTCTTGTTGGAAGTAAATGATGAAATTTTTTAGGATACTTATATGAAAATTCCAACACCAATTCAAAAACAAGAAGCATACATAAATATATTTGGAAATTATTCTTTGATGGTACATATTCCAAAGAGGGAAATGGTGTAGGGGTTTTACTACTTTCCTAATAGGGTGAGACAATCCCTCTTTCCCATAACTTGTAATTTGATTCAACAAATAATATTACAGAATATGAGGCTTTGATTATTAGATTATAGGCTGTAAGAAATATGAAGATTGATTGTTTCTCTATGCTTGGAGATTCAGAATTAGTGGTGAAACAGGTAAGGGTTTAATGTCAAACTAAACATCCAAGGATGAGAGCCTATCAGAATGAATTTTGGGAATTAATTGATAACTTATTCTCATATTTTAATATTCAATTATTTCCAATAGAAAATAATAGGTTGGTTGATTCTCTTGTAGTGGAATCCAACTCTTTTAAGCCTCCACAGAATCCCAGAATGAGGTATGAAGTTGAAATTAGATGCAAACATTCTATACCTGTAAATGTAAAATATTTGTAGGAATTTAAGGATGAGGAGAAGATTAAACAATTCCTAGAGGTAGTTAGATAAATTTCTTCTTCAAAGACTAGTCAAGAAGAAGAACATGAGAATGAAGAAGAAGAAGAAGTTGAAGAAGACTTACGTTGGAAAGACACAATTGTAGACAACAAAATTATACAACTCAAAGGGAATGTGATTCCAAAAAGCTTGATATCTTTGGATATGTATTTGATGCCAATGATGTTTCTGTTAAGGTAACTAAGCAAAATTGAGAAGATGATGTTGAAGACTACAATATTAGTATCGAACAGCAACCCAAGTTCATTAAACTAGAGAAGGGAATCCCAAAGGATTAGAAACAGAGGTATGTTAATCTATTCAAAAAGTATTCTAATTTTTTTCCTTGGTCATATGAATATTTAAGAACATATAATGAATATATTATACAACACAAAATACCATTAAAGTTAGGTGTAAAAACAATATAAACAAAAGATTAGATAGATTAACCCTTTGTTTCTCCCTTCAATAGAAAAATAGGTCAAGAAGTTGCTTTAATAAAAAATCATTTTTCCCTTAAGATATTCAAATTGGGTGGCTAATCTTGTGCCACTGAGAAAAAATAATTGGGAAATCAGACTATGTGTAGATTTTGAAATCTAAACAGAGCATCCTTATAGGATAACTACCCCTTTCCCAAGATGGATCATATTTTGTAGAAAGCGGTGGGATCTTCAAGGTTATAAATGATTGATGGTTTTTACAGATACCACCAAATTGTTGTTCATCCAAATGATAAAAATAAAACAGCCTTCACAACATCATGGGGAACTTTTATGTATGCCAATATTCCCTTTAGCTTAATGAATGTCGTTATCACTTTCCAAAGGGAAATGGATACAACTTTTGTTGGAGAGAAGGAAAAAATTGTGCTCATCTATGTGGATGATATAACAATATTTTCATATGAAGAACATCTAGATCATTTGCAACAGACTTTTGAGAAGTGTAGAAAGTGTGGGTTGCCTATGAATCCTAATAAGTCACATTTTTCTCTCAAACAAGGGAAATTGTTGGGCCATACAGTATCAAAGCAAGGATTCAAAATTGATCTAAATAGTGTGGAAGAAATCACTAATATTTCTTTACCAATAAATAAGAAGGAAATTAAATTTTTTCTTGGCATAATAATTTTCTCGAGAGATTCATCCCGAATTATGGAGAAATCATAAAGGAGATTACATAGATGTTGAGAAAAGATAAAGAAGTTAAATGGACCCCAATAGCCATAGAATCCTTTCCAAGGATTAGGAAAGATTTTGGGTGTTATAACATATTTCAGCACTCTTGTAGACCTAATGCTCTTTTATGGCCCTAGGCAATCCGTTTTCCTATGCAGACTTGACTTTACACTAAAACACAGTATCTCAAATTCCATACATGTCTCTACCCTTACTAAATCACATCCATACATGACTCTGCCCATACTAAATCGCATACATATGTGGGTCCCATAACACCATACCCATGTATACCTTTTAAAATATGGAAAAATAAAATAAAATGTTATTTTTCAGATGGGGTTTACAAGTTTTACTAAGATCCCACCTACAAGAACCTGTGGCCTAACTAGAATAACCAATTTGAGGTGGTATATATACACCCCATTGGGTAGGCCTAATTGATACAAGAAGAAGGATATCAACATTATACTCAATTTATCCTAGACAAAGTGTGCTTTTCTCATTCTCTTGCACTCGCAAACTCTAGGAAACCCCGGTTTCCTTTGCATAGATGCTCAACTTCCTTATCTAGAATTTATTTTCACTTATTAATGAGGATTTATTCATGGCTAGGGTTGGATATATCTGGAGGAAGGATTCTTCAGTTTCTTTGGCCTGGATCAAGTTGTATCTTTCTTATACTTACTATTGTTAATCAAAAAAGAAGCTCATGTCTTATTCCTGATATAGGTTTTCATCTTATGAATGATATTTTATATGTTTATATATGATGATCTAACATATTATCATGTATGCACATTGAATTAACTATTATGTATATTCTTTTTTGATTGATTTTTAGGTTTCCACATCTTGGAGGAGGTAGAGGGTTGGGACCCTTCAGGAACTTATTCAAAAGTATGAACCCTAGTATGTCTCTAAATCCATGTTTGATAATTCATATGTTTGGAATGCTTGTTTGAGTGCTCTTTGTTGATTATCTTACACTACTCTGTTGAGGCTTTCAAGCCTTGCCTTAGGGAACTTTTCCCGCCAACATAATTTTCGAATCCACTAGGGACCCGAAGCTAGCACTACTTGAAGGAGTGGCATGGGGAAACATTGGTAAGTTTTTTTATTTTTAACATATTTTATTTTTTTGGATTTTTTAATATAATTTCAGGAAACTTAATTTTTTTTTCGTGAAACAAAAATCCTTACAAGATTAAATTATCATGATACATATGTGGGACCAGTGAGACCTAACAGTCTACCGAAGCATAGACGTCATGGAAGAGGCATGAAGAGAGTAGAAGTTGAGTCTGAGAGAGTCCCCCATACTATATAGAGGAGCTTGGAGGGTTTGACTCACCAAGTTCCAATGGCAGTGGTAGAGGACCTACTTGAGAGAATATAGAGACGAGTGGTTGGAGTACCATGAGAGTGGGTACAACTCTTCCAAAGAGTATTGAATGCCATTTTCTTCTACTGGGATACTCATTCAAGGCAGGGCCAACAAAATTTTTTTTAGATGACAATAATTTTTTATATGGATGTGATCGAGCTTAAGCCCTAATTTTACAGGACATTTATCCACATTTTGTAATATTTTGACACACTTATATATCTATATACAGATATTTCATGATGACTTGATCATATATACAAATGATTATTTGATGTTTTGATTTTAATGTGATGAATGATTAGTATGCCAATCCAATTCTTGGTTATGTATAGAACCATCAAATGCATTATTTTATCATGGAATGTGAATGAATGTAATAAAATTAAATGATCTTTCCGATAATACCACTCTCATATATTGACTATGTAATAAAGGATCCCTCACATGATAAACAATACTTAATTGACACACACAAAATTGCGAGTCCAAGTAAACCACTAATGATTCAATACCATAAGATATTACTTCGGAATATAAATTAATAACATCACTGTACTTAGCCATATTATTAGAAGCAGGACCAATACACATGCCTCTTGTGACCAAAAACTGACCATATGGATAATGTATTACCCAAGCGGTGGAAGCTAAATTCAGAGTATGTCTACTAGCACCATTTGTGAATCCTAAGAACACTGAATCACCCATTGAAACCTGTCAAAACAAATTTAAAACACCATCATCACCATGACACCTATAGACAGAAACTAAAACTATGTACGATGTTTAAAAAACAAAGCAGATGCTAGGGAAGATCCTAGGCATAATAATTCTTAATATAAAGCCCATTTCTGGTCTCCGACAACACATTCCCTTCAAAATCAATCAATTCATAAGCACCCTTCTTCAAGACCCTTTCAATAATGAAAGGATCATAACACATAGGTTTGAATTTTCCTGCCCCCAAGGTGTCTTTATCTTGATCATAGAGCAATACAATGTCACCTTCAGATAAAAACCTAGGTTGTAAAGACTTGTCATATTGATCTTTGATCCTTTTCTTATTGGCCTCATTCATTGTGGAGGCGTCCCAACGCTGCTCATCGAGATGTTCCAAATTGATAAGGTGCTCTTCAAGACTTGATGTTTCGCTTGATTAATCATCCTTTGAAAGATACTATTAAGGGATTTTTTAACATCTTCAACTTGTCCATTAGATTGAGGAAAATAAGGAGACGAATTCTCCTTTCAAAATCCCGATTTCGAAGCCAACTCAGACATCATCTTATTCTGAAAGTGACTGCCATGATTAGTGGCAATCTACTTAGGGATACTGAAACGTGAAATTACTTGATTAAAGAGAGTTTTCGTCTCACCATCATTATTAAAAGTGGGCATAGCTTCAACCCTCTTTGTAAAGTAGTCTACTTCTATGATAATGTACTTGTGTCCCTTTGTCGAAGTCATTTTACAAGTAGTAAAATAAATTCCCCACTCAGTTAATGGAATTACAGTGATGATAGGAAAAATCAAAGTTGGATGAGCACACATGTTTTGAGTATAAACTTGACAAAGATGGCATTTTTTTACCACCTCAATACAATCTTTGAAAATCAAAGGCCAAAAATACCCTATACACAGGATTTATTGAGTTGTAGCAAGCCCAGATAAATGACCTCCACAAGCCCCACTATGGAAGTCATTCAACATTGACTCAGCTTCTCTAATGTCAAACATCATCTAAGAATTGAATTGACCCCATGATGATATAAATTATCACCAATAATCAGATAATTCTTGGCCAGGTGTTGAAGGTGATGGACCCACCAACATTCAGGGGATCTCCCTGGTATGAATTCCCAACTAGAACTCGCACCGCTTGGTGCAGGAGTCTCATCCGGTACGATGGCTCTGTTTCCATTATCTTAAATATATGCCTTAGCTCTTGCTTCTCATCACGTGAGAGTGGTCTGCCTCGTCTTCGAACAATGAGGTTTGCGTTCCTGGTGAGTGCTAGTGTTAATTGTGTCGGGGTTCTTTCACATAGAGGGAGAAGGTGGAAGTGAGTCTTGAGTAGAAATGGAAGAGTCCCAACTCTATCAGAGACACACAACACAACAAGACGTGCATAGCTTCTAGCAGAGTAGTCCACACAGATGCGGCAGTCACAACACACAAGAAGGGATAGTACATACAACACTCAACGTAGTAGTCTGTGCAAGTGTGACATTCGTTATAACAAGTTCATGGGAATTTTTATGTCTGATTTCTGGTGAGGAAACCCATGTGGGAAAGAGAGCATTGACAACTTATACAACACAGTTTCATAAATATATGTATTAGAGAAACCAAAATAGTTCAATTTTTTTAAAATAGGTTAAAGAAACATGCATTACAAGTGACTATCCGTGGTTCTAACTCAGCTGGTAGGCAGATTTGCACAATTTTTTGAGTGAAGCAGTGTAGGAAGTAGAGGGACTTGGCAGCAAAAACTACACAATTCCTTTGGGGAGCTGGCAGGAGGTTGAAGGAGGCTTGCTGGGAAAAAATGTGCCTTTTTTCAAGGAGATAGCAGCGGGTTGCATGAGTGCTACTGGAAAAAAATGTGCAATTGCTTGGAGGCTGGCCTATTAAACATCCTTGTACAGTTTCTGAGCTGAGCAGGATGTTGGGTAGCTAGGGAAATACTCATGAAATCTGCATAATTTTTCAAGTGAGCAGCAGGTCGGCTGACTGGGTGACTGGCTGGAAAAACTACACAATTTTTTGGATATAGTGATTGACATTGGGTGTCTGTCCAACATGCCTGTGCAATTTATTCAGTCAGCAGAGTGGGCATGGTTTTCACCTTTTGCACAATGTTTTGGGGAAGTGAGTCCGGAGGTCGCTACCTGGTCAAACTCTCCGTTGACCAGCTGGAGAGTTGGTTGATTCACTTGCAGGGAATGTAGATTGAGATGGATTGCTAAGAAACTTCTGCATTGTTCTGGGTGGCAGTCGGTCTAATCGATTCCAGGATTGCGTAATGCAGGCTACCTGGGAGACATCCTCAGGAACTATGCAATTCTGGGCAGCAGTACATGTTGATTGAGGGCTAAAACTGTGCAATGCCGCTCAACGAGGGTCTGGCTATTGGAGGGTGATCTAGTCGTCAAAACTTCAGAAAAAATGACTAAGTGTGTGAGTGAGTGAAATTGTACATACATGACCTTATGCACACACACTCAACATGACTCAATGACAAGATGCCTCAAACCATCAAGATAGCATACACTCAGTGTGACTGACCAACGGTGTGAGCGATAAGCACGACACTTGTGATAGATCGTTGAACGACCGGGATGATGCTTGCGCGATAGTGCATACAACTTTGAGTGTGAGTGCGACAGATGTTTACATAGAGAATACAACTTATACACATGAAGTGGGACCTTATCCATGGCTAGAACATGGCTGCAATCGTGACATTGTGATTGTTATCCTCTACAATTTCCTAGGCAGAGGAGGAGATCAAAAGAGGTAACCTCGAACCACTTTGAGCTCAGTAACTAGCCCTATTAAACCAGAGAGGGATATCTCAAAGGATTTGTCAATGAATATCTATAAAGAAAAATATTTTAGGCTAGATATATAAGTTTTGCTTGAGTATTTGTGAATTTAGGGTTTTAAGGTTTGTTGGGCTAGGGATTAGAGCAAGTAATTAGTTTAGGGCTTCAAGTATGCAGAGACAAGTATAAATAGGAGCTAGATGTTAGGTTCCTATACCAATAGGTGTTATATTTCATGATTGACTGTTAAAATGCCAAATATGTTCATCCTTTCCATGCTGCAAAGGTTCCATATTTTCAAAAAATCAAAAATTTAAAAAATGAAAAGAGGGTATGCCCTGAGAGAAAAATCAAAGGGCAAGAATAATGAGTTGGTCAAAAGAAAGAAAATGAACCCCAAAGAAAAGACCAAGGAAGTGTGCTAGTCCAAAAAGCCACTGCTATCCTATTTTTGCAAAGAAGTTTAATATGTGCAATCAGTGACTTCTGTCACACTTGATGGATGGCCAAATAGATTAATCTTGGCCTCACCATGTTTAAATCGATTGTTTTAGAGATAGAGATTGAATTCTGTTCAAACAGTTTAAGCTTGGCAGATCAGTAGTTAGGTAGAGAAGCAAGGGAGCTCAACAGCTAAATTTGAGCCCCTGGAAGAGATAAGGGCAAACTTAGAGAGGAGGGCAGTTAAAAGAAAACAAGAGAGAAAGGGTTTGCTAGTTCAAATGCACCTAAGCAAAAAGGAAGAAAAAATGTTAGGTTAAATAGGCTGGGTAGGCAGTTTTGATGTTGCAGAAACAAGCTTGTGAACAATTTTGTCTTTTTAAGATATTGCATCTCATGGATATCACAAGCACCATAGCAAGGTGGCTACAAAACAGTTGAAGCATGACTAATTTCCCCTCTCATTTCTCCAAGAACATTTACTAACATCCCCTCAAGGACATTGAGATCTGCTCAGTACACCTAGTTCACTTCATTTCATAGAAAAGACCAAGTGAAATTCTGGTTTTACTTAAGAGAACTAAGCCACATTTCTTGTGTAAAAAGGTTGTTCTTCTATTATGCTAAGTTTTCCAGGTTCATGACTTGTATCCCTTTTATTCCCCAAGCCTAAGTTTCACCTTTTACTTAGTGCTTTGTTTGAAAACATTTCTCATATTAACATCCTAACTCTATTATATAACTCCTATATAAAGTTTTCCCCGCCCATACTATGTAAAATACATAAAAACCCCGAAATTCTTAATATCCCACCCCAGGCTTATGTATAGCCATATGTTAATGTTTTAAGGGGGTCCAAGGTTTATCCGAAACCTTATGGACAACCCTCCCTGCCACGCGCATATAAAATATTGGGTTTCATTTAACATTCGGTTAAATGAATAACCAACCCGCCCAAACCTAAAGTTTAATTACATTGTAAAACCGTGCAAAAACATTACAAACCGTTAAATATTATGGCGTGTTCCCACACCATACGCCTCGGCCAACTCCACCCATTCATCAAACGTCTGATCCGGGCTTTCCCATCGGATGATCCACACCAATATTGAAACCCCTCCGATAGCCGAACGATAACGCCCGGGAAAATGGTGGTATTGCCATCGTAGAGGATCCACATGTCGTCGCCTGGTTTTATTGTGTCCCCTTCCTCCAAAACCGCCGTTGTCGAAAAGCGGTGCGATAATACCATATACCACTACAACAAAACAGGCAATTTGCGCCAGATTTAGCACCAGATTCTAGTGCATTTTTTTCTCAATTGGGATGAGCAACCTGGCGCTAAATCTGGCTCTATTGTACAATTTTTAAAGCGTCCTTTTTTGCACCAAATTTTGCATCTTTTTTACGCCAAATTTTCCATCATTTTCTGCATCATATTTTGCACCAAGATTTTCATTTGGTTTTACAACAGGTTTTGCTTCTAGTTTTGTGCCTTTTTTTGCATCTATTTTTGCATCATTTTTTGCTTCCTCTTTTGTGGAATTCTTTGCTTCTATTTTTGTGTCATAATTTGCATCGATTTTTACACCATCTTTGACATCTTATTTAGCGCCTTTTTTTACATCCAATTTGTGCCAGTTTTTGCATCTGGTCTTATGCCATATTTTGCTTCTAATTTTGTACTTATTTTTACATCTATTTTTGTGCCAATTTTTCTGCCTTTTTTTACACCATGTTTTCCATCCAATTTTGCACCATATGTTGAATCTGATTTAGTGCCAAATTTTGCATGCATTTTTGCACCATTTTTTGCATCCACTTTTGCATTTTATTTATCTCCCTTTTTTGCATCCTATTTTGCACCATATTTTGCATTTAATTTTGCATCATTTGTTGCATCCAATTTAGCATCATTTTTAACACCATTTCTTGCATCCAATTTTTCATCCTTTTGAGCATCTAAATTTGCATCCTATGTTGAACCATATATTGCATCCACCTTTGCATCCCATTTTGTGTCTGTTGTTACGTTCACTTTTGAGCCATTTTTTCGTCTACTTTTGCATTTGTTTTTGCACCAAGTTTTGAATGATTTGTTGCATCATTTTACATCCAATGTTGCATCTCAATTTGCATCCAAAATTGAGCCATTTTTATGCCCATTTTTGCACCATTTTTTCTTCTTTTCTGTCCAAGTTTGCACCATTTTTTATGTCCAAATTTGCATCCTTTTTGGTATCTAGTTTTCATCCTTTTTGGCTTCCAAATTTGCATTCTTTTTTCTGCCACATTTTGTGTCCACATTTGCATCTCATTTTGCACCTAGATTTTAGTTGGAATTTTCATCTAGTTATGCATCATCTTTGACATCCTTGGTTTCACCATTTTTTAGTCCCATTTTGCATCTTGTTTTGTGTCTTTTCTTACATCCTTTTTGCATCCTAATTTTACACCATTCTTTGCATCCTCATTTTGGTGTCCATTTTTGCATCCTTGTTTGCACCCAATTCGGTATCCTTTCATATGCCCTATTTTGTTCCCTTCTTTGTGTCTAGTGTTGCACCCTTTTTAATTTTACTTTAAAAACCTTTTTGTGTCATTGTTTGCATATTGTTTTGATGGCTAGTTTAACATCCAATTCTACTCCCAATTTTTCATCCATGGTTAAATCCACTTTTGGCTTCTTGTTTAGAGTTTTACTTTTATTTCCATTTATGACCACCTCTATGGGTTCATTTTACTAAGTTCATTTACATAGTGAAATATATTAAATTTTCTAAATATCATTTTGCTGTAGGATTTAATGCATGGTTAGATGAAAACAAAACCCTCTCAGTTTATGTCAGAAACCTAGGACAAACCAATTAAGAGAAAGGTTGTTCTAAGGCTTAGGATTCTTAGTAGATCAAGATGTAGAGTATAGATTAAGAAAAAGAGAATGAATTCTTGTGAGTCCTCGCATGCAGGTCTTCTTGGAGTTTTTCGTATAGCCAAGAAGCGCTCCTAGCTAGCTCCAAAGCTTGGTCCTACACATAAGAGAGAGAATAAAGCAACCTTCACAACATAATATCTTAATAATCAAAACTATAAAAAACATATAAATATTATTGAATAAATAAATATAAACCAAAAACCCATGCATACATTAGTTAAATAGAAGAAGTAAAGAATGAATAGAAACATATGGAAGGAAGAACAACTGATCTATATGAATAAAGGAGTTGGAGGAAAGTTACAACAATCAGATATAGTTGCAACATCACCTCCCCCAACTCATAGCTCCAAAACTCTCCCTCTCAAGACAGATCTCAAGAGCGTGACAATACAAAATTCCCATCATTTTTTCAATGGAAAAGCCTCTAATATATAGGAAAGTGGAGGCTATGAATATTTCCAAAATTCCTCATTAGTTCAATTTGGGAAAAATCTTTTGGGTGAATAATGTTTCCTCATATAAAAAAGGAATTTTCCACTTTTTAGATGCTTTTGTGCTTAGGAAAAAGCTTCCCCATGCTTAATGGCTCTTTCCCACTTTTGTATGCTTTTATTTTTTAGGAAAAAGCTAAAGATGAGGATAAAGAGATTACATTCCACCATATGTTTCCGAAAGTGACCAAGAATGTCAAATTCAAATTCTAGTTTGCTTATGTTTTAATTTTTTTTTAAATATATATTTAGTTTTAGTATTTCTTTTTTTTTCTAGAAAAATATATTTAGTTTTTGGTATATTTTTCTATAAGAAAAATTATATTTTGTTTTTATAAAAATGGATTTTAAACATTCCATTCATGCTAAATTTGTGATTTTATGATAGGAGTTTAAATTATATATAGTAAAGTAACTTAATGTCACGTGTCGTGTTGCTGAGATGGGTGTTATACATCTCTTTCTTGCTAAGTTATAGAATGTGCTTGGGTTTTCTTAATGCAATAAAACTAATTATGTTCTTCATGATATCTTGAAATGTTCATCTTGAACCAGGCTAATAAAACAATAAAGTTAAAATAGGTTTTCCTTTGTCCTTTATAGATCTTTGTCCCCATTAATCTTGGTCTTAATAGATTAATTGTCTTGTGGTGGCCTTGAGTGGTCACTTCCATTAGTTGCATGCTTTGTAGTTTTCAGTTAGTGACATTTTTTAGGCTTGATAATATGTTATTTAATTTATCAAAATGTGTTATTGTCCATATTATTGTTAAATATTAATATTAAATATGCTGATTTTTAAGCATGTTTTAGCAAAACTTTCCCAAAATGTTTATAGATTGTATTTTATAATGCAATGATTCTTTGCTTGATGAAATTGTTTTGGATATTTTTTTTAATGATTCATTGATTGATGAAATTGTTATGGATATTTTTTTTAGTATATTAAATTGTATGTGATAAAGTCAAAAATCACCTCTTTTTTAGATTTTCATTGATCAATTTCCCTTAAGGCCATCAAGTTCACCATTTGGTCCCAGGTTAAGGAAATATAGGAGTCATGAAGTGGAATTGTCCAAGCACTTAAATCTTGAGACATGTTTCTTTTTAGTCACTTTATACTTTCTTTCTATGTAAATTTTTGATGAAAATAGTCTTGGAACATGAGGGGCGTCAATAGTAAGTGAAAACAAACTCTTAAAAGAAAAATGGTATGCAAAGCACCCATAAATAATGTTGATATAAGAAGCAAAAATATTAAGTGAGGTTCAACCTCATATAATTAGAAAATGGGGGAGGAATTTCCAAGTAGTAGTGATTGATGCTTAGAGATACTTGGGTGGAATGGTTATTATTTAAAATGATTAAGACATCAAGGTTACCAATATGTTTACCTCTTTTCGCATTATGACAATACAATTTTAGTTAATTGACATTGAGGACTACTACCATGTATCCAATGTCTATGACTCCAATATCGCAAATGGAAAACCTCTATTTCTCAATTCTATTTCTAGCACAAGTAATTTATACTCCCCATCTCCATGGATTGTTGGGAGTGACTTCAATATTATAAGTGTCTCGAGGAAAAGAAAGAATGAATTGTTTAACAAGATATTTTGTAAGCTATACCATTAAAGCCACAAAGTAGTCTCCATTAAAGTTGTCAAGAAATGAGTCTCCAACCCACACATGTGGATCAATGAGATGTAATACATGTGTGTGTGGTTACGAACTCAATACACCTCTATAATAACTCCACAAACTTATGTATTTCACTCTGTCACATAAATTGACAGTAGTGTGACATACGTAAACCAAGAGTAGACATGAAAGCCTTAGGAAACAAACATTCCTTAGATCCTCAATTAGGTGCTTAAATGATGAAGTGAAAATGCAAGGAGAAAAGAAGAATTCATGATTTAACCATCACATACATGTGATCAAGTGTGACTAGGAGTGTATATATTCATATATTTTCCAAAGAGGGAGTGAATACATGAATTACCATTTATTGGCCTTTATTTTTCTTTCTTTTTCATTTTCTTATATATAGGAATTAGGGAATAAGGTTTTCATAAGTTTGGCACAACTCATAGATATAAGATTTACATGAATTTTCACTTCAACCTTACAGTTTAGACTTAGATAAATCAATATATTGTATGTTTAATGATTTTGGCTTTCACTTTTTTATTGTATTTCATCACAAATACAAAAGGGGAAATATTTTGCCACAAATCTATGAATGCTTAATCATAAAGTCGTCATGTGATGAAAACAAATTAATGATGTTATTCTCTACGAAAATGATGGGTATTCTTGAGAAAATCTTATGCTTGTGGATGTTTCATCCCTGGTTGAGAGGGAGTGAGGGTAGACACCATGTTATCCATGTGTCATGTACTATGGCTAGGATTAACAATCGTAAGCCTAGTAAAGGCACTAGTAGGGATAATGGTGGATTGGATAAACATCTGGGACCAATATTCTTTGAGAATTTGGACATTGACTAGGACTAATCGCCATAAGTCAAGTACATTAATCCAAGATAAGAATAGTCATGAGGATTGACATTTTCTGGTGTCAAATATTATGATAGTGGATTAGGAAATGATCATGTGGGGACATACCTGGTAAACATCTTGGTGGGGTAAGTGCCTTGAAAGGCAGTGGTGTCCAAATTTATGCCTCCCAACATTGTGCTCTGATCTAATGGAGAGATAAACTTGTTAGTCAAGGCCTTACTATTTTGAAAATTTTGGCTATGATGATGTAAATCATCATTGATGCTTATCAATCTAGATCCCTTCTTATATGAATATTTCAACTTGAGAGTACTTTTTTGTCTCATTATGAGTACCTCGCTAGTTTAGAGGGAGGGTCATCATCTTCATTATTGCCATCATCACCACCATCAATGTGATCATTATTGTCATCATTTCATTATCATCATAATCACCATTCATGTCTTCTTCATGATCATCATCATCATCATGATTTTGTATATTGTCGTCAATTGTTCATAATTATAGGTATCATAAGAAATATCACCAACCTTAGGACACATGATATATGAAAGAAAAATAACCACTTTATTATTTAGAAATGATTGATGATCATCAACATCACTACCATTATCATTGTCATTATAATTGTCATCATCCCCATCATCATAACTAATATAAGTTTTATCATAATTTTTGTCATCTTCATCATGAACATCATAATCATCATTCATGCCATTATTGTTCTTGATTATGACCAAGATGAAAATAATGATAATGATGATCAGATGATGATAACTTGGAACTCCCATCGTCTTTATCATCATTGTCATTATCATAACAATCGCAATTCATGTCATCGTCATCATCTTCATTATCATCATCGTTATAATTATTGACATTGTCATCAGTTGTTCATAATTTTCAATGTCATAAGAAATATAATCAATGCAAAAGATATGATGTGTGTTGGAAAATGGATGCAAAAGTAAACAAAAAAATGGGGGTAAAAATAGACGTAAATTTGGATGAAGAGTGGACACAACATAAGTAGATGCAGAACAAGACAGAAAAATTGAACAAAAGTGGATGAAAAAGTAGATGCAATAGTTCGTACAAACTTGAACACAAAATAGGACTCAAACATGGATGAAAAAGTGGAAGAAAACATGGGCACAATAGTAGGCATAAAACTTAGCATGAATTGTGGTGAAACAAATGTGGATACTCCAATGAATGTAAAAAAAAAGGGACACAAACTTGAATGCAAAAAGGAGGAAAACTTGGATGAAAAAAGGGATGTAAACATGGGCCAAACATGGGTGCAATAGTGAACATAAAATTAGTTGCAAAACTAGAAAAATCAAAAGTGGATGTAAAAGTAAATTCAAAATGGGATGCAAAAAACATAAACAATATTTGATGCAAACTTGGACACAAAAGAGGATGCAAATATGGATGCAATAGTGGAAGAAAATGTGGGTTGCAATGATAGGCATAAGATATGGCACAAATAATAGCACAAAAAAGGTGGATGTAATAATAGACACAAAAAAATATGCAAACTTAGATGCAAGACAAGATGCTATAAGGGATGTAAAAGTGGATGCAAACACGGGTGCAACATGAGAAACAAAATTGGATGCAAAATATGGATGAAATGGAAGTACATGCAAAAGAAGATACAAAATGAGATGCAAAACCCAACACAAAAGTGGATGCAAAAATAGATGAAATATTTTATGCAAAAGAGGATGTGAAGATGGATGCAAAATTGGAAGCAAACGTGGGTACAACAGTATGTGCAAAACATGGAACAAATTTTGTCACAACAAAAGTAGATGTAATGATAGATGCAAAAAAAGAAGCAAATGAAGATGAAAAATAGGATGCAAAAAGGGATGTAAAAGTGGGTGTAAACATGGGTGCAACAATGGATGTAAAATAGCTTTTGCAACTTATTTGAAAGAGCAATTTTGTCCCAACAATTAGACTTGTAGCATAAAGAACATGGTTAATACATATGATTTGACCAAAAACTAGTTACTATCAAAATTCAACCAAAAAAAATATTACTGCATAAAAATAGAATTAAAAACAAAAATTTCCCAAATTAAAAATAAATAAATGATAAACTTTTTTTTAACCAAAATTTAGTGATTTTTTTAGTGCTAATACTAACATCACCATTACAACAAGATATTTTTTTAGTGCTAATACTGCCATTACAACAAGATATAAGAGGGATATAATGCAAAAAGTTTAATAATAATATGTATGTAGAAGATGGTTTTCAGACTGGTGAATTCATGATAATCAATGGGACTACAATCAAAATAATTGGATGTTATTTACTTTTTTACATAGATTGTCAAAATAATTGCATAAATCGATTTTTTTTAACCAAAATTTAACAAAAACTTTGCTAGTGCTAACATTAGAACCACCATTACAACAAGATATCTTTCTAGTGTTGACAACACCATTATAGTAAGATACCTCAAGAGAGACAGAAAATTTAAAAAGTATGATAGTAATATGTATCCAGAAGATGGTAGTGAAACTAGTAATTGTTCATTCTCATTATCATAATCATTGTCATCATCATCACCATCATCCTTGTCATCGTTATTGCCATCATTACATTATCATCATAATCACCATTCATGCCATCATCATCAGCTCCATCATCATCATCATTATGGACATTGTTTGCAATTGTTTATAATTATAGACGTTGTAAGAAATATCATCAACCCAAAAAATGTGATCAGTGCTAGAAAAGGGTTGTTTAGGACACATTGATATACGTAAGAGAAATAACAACTCTATTTTTTAGAGATGATCGATGATCATCATCATCACCACCATTATCATCGTCATTGTCATTTTTATCATCCCCATCATCATCATTAATGTAATTTCTATCAACATTGTTGTAATCATCATCATCATTCATGCCATTATTGTTTTTGATGATGACCTAGATGGAAATGATGATGATGACACCAAAGATAATGCTTATGATTATGACAATGACAACATCTAAAATTGGGAAGATTCGCCAAGGTCATTAGCGTCGTCATCATCATAATCATTGCCATCATCATCATTAATGTCATTGTAACCACTATCGTCTTTATCATCATAATCACAATTCATGTCATCGCCATCATCTTCATTTTCATCATTTTCAATATTATTGACATTGTCATCAATTGTTCATAATTGTCAATGCCATAAGGAATATCATCAATGCAGAAAATATGATGAGTGTTGGAAAAGGGATGCAAAAGCGAACATAGAAATGGGGGCAACAATAGAAGTAAAATTGGATGAAAAGTGGATACAACATAAGTAGATGCACAACAACATGAAAAACCTAACACAAAAGTGGATGCAAAAGTAGATGCAGTTGTCAATGCAAACTTGGATGCAAAAATGAAGGCAAAAGTGGAAGCAAACATGGGTCCAATGGTAGGTGTAAAACTTGGCACAAACTGTGGTGAAACAAATGTGGATGCAACAACGGACACAAAAGTAGATGCAAAAATGGATGAAACAAAAGTGGATACAATAGGGGATGCAAAAACATACACAATATCTGATGCAAACTTGAACACAAAAGAGGATGCAAATGTGGATGCAAACGTGGAAGCAAATGTGGTTGCAATGGTAGGCGCAAGATATGGTGCAACAAAAGTGGATGTAACAATAGACAAAAAATATGCAAAATAAGATGCAAAAATGGATGTAAAAGTGGAAGCAAACATTGATGCAACAGGCAAAACAAAATTGGATGAAAAAAATGGATACAATGGAAGTAGATGCAAAAGTAGATACAAAACGAGATGCAAAACCCAATGCATAAACCTGACACAAAAGTGGATGCAAAAATAGATGCAATATTTGATGCAAAAGAGGATGTGAACATGGATGCAAAATTGGAAGCAAACGTGGATACAATAGTGAGTGCAAAACATGGTGCAAATTATGGCATAACAAAAGTGGATGTAATGATAGATTAAAAAAAAGAATCAAAGTATGATGCAAATGAAGATGTAAAATGGGATGCAAAAAGTGAAATTTAAAATGGGTGTAACAATGGATGCAAAATTGTATGCAAAAGTGGATGTAATAGAAGTCAATGCAAAAGTAGATGCAAAACGAGACACAAAACCCAATGCAAATCCTGGTCCAAAATTGGATACAAAAAGGGATGCAAAAATAGATGTAGTAGTTGATGAAAACCTAGATGAAAATGAGGATGCAAACGTGGATGCAAAATTATAATCAAAAGTGGGTGCAAAAGGAGGTGCCAAACTAGGCGCCAATTGTGGCACAAAAATATTAGATGCAATAGTGGGTACAATAATAGATGCAAAAGAGGATGTAAATATGGATGCCAAACAAGATGGAAAAGTGGATGCAACAAAAGTAGATGCAAAATTATATGCAAAACTAGAAACAAAACTCGATGTAAAACGTGGCGCAAAAGTGATGCACAAATGGATGAAAAAATGGATGCAAAAAATGATTTTAAAAAGGATGCAAAAGTCGATGCAAAAGTTGATGCAAGTGTAGGTGCAAAAAGTGGATGCAAATGAGGATGCAAAATTATGTCAAACAAAAATAGATGCCAAAATTGATGCAAAACCTGGAACAAAACCTGGTGCAAAGGATGACACAAAACTTGGCATAAAATTTGGTGCAAAATGTGGTGCAAAACCTATTGCAATACCTGGTGCTAAACTTGGTGTAAGATTTGGTGCAAAACTTGATGCAAATTTTGTGTCAAGTTTTGCACCATATTTGATAAATGGATGCAAATAGCACCAAAAATGGGCTCTAGATGCAAAAAAAGAACTAAAAAGGGACGCTAATCGCTGGTTTTGTTGTAGTGTACCGCCCCCACTTCCCGCCGCTGACGTCGTCGCCCACGTCATCACCCACGTTGGCTGCCACCTCACCACTGTATCATTCGTCGTGTCCGCCACGTCACTGCCAAGTTAGCTTCCGTACCCCCGCTACACAACAAAGATTATGTCATGTTGACATCACCCGACCAAAGCGTGCCAAAAACCCGCCAAAATCAATTTTTTGATAAAAAGGCGTAAAATGTTGTTTTTCGTTCATTTCTGTTTGTTCCTTCTGCTCGACTTTTGCATGTTTTTTCACGTTCAAAGCGGCATTTCCACTGTACAGTCCACCACCCAGAGAAATTGACTCCACAGCGCGGCCCCTCAGCTTGGTCTTCCACCTAAATTTTGCATAGGGCATCCATTAAACAGCTATTTACCCGAGTTCTGCTCCTAAACCCTGTTTTTCTAAGCTTTCTCTGTAAAAATTGCCCAGAGAACCCAATTCGAATTAAAATCACGGTGCTACCTTCAAACCTCCACACCATAGCCACTGTTTGTGCTCATTTTTACCGAGAAATCCCTCAAATCCCATCTCCCACTGCAAATTCACCCATTAAGCTGAATTTAAGCTTGTTTTCACCTGCAATTTCCGCAGAAAGGACCCAAAACTATTATTTTACCTACTGTTGCTGCATAAAGCCTACATTTCAGATTGAAAAATCACCAAAGATTGTATAATGGAGGCTCCAGTAGCCCTGAATGTTGCCCCCCTGAATGCACCACACAAAGAATTGGAATGGTTGCCCCTTGCTGACAGAGATTTCCAAATTAATGATATGATTGTTGACAAGCCTCACCTCCAAGCAGTTTGTGAAATTATAAATAGCTACTGCAGCAATACTGAATTCTATGGAATTTGGGATTCCAACATGCCCATCTACTACCTCCCTTCAGTAAATGTGCTGCCTGATATCATCCACTTATGTTGTGCCAATTATGACCCCACTCAAAGAGCAGTTATGGCTCCATCTGGGACTGTCTTATTTCACATTACCCCTCAATCCATAAATGAGATGTTGCACTTTAAGCCAACACAACCTCTGGCTCCTCTCTCCATGGGACTCTTGCTCGATGAAAGTGCCAAACTGCCCAGTTCAGAGATAACCAAAATAGCTCAATTATTCATGAAACCAAATTGCCAGCCCCAGCAACCTGCTCCTTATCTGCATTCTTCGTTCACTGAAGTAGGGAGATTCATTGTAGACATGATATCCTACATCTTAGGATTCAAAACCAGTGAGTATATTGATGAGACTACCTTAGTTTTGATGTCCATATTTACTCCAGGACAGCCCCCTGCTGTCAAATATGATTTTGCCACCTTCATAGCTAATAAAATCCATGAGCAATTCATGAGCCTGGACAGAGAAAGAGTGTTCAAATACACATCATACATATATCATTTGCTGCTGTACAATCAACCTAATAGTTTTCAAATTCCTCTTAGAAAGTTGGATCTCAAAGGAGAAAGGAGGTCTGTGATATTCTGGACCTCAGTATTCCATGTAGTCCATAACTCTCCTTATACTTATTATGAGTTCATTGACCTATTCATACATCCTACCACTTCTTTATTGATTACAACTCCTCCTGTCAGGCTCTCTGCTGAAATGCAGAAAAATTTACATCTCTCAAAAGACTACAGTATAGGTGACTGGTACTTTTACCAGAATCACACTGAGATCCGGATATAAGGCTGTGAATTATGCCCCTATAAGCTGCCAAGGTATGTACCTATGAGACTGCTTGCCCTAGAATACTTCAGGCAATTTATTAGTTCAGATTTGACTCATTTCTATGGTGCTAGGAAAAAGGCACAGCTTAAAATAAGAAATCAATTGGGTCCTTTTGTCTTCAATAAAATGGAAGCCTGGCAAGAGGCTGATAAGATTTTAGGGGAGCAACTTAAGCTGAAACAAAGTTTTTATTGGGCACCATATGACCCTGAACATTTCATAAGTTATAGAAAAGTGAAAAACAAGCTTACAGCATATATTCACCACCAAATCTCTGAAATTCAACAATATGCTAACCAACAAGAATGGGTAGAAGGCACATTAGTAGAAGAGATTACTGAGGAAGAGAGATTAGAAAAAGCCATGAAAGAGCTTGAAAAAACACTTGACCTGGACTCTTTTGGATAGGTATCCTTCAAGCCGCCCCAGCACATAGGAGGTGATACATCTTTTACAGGGACTTCTCAGCAGCCCACACAAAGAGCCAGCACAGGGTCAGCAAAAGGCAAAGAGGTAATAGGTTCAGAACAGGACATAATGACGGACCAGCCAGCTACATCAAAGGAACAAGGCCAAGTGTAGGTTCCCCCAGCACAAACAAAAGCACCAGAAATCCCTATACTACAAACTCCTCTGAATGAGGAAAGAGGCAAGAAAAGGGACAGGCAAGAAGACACACCAATCAGCGGTCCTGAAGAGCAACCAGGGGAGAAAAGGCAGAGATTGAACCCCCTATCAGAGGAGGAATTTATTCAAGAGACCACAGACAGTCCAAGGGAAGAAAGAGCAGTCAACTAGGATACATCTCCAGTCACAGAAACATCGGCCAGTTCACACAGGCAGGAGATTGGAAGGCAACATAGTGTGGAATTCTCTTCTGCCTGGAAGCAAAGTAAGCAAGGCTCTGACATTAAGAGAAAATTTACTGAAATAAAGGCAAAAAATGAGCCAATAAGAATTCAACTTTACAATCACTTGCTGAAGATGGCCCCCACAAATCAACAAAGGTTAATGTTAGCCTATGACATCCAAGAAGGAAAGATGATCTTGAGTCACTTCAAGCCCAAAATGTTGCAGCAACAGTCAGCTACTGATTACATCAAGACCAATCTAGAAGTATTGGCCAATGACATCCAGCCAATGGACCAAATTGAATTACATAAGCAAACACGAGAAATGGTATACTCCACATTGGCAAACAAGGCATTGCTGGCCCACAAATTGCAGAATTCCTTAAATAATACCTCTGCCCAATTAGAGTTGGAAAAAGCTTCCTCCTTAGCCAAGGATAACAGAATCAAATCCTTCGAAGACATTATCATAGAGCTGGGACATGATCCCAAGGATCCTAAAGGCATCCAAGCATCAATAAAAAAGAAGGAAGAAGATATTGCAGCTCTTAGGAAACAACTCAAGCTGCTTATCACCATGCATCCCAAAACTACAAAGGTTGTTGAGAAAAAATGACAGGAAGATACTATGGACCTGCTAACGAAAATGAATGAGAGATTGGCAGAAACGGAGAAGGCATTGGAGGAAGCACTGCAAGGAAAGTAGGGAGAGTCAACCTCCTAGCCATCTCAAATAGCTCCATTAGTTACAACTGCTCCTTCTACAGTCACAACAATAGTCCCTCCTACTGTCCCGGTAAAAAATTGCGCTGGGCAGTCAATCAAAGCACAATCAAAGCACCCAGGAAAGCGACGCCAGCAGCGCGGGATTGTTATAGACATTTTTGTGCCTTACAGCATTGAGCATGAAATGTCCATAATCTAAGGGATCCAAAGTCCCTAAACATGTTGTTCCTAACCCTAGAGGAACAAGGCTAACAAACCACAGCAATTCACAGAAGTTCTCCACCTGAAACTGCTCAAAAAACAAGTCAATTCAGGATCATTTCAGTGGCTACACTAGCTGTTTGCGCTGAATGTCAAAGCCAACACTGGCTACCTGTGTTGAATGTCAACTGGAACAAAGGCTACCTGTGCTAAACGAGAGTGGACAAGTGGCAGGCTCATTTCTCAAGGTGTCAAAACCCAGGAAGCTTCCAAAATGACACTTGCCTCAGGGAATTTGACTGGTGATGAGTAAGAGGTTCCAAATCTCCAAGTGGAAGCAAGAACCTCCAAGTGGACTCAAGAACTGACAGAGGGAGAGGACACTAGTCAGATCTCAAGCTGACTCATCCTCTCTCCAAACATCTATATATGGATCTCTCCTCCATGAGATCTAGAGGCTGGAATTTTGTTATTGCAAAGAATTGCTGTTGGTTTGAGACTGGAATCATTGGGTGCTTAATGCTTTGAAAGGGGTGAAGATAGGAATTCCATTTGTTGGGAAGGAGATGCTGGATTGGAGCCCTCTGGGTTGTATCTCTTCCTGAACCTTGTTATTCATCAATAAAGCTATCTTGGTTTCTCCTATATTCTGATGTATTCTTTGATGTATGAATGTATTTGGTTTATTTCTAATCCTAAACTAGTTATGAATGTGAATATCTGTCTTTGTGTAGTGTTCTTCTCTTGTCGCAAGTAGCTGTTCTCTTGTGATCTTGCAGGAAGTTGAAGCTGGATAAGCAAGAAGGCAAGTAGCTGTGAACACCCAAAGAGAAGAGAGACCGGATCGAGGGACAAACGGAAGACACCGGTAAGTCCATTGATCTCTCTTCTTTCACATTTCATAAAGGAAGAAACCAGCATAGCTGTACTCGTTTGTTGCTAAGGCACTGTCACACCTTAGGTGGATAGGATCGTCCTACATAGGCATTTTTCCCCACAACAAATTGGCGACTCCACTGGGGAGATCTGTTTAGTCATTTTATTTGTGTTTTTATCATTGTTTGCATCATAGACTTGACAGCAACAATCGAACTGCATCTTTCCCGAATGCAAAGTAGAAAGTTGCTACTTTGATCCAATTGCTGGACTTGTCTATGATCTTAACAATGGATTCACAAATGATTTGATGATCCTTGTGATAGATCTTAGTAGCCCTTCAAAGCATCCCTTTGATTATACCTTGCTTGTTGCTTTTATTTGGCCTAAAACAGTGAATTAAATAGCAATCTGTGACCCAGAACCTGTGAGAAACGAGAGTTTCTCCTTCAGCGCAGACCCAGTGAAGGGATTCTGCATTTCAACGCAGTTCCCGTGAAGGTTACCTGCGCTGAATGTCAAAACCCCTGTGTTGAGGTTGCGCTGAACCAGTTTTTCCTTGTGCAGCTGGGGTTCTCTGCTCTGTTTTTCCTTGTTTTGATCTCTGATTTTTGCAGCCTGTAACCAGCATAGGTACCAGTCTGATAACTCCTTTTCTCTGCTTAGATTCCGCCTACTTTTGTACAAAAAGACTGTGAGTGTTTTTATGTGTTTGTGGCGTCATTTACAGTTTTCCTTTGCTTAAGTGAAATAGTCATCCTGTAGCCCTTGATTCAGATCTGTTGATTGTGATCTTAGAAGAGAGTTCATTGGCTGTTTGCAGATTGATTATACATTTACTTTTGCTTATTGGTTTGAGTTTGTCTCTTTTAAGTGTCAAAACAAGTATTCATTTCAAAAATCGTTAAGTGTTGTAATCTCTTCTACCCTCTCTGATTTCGAAAAAGTAAACTTGTTTGTATTGGTCATTTAAAAGCAAATTCAAAGTTGTGCAAAAAGCTTTCTTTGTAGGCATCAATACTAAGAAAGCGGAAAACAAACACCTGCATTGTGCATTTGCATCTTGATAGTTTGCATGTTTGATTTAGGAAAAGTGCATTAGAGTGTGCTGATTGCTCTTTGAGAAAAGATGGTGTCTTTCTTTTCCCTTAGTAGCTAGGATTTTCAAAGTTGAAAAGATATAAAGCTTGCTTATCATCTTTAGACTGCATATAGGAATTTGTATCATACATCTCGTGGTGAACCTTGAAAGGAAAACTTTAAAAAGATCAACCTAAAATAAATTGAATGAACTTAACAACGCTTTGCAACATAACGCACAACATAGAGGTCTAGGCTAGAGACATGTTCCGGCGTCGTTAAGCCTGGTGACTGTCGATCTCGTGGATGGTGGGTGATTCCTCCTGAGGGACGATAGCGCCAGTATGGATTGTGCTCCCACGTACCATCGCGTATATATTGGGAGACCCCTATAGGCATAAAACCTTTATCCTTAGGAAGTCGTGTCGGCCGCCCTACTGATCGCAATGCACTGAACACAGCATTCAGGAAGATCGACCGCCCGTACCCTAAAAAGTATTCTGCGGTTTTGCGAAAAGTTTGGCACACCCTCTGCCTAGAACTCCAGAGTAGTTCCTTTTGGCCTTTTTCAGACTCTATAACAGAAAAAGTCCATCCGAGCATTTGTCACTTTGGGCTCATTAAAACATCGAAGGAGACTAGAGTCATCTTTAGCTTTTTCTCGACTCTTTAAAAGTGAAAAAGCAAGTTGTGTCTAAAAGCGTCTAAAAAATTCATTTAATTCGGAAACACACTTTCCCCTTTTGTATTTTGGTTGATCGAGTAATCCGCAATCGTGGAAGAAAGTCAATTGAAACCCCGTCGTTCGCGGAGGCTTACGAGTCGACCGTCTTTGTCTCCGGAATCGAAAACAGTACGGACAAAGCGAACTCGTTTAACCGGTTCGAAATCTCCTATCAAAGTTAGAACAAGTGTTCCAACAACATCTGAGATTCCGGTTACTCCAAACATTTCTGGAAACCCTGCCTCTATAGAAGAAGTTCAACAGCCACAGAAGGACAGTAACGCTGATCCTAGTCTGGGGGCAAATACTTGCGTTACTGAACCAGTTCCATCTGTAACCGGTTCAGAGAGTCTTGCTCCTCAAACAACTGTCGTTGTCGATTCAACCCCTTCTTCGGCACCAGAAATATATTACGGACCTGACGGTCTTCCTCTTCCACCAGGTTTGATTGCGATAGAGGAAATTGCAGAGGATCCGCAAGCAAGTACTCCAACCCATTTTGGAGTCGGGGTCACTCTATTTCCTTCATCAAAAGTTAGTACACCACAAGTGGAAGTTCCTGTAGAATCGCTAGGCAATCTATTGGATAGACTCAAAATGTCTGAACAACTGTCAACATCTAGGACTGTGTCGAACGACACAGCGACAGCAGAAGCCCCTGCCGTCACTCCGACAATGTTTGTCGGCATACCATCTGTCCCGACTAGCTCGCAACCGCTAGAAGGAGTCCACCAAAGGACTATTTCGACAGTGTGGTCTGTTCCAGTTTGTTCATCCGGAATAATATCCGGCAACTCTTATGTTGAGACTCACCAGATTGATCCATTTGGAGGTCAATTTGGGCAATCTAGTCCCCAAGGACAAACAATCCCCTTGAGTTCCAGATTGCTACCGTATGGGGGGCAGTATGCCATTTCATTACCCCCTCCGAGAGGGTATCCATACGGGAGTTCACAACAGTATTCAGGTTATACTGGAGTTACATCAAGTGGTTGGGTACCTATGCTACCTCAACAACCAAGGGTTGTATATTCTATGCAACAGTGTGTACCTATGTCGAACATCCCGACCACATCGGCTATTGTGACAGTGTCGCAAGTTCAAACGTTGCCTGTTGTATGTCAACCTCAGATTTCTCAGGTTGTAATGCAATAGCCCCTTGACCCTGTGACACAACCACAATCGCCAACTGGTGGGGTGACACAGGTCCAAACGGGTACAATTACCCCACACCTTGGTCCAATAGTTAGTATAGCACAACAGAACATGGCCTCACAACCATGGCTGGTGCAATACCAACAACCACAATTCCAACAAGTGTACCAAGGTTCTGAGCAGCAGATCTTTGCGAACAGTGGACAACCGTATATTCAAAACGGTCAAAACCAACCGCTTTACAGTGGTCAAGTCCACCAACCGTATCAGTCATACCAACATCAATTACATTATGCTGGTATGCAAAGGCCCACTGCTCAAGCGATTCCATCGTACCCTGGGTATGCTTCACCTAACCTGAATCAACAGTTACCATTCGTGGCAACTTTAGAGTTACCCGATTTACACCGGTTAACCAACGATCCGATTGCTTACGCCCCTTGGTGGCCAGCGATTCCTCACAAACTTCCATCTGACATTCCTAAATTCAATGGAAATCCAGGTGAAGACCCATCGAATCACATGATGACTTTTCATCTGTGGTGCTCATCAAACACCCTGAATGATGATTCGATAAGGCTTCGCCTTTTCCAGAGGACGTTAACGGGTCCAGCGACAAAATGGTATATTGAATTACCTAGAGCCTCGTTCGACAATTTTAGCTCCCTAGCCACGACTTTCTTAACACATTTTCAATTACCGATAAGGTATGAAACGGGAACAGAAATATTAACCAACTTCAAGCAGACAACTTCCACTCATATATCCGATCATATACATGAGTGGCGTCGTCGTCGTAGGATGGTGAAAACATACGTTCCTGATCAGCTGTTAGCTGAATGGTTTATAAAGTCGTTACTTCCTGCTATAACAGAAGATGTGGCAAAGGGGGGAGTCGTAACAAAGGAGCAAGTTATTGCTCGTGCACAATATCTAGACTTAGTTTATACTCAGTCTGGCACGCTCTATGACAAAATACCTGACGCCCCTAGACCGGAATTCTCAATTCCTCCTCCTCCTAAATCAAATAGTGACTCTCATGCCGGCGATGGCGTGATTGGCACGAAAACGCGAAATCGACAAAGGCTTCGTCTAAGAAAGCCTGTAAGAATTCGGATCAAAATGCAAAAGAAGAAATTCTTGCTTCAGAAGTAAATGTCGTATTCGCAGATAAAGGCAAAGAAACCAAACAACCAGGGAGCAAGAAGAAGCAAAACAAAGGGAAGAAGAAGAAACAAGGTGAGTCATCTCCTGGAAAAACTTCTTCAAATCCTCCTGGAAATAGGAAATATCCATGTCAGATATGTGATGAGGATCATCGGACACATGATTGTCCATACAAAGCTGAGCTTAAAAGGTTCTTCAAAAGTTCGCAAACCTCAGCTGTGTTAACTGATCCGTTTCCCAATCCAGGTCAAAATCTGGTTGGTAGTGGAAATGCTTCCCCGTCGCAAGTGCTAATGCTGTCGATATCCAAGCAACAAAATGATGCTTTGATTTCGACAAGGAACAAAGATTACGGGAATCCACAGCTGTCGAACGACAAAGGTAAAGATCAACCTAGTAGTTCGATAACAACTTTGACAGAAGTTGTACCGCCCATCATTCCTGAATTAACAATAAAACCGCCAAAGGGAGTAGTACACAAGTCGACATTTAATCCTCGCGCCAGAGCGACGCAGCATTATAACATAGTGGAAGATTTGGCCCAATCGCCATCCGCTATGTCGGCTCTTGAAGTACTACAAAATTGCCCATCCCAAAGGCAGGCTTTGTTATCGGCTATTGGTGGGGTTGATCCTAAGGATTCCAATCTTGTATCCTTTGATCACAAAGGATACGATCCTCAGTTACCAGCTCAACTAGCTTTCCTTATTCAAGTGAAAGCCCTCAACAAAACTGTTCACCGAACAATTATTGATGAGGGGGCATCTACATGTATTATGTCGATGAGTTGCTGGAAAACTTTAGGATCTCCAACCTTGTCACGATCTTCGACGACATTAAAAGCATTCGACGGAAGGACTTATACCCCGTGCGGTATCCTTAATAACTTGAAGGTTGAACTAGGAGGAAAAACAGTAGAAATAGATGTTGAAGTTATCGATGGGAATCTAGACTACAACATCCTACTGGGAAGACCATGGATATATGCCATGGCAGCTGTAGTATCGACTTATTTTAGGAAGATCGCATTCCCGTTTTAAGGAGGGATTATGATCATCGACCAACAAGACTTCCTCCCTAATGGTTCACAAGTTACAGGAAGCATTCCCATGATCCATGGAAGCAACCATTCGCTTCAAGACATCGGAGTAGGCCTACTGAAAGACCCCACATTAATGGGAACTTTCGCACTTCCACCTCCATTCTATATAGGGGAAGTAGCATTGGTAAGAGCCTGCAACATGATATCTTCCACGAAGATCTCAGAAGACGATATCGACATGGATCATGCAATGGTTTTGCCCCCAAGCCCTATTGAAATATTGTAGCAATCAATGTTTCGAGCATGGGAGGCGAACCCAAATCAACGCTCGTCAAGCGTTTGGGTAGATAGGTCTAGAGAATATGGTACCCCATTAGATCCTTGGTCAAAAGTACATGGGACTGACGAAGGAATTCTACAATCAATGTTGATTGAGGGGGCACCATGGAATGATTGCCACCATCGTTCCCTTCTTCCGGAATATGAAGAAGATACTCAACATGACCTCTATCACCCTTCAGTTTTTGAATTCCTATCAAATACTGTAAATACGGTGGATTCCGAGCGAAACTTATCCAATATTGAAGAGACTATAGCCATAAATATCTCGACTAAGACAAATGTTGTAGAGAATATTTATGTCGGCAAAGGATGTTCTCCTTCAGAACTGGAAGTATATAATGCTCTTTTTCGAGAACTGGAAGTATATAATGCTCTTTTTCGTGAGTTCAGAGATGTCTTTTCTTGGTCATATGATGAAATGCCAGGCATTGACTCGAGTATCGTTGCACACGAAATTAAAATGTATCCTGATGTCAAACCAGTAAGACAACGGCTTCGGCAGGTGCACCCCAAGAAAGCCGCTGCCATTAAGGCAGAAGTTGAAAAACTTCTCCATGCTGGTTTCATCTACCCGGTTCCTCTAACCGATTGGGTATCGAATATTGTCCCTGTTATGAAGAAACAAGGGACAATTAGAGTGTGTGTCGATTATAGGGATGTAAACCAAGCTTGTCCGAAGGACAACTACCCTACACCCTTCATCGACCAGATAATTGATGAATGCGCCGGATGTGAAATCTTTTCATTTATGGATGGATTTTCCGGGTATAATCAAATAAATATCCACCCACAGGACCAGTCAAAGACTGCATTCATCTATCCGTGGGGCACATTCGCTTATCGAAAATTACCCTTTGGTTTAAAGAACGCAGGGGCGACGTTTCAGAGGGCAATGAATTATGCCTTCCATGACATCAAGAACATCATTCAACCTTATCTCGACGACCTTTCGGCTCATTCGCGAAACCGGACTGATCATCCGCAGCATTTAAGAGCGATATTTCTACGTTGCCGACACTACAAGATAAGACTCAATCCGCACAAATGTGTGTTTTGCGTCGGTTCTGGTCGTTTACTTGGCTTTGTAGTCTCTAAGGATGGGATTCATCTCGACCCTTGTAAGGTTCAGGCAATCATTAATTTGCCTCCACCTTCAAATTTGCTTCAGATTCAGAAACTCCAAGGGAAAGCAAACTTTCTAAGGAGGTTCATTCCAAATTACGCAGAACTTGCTAAAGGTTATACTCGTCTTTTGAAAAAGGATGTACCTTTTGTCTGGGATCAGGTGGCGCAAGCTTCCTTTGATGCTCTGAAAGATTCTCTAGTAAAAGCATCATTAATGTATGCCCCGGACTATCAAAGAGATTTTAACCTGTATCTGGCTGCAGCAGATACGACCATTGGGATGGTTTTAGTTCAAGAAGTTGATGGAATTGAACATCCTATATATTATTTAAGTAAAAACTTGAATGATACAGAAAGAAAATATTCTTATGTTGAAAAGCTAGCACTCGCTGCTGTTCAAGCGATACAAAGATTTCGACATTATGTCCTCTTTCGGAAAACTACCATTCTATCAGATTGCAACCCCATGACTTATATATTGTCGCGACAGTTGCTGGGGGGCAAATATTCAAAATGGATAGCGATCTTTCAAGAGTTTGATCTGGAATTTGTAAAATCCAAATCAAAGAAAGCTTTAGTCTTCGCAGAATTATTGTGCGATCTCCCATCGTCGTCCAACGATGAAACATCAGAAGAGTCAATCGTGGACGAAAGTTTGTTCTTGATATCTGCAAGCAATGAGTGGTATGGAGATATAATAATTTATCTCCAAACCCAAAAATTCAGGCCTGACACCTCTCACTCAGAACAAAAACGTATACGATACCAAGCGAAAGACTACATGATCGTCGGTGATACACTTTACTGTCGTGGTATCGACACGGTTCTGAGGAGGTGCCTCACCCATGAAGAGGCCGAAAAAGCCCTGAATGAGTGTCATTCAGGCGCGTGTGGGGGGCATCAATCTGGATATGCAACAGCACAAAAAATCTTATGAGCAGGATACTTCTGGCCAACCATGTTCAAAGATTGCATAACCGCAGTCAGAAGTTGCCATGCATGTCAGATTTTTGATAGCAAAACTAGAAGACCACCCGCACCTTTACAGCCAATAGTTGTTGTTAGGCCTTTCGCCAAATGGGGCATCGATTTCATGCAATGTAACCCCACCTCGACCGGGGGGCATGGGTATATTATAGTCGCCGTTGACTATTTTACCAAATGGGCCGAGGCGATGCCTACATTAGATAACACTGGTGAAACAGCTGCCCTTTTCTTTTTCAATCATGTAGTCGCCAGGTTCGGCGTACCACAGGCTATAGTCACAGATCATGGATCGCATTATCGTAATCACATGATGGTTGAATTAGCTGCCAAGCTAGGGCTATCTCACGACAGCTCTACCCCGTATTATCCGCAAGCCAACGGACAAGTTGAAGCGATCAACAAGGTCCTGAAGCGTATGTTGCAAAGGATGATCGGAGTTCACAAAAGAAGGTGGCACCTAATCCTGTACTCAGCCTTGTGGGCTTACCGAACATCGGTAAAGAATGCGACTGGGTTCACACCTTTCCAACTGGTGTATGGCCTGGAAGCAGTCCTACCAGTCCAGTGCGAAATTTCGTCTCTTAAACTCGCAATTGATCTCCTCCCCGGAACTTCAGAAGAAGAGGCTTGTTTCTTGGAATTAATCCAATTGGATGAAACCCATCGTGACGCCGCTTTGGCTAACGAAGCCCATAAGAAACAAGTCAAGGCGCAGTTCGACAAAAATTTCAAACCCCGTGTCTTCTCAGAAGGTGACTTGGTCTTGCTTTACGACCAAGAATCCGATAAATTGGGAGCAGGTAAGTTTAATTCTTTATGGATGGGACCCTATATTGTTAAACGAGTGTTAGCAAAAGGAGCCTACGAGTTAATGGATTATGACGGAATTCCACTAGCGTAATCTCGTAATGGGTTGTACCTCAAGCGTTACTATGCTTAAATAGTGACCAATATGCATGCACCTCGATTTGCGCTATTATGCTGGGGGCATGCAAACTTAAAATCGAGCAGTTTTAGCACAAAGTTCATGCTCGTTAAAAAATAAACGCAAGATCCGAGCAGTTTTAACGCGGACTTCATGCTCGTTAAAAAATAAACATAAGCACTACCCGGTAAATGACCACTGTGAATGTAACCTTATCAGCCATTAAAGCCTTGGTCGTGTTTGCACCGTCACCTCCACTTTTCATTTGGCCGATCGTTCACCTCCATATGATTGTTTACCCATTTTGAGGAACAGCTGCGAAGAGTGATTTCACCTAGCCATCCTTGTGACACTGCCGTGATTGGAAAATTCCAACCTGTACCTGGAATCAGCTGCTAACCCTGTTTATCACTCGTTCCTCAAAAGACGAGTCTTCTTTAAGCTCTTTTCAACTGACTCCTAAAATATGAAAAGATTGCCGAGTCCTTGGCCTTCCAGCTCGTTAAAGGGACAGGAAGTGCTATCCCTCCTCTAGATTTTAATCTTTTTGGACCTGAGGGATTATTGCACAAAAAGATCAAGCGCTTGTTTTGTTCGGCTCGTTAAAACTATCGAAAAATCATCCCTTCTGTATTGTTTTATACTTTTTCGGACTTAAGGGATTAGATGACGAAAAAGGACTTTTGGAGTTAACTTTATGTACCTTTTCAGACTCTCTAAAAATGAAAAGGACCGAGTTATCCTTGTCGTTAGACTCGTTAAAATCACTAAATAGCGACAAACTTGTCTTTAGACGAGAACGAGTTTCACTATCGCTAGGCTCGTTAAAACATAGTGATGGGCTTGCCCGAAGGGCAGGTTATAGAACAAGCATATGTTATCCTCCTCAAGCTTGACAAAAATAAAGAGGTACTGGTCAGCAATGACTGGGGAAAAATTGGGAGAAACTAAAGAAAACTTTGATGGTAGCAAGTCGCTCTTGAACATGACACTTTTCCTCCGTACCACAATCGGGTTGGGTTGTTTCATTCATCGGTCACATCACCATGGTCTCACCATACCATCCATATTTGGGGTAATGCTACCGATCCATCGCATCAGTGTCGCCATATGTTCAAGAGAAGTCGTTCAGAAAGAGTCAACCGTGTCCCATCCACTGCCATACATTATCCTTCATCCATTCATGACCGCCACCCTGAATCATATGTCACAGATCGTTTTCACCTCCATCAAAATCATTAGCTCCGTTCCGTGTCACTGATGTGGGATTCATTAAGGCCCTCCTTTGACAGATCACTTCTTGTCGACATCAGCTCATTATCCAAGAAGTTGATCTAGGAACAACCCCTTCAGTACTTTGAAGCTTGCATGCCTCAATGGCAAGTTTCTCACTTCCGGCGACAGGTATACATCAATGACCTTCGACCGAAAGATTTTGCGTGATGTTCGACGCCAAGTCCTTTATTCACACCACGTGAATTGTACTGCAGTACCTTGAGGGTCATTATCATTATCGGTGATTCCTCTCGCGCTTGTTAACGGTTTACATCATTGACTGGTAATCAAGCGATGTCTTTCCATGTTCGACTTCAGAACATTTCTCACATGAATCGACTTGTACTTAGAGTGAAGATCGAACGAGTTTGAAGACCCTGGATCTAGTTTCATCCATCCGGGCTGCGATATATATTCAGGAAAGATAAAGACATTGACATGTACATCATTGCAGCAGATAATCATCCTACTCAAAAGATGATAATTTCATCAAAATTATCAGTCTACCATCAGACGATTGTCTGTTCTATGTACAGAAAAATGAATTTATAAAGCTGAGCATGGAATGCCCGCCTCAGCTAGATCATGAAAGCAGTATGAAAAATAATGTATTGTATTGTATTGTATTACAGGTCTCCTCCCAGCATTGGATGAACTTCGGATCCCCCTGATAAAGCATTTCACCCGATAAACAGCCTCATACTTTAGGGGGCAACTGTTATAGACATTTTTGTGCCTTACAGCATTGAGCATGAAATGTCCATAATCTAAGGGATCCAAAGTCCCTAAACATGTTGTTCCTACCCCTAGAGGAACAAGGCTAACAAACCACAGCAATTCACAGAAGTTCTCCACCTGAAACTGCTCAAAAAACAAGTCAATTCAGGATCATTTCAGTGGCTACACTAGCTGTTTGTGCTGAATGTCAAAGACAACACTGGCTACCTGCGTTGAATGTCAATTGGAACAAAGGCTACCTGCACTGAACGAGAGTGGACAAGTGGCAGGCTCATTTCTCAAGGTGTCAAAACCCAGGAAGCTTCCAAAATGACACTTGCCTCAGGGAATTCGACTGGTGATGAGTAAGAGGTTCCAAATCTCCAAGTGGAAGCAAGAACCTCCAAGTGGACTCAAGAACTGACAGAGGGAGAGGACACTAGTCAGATCTCAAGCTGACTCATCCTCTCTCCAAACATCTATATATGGATCTCTCCTCCATGAGATCTAGAGGCTGGAATTTTGTTATTGCAAAGAATTGCTGTTGGTTTGAGACTGGAATCATTGGGTGCTTAATGCTTTAAAAGGGGTGAAGATAGGAATTCCATTTGCTGGGAAGGAGATGCTGGATTGGAGCCCTCTGGGTTGTATCTCTTCCTGAACCTTGTTATTCATCAATAAAGCTATCTTGGTTTCTCCTATATTCTGATGTATTCTTGATGTATGAATGTATTAGTGTATTTGGTTTATTTCTAATCCTAAACTAGTCATGAATGTGAATATCTGTGTTTGTGTAGTGTTCTTCTCTTGTCGCAAGTAGCTGTTCTCTTGTCGCAAGTAGTTGTTCTCTTGTGATCTTGCAGGAAGTTGAAGCTGGATAAGCAAGAAGGCAAGTAGCTGTGAACACCCAAAGAGAAGAGAGACCGGATCGAGGGACAAATGGAAGACACTGGTAAGTCTATTGATCTCTCTTCTTTCACATTTCATAAAGGAAGAAACCAGCATAGCTGTACTCGTTTGTTGCTAAGGCACTGTCACACCTTAGGTGGATAGGATCGTCCTGCATAGGCATTTTTCCCCACAACAGGGATTTCACTAAAATATCCATTAGCTGACTCACTGAGCAAGTGATCAATGCATCTCACCAACAAAACAGCCAGCACAATATTTCTTACTTCTGCATTCATTTCTCTCTATTCCCAAGAGCATTTACTCCTTCTGTAGAGTAGGTGAAAGAAGTTATTGCAAGATATTATCTCTTTTGAGATATTTTGTAAACATTTTTGTACAAATACCTCCCCAAGCTAAGTATTAGGGGTTGGTGATACCATTCTAGAACTGCGCTGTAAATTTGAGAACTCTTTTGAATAAAGGATTGCTCAAATGCTTTGGCACTGAACTCTCTGGTTGTGGAATTAATGGCAGAAGAATATGCTACAGAATTCTTGAATTACCTCATGGATCAATAAGTCTTTTTAACTCCTGTTTTATTGCCTTTGTGTTTTATATATCATTTATACATCATATTCTAAATTACAAGGAAAAAGAATAACCCAGAACTTGCTTAACTGTACTCTGTGTTCAATTCCTGTTATTTTTTATGTTTTCTTCAGGACTAGCATAGGCAGGAATTCTTAACTGCTCCCTGGTAATATTCATACACATTCCCTCTGTCAACATGATGAAAGATTCTTAATTTCCTTTCATCCCCTGACTCCATTTCACCTGATTCCAGCTTGAAAATTGTTCCATGATTAATTATCTTACTCTGTAGTTCCTCCTTTTGTCAAAAGAAACCATACCCAGCAGTTCACTTTCATTGACTCCATTAAACCAATGGTCTAAACTTCTCATACTTTGCACCCCAGCTCTATTGAATGTCACCATCCAAAAATCAAACAAATACTTGTACTTCATAACTAGCCTAACATACAGCAAAACAAAGCTAAATCATAAAGAGAGAGCCCTCTCTGGCTGCAGATTGGCTAGAATCTGCATCTAAAAGATTGGTTAGTGGTTACCTCGGCCGTATTCCCTTTTCTCACAGCTTTGGGGAACAACCTGAGTGATAACATCATTGGCGACTCCACTGGGAATCTGAATGACTGTGTTTGTTACTACTGTCTATTTTCTAAAGCTACAGATGGAGCCTGAAGTTAGCCAGGCAACCTTTGAAACTATTTTTGCTATGCAATTATAGGAGTAAATAAAAGTTGCTTTAGTCTATCTCTAGTCTAGCTTTAGGCTTTAAACAACTGTCTCAAAAATTTGATCAGTTTCCTTTTTGACTTCAAAAGATCTTCAGGAAATTTCAAGGCTCTCACAATTCATAATTTCTTAGAAAGATATTGTCAAAAGCAGTGCTCTTCAAAAAAACTTCCAGAAAATACCAAAAATAGATTTAGAAGCTAGCTCCAAAGAAGAAAACCTGTTACACTAGATCAAATCCAGATCTGAATCCTCCAGCTATATGTAAAAATCCTAACTTGATCTCTAAGAACCTTAGAAGACAAGAAAGTCTAGAAAATTCTGTTAATTTAAACTTTGATACATTTCAGTAGAACCTTACCCAATCTGAGGTTACTCCTGGAAAAGCGGCAGTCCTTTCTACTGTTGCTGCAAATTCTTCTAGTTCACCATTATCACTTCAAAGCATCTTATCCACTCCTCCATCCACTCCGCTTATCTCAGCAGCTATCCCTGTGCTCCCAACTGTCCCATTTATACCTGCAAATATGCCAAACCGATATGCTCCTCTGCAGTTGCTTGCAAATCCAGGGGCTATGCCTCAAGATTATCAAAGAAAAATCACCTATTTTGATGGCACTGGCACCTACACAGCACAACAGCATACTAAGTAAATGATGGATTATTTTGAGAACTATGAAATTGATGATAATGATGTCAGAATGAAATTTTTTGTCCAAATCTTAACTGGTGATGTAAGGACTTGGTTTAGGGCACTCCCTGTAAACACAATTGTTGACCCAGATGCCCTTTACCAAAATTTTTTGAATAGATGGGAAAATAAGAAGGACCCATTACATATCCTATCAGAATATGAGAGTTTGAAAAGAGGCCCACAAGAAGTTGTCCAAGACTATTGTGCCAGATTCAATAATGTGTACAATGCTATTTCTCAAAACCTTAGACCTCCACCTGACTTAACCTTGTTCAAATTCCCTGATGGATTTGATTCCGAGATGGAATATCAGCTAATGGAAAGAGCTCTTCCAAGCTTAGAAGACATGCAGAGCATAGCTATTAGTGTAGAGGACAATCTGATCTCAAAGAGAGCACGAGCTAGAGCTAAAAGGACTCCCTTCAAAGAAGAGCCTTTTGCATTTGAGCAAAAACTAGATGTAATTATCAAATGAATGGATAGATTGGGTGATAGAGTGGAAACCATTGAAAGAAAATCTTCTTGGGAAGGTCAACCAAGTAATACCACAAGAAATCCAAACTTTAGGAAAAATCAAAATCCTAACACTGGGAAGGCTGGTCCTGACCAGAACATCAAACCTCCATTCCAAGAAAACTATGCTGAAGCTTCAACCTCTAGTGAGCGAACAGAGGGTACTCAAATCAACCTAATGGGTCTAAACAGTGAAGAACAAATCTTTTTAACCCAAGATGACCAAGAGGCTCATACTTTCAACCAATTTCAAGCCAAATCGGGAGAATCATTTGATTTCAGAGAGGGATATGATGCAGTTGTCTATGAGGTTCACAAACAATACAAATTGAGAAGCAGAACAATAGATGTTCCTAAACCCAGCAAGCAGAAAGATACCAAGCAGCCTAAAAAAGCAAAGGATAAAACTTTCCCTACAGAACTCCCTGCTAGAAATGACCTCAACCCAAAGGAGCCCAGGGTTGAGGACATATCAGACTTACAGCCATCAAATAATCAGCCATCTACCTCCTTTCCTCCAAAAGAAAATGCAAACGGATTTCCTGAAATTGACTTTAAAGCAGATGCAGTTCATAACAGTACTCGTGATATAGAAAAAACCACTGAAAACACAGCAGAAAAAGAAAATCTCGCTGCCCGGAATACAAAAATTTAAGTGGAAAAACCTTTCAACCTAGAAACCGAAATTGGCAAGTAAAAAATAGCCATTCCATTGTCTGAATTGGCTAAACATGAGATCTATAAAGAACAAATCAACAGGACACTTCAAATATCAAAGAATAGAGACGCAGTGAATGTCTTAGATGACCATCCAGAGTTAATTTTTGGCCCTGAAGTAAATGGTAAAACAGTAGATTGAGGGGTTCCTCCATTCTATGTAAGTTTAAACATCCATGATAAAGTACTCCACAATGCAATGTTTGATTCGGGAGCTTCCCATAATCTGATGCCTAAGTCTGTGATGGAAAAGTTGGACCTAGATATTAGAAGGCCATATAAAGACTTGTTTTCATTTGATTCTAGCTAGGTCAGGTGTCTAGGCCTAACCAAAGATTTGTGTGTATCTCTAGTCCAATACCCGGCTAAGACAATTTTAATGGATGTGGTGGTAGCTGATATCCCACCAAAATATGGAATGTTTTTGTCCAGATCTTGGGGTGCAAAGCTCCAAGGATCTTTGCAGTTAGATATGTCTTACACTACCATCTCAGTCTTTGGCTAGCCAAGGAGATTGTACCGGGAAACATTGATGAAATATGTGGTCAACAGTCAAGAGAAGCCCCAAAACTTTCCCATTTATTCCATGCATTCGGATATGGATTCTTTCATCCTATACAATGCTGAAATTTGTCCAAAAACTGATGACAAGGTTCTAAAATCAGCACAAGGAAGAAGCATAAATGGAAAATCTACTACTCAAGATCTAGTTGAAGTAATTGATGAAACAAACACACAAGGCAAACCATATGAGTTACAAAATCCAAATCTGCCCACTAAGACAGTTTCCAAAACCCTGATGTTAGTTGTAATCCAGAAATCCTATGGTGCTTAGAATTTGATGGACCAGTTAATAAACTAGGAGAAGGGGCAGGGATTTGGGTACATAATATGAAAAATGATCATGCTGAAGGACATGCATACAGACTAAATTTTGATGTACAAATAACATGGCTGAATATGAAGCCCTTCTGCTAGGACTCAAACTGATCAAAAGTCTACGGGCAACTAGGATTTCAATTTTAGGGGACTCTGATTTGATTATCCAACAGATGAAAGGAAATTTTTTCACAAATGATATCAGGCTAAGGGCTTATAAAGGGGAAGCAATTGAAATACTTAATAGCTTTCTAGAACCACAGCTTACCAAAATTTCAAGAAACCACAATTTACATGCTCACAGTTTGGCAACATTTGCTAGCACTTGTAAGCTGCCATTTGAGCCTAACCATCATTTTACTGCTGAAATTAATCACAGACCTGGTGTACTGACAATGTGAAAAATTGGCAAGTGTTTGACAATGACACACAAATCAACAATTTCCTAACTTTGAAAGAGGAATTTTCAAGCACAAACATAGACACAAGCACCATTTGTGAAGAACAACAAATAGACAGAATTGAAACTAATATATCAGTTGAAACAACACATCAGATTTTACACCCAACAATCTTTAAGACAAAAAATTTACATGAGCTGAAACAAATGGACTTTGATGAAATTGCTGAAGGAGAGTCTGAAGTAATTGAGTTAAGAGATAATTTTTTACCCACAGGCTTGACTCCTCTAGAGGATATTTTTTACTCTAATGATATTCCAAGAAAGCCAAAAATGCAGTCGTTAAACGTAGAAATTGAGGACTGTAATATAGGAACTGCAGAAGATCCTAAGATGGTAAAATTGTCCAAAGCCTTACCTCCTGATCAAAAACTGAAATACATTGAATTGTTTAAATAATTTCAAGATGTTTTTGCATGGAGCTATGAAGACCTTAAGTCCTATGATGCTTTTGTGATCCAGCATACAATACCCTTAAAAGAAAATCAAAAACCTTTTAAACAAAAACTTAGAAGGGTGAATCTTTTCCTCCTTCCCCTTATTGAACAAGAAGTCAAAAGAATGTAAGAAGCTAGAATAATTGAACCCATTAGATTTTCAGAATGGATTTCAAATCTGGTGCCCACTAGGAAGAAGACATGAGAAATAAGACTGTGTGTTGACCTGAGAAATCTAAATAAAGTTTCTCTCAAAGACCATTACCCCTTTCCCAAGATGGATCACATTTTACAAAGGGTAGTGGGAGCTTCCAGAATTTCACTGTTAGATGGATTCTCAAGATTTAATCATATCTTAGTTCACCTGGATGATCAAGATAAAACTGCTTTTACAACACCTTGGTGAGTCCAACATGCCCATCTACTACCTCCCTTTAGTAAATGTGTTGCCTGATATCATCCACTTATGCTGTGCCAATTATGACCCCACTCAAAGAGCAGTTATGGCTCCATCTGGGACTGTCTTATTTCACATTACCCCTTAATCCATAAATGAGATGCTGCACTTTAAGCCAACATAGCCTCTATCTCCTCTCTCCATGGGACTCTTGCTCGACCAAAGTGCCAAACTGCCCAGTTCAGAGATAACCATAATAGCTCAATTATTCATGAAACCAAATTGCCAGCCCCAACAACCTCCTCCTTATCTGCATTCTTGGTTCACTGAAGCAGGGAGATTCATTGTAGACATGATATCCTACATCTTAGGATTCAAAACCAGTGAGTATATTGATGAGACTACCTTAGTTTTGATGTCCATATTTACTCCAAGACAGCCCCCTGCTGTCAAATATGATTTTGCCACCTTCATAGCTAATAAAATCCATGAGAAATTCATTAGCCTGGACAGAGAAAGAGTATTCAAATACACATAATACATATATCACTTGCTGTTGTACAATCAACCTCATAGTTTTCAAATTCCTCTTAGAAAGTTGGATCTCAAAGGAGAAAGGAGGTCTGTGATATTCTGGACCTCAGTATTCCATGTAATCCATAACTCTCCTTATACTTATTGTGATTTCATTGACCTGTTCATACATCCTGCCACTTCTTTATTGATTAGAACTCCTCCTCCCAGGCTCTCTACTGAAATGCAGAAAATTTTACATCTATCAAAAGACTACAGTATAGGTGACTGGTACTTTTACCAGAATCACACTAAGATCCGGATATACGGCTGTGAATTATACCCCTATAAGCTACCAAGGTATGTACCTATGAGACTGTTTGCCCTGGAATACTTCAGGCAATTTATTAGTTCAAATTTGATTCATTTCTATGGTGCTAGGAAAAAGGCACAACTTAAAATAAGAAATCAATTGGGCCCTTTTGTCTTCAATAAAAGGGAAGCCTGGCAAGAGGCTGATAAGATTTTAGGGGAGCAACTTAAGTTGAAACAAAGTTTTTATTGGGCACCATATGACCCTGAACATTTCATAAGTTATAGAAAAGTGAAAAACAAGCTTACAGCGTATATTCACCACCAAATCCCTGAAATTCAACAGTATGATAACCAACAAGAATAGGTAAAATGCACATTAGTAGAAGAGATTACTGAGGAAGAGAAATTGGAAAAAGCCATGAAAGAGCTTGAAAAAACGCTTGAATTGGACTCTTTTGGATAGGTATCCTTCAAGCCGCCCCATCACACAGGAGGTGATACATCTTTTACAGGGACTTCTCAACAGCCCACACAAAGAGCTAGCACAGGGTCAGCAAAAGGCAAAGAGGTAATAGGTTCAGAACAAGACATAATGACGGACCAGCCAGCTACATCAAAGGAACAAGGCCAAGGGCAGGTTCCCCTAACACAAACAAAAGCACCAGAAATCCCTATACTACAAACTCCTCTGAATGAGGAAAGAGGCAAGAAAAGGGACAGGCAAGAAGACACACCAATCAGTGCTCCTGAAGAGCAACCAGGGGAGAAAATGCAGAGATTGAACCTCCTATCAGAGGTAGAATTTATTTAGGAGACCACAAATAGTCCAAGGGAAGAAAGAGCAGTGAGATAAGATACATCTCCAGTCACAAAAACATCGGCCAGTTCACACAGGCAGGAGATTTGAAGGCAACATAGTGTGGAATTCTCTTCTGCCCGGCAGCAAAGTAAGCAAGGCTCTGACATTAAGAGAACATTTACTGAAATAAAGGCAAAAAATGAGCCAGTAAGAATTTAACTTTTAAATCACTTGCTGAAGATGGCCCCCACAAATCAACGAAGGTTAATGTTAGCCTATGACATCCAAGAAGGAAAGATGATCCTCAGTCACTTCAAGCCCAAAATGTTGTAACAACAGTCAGGTGCCGATTACATCAGGACCAATCTAGAAGTATTGGCCAAGGACATCCAGCCAATGGACCAAATTGAATTACATAAGAAAACAGGAGAAATGGTATACTCCACATTGGCAAACAAGGCATTGCTGGCCCATAAATTGCAGAATTCTTTAAATAATACCTCTGCCCAATTAGAGTTGGAAAAGCTTCCTTTTTAGCCAAGGATAACAGAATCAAATCCTTGGAAGAGATTATCATAGAGCTGGGACATGATCCCAAGGATCCAAAAGGCATCCAAGCATTAATAAAAATGAAGGAAGAAGATATTGCAGCTCTCAGGAAACAGCTCAAGTTGCCTATCACCATGCATCACAAAACTACAAAGATTGTTGAGAAAAAATCACAGGAAGATACTATGGACCTGCTAATGAAAATGAATGAGAGATTGGCAGAAACATAGAAGGCATTGGAGGAAGCATTGCAAGGAAAGCAGGGAGAGTTGACCTCCCGGCCATCTCAAACAGCTCCAATAGTTACAAATGCTCCTTCTACAGTCACAACAGCAGTCCCTCCTACTGTCCTGACATCAACAAAACCATGTACTTCAACAACAACAGCAGCAGGCAGCAGCACTACCATGAATACTGAAGAACTGATAAAGGCTATGGAGGATATAACACTCCAAGTGTAAGAATTAAAGGATGCTAAAGAAAAACTAGCCAAAAATTAGTTATGATAAAGCTAAAATGATTGTGGCAGAAAAAACAAGAGAGGTAAAAGCATTGGAGAATAAAGTAAAGGCATTGGAAAAGGACCTCTTATTAGACAAACCTCTGGTAGAAATTAGGAGCATTTTGTGGGCCAACATTGGCCAATCCATCATTGATATGTGGAAATCAATACAGGTAATTCATGAGCAGATGGATTTGGTAGCAGCAGCTCAAGAAGAAATTGAAAGGGCCAGGGATTCATTGGGAAACATGCCTGAACAAGCTAATAGGCTAATACATTTCTTGAACACCCACACCAAAGAAGATCTGGTGAAACTGGATATCAAGGATAGGACAGGCACTATTCTAATAATTAAAAGGGTCTTGACCATGAGGAACTTCATACAAAATCTAGAAAGGAAGTGCCAAGAAATGCAAATGGAAATAAATGCTTTCACACAAAAGTTCACAGTTTTGGAGGAAAAGGGTCTGCCCAATTTGTTAACTGATGACTATAGACTAATGAAACATGCAGCTTATGTTCACAGGTTAAATACATATGTGGATAGCCAAGCCACAACATCATCAAGTTCTGCAGGAGAGAAGTCACTCCCATCTGGATAGAGCCTATATGACAATTTGGAGAATTTGTTTTTTATTGAACATGAAGTGAGGCATCTTTTCACAGTCCAGCCCACTTTTTTCAGGTACACAGATGCTGATGAAACTCTAATTAAAATGCGCAGATGGTGAGCTCCAGTATTACAGAAATAATGCTGCAACTCCTGGGACTCCCTTATTTACTTTTATCAACTCGGTAGTTCGTAACAAACTTGGAAGCGACGGTGTTGTATGCACATGTACTAGCTCTTGCCGCAGCTGTCACTTGGTCAGCTGGCACAAGTCCACTAGGGGCTTAAGCCAACTTCTATGAGCTCTGAGAAGAAGCCTTTTAACTGATGGACAAAAGCTAACTCAAAGAAGGCTGATCTACTTGCAGAAAGAAACTGGAAAGCTGAAAGGAAACGTAAACCCTAGCAAACCCTAATTTTACCAGCTATCCCTACCGATGCAAGAAAGAGGATGCAAGCTACTGAAAGAGATGCCATTGACTTCTAGGAAGGTAAATACATGTATCTAAGCTACTTCTACAGTAACATCTGAAAAAAAACATCTTTTTGTATTTTTGAATAAGTTGCCAGAATTATCATGCATGCAATTTGACTGTTTTTACTGTGCAGAGGTGGATTGGTGAGAGGAAATTCTTGGATGAGGTTGGGAAGGTTCAGAGAGGGCCTAAGGGATACCTAACACCCTTCTAGAGAGTTTCACAGAGTTTAGCTATCAAGAAACCTCATTCGTGAGCTTCTACAGGAAGTCTGCAGGGGTTCTACAAGATGTCTGTGATTTTCTACAAGATGTCTGGAATTTTTCTACAGGATGTTCAGAAATGGGATTTTGGAGGATGGATGGATGGAGAAGATGAAGGAGTGGGTATGGAGGTAGGATAAGGGTTGGAGGTGGTCCAGGACTTGGTGGATGGAGTTGAGGACAGATGTAGAGCGCTGGATTTGTTCAAGGAGGACTGAAGCAAGGATACACAAAAACTAGGGTTATGTGAGAAAATGGAAAACGTAAGGCTAGAAGCTGAGCTGAGGGATGGAGTAGATGGGTTTGATGAAGTATGGGTAGGTAGAGAAGTGGTACAGGTGCTCTGCAAGTCAATTTTCCAACTGAACCAACTAAGACTTGTAAAATCAAAGACCTAGTTACGTTGACCTAATATGATCTAGCTGTCAGTAAAGAGAGTGAATAGAAGTTTGAACTACAATGAAACCATGTATTCTAGCTCATGCAACTAAGCAAGCAAAAGTCTGAACTTGTAACCAACTTCTACACATGAAAATCAAACACTAGTGATTGCATGGCAAGGCAAAATCAGTGTTTTTGTGGGCAGCAAGGTCACCCTGATCCTAGCTCCTGATCCCAGTGAGGGAGAGGTGAAACCAGAGATGTTTGATGGCCCTTTTTTGAGGCTTTTCCCTGTTAACAACCTATCAACTAAATCTGAGCATCAAAATTCTTTCTAACCATTAACAATGACCTAGTTAATCACAAGATGTAATCTACTTAACAGAAATGATTTTGCAAATGCATAAAGAACAAATAACAATACATAAAGGAGGCCTTAGCACTCAGGTTGGGCCCAACCCAAGAGCTCTAGGCTCCTATAAAGAACTCAGATATGATTCCAAGTAAAGCTGCTTCCCATTACTCAAAAATAATCATCACAAGAAAGTTTGTACAGCAGTAGCTAAGAAAAACGAGCTGAAAAAGGACAGCACTATAGTGCAAATACCAACAGTTCCCAAAAGTAAACTACGAAGGCTAAGGCCTTCTTATTTATACAATACGAGGGGGCTAACAGCCCTCCTAGATTCAAGGGACTCGGCTGTTCCAACTGCTAGTAGACAGTCACTCTTCCCAAAGCTGTGTGGCTGCCTTTAGAACTCGTTTTGGTGGCCTGTTGAGCTCGGAGTTGAGGGTGGAGATTTCGAGGAAGGGCCATTTAATGCCACAGACAACCTCCCTACGAATCCTCACCTCAATCTTGGTTGTCACCTGGGCCATAATTGCTTGGTTTTGCTCCAAAATTTGTCCAAAAAACTGAAATGACCATGTATTAGCCTCTTAGGTAGAGTGACCACCCTTATTCGTTCAAATAACATAAACATACTAGAAAAACATGCATAATCTATGAAAAATGGAGGATTGAACAAGGACAATTAGGCAAAATGAGCCTAATAAGTTACCCAATTCGGGGCTCATCATCACCCCCCTGCTAAATGGGTTGCTCATCCTCTGAGCAACTAGTCCAGCTCATCATCCTTTATGGCTTTGATCGCCTCCCTCACGTCCCAGGCCTTTGCTATGATATCCTCTTCCCGGTCATGGAATCCTGCCTTCCTTTCCACTTCCTCCCATTGTCTACCTTCCTCCTCTTCCTTCACTCCTTCTAGCAATCCCAAAAGTAAAGGAGGGATGAATTTCAAGCCAATCCAATTGGCCTGCAAATTCTGCATCAACTATTTGTAGAGAGGTACCCTTGCGAAGGCTTCCCTCATCCTGGTGAGAGAGTGGTATTCTTTTATCTTCAGGCTGTGAGGCAGTGTGTTCCACTGCCTTGTGCGGGCATGCATGCAGTTTTCTCCCAACAGTCTCTCCATGTCCTCAAAGTGGGCAATGGCTTGAGCCTGTTGCTCAATGTACTCTGGTAGCTCTCAAGGACTGTTGGCCAAGTGCTGGTAGGCGCTTATCACTACTGATGGGTCATCCGGCTCTGCTCTGATCATGAGACGCTCACTGAGCTCTCAGCATATGATACTACGGACCTCTGCTGCTCTCTTCTCCTCATGGCTCATCCAAGAGGCCATGGCCATAAGATGGACATCTCCTATCACCGTGTTGGGATCCCATGCGTTCATGTCCGGAAGGGAAAAGTTGTGCAAGTAGAACTCTGATAATTTGGCCCTATCCTCAGATGAACTACTGCCACACAGAGCTTCAAACTGATGATAATTTTGAAATGGGGTGATGCCCCTTTGAGCCAAGGTATTGATCTAAAACTGTAACCACTGATCCTTGAGGTATAGGGCATAGGATTTGGTAGGCTGCCTACACTGTAGAGCTTCCATTGCCTAGCTGGCCATGCAGGCCAGTTGGGCCTCCTTTTCTTATACCTGTTGTTTCAAAGACTGTGTCTCCAATTCTTTTTCCTGTAGCTGTCGATTCAGTGTCTCAATTTCAGTCTGCATCCCTTCCTTTCTCTGCTGTTCATCAGGGGTATCTTTGGCTGTTGTGGGCTCCTCCTGTTGCTGTTGTTCTCCCAAGATATGAGGCCTGTCTTCCTTCCTCTATCCCTGTAATTGTAGCTGTTGTCTAAGCAGCTCATTTTCTTCCTGTAGCTTGACCCGCTGGCTGCTCTCCACATGTCGTACCATAGCCAATTCCCTCCTTGCCTCTTTGAGTTGTTCCTCCAGAGGACCTATATCCACCACACCCTTGGACTTAGCGATTTTCATCCAAGTGTGGGTCCTCACTCTCTCTTCTTCTAGTGCAAGGAAAAGTGGCACTGTGAATTTTTGAGGAATGATCTTTCCAGCCTCCAAGAAGTTATAGTAGGAGCCCAAGCTAGGCTGGGGGCTAGGTTCCACAATGTTCTCCACCTTTTCTTCCTCCTGTGGTGATTTAGTTGCCTCACCTTCCATTGCTTCGGTCTCCTTCAGCCTAGCCAGTGTTTCCTGTAGAATAGTCTCAGCATCCCGTAGAGAGGCCTTTGTGTCTAACATTTTCATTCTCTCCCTCTAGGTGGATGTCTTCGGGCTTCCCTGTTCACAAGTGATGGATGCCTTGGAGGGGGACCTCTCCTTTTGTGTGGTAGGGGTGTCTACAATTGTGATTGGTTCTTTTGATGGAGGCTGGGGTTTGCCAATCTTAATCCTCACACTCCTTCTTGCCTTAAAATACAGGGGAGGCTCCCTCTTTCGCTTTTCCTTCTGCTTGGGAGATGTGCTTAGGGTGGCCAGCACAACTACTGCCTCCCTAGCTAAAATTTCCAGTGATTTTTCCCTCTGTTGCTTTGTCTTCAGACTTCCTGTAGAAAGTCATGTGCTGACTGTTTTCTGTCTTCCTGTAGAAGCAGTTTTCGGGCTTCCTGTAGAAACAGTTTTCACTGTTTTGGCCTACTTGGCTGGGGGTGCCTTCTCCTTCAATTTTGTTGTGGTTTCCTTAGATGTGCCCTCACTTGCTTGGACTTTTTCAGTCCTTTCTGCCCTGATTTGCAACCGTTTCTCCCTTGGCATTTGTGCTTTTATTCCACCCACAGCTTTGGCCTCAGTAGCTTGGCCTTTTTCTCGTTTCTCTTCTTGCTCACCCTGTGATGGTCTATCCTGGGTTTCTTTACCCTTAGTTTTCTTCTCTGCCTCAATATGCTCCCTTTCCTCACTGCTGGATGAAGTGAGTTCTTCGACCAGAATTCGGATATCATCATCCTTGGACATATTGCGAAAAATCTCCCAAGAGAGAGGGACAGTATAAGTATGGAGGGCATCTTCTACTAGAAGCTTGATAAGCCCATGATGGGCCAGCTGGTCTGGTGTCCCTTCCTTCGGTTTTGTGCCACACTCAATCAATGACTATAGGAGGAAATATGGGAGGCTTAATTTTTGTTTTGTGGGTAAATCCATCTTATGCCTGAGTTCAGTTAACAACCGGAAGTGATAACCATATACAATACTGAACTGCCCCTCACAGGGAATGTATTTCATAATCTGAAGGCTGACTCACTCCAAAATGGATGTAAGCTAGCTGTCCGGACCCCATTTTTATCCTCTGAAAACTGTTCTTCTGGTAGGAACAATTCCTTTTTGGCCTTCTGGCCCAATTTCCTTTCCTCTTTATCCCAAGGTATCCCCAATGGCAAATCAGTGACCCGACTAATGAGTTGTGGGGTGAGTTTTAAGGTCAATCCTCGGAAATTTATAGTGGCCAGTGTCTTTGATTTAGGCTGCAGGGACCTTAGGAACTCCTCTGTTATCTCATCATCGTGACCTTGAATTCTATCACAGAAGGTCATCCAATTTGCACTGATAAATAGGTCTACCACCTTAGGAGTTTCTCTCAACTTCTTGGAATCTGAGGGTTCCTTTCTAATAAACCCTCCTGGCATGGTGAAAAATACTCTATTTTGGCTTGTGCTCTGATCAGAAAGGGAATTCTGCTTATGGTTTCCTCCTTTGATTCTCAAGACAGGGTTTCTCAGATGTCTGTATCTCCCTTTTCACCAATTTCCAGGTTATAATGTTGTTGCTACCCCAAAACTTGACTGTTAAAAGGAAATTAGGCTCTCACAGACAGAGTGCAGAGCGTAATTAGCACACCAATCACATACAAGTCACATTTTTTTATGCACAAGTCAGTCCTTACAGAGGTTTATCGTTTCTACAGGAGGAATTCGTTAACAGGAACCATGGAGGAGAAGGTGACGCAGCATCATTTGAAAGAAATTTCATGTATCATACAAGCAAACCACCATTCTTGACCCACAGGTAGAATTGTTTTAACTTTCCCTACTCCAAACAGTTTAATTTACCACCTTTCGAAATATCATGCACCGGTATGGCGTTTTTCGAGCTTACCTCTCTTCGAAACTCCAATTCCGACGCAGAAGATCTGGATTTCTCTGCTCTGGGAGGCTATGTTGTGCTTCCTGTAGAGCTCCTTCCTGTAGAGAGATTTTCCGGCTTCTGGAGGACGTCATGGCGCTTCTGCGCAAGCCTAGGATGCGGGAGGAGTTTGAAACGGGCCGAGAAGCTCAGGCTAACTAACTGTAGAGGAGGAGGACGCGTACGTTGCTGAAAACCGGTTGCAATAGTAAATGATAGTGGTTAATGTGAGTGTTATGGCCGAAGGATTTTGAATTACGGCACAATTCATGGCACGGGGGTGAGGTGTCCAGGCCGATCCGTTGGCCAACGTCACGGCCATCATTCTCCGGCGTGTCTCTGACCACCATTTTTCTATCCCTGCCATTACCTGCCATCATCATTGCCCATCCACCGATTTCACTGCAAAGCCACCGATTTTCCTCGACTGGACACTTCCCACGTGTCGGCTCCACGTCCCTTTGGCGGATTCGAGCATAACCGATCTCGTTCGGATCCCACGAGGCCATTCGACTGACTGTGGGTGGCCAGTTGACTGGCCACCAAATTTGTTCAATCCGCACCATCCACAGACATGCAATTTTCATAGTATAGTCTATGCAATTTGATGAAATAAGGTTAGGCACTTACCTGTGTGGCTGTGGACGTGCTCTGCAGGTTTCTGGATGTGGAATGATGGCTTTTCCCATTGTTTCTTCGTGCACAGGTGCTGGAATTCCTTTGTTCATTGGCTGATGCTACATGCAAGGCTTCGGGATTCGATCCACTGGTGGTGAATGTTGCATGCATGGCTCTGTCTTTTCTCAGCTGTTGAGGAGGTGTTCACATTCAAGCGGAGCTGGTTACATGCCTCCTGCGTTGATTTCACCTGCTATTGACTCCATAGTGTGTATTCCAAGCAGATCAGCTGCTACAGGATTCCTGTAGGACAGCCTGTAGCTGCTTCTCCTCCTGGGCTGCATGCTGAAACGAGCAGGGTTGCATTCACGATTGAAGCGTCCTGATGAAGCTTTAACAGGTAGAATGTGCGAGCCTTCATGTACTTGATTTGTCCCTTGGAAAAAATTGCAATCTGAGGAAAACAGGACTCTTTGCATGACTGTGTAGGAAACAGGTCCAGATTGTTGTAATGGTGGTGGAAAGAGACGAAACAGGTGATGGATGGAAGAAAGGGGTGGCTGCATGCCTCATCAACATATTTCAAGCTTTAAATCCCTCTCTAGAGTTGATTTTGGCCTGCGCAAAGGTTCTACAGGATGTTTCTTGTAGAAATGCAGAACTTCCTGTAGAAAGCCCTGAAACTTCCTGTAGGAGGTTGAATCTTGACCCGAATGTGTCCAAATCCTGGAAAAAGTGAGTGGCCATGGAGGGAGTGTCTGTGAGCATGTCTGGTAACTTGGTACGGACCCCTGTCCTTGTTTTACGCGACCTCCTTTATCTGCACTGCATTCCCTACAACCTGCAATAATTCTTCAGAGATTAGGCCTGTTTCTTTTCTTTTTTCTCTCTTTCCTCTTTTTCTTTTTCTCTTTTTTTTTTTTGAAAGACAGCAGGGGCGCCTTCATGAGGTTTTCACCCCCACTATCTGCCCTGGGCACCTCAGAGAGGTTTCCACCCAAGGATCTTTTTATTCAAATTCTTTATTTTTTGAGAGATAGCAGGGGTGCCTCCCTGAGGTTTTCACCCTCATTGCCTGCCCTGGCCGCCTCAAAGAGGTTTTCGTCCAGGGATCTTTTTATTCCTCTTTTTTTTTTGATGATCAAGGTGTGGGCGGAACAGAGGCAGAACCCTGCTCTATTACCAGCACTGATCTTTCCATAGTTTCAATGAACTCCTACCTTGAAAGGGGTTTCTTGTAGAATTTCAATCGATGCCCATTGACAAGCATGGAGATGGCTTCTTCATCAATGGTCCTAATAAGGACTGAACCATTGTCATTGCATTTCTTCACTGTATATGGTCCTAACCATCTTGTCCTCAGCTTTCCTTTGAAATCCTTGTATCTTGAGTCATATAGCAGTGCCCAATCTCCCGGCTGGAATTGATTTTCATTAAGGTGCTGGTCATGCCATATCTTCCTCTGGAGTTGAACTACTTCTGAGTGGAGGAGGGCTTGCATTCTTTGTTCATCTAATCCATTCAGCTGCAATAATCTTTCACGTTGAGCATGGCTGAGATCTAGGTCCAGCTGAGCTGCCACCCTTAATGTATTGTACTCGAACTCTATGGACAACAAAGCTTTCTTCCCGTAGACCAGCTCATAAGGTGTGAAACCGGTTGTAGTCTTCCAAGTGGTGTTGTAGGCCCAGGTGGCCTCAACCAGGCGATCTTCCCAATCCTTTCTGCTGCTGCTCACAACCTTAGTCAAAATCCCTTCCAATGCTCTATTAGTGACTTCCACCTGCCCATTTGCTTGAGGATGATAGGGGGTGGAAGTCTTGTGCTTGATCTTGTGATGAGCGAGAAAATCTTCAATCAAGTTGGAGGTGAACTAGCTTCCTTGATCTGTGACTAACTCTCTTAGGTAGCCATACTTGTAGAAGATATTTTCCCTCAGAAACTCAGCCACATTTTCTTCTGTTGCTACTTTGATTGCCTTCGTTTCTGCCCACTTGGTCAGATAGTCAGTGCACACAATGATGTAAGACCGTTGCTTTGAAGGAGGGTTGATAGGACCCATAAAATCCATGCCCCATTTCTCAAATGGCTCGAAGGTCACTTGAGGTTGGAGAGGCATTTCATCCCTTGGAGTCGGTTTCCCCATCCTCTGACATTGATCACACTGGCTGATGTATCTTTTGACATCTTGATGAAGGGTAGGCCAATAGTAGCCTACCTGTAGAATTTTGAAGGCAGTCCTTTTTGCTGCAAAGTGGCCTCCACAAGGTCCATCATGACAGGTTAGGAGGATGTCAAAGACTTCCTCCTCCCTAAAACAACGTCTCAAGATCTGATATGGGCCAAGTTTAAACAGGTTGCCCCCGATCCAAGTGAACGGGGCACTCTTCCTTACAATTCTGATCTTCTCCTTTGAGGATAGATGCGGAGGGAACTATGCTGAGACCAAGTAATTTGCTATATCAGAAAACCATGGAGAGAGTACTGAGATAGCAAACACATGTTCATCTGGCATCTAGTCATCCACTGTTCCTTCTTCACCTGCAGGCAAGTCCAATCTAGACAAGAAGTCAGCAACAACATTTTCCTTACCTGGCTTGTCAACAATCGTCAAATCAAATTACTGCAACAAAAGTAACCATCTAATGATACGAGCATTGACATCAGGCTTATTCATCAAATATCTAATTGCACCATGATCAGTGTGTACAAATGTTTGATAACTAGTGATGTAGTGTCTGAACTTGTTTAGGGAATGGACTACAGCCAAGAATCTTTCTCAGTTACAGTATAGTTCATTTCTGCCTTGGACAGGTTTTTGCTGACAAAGTATATGGCATATGGGAGTTTCTCCTCAACTTGTCCTAAGGCTGCCCCTATGGCTTTGTTCGAGGCATCAGTGTGGATGTGGAAAGGTAGGGCCCAGTTTGGACCTCTCAAGATCGGGGCGGACACCAGCTTATCTTTCAACTCATCCAGTGCCCCTTGACAGTTGTCAGTCCATTTAAACTCAACATCTTTCCCTAAGAGTCCAAACAAAGGCAAGGCTAGCTTACTGAAGTCTTTAATGAATCTTCAATAATATCCTACTAAGCCTAGGAAACTCCGAACGTCTCTCACCTTTTGAGGAGGTGGGACCTTTTGGATGATAGCAATTTTATTAGGATCCACTTGTAATCCTTGCCGAGAAATGGTATGACCTAGCACGGTCCCTTCAGTCATTAGGAATTCACATTTTTTGGGACTGAGGGATAGGTTCATCTCAATGCACTTGGTTATAACTTTTCCCAGATTAGTCAATGCTTCTTGGAAGTTGGACCCATAAGGAGTAAAGTCATCCATATAGATTTCTACCGAATCATGGACCAACTCAGAAAAGATGCTCAATACTGCTCTCTGGAAAGTGGCAGGAGTGTTGCATAGCCCAAAGGGAAGGACTCAGTAGGCAAAGGTACCCCAAGGATAGGTGAAGGTGGTTTTATCTTCGTCTTCTGGGCTGATTTGGATCTGGTTATACCCGCTGAAACCATCTAGGAAAGAGAAGAACTTCTTCCCTACCAATCCATCCAACACCTGATCTATGAAAGGCAAAGGGAAATGGTCTTTCTTGGTGGCTTTGTTAAGTTCTCGATAATCTACACAGATTCTCCACTTCCCATTCTTTTTGGGGATAAGCACTAGAGGCAAGACCCACTCACTATCGGAGATAGGGTAGATGAATCCTGCATCCAATAATTTTTGCAATTCTTCTTTGACAATGTCTTTAACGGCTGGATTCATTCTCCTCTGAGGCTGCTTGACTGGTTTACAATATTCTTTAATGTAGATGTGATGGGTACAGACCAAAGGATGGACTCCTTTCATCTCCTTATAGCTCCAAGCGAAAGCATCTAAATGATTGTTCAGTAAGCTACACAGCTCCTTCTCCTGGGAAGGAGATAGGGAGGGGCTGATCTTGAAAGTTATTTCGGGACCAAACTCCACATTCTTAACTCTGGGAGAGGTTGGATCAGTCACACAGAGGTCCACTAAGGTGCTGGCTTGGGTATCTTCCACCAATTCCTCTAAGGACAATGCACTGGGATGTGGATTTTGAATCCAAGAATCAATCAAATCATCCTCGGTTTGAGGACCTCCCCTAGTGGTTTCTACTGTGCACAATGGTGCACAGTAGACCTCATCCTCATCTCCTTCTTCCAACCAGAGTGGTAAGTCATGTTCTAGCAGAGGTTGGGCAAGAGGATATAGGACCAGCTGCTTGGACATAGGCCCATTCTTGATGGTCATGCTTCCAGCTTGGCAACTGATGTAAGCATCCGCAGTGGCTAACCAAGGCCTTCCCAAAATGAGGGGGTATCCAATGATCTTTGCCTTTGGCTGAAGGACCAAGAAGTCCGCAAGGTACTCCCAAGAGTCTATAGAGACCAAGACATCTTCTACAATCCCTTCGGGAGTCACGGTGGAGCGATCTGCCAACTGCAGGACTGTCGACGTCTTCCTTAAGGAATTATGAAGGTTGAGTTTAAGCATGGTGTCCCTAGTCATCACATTAATGGCAGCCCCTAGATCAATCAAGGTATGGGGAATTATGGTGCCATTGATGTGGACATCAACTACAAGACTCCCAGGGTCCAAATACTTTGGACAGATTACTTGCCCCAACATTAGATCGGACAGTTGTCCGATAACATTGATAGTCGAGGCATCTCTCTTTCTCCTGCCTAGGTGCCTGAAACACTTCTCCTTAATCAATTTGTTGTATATTGGTACATCTTTGATGGCCCGGAGAAGTGGTATTTTCACACACAACTGTTTCAGTTCTCCCAGAAGTTCAGTCTCCTCTGGGTTTGGTTGCATGGTTACTGTTAGTCGCTGAGGAAAGGGTGGAATGGATTTGGGTTCACTTTCCTGTTTCTCTTCCTCGCCCTCTGAGGGAGGAGGTTGGTGATCTGGAAGGGTCTTCCCGGATCGCAGGTTGATCTCCTGGATCTCCACAGCATAGGTAGGACATGTTGTCTCTCTAGTGTATACCTACTGGGCCTGTCGTTTGTTGGGGTTCGGGTTCGATTGAGCAGGCATCTGGGGTTGTCTTGGAGGAGCAGGAGGTAATGGTTGTGGCTGAGCTAGTGGTGGAGGCAGAATGGCAGGAGGAGAGTTGTATTGGGGCCTCCACCCCGGTTGAGGTGCATTCCACTAAGGTTGTGGCTAGACATGTGAGTGAAACGAATGAGCAGTGGGTTGAGTATGGTATTGAGGTGGATAGGACCATGGAGGAGGTGCAGACCAGGAAGGATGAGTAGGTGGACCCCAAGAAGGCATGTGAGCAGATTGGTTGGGGCTATAATAAGCTTGGGATGTCCCTTACATCCCCTGCTGGTAAGGTCTGGGTCCATGCGACCTCCTTTGGTTGAGGAAGTAGAGAGGTTCAGTGGGTGCCTCAGTCCCTTGGTACATGGCTTTGAATCTAGGCAAGGTTGGGCATTGGTTTGTGGGTTGGTTCTCCTCACAAACGAAACATACCTCTACTGAGTGCAATGGACACTCGTTCTTAGGGTGCTTCCTCGTACATCTGGGACAGAAAACGGCCAAAGCCCTCTCAGCTTCCTCTTTCTTTTGTTGGATTCGGAAAGTATCAAGTTGCAGGGCAATGGTTTGTGTCATCTCACTTTTGAGGTCTTCCATCTGATTAGAAAACTCATGCTTGGAGAAGGTAGTACTAGCTGAAAGTGGATTCCCCCTACCTCTTTTCCGGGATGCCCTAGAGTGGTTTCTAAACACAGCCTTTATGTCCTCATAAGGTAGTTAGTAAATGTCTCCTCCAACTAGCATGTGATGGGTATCCAGGAGGTCTTCAGGGACTCCTCGGAGCAGAACTAGCTTTAGAGATTCAGGGTCAAGTGTGCACCTGGCCCGTTTATAGTTAAGTTGTAACCTTTCCTCGTAGTCTTCTAAAGACTCATCATTTCCCATGGTCATCCGAAATATTTCTCCCTTGGTTTCCTTTGACCTACAGTAATCCGGTATTTGTTGTTAAAGGCTTGCTGCATCTGAGCCCAAGTAGTGATACTGTTTCCAGGTAACCCCATGAACCAGCGTAATGCTGCATCCTTGAGGGTAGAGGGAAAGAGTTTCAACTTTTTCTCATCTTCTGTATAGTCATAAGTTCGATAAAGGACAACAAACTCAAATAGGAAGGTATCAGGGTCTTCAGTGGTCAATCCATGGAAATGAGGTAAGGCTGAGGGACTTATGTTCTTCATTTTCATGTCCCCGTTGGTCTCTCAGATGGGGAAGGTACCTTCTATTCTCTCATCATCATCTCTACCATTTCTGTTGTCAGCCATGGTCTCAAAAGGAATGTTTTCTTGCTCTTCTTCTGTTATAGGATCTTCGTATATCTCAGGAGGTTCACCTATAGGTTCTTCTGGATCACTACCACCAAAGAAGAGAGAAGGGTGACTCAGTGAAGTGGTGGGGGTGTTGGGTAGGAATTTTCCAGTATTGTCTCTGTTCCTACGAGGCATGAAAGGATTTTTGGTTGTTTTTGATTTTTTTTCTCTACTTGTACCTGCAAAACTGAAACAGAATGGAATTGCAACTAACTAAAATCTATCTTGCAGAAATGAAAATGCGGAATTGAAATGAAAGTAGGAAAGGACTAATCTATTTTTGCTGAAATCAAATTGCAAGAATGAAATGCTAGACTACGCTTGCAGAATTGAAATTCTATTCTACGCTTGTAGAAATGAAATTGCGAAATTGAAAGGCTAATCTATGAAAGCAGGAAATGTCTAATTTACTTTTGCAGAAATGAAATTGCAGAGTGGAACTGAAATAAACTACTTAATAGAAGGATAGAGTAGGAAAATAGAAGAAAAGCAGCAATCACAAATATTCTGACGCTTCCTCGGCAACGGCGCCAAAAAGAGTGTTGAGCTCCAGTATTGCAGCAATAATGCTGCAACTCCTGGGACTCCCTTATTTACTTTTATCAACCCGGTAGTTCGTAACAAACTTGGAAGCGACGGTGCTGTATGCACAAGTACTAGCTCTTGCCACAGCTGTCACTTGGTCAGCTGGCACAAGTCCGCTAGGGGCTTAAGCCAACTTCTATGAGCTCTGAGAAGAAGCCTTTTAACTGATGGACGAAAGCTAACTCAAAGAAGGCTGATCTACTTGCAAAAAGAAACTGGAAAGCTGAAAGGAAACGTAAACCCTAGCAAACCGTAATTTTACCAGCTATCCCTACCGATGCAAGAAAGAGGATGCAAGCTACTGAAAGAGATGCCATTGACTTCTAGGAAGGTAAATACATGTATCTAAGCTACTTCTACAGTAACATCTGAAAAAAAAAAAAACATCTTTTTGTATTTTTGAATAAGTTGCCAGAATTATCATGCATGCAATTTGACTGTTTTTACTGTGCAGAGGTGGATTGGAAAGAAGAAATGCTTGGATGAGGTCGGGAAGGTTTAGAGAGGGCCTAAGGGGTCCCTAACACCCTTCCACAAAGTTTCATAGAGTTTGGCTATCAAGAAACCTCATTCATGAGCTTCTATAGGAAGTCTGCAGGGGTTCTACAGGATGTCTGTGATTTTCTACAGGATGTCTGAAATTTTTCTACAGGATGTTCAGAAATGGGATTTTGGAGGATGGATGGATGGAGAAAGATGAAGGAGTGGATATGGAGGTAGGATAAGGGTTGGAGGTGGTCCAAGACTTGGTGGATGGAGTTGAGGACAGATGTAGATGGCTGGATTTGTTCAAGGAGGACTGAAGCAAGGATGCACAAAAACTAGGGTTATGTGAGCAAATGGAAAATGTAAGGCTAGAATCTGAGCTGAGGGATGGAGCAGATGGGTTTGATGAAGTATGGGCAGGTAGAGAAGTGGTACAGGTGCTCTGCAAGTCATTTTTCCAACTGAACCAACGAAGACTTGTAAAATCAAAGACCTAGTTACGTTGACCTAATATGATCTAGCTGTCAGTAAAGAGGGTGAACAGAAGTTTGAACTGCAATGAAACCATGTATTCTAACTCATGCACCTAAGCAAGCAAAAGTCTGAACTTGTAACCAACTTTTACACATGAAAATCAAACACTAGTGATTGCATGGCAAGGCAAAATCAGTGTTTTTGTGGGCAGCAAGGTCACCCTGATCCCAGCTCCTGATCCCACTGAGGGAGAGGTGAAACTAGAGATGTTTGATGGCCCTTTTTTGAGGCTTTTCCCTATTAACAACCTGTCAACTAAATCTGAGCATCAAAAGTCTTTCTAACGATTAACAGTGACCTAGTTAATTAGCAAGATGTAATCTACTTAACAAAAATGATTTTGCAAATGCATAAAGAACAAATAACAATACATAAAGGAGGCCTTAGCACTCGGGTTGGGCCCAACCCCAAGAGCTGTGGTCTCCTATAAAGAACTCAGATCTGTTGCCAAGTAAAGCTGCTTCCCATTACTGAAAAATAATCATCACAAGAAAGTTTGTACAGCAGTAGCTAAGAAAAACGAGCTGAAAAAGGACAGCACTATAGTGCAAATACCAACAGTTCCCAAAAGTAAACTACGAAGGCTGAGGCCTTCTTATTTATATAATACGAGGGGGCTAATAGCCCTCCTAGATTCAAGGGACTTGGCTGTTCCAACTGCTAGTAGACAGTCACTCTTCCCAAAGCTGCTTGGCTGCCTTTAGAACTCGTTTTGGTGGCCTCTTGAGCTCGGAGTTGAGGGTGGAGATTTTGAGGAAGGGCCATTTAATGCCACAGAAAACCTCCCTACGAATCCTCACCTCAAGCTTGGCTGTCACCTGGGCCATAATTGCTTGGTTTTGCTCCAAAATTTGTCCAAAAAACCTGAAATGACCACGTATTAGCCTCCTAGGTAGAGTGACCACCCTTATTCATTCAAATAACATAAACATACTAGAAAAACATGCATAATCTATGAAAATGGAGGATTGAACAAGGACAATTAGGCAAAATGAGCCCAATAAGTTACCCAATTCGGGGCTCATCAGCAAACACAAATTACCGGATGACCAGTGGTGGCAGAGTATGCTGGATATTTTGTAGGGCAGATTTCAAAGTTTTGTTTTTCAGAACATAACAGATGCCATAAAGTGGAGAAAAGAGCAGGTAAAAAATCGCGCTGGGCAGTCAATCAAAGCACAACCAAAGGACCCAAGAAAGCGACGCCAGCAGCGCGGGATTTCACTAAAATATCCATCGGCTAACTCACTGAGCAAGTAATCAATGCATCTCACCAACAAAACAGCCAGCACAACATTTCTTACTTCTGCATTAATTTCTCTCTGTTCCCAAGAGCATTTACTCCTTCTGTAGAGTAGGTGAAAGAAGTTATTGCAAGATATTATCTCTTTTGAGATATTTTGTAAACATTTTTGTACAAATACCTCCCCAAGCTAAGTATTAGGGGTTGGTGATACCATTCTGGAACTGCTCTGTAAATTTGAGAACTCTTTTGAATAAAGGATTGTTGGAATGCTTTGGCACTGAACTCTCTGGTTGTGGAATTAATGGCAGAAGAATATGCTACAGAATTCTCGAATTACCTCACGGATCAATAAGTCTTTTTAACTCCTGTTTTACTGCCTCTGTGTTTTATATATCATTTATACATCATATTCTAAATTACAGGAAAAAAGAATAACCCAAAACTTGCTTAACTGTGCTCTGTGTTCAATTCCTATTATTTTTTATGTTTTCTTCAGGACTAGCATAGGCAGGAATTATTAACTGCTCTTGTGTCCCTGGTTCTTACACTTTGAATATAACCAAGGAATTCTTAACTACTCCCTAGTAATATTCATACACATTCCCTCTGTTAACATGATGAAAGATTCTTAATTGCCTTTCATTTCCTGACTCCATTTCACCTGATTCCAGCTTGAAAATTGTTCCATGATTAATTATCTTGCTCTGTAGTTCCTCCTTTTGTCAAAAGAAACCATACCCAGCAGTTCACTTTCATTGACTCCATTAACCCAATGGTCTGAACTTCTCATACTTTTCACCCCAGCTCTATTGAATGTCACCATCCAAAAATCAAACAAATACTTGTACTTCATAACTAGCCTAACATACAACAAAACAAAGCTAAATCATAAAGAGAGAGCCCTCTCTGGCTGCAGATTGGCTAGAATCTACATCTAAAAGATTGGTTAGTGGTTACCTCGGCCGTATTCCCTTTTCTCATAGCTTTGGGAACAACCCGAGTGATAACATCATTGGCGACTCCACTGGGATCTGAATGACTGTGTTTGTTACTGCTGTCTATTTTCTAAAGCTACAAATGGAGCCTGAAGTTAGCCAGGCAACCTTTGAAACTATTTTTGCTATGCAATTACAGGAGTAAATAAAAGTTGCTTCAGTCTATCTCCAGTCTAGCTTTAGGCTTTAAACAGCTGTCTCAAAAATTTGATCAGTTTCCTTTTTGACTTCAAAAGATCTTCAGAAAATTTCAAGGCTCTCACAATTTATAATTTCTTAGAAAGATATTGTCAAAAGCAGTGCTCTTCAAAAAAACTTCCAGAAAATACCAAAAACAAATTTAGAAGCTGGCTCCAAAGAACAAAAACCCATTACACTAATAACTTGATCTCCATCTATCTTTAAAAATCATAACTTGATCTCTAAGAACCTTAAAAGACAAGAATGTCTAGAAAATTATGTTGATTTAAACTTTGATACATTTCAGCAAAACCTTACCCAATCTGAGCTTACTCCTGGAAAAGCAGCAATCCTTTCTACTGTTGATGTAGCTTCTTCTAGTTCACCATTATCACTTCAAAGCATCTTTTCCGCTCCTCCATCCACTCCGCTTATCTCAGTAGTTATCCCTGTGCTCCCAGCTGTCCCATTTATACTTGCAAATATGGAAAACTGATATGATCCTCTGTAGTTGCCTGCAAATCCAGGGGCTATGCCTCAAGATTATCAAAGAAAAATCACCTATTTTGATGGTACTAGCACCTACACAGCACAACAGCATACTAAGAAAATGATGGATTATTTTGAGAACTATGAAATTGATGATAATGATGTCAGAATGACAATTTTTGTCCAAAGCTTAACTGGTGATGTAAGGACTTGGTTTAGGGCACTCCCTGTAAACACAATTGCTGACCCAAATGCCCTTTACCAAACTTTTTTGAATAGATGGGAAAAGAAGAAGGACTCATTACATATCCTATCAGAATATGAGAGTTTGAAAAGAGGCCCACAAAAAGTTGTCCAAGACTACTCTACCAGATTCAATAATGTGTACAATTCTATTCCTCAAAACCTTAGACCTCCACCTGACTTAGCCTTGATCAAATTCCCTGATGGATTTGATTTCAACATGGCATATCAGCTAAGGGAAAGAGCTCCTCCAAGCTTTTAAGACATGCAGAGCATAGCTGTTAGTGTAGAGGCCAATATGATCTCTAAGAGAGCATGAGCTAGAGCTGAAAGAAGGACTCCCTTCAAAGAAGAGCCTTCTGCATTTGAGCAAAAACTAGATGTTATTATCAAAGGAATGGATAGATTGGGTGATAGAGTGGAAACCATTGAAATAAAATCTTCTTGGGAAGGTCAACCAAGTAACACCACAAGAAATCCAAACTTCAGGAAAAATCAAAGTCCTAACACAGGGAAGGTTGGTCCTAACCAGAACATCAAACCTCCATTCCAAGAAAAGTATGTTGAAGCTTCAACCTCTAGTGAGCCAACAGAGGATACTCAAATCAACCTAATGGGTCTAAACAGTGAATAGCAAATCTTTTTAACCCAAGATGACCAAGAGGCTCATACTTTCAACCAATTTCAAACCAAATCGGGAGAATCATTTGATTTCAGAGAGGGATATGATGCAGCTGTCTATGAGGTTCACAAACAATACAAATTGAGAAGCAGAACAATAGATGTTCCTGAACCCAGCAAGCAGAAAGATACCAAGCAGCCTAAAAAAGCAAAGGATAAAACTTTCCCTACAGAACTCCTTGCTAGAAAAGACCTCAACCCAAAAGAGCCCACAGTTGAGGACATATCAGACTTACAACCATTAAATAATCAGCCATCTAACTCCTTTTCTCCAAAAGAAAATGCAAACGAATTTCTTAAAATTGACTTTAAAGAAGATGTAGTTCATAACAGTACTCCTGATAGAGAAAAAACCACTGAAAACACAACAGAAAAAGAAAATCTCACTGCCCAGAGTACAAAAATTCAAGTGGAAAAACCTTTCAACCTAGAAACCAAAATTGGCAATTTAAAAATAGACATTCCATTGTCTGAATTGGCTAAACATGAGGTCTATAGAGAACAAATCAGCAGGACACTTCAAATATCAGAGAATAGAGACACAGTGAATGTCTTAGATGACCAGCTAGAGTTAATTTTTGGCCCTGAAGTAAATGGTAAAATAATAGATTGAGGGGTTCCTCCATTCTATGTAAGTTTAAACATCCATGACAAAGTACTCCACAATGCAATGTTTGATTCGAGAGCTTTCCATAATCTGATGCCTAAGTCTATGATGGAAAAGTTGGACCTAGATATCACAAGGCCATATAAAGACTTGTTTTCATTTGATTCTAGCCAGGTCAGGTGTCTAGGCCTAATCAAAGATTTGTGTGTATCTCTAGTCCAATACCCGGCTAAGACAATTTTAATGGATGTGGTGGTAGCTGATATCCCACCAAAATATGGAATGTTTTTGTCCAGATCTTGGGGTGTAAAGCTCCAAGGATCTTTGCAGTTAGATATGTCTTACACTACCATCTCAGTCTTTGGCTAGCCAAGGAGATTGTACCAGGAAACATTGATGAAATATGTGGTCAACAGTCAAGAGAAGCCCCAAAACTTTCCCATTTATTCCATGCATTCGAATATGGATTCTTTCATCCTATACAATGCTGAAATTTGTTCAAAAACTGATGACAAGGTTCTAAAATCAGCACAAGGAAGAAGCATAAATGGAAAATCTACTACTCAAGATCTAGTTGAAGTAATTGATGAAACAAACACACAAGGAAAACCATATGAGTTACAAAATCCAAATCTGCCCACTAAGACAGTTTCCAAAACTCCTGATGTTAGTTGTAATCCAGAAATCCTATGGTGCTTAGAATTTGTTGGATCAGTTAATAAACTAGGAGTAGGGGCAGGGATTTGGGTACATAATATGCAAAATGATCATGCTGAAGGACATGCATACAGACTGAATTTTAGATGTACAAATAACATGGCTGAATATGAAGCCCTTCTGCTAGGACTCAAACTGATCAAAAGTCTACGGGAAACTAGGATTTCAATTTTAGGGGACTCTGATTTGATTATCTAATAGATGAAAGGAAACTTTGTCACAAATGATCTCAGGCTAAGGGCTTATAAAGGGGCAGCAACTGAAATACTTAATACCTTTCTAGAATCACAACTTACCAAAATTTCAAGAAACCACAATTTACATGCTCACAGTTTGGCAATATTTGCTAGCACTTGTAAGCTGCCATTTGAGCCTAACCATCATTTTACTGCTGAAATTAAACACAGACCTGCTGTACCGACAATGTGAAAAATTGGCAGGTGTTTGACAATGACACACAAATCAACAATTTCCTGACTTTGAAAGAGGAATTTTCAAGCACAAACATAGACACAAGCACCATTTGTGAAGAACAGCAAATAGACAGAATTGAAACTAATATATCAACTGAAACAGTAGATCAGATTTTACACCCAGCAATCTTTACCAGCAATAATTTACATGAGCTGAAACAAATGGACTTTGATGAAATTGCTGAAGGAGAGTCTGAAGTAATTGAGTTAAAGATAATTTTTTACCCATAGGCTTGACTCCTCTAAAGGATATTTTTGACTCTAATGATATTCCAAGAAAGCCAAAAATGCAGCCGTTAAACACAGAAATTGAGGACTGTAATATAGGAACTGTAGAAGATCCTAAGATGGTAAAATTGTTCAAAGCCTTGCCTCCTGATCAAAAACTGAAATACATTGAATTGTTTAAAGAATTTCAAGATGTTTTTGCATGGAGCTATGAAGACCTTAAGTCCTATGATACTTCTGTGATCCAGCATACAATACCCTTAAAAGAAAATCAAAAACCTTTTAAACAAAAACTTAGAAGGGTGAATCCTGTCCTCCTTCCCCTTATTGAAAAATAAGTCAAAAGAATGTAGGAAGCTAGAATAATTGAACCCATTAGATTTTCAGAATGGATTTCAAATCTAGTGCTCATTAGGAAGAAGACAGGAGAAATAAGACTGTGTGTTGACCTGAGAAATCTGAATAAAGTTTCTCTCAAAGACCATTACCCCTTGCCCAAGATGGATCACATTTTACAAAGGGTAGTGGGAGCTTCCAGAATTTCACCGTTAGATGGATTCTCAGGATTTAATCAGATCTTAGTTCACCAGGATGATCAAGATAAAACTTCTTTTACAACACCTTGGGGAATTTTCAAGTATGTGAAAATGCCTTTTGGACTTAAAAATGCAGGGGCCACATTTCAACGTGCAATGGACATAGCCTTTGCAAAAGAGATCCATGATTTTTTAGTCATATATCTCGATGACCTCACTGATTTTTCCAAATCAGATCAAAAACATTTAGAACATTTAAGACAAGTGTTCATAATCTGTAGAAAATATGGCATATCATTGAACCCAAAGAAATCATTGTTTGGCCTAGAAGAAGGCAAACTGTTAGGTCACATAATCTCAAAAGATGGCATTAGAATTGACCCAGATAGAATACAAGCTATTCTCCAAGTGCCTCACCCAAGGAATATCAAAGAACTGCAAGCCTTCCTAGGAAAGATCAATTTTCTAAGAAGATTCATACCCAACTTGGCTGAACTAATAAGATTGTTGAACAACATGCTGAAGAAAGATTCCAAAGTAAAGTGGACAATAGAAGCCAAGCAAGCCTTTGAAGAAATCAAAATAGCTTTAACTAAAACACCAGTCCTCACAAGCCCAAAATTTGATAGAGATTTTATAATCTTTTCCTTTGCATCAGAACATACTATTGTTGCTGTCCTATTACAAAAATATGATCAAGGATGTGAGAAGCCCATTGCTTTTTTTAGCAAAGCACTTAGAGATGCACCACTTAAATATCAAATCATGGAAAAACAAGCTTATGCCCTTGTAAAGGCTATCAAGGATTTTAGAGTTTATATCTTATACTCTCATGTAATAGCTTATGTGCCAAATGATGTGGTCAAGGATATCTTAACTCAAGAAGGAATAGAAGGAAAAAGAGGCAAATGGATAGCTAACATCTTGGAATATGACATTGAAATTAAACCAACAAAGCTAATAAAAGGACAAGGATTAGCTAAATTGATGACTGAAACCAACATTCAAGCCCTTGACATTAATGAACTGGATAACGAATAGGAGATGGCGACTCCACAGATCAATCAAGCCTTCTTACAATCACCTTGGTATGCTAATATAATTTATGTATTGTTAAACCTGCAGTCTCCTCCAGGGTTATCTAGAACTGAAAAGAGATTCTTGAAAATGAAAACTTCAAAGTTTTATATTGTAGACAATGTTTTATTTTCGAAAAATCATGAAGGCATTTTGCTCAATTGCTTAACAAAGGATGAAACTGACAAATTTCTCCAAGAATTTCATGCAGGGGACTGTGGTGGACATTTGTATTGGAAATCAACTGCTGATAAAATATTAAGAGCTGTATTTTATTGGCCTACACTATTTGCTAATGTAAAGAAATTTGTAGTTTCTTGCCATAAATGTCAAATCTTTTAAGGAAAGAGAAAGTTGTTGCCTTTACCCCTAAAACCAATTTCCATTGAAAGACCATTTCAACAATGGGGTTTAGATTTCATTGGGGAAATTCACCCTCCCTCTTCTGGCCAGCATAAGTGGATTTTAACTGCCACAGACTACTTCACCAAGTGGATAGAGGCCATCCCTTGTAGAAAATCCAATGATTCAGTAATCATGCAATTCCTAGAAACCAATATCCTATCCATATTTGGTTGTCCGGAGAAGATTATAACTGACAATGCTGCTGCTTTTAAATCCAAAAGAATGATCAATTTTTGTCACAAGTACCATATTACCTTAGGCCATTCCACAACCTATTACCCTCAGGGTAATGGTCTAGCTGAATCATCCAATAAAAACTTGATCAATATCATAAAGAAAGTATTGGAGGAAAACAAGAAAAATTGGCATAAAAAGCTTGTCAATGCACTTTGGGCAGACAGGTTAACTACAAAAAGATCTATTGGAACAAGCCCCTATGAGTTGGTCTATGGCATGGAGGTTGTGTTCCCTTCTTCTTTAGGAATCCCTGTGATAAAATTGCTACAAGAAATACAAGCAGAACCCAATGACATTCAGAGGAGAGTTAATCAAACAATTCATTTACAGTAGACCAGAGAAGAAGTGTATCAAAGAACTCAGATTCTACAAGAGAAAATTAAGAAGATTTTTGACAAAAGGACAAAGGCAGAGGATTTTTTCATAGGAGACAAAGTACTGAAGTGGGATTCCAGAAGGGAAGATAAAGGAAAACATGGCAAATTTGATTTCCTATGGAAGGGACCTTTTGCTATTCAGGCTGTACAAGGAAACAACACCTACTTTTTAAAAAGCCTGGATGGTACAGAAGCAGGTGATGGGCCAGTCAATGGTCGGATGCTCAAGCATTATTTTGATCCACTTTGTTGAGATGACAAGACTGTAATTTGTACATAATAGTGTCTATTTTTTGCAGTTTATTACAACAATAAGATAGGGAATGAGATGCAGCAAATTTTGAGAAAAAAGCAAGCAATTGTGCTGCCTTTTGAAGTACCTTTTCAGTTTATCAGAGGAATTAAAGAAGAAGACTTGGGAGATGAAAATATGATAGCAAACATTTAATCAAACTATTAAAAACATAGCAGTAATTGTTCAAATCAGCTTATGGGGAATGTATATATGTTACAGAGATACAGTTTTGTTTGTTTACAGCGAAAGGAAATTTCAGGTTGCAGCCAAAATTGAATATAAGGCTGTCTGACCTGCTGATCTTGGCTTTTCACTTGGAAAAGCCATCCCAAAGTGGATCCACTATTAGGTTCCTATACCAATAGGTGTCATCTTTCATGATTGACTGTTAAAATGCCAAATATGTTCATCCTTTCCATGCTGCAAAGGTTCCATATTTTCAAAAAATCAAAAATTTTAAAAATGAAAAGAGGGTATGCCCTGAAAGAAAAATCAAAGGGCAAGAATAATGAGTTGGTCAAAAGAAAGAAAATGAACCCCAAAGAAAAGACCAAGGAAATGTGCTTGTCCAAAAAGCCACTGCTATCATATTTTTGCAAAGAAGTTTAATATGTGCAATCAGTGACTTCTGTCACACTTGATGGATGGCCAAACAGCTTAATCTTGGCCTCACCATGTTTAAATTTCTTGTTTTAGAGATAGAGATTGAATTCTGTTCAAACAGTTTAAGCTTGGCAGATCAGTAGTTAGGTAGAGAAGCAAGGGAGCTCAACAGCTAAATTTGAGCCCCTGGAAGAGATAAGGGCAGACTTAGATAGGAGGGCAGTTAAAAGAAAACAAGAGAGAAAGGGTTTGCTAGTTCAAATGCACCCAAGCAAAAAGGAAGAAAAAATGTTAGGTTAAATAGGCTGGGTAGGCAGTTTTGATGTTGCAGAAGCAGGCTTGTGAACAATTTTGTCTTTTTAAGATATTGCATATCATGGATATCACAAGTGCCATAGCAAGGTGGCTGCAAAACAGTTGAAGCATGACTAATTTCCCCTCTCATTTCTCCAAAAACATTTACTAACATCCCCTCAAGGACATTGAGATCTGCTCAGTACTCCTAGTTCACTTCATTTCATAGAAAATACCAAGTGAAATTCTGGTTTTACTTAAGAGAACTAAGCCACATTTCTTGTGTAAAAAGGTTGTTCTTCTATTATGCTAAGTTTTCCAGGTTCATGACTTGGATCACTTTTATTCCCCAAGCCTAAGTTTCACCTTTTACTTAGTTCTTTGTTTGAAAACATTTCTCATATTAACATCCTAACTCTATTATATAACTCCTATATAAATTTTTCCCCGCCCATAGTATGTAAAATACATAAAAACCCTGAAATTCTTAATATCCCACCCCAAGCTTATGTATAGCCATATGTTAATGTTTTAAGGGGGTCCAAGGTTTATCCGAAACCTTATGAACAACCCTCCCTGCCACGCGCATATAAAATATTGGGTTTCATTTAACATTACATCCCTCAAAAGACTACAGTATAGGTGACTGGTACTTTTACAAGAATCATACTGAGATTCGGATATATGGCTGTGAATTATGCCCCTATAAGCTGCCATGGTATGTACCTATGAGACTATTTTCCCTGGAATACTTCAGGAAATTTATTAGTTCAGATTTGACTCATTTCTATGGTGCTAGGAAAAAGGCACAGCTTAAAATAAGAAATCAATTGGGCCCTTTTGTATTCAATAAAAGGAAAGCCTGGCAATAGGCTGATAAGATTTTAGGAGAGCAACTTAAGCTGAAACAAAGTTTTTATTGGGCACCATATGACCCTGAACATTTCATAAGTTATAGAAAAGTGAAAAACAAGCTTACAACATATATTCACCACCAAGTCCCTGAAATTCAACAGTATTCTAACCAACAAGAATGGGTAGAAGGCACATTAGTAGAAGAGATTACTGAGGAAGAGAGATTGGAAAAATCCATTAAAGAGCTTGAAAAAATGCTTGACCTGGATTCTTTTGGATAGGTATCCTTCAAGCCACCCCAGCACACAGGAGGTGATACATCTTTTGTAGGGACTTCTCAGCAGCCCACACAAAGAGCCAGGATAGGGTCAGCAAAAGGAAAAGAGGTAATAGGTTCAGAACAGGACATAATGACGGACCAGCTAGCTACATCAAAGGAACAAGGCCAAGGGCAGGTTCCCCAGCACAAACAAAAGCACCCGAAATCCCTATACTACAAACTCCTCTGAATGAGGAAAGAGGCAAGAAAAGGGACAGGCAAGAAGACACACCAATCAGCGGTCCTGAAGAGCAACCAGGGGAGAAAAGGTAGAGATTGAACCCCCTATCGGAGGAGGAATTTATTCAGGAGACCACAGACAGTCCAAGGGAAGAAAGAGCAGTTAGCCAGGATACATCTCCAGTCACAAAAACATCGGCCAGTTCACACAGATAGGAGATTGGAAGGCAACATAGTGTGGAATTCTCTTTTGCCCAGCAGCAAAGTAAGCAAGGCTCTGACATTAAGAGATCATTTACTGAAATAAAGGCAAAAAATGAGCCAATAAGAATTCAACTTTACAATCACTTGCTGAAGATGGCCCCCACAAATCAACAAAGGTTAATGTCAGCCTATGACATCCAAGAAGGAAAGATGATCCTGAGTCACTTCAAGCCCAAAATGCTGCAGCAACAGTCAGCTGCAGATTACATCAAGACCAATCTAGAAGTATTGGCCAAGGACATCCAGCCAATGGACCAAATTGAATTACATAAGCAAACAGGAGAAATGGTATACTCCACATTTGAAAACAAGGCATTGCTGGCCCACAAATTGCAGAATTCTTTAAATAATACCTCTGCCCAATTAGAGTTGGAAAAAGCTTCCTCCTTAGCCAAGGATAACAGAATCAAATCCTTGGAAGAGATTATCATAGAGCTGGTACATGATCCCAAGGATCCCAAAGGCACCCAAGCATTAATAAAAAAGAAGGAAGATGATATTGCAACTCGCAGGAAACAGCTCAAGCTGCCTATCACCATACATCCCAAAACTACAGAGATTGTTGAGAAAAAATCACAGGAAGATACTATGGACCTGCTAATGAAAATGAATGAGAGATTGGTAGAAACGGAGAAGGCATTGGAGGAAGCACTGCAAGGAAAGCAGGGAGAGTCGACCTCCCAGCCATCTCAAACAACTCCAATAGTTACAACTGCTCCTTCTACAGTCACAACAGTAGTCCCTCCTACTGTCCCGGCATCAACAGAACCAAGTACTTCAACAACAACAACAGCAGGCAGCAGCACTACCATGACTACTGAAGAACTGATAAAGGCTATGGAGGATCTAACACTCCAAGTGTCAGAGTTAAAGGATGCTAAAGAAAAATTGGCCAAGTTGGAAATTAGTTATGATAAAGCTAAAATGACTGTGGCAGAAAAAACAAGAGAGGTAAAAGCATTGGAGAATAAAGTAAAGGCATTGGAAAAGGACCTCTTATTAGACAAACCTCTGGCAGAAATTAGGAGCATTTTTTGGGCCAACATTGGCCAATCCATCACTGATATGTGGAAATCAATACAGGTAATTCATGAGCAGATGGATTTGGTAGCAGTAGCTCAAGAAGAAATTCAAAGGGCCAGGGATTCATTGGGAAACATGCCCGAACAAGCTAATAGGCTAATACATTTCTTGAACACCCACACCAAAGAAGATCTGGCAAAACTGGATATCAGGGACAGGACAGGCACTATTCTAATAATTAAAAGGGTCCTGACCATGAGGAACTTCATACAAAATCTAGAAAGGAAGTGCCAGGAAATGCAAATGGAAATAAATGCTTTCACACAGAAGTTCACAGTTTTGGAGGAAAAGGGTCTGCCCAGTTTGTTAACTGATGACTATAGACTAATGACACATGCAGCCTATGTTCACAGGTTAAATACATATGTGGATAGCCAAGCCACAGCATCATCAAGTTCTGCAGGAGAGAATTCACTCCCATCTGGACAGAGCCTATATGACAATGTGGAGAATTTGTTTTTTATTGAACATGAAGTGAGGCATCTTTTCACAGTCTAGCCAACTTTTTTTAGGTACATGGATGCTAATGAAACTCTAATTAAAATGCACAGACACCAATTACAAGATGACCAGTGGTGGCAGAGTATGCTGGAAATTTTGTAGGGTGGATTTCAAAATTTTGTTTCTCAGAACATAACAGATGCCATAAAGTGAAGTAAAGAGCAGGTAAAAAATCGCGCTGGGCAGTCAATCAAAGCGTAATCAAAGCACCCAGGAAAGCGACACCAGAAGTGTGGGATTTCACTAAAATATCCATCGGTTGACTCACTGAGCAAGTAATCAATGCATCTCACCAACAAAATGGCCAGCACAACATTTCTTACTTCTGCATTCATTTCTCTCTGTTCCCAAGAGCATTTACTCCTTCTGTAGAGTAGGTGAGAGAAGTTATTGCAAGATATTATCTCTTTTGAGATATTTTGTAAACATTTTTGTAAAAATACCTCCCCAAGCTAAGTATTAGGGGTTGGTGATACCATTCTGGAACTGCTCTGTAAATTTGAGAACTCTTTTGAATAAAGGATTGCTGGAATGCTTTGGCATTGAACTCTCTGGTTGTGGAATTAATGGCAGAAGAATATGCTACAGAATTCTCGAATTACCTCACGGATCAATAAGTCTTTTTTGTTGGCATTTTGGCACAGGTGTGGCGCTACGATCCAGGTGTTGTCCTTGATGGCAACTCTCTTTGATGACAGATCTCAGTCCAGACTACAAGTATGAAGAGAATTTTCATATACGCAGGTTCATTAAGCAAAAGTTGCGTATACACGCAGGTACGCTATAGACTAAGTCGCGGATACGCAGGTTCGATATATATAAAGTCGCGTATACACGCAGATTCATGAACAGAAAAGGGCGTGCATGTCGAGAAGCTTCCCTTTGGTCCGTGGTAGTTAGTCCTCGGTACTTGAGCCTATGTCTTTGGACCAAAGTATCTCGACAGACGTGTTGATCTCTAGTTTTGAAGCTGATGGTATTGGATTTCTATGGTTTGGCCCTTGGTATTGAGCAAGGCCTAAGGCTATATAAGGAGAAGAAGATCATTAGGCATATACACTGAAAAAGTCTTGAATATCTGATAAAGAAAGAGATCTTGTATGCAGGTTTTGGGTTGCTTGATCTAAGCTAAGGAGAGATCACATCGGTTGATGGAAGACTAGATCTAAGGACAGATCGGGATCTAATGGTTTGAAATGCTCTATTATGATATGGTTGATTATGCGTATCTCTAGATCTGCATACTGACGCAATGTTATGTTCTAGATCTAACTGATGTCTGGTACAGCTGCAAGTTGAGAGAATTTATTTTTAGATCTGTACGCAGGTTGTCTTCGTTAAAAGAGCGTGTATACGCGGGTTTCTCTCATTGAAGTAGCGTATATCTTTTGAAGCTTGATTTTTGGGTTTGCAGTTGGGTCTGACTGTTATTGCAATGTTCTGGTGACTGGGATTAACAGAGTATCAATGGTTCAGTGATTCAGAGATTGTTGATGCAAGTATTGGTTGTTTTGTAATCTGCTATGAAAGTTGAATGAATTGTGGTCTTCAGATTGTAATGTTGTGCTTCAGGAATATCCAGTCTGAAAATGTATGAAAAGTGGTACCTGAAGGAAAGAAGATTGTAGGCCTGCACCTACGTACTAGTATCTTAGCTAGTACAAGAGCAAAGGGGGTTGGAGCTCCCTTCCAAGGAAGTTTGGAGAACGAGAGAGGGTTGTAGCCCTCTGCAGGTTGTAGCCTGCGTACTGGTATAAGGCTGCACCAGTACAAAATATTGTAAACTGAAGTTCTTATTAAAGAAAGATAGAGACAACTTGCAGCAGGTGGTTTTCACCCACTTTGGGTTTCCACCTTATATCATGGTGTTCATGTGTGTGGCTTTTGTGTGATGATTTGTTATACTGCATCTGTTTACTTTTAATATGGTTAATAATGTCCTGATGCATTTACTGAAGATAAACTAACTGAATCATAAGTTTTCTGGTTATACGCTGGTTTCTTTAGACACAGTAGCGTGTACACGCTGGTTCACTTAACTGAAGTCGCGTATATGTTTCAGAGTATTTGAAAAGTTTTATTGATCTGATAATACTGATTCACCCCCCCCTCTCAGTATTATTTCCAACAATTGGTATCAGAGCAGGTCCTTCAGAGAAGCTTGATCGCTTGAAGGTAGATCATTCATCATGAGCAACTACGAGAAAGAAGCATCAATCAGGCCACCGGTTTTTGATGGGACAAACTTCAATTATTGGAAGGTAAGAGTTACTGCCTATCTTCAATCTCTTGGTACAGAAGTTTGGGACATCGTAGAGTCAGGCTACACTTTTCCTTCAGCTACTCCTACAGATCCAGCTGAGAAAAAGAAGTATGAAACAAATGCGAAAGCAGTCAGTACTCTATTAGGATGTATATCCCAATCAGAATTCATGAAGGTAATGCACTATAAATCCGCAAAAGAAATATGGGACAAAATTGTCACGAGCTATGAAGGAGACGAACAGGTAAAGCATGCTAAACTTCAAACTCTCAGGATTAAGTATGAGACTCTCAGAATGTATAATGATGAAAGTGTGGCTAACTATTTCCTTAGGGTAGATGAGATTGTTAATTGCATGAAAAACTTGGGTGAAGAAATAAGAGAGACTATTGTGGTTGAAAAGGTTCTAAGATCATTGTCCCCCAAATTTGAATCTAAAGTGTCTGCAATAGAAGAAAAGGAAAATCTACGAATTCTTACTATGTCTCAGCTTCACGGAATTCTAACTGCTTATGAAATGAGAAAAGGAGGTCCATCAGACAGAAGAGAGGCTGCTTTCAAGGCTTCAGGCAAAGAAGATTATTATGAGACAAGTCACATGCCAGAAGATGAAGAAGAAGAATCAAATTTCGTCAGAAATCTTCAAAGGGGTTCTGGAAGGTTCAGAGGTAAGTTACCTTTTAAATGTTTTGCTTGTGGAAGAGTAGGTCATTATGCTGCCAAATGTCCTCACAAAGATAAGAATGACAAGGGAAAGGAACCTGCTAGATGGAACAAGAAACAGAGTGCAAATAAGAAAAGCTACTACACTCATGAAGATAGTGATGGTCTATCAAACAGTGATGAAGATGAACGAGGTAATGAATATAAGTTGTTAATGGCATTTGAAGATGATGATTATATGGATGCTGTAGATATGGATAAACTTTATGATGAAATTACTGGACTCAAGAGATGTATAGAAGAAAAGAATATGATCATTGATACTCTACAATTTCAAATTGATGAAAAGGAAAAACATCTTGAAAAATTGGAATGTGAGATTGTTTGTCTTAGAAAGGAGATTGAGAAAACAAAAGCGATTAATCTTAAATTTGTTAAAGGATCTGAAACCTTGGATGAGATTATCAATGTGCAGCGATCTCCTCTGATCAAGACAGGTCTTGGATATAATGGAGAAACATCTCAAGCATCCACCTCTAAAAGCTATCTTGATGCAGCAAGGAGAAGCGAGCAAAGGCCAAATAAAAGTCATCAGGTGAATCAGGGACAGTTTACCTCAAGAACAAATAAAGACCATCAAGAAACTCGGGGACAAACTGCCTCAAGGACAAACAAAAGCTACAATCAGCCTCAGGTAAAATCTTCCCAATTTGCTCCAAGAATGAATGTGAATAGAAGCTACAATCGGTTGGATGATAGATCTGATTATCGCAGAAGTTTCTTTAATGGCCAATGCTTTTCTTGCCATAACTTCGGTCACAAAGCAGCTCAATGTGTTGCCTACAAGACAATCATGACTAGAGAAGCTCAAAAGCAAGGGAGAATGACTGGAACCGTGAAAAGGACTTATAACAACTTTTCAGTTCTTGAAAAAGAAGTTGAATGCTCTATTTGTAATAACTTTGGTCATGAAGACTCTGAATGCAGGAGCAGGTTCCGGAAGACAACTCAGAAGGAACAAACCTCAAATGTCAGAACATGGAGAATAAAGGAACCGCAACCAGAAAGATGTGGGATAGCCTTTTATGCAGAAGGTCAAGAAAGTCTATGGTACATTGACAGCGGATGTTCGAAGCATATGACAGGGGACAAAGAAAAACTTGAGTCATATACCGCATTAGAAAAGGGGAAGAAAGTCTCTTTTGGAAACGACATCTCTGCAGCCATAAAAGGAAAAGGTGTTGCTCCATTGAAAGAGAAGGTCAAAGCTGGAAATGTTTTGTATGTTGATGGATTGAAGCATAATCTTCTGAGTGTCAGTCAGATGTGCGATCAAGGAACAGAGGTAATATTTAGATCAAATGGATGTTGTGTTCGTGACCTTGATACAGGTAAAACAGTGATCAAAGGAAGAAGGACTCCAAATAATCTATACATATTTGAAGAAGGACCACAACAATGCTATTTGAGCAAGGATGATGAACACTGGCTATGGCATCGGAGGTTGGGGCATCTAAGCTTTTCACAAATAAGGAAAGCATGCAAATATCAGGCAGTTCGTGGTCTTCCAGACAACACTATATGCAAATCTTGTCAGTTTGGAAAGCAAACCAGAACTAACTTTCCAGAGAAGGAAGGATCAGCCAGCATGCCTCTTGAGCTAGTACATACAGATACATGTGGTCCATTCAGAAAAAGAACACCTCGAGGAGAAGAATACTTGATATTATTCATTGACGATTTCTCCAGGTTTGTCTGGTTAGGGCTTATGAAGCACAAAGATGAAGCATTCGAAAAATTCAAATCCTTCAAAGCTTTGGTTGAAAATGAATCAGGACACAAAATTAAGTGCCTCAGATCTGACAGAGGTGGGGAATTTACCTCAAACGAATTCTTCGATTTCTGTGAAGAACATGGGATAAGAAGAGAATTCTCTACAGCTAGAACTCCTCAGCAAAATGGGGTTGTGGAAAGAATGAACAGAACAATCCAACAAATGGCTCGTGCTATGCTTGATGAATCAGGTACTCCCGCAACTTTCTGGGGTGAGGCTGCACATGCTGCAGTTATTATTCTTAACAAAACAAATGTCCGAGTAAACAGCACTCAAACACCTCATGAGCTCTGGAGTGGTGAGACTCCTTCGGTGAAGCATTTCAAAATCTTTGGGAGCAAATGTTATATTAAGAATACTGATGAGAAACTTGGAAAACTTGAACCAAGAGTAGATGAAGGCATTCTTCTTGGTTATTCTCCACATAGCAAAGCATACAAGTGCTACAACAAAAGACTTGGCAGAATTGTTGACAACATTGATGTAGTGGTCGATGAGAAGGGATATATTCCTAGGCAAGTTCATCATGAAGACATTGAAGAAGATGAAGGCTACCCTCAAAGGAAGAATGATGAAGAAGAAGAACCTCAAGAAGAACCTCAAGAAGAAGAAGAACCTCAAGAAGAACTAGAGGAGTAGACAAGAATAGAAGAGAAGACTCCATCCAGATATGTTCAAAAGAATCATCCAGAATCTCAGATTGTGGGGCAGAAAGAAGCAGGAATACAAACAAGAAGAAGAATTGCAGAAGCTTCAAGCTATTTGGCATTACTCTCTTCCACTGAACCAAAAAATGTGAAAGAGGCATGCAAAGATGAATGTTGGGTCAAAGCAATGGATGAAGAACTTGAGCAGATCGAAAAGAACAATACTTGGGAATTGGTTCCTAGACCAAAAGATAAAAATGTCATAGGGACTAAATGGGTCTTCAAAAATAAATTGAATGAAAATGGAGAAGTAATTAGAAACAAGGCCAGACTTGTTTGTAAAGGGTATGCGCAGCAAGAAGGAATAGATTTTGAAGAGACCTTTGCTCCTGTTGCAAGACTTGAGGCCATCCGAATGTTCCTTGCTCTCTCAAGCTTTCAAAACTTCAAGGTATTTCAAATGGACGTGAAATCAGCCTTTCTGAATGGAGACTTAAAAGAAGAAGTATATATTGAGCAGCCAGATGGTTTCATTCTTGGGAATGATCCAAACCTTGTATGCAGATTGAAAAAGGCTCTCTATGGTCTCAAACAAGCTCCAAGGGCTTGGTACTATCGTTTGGACAAATATCTTCACCAACAAGGTTTTTCAAAAGGATCAGCAGATAGCAATCTCTATATGAAAGTTGAAAATAACAAATTGCTAATACTTGTTGTGTATGTAGATGATATTATCTTTGGCAGCAATGAAGAGGCTATGAGTCAAAACTTTGCCTCGGTTATGCAGAAAGAATTTGAAATGTCATTACTTGGAGAATTGACATACTTTCTTGGATTGCAAATCCAACAAAATGAAGGAGGTATTTTCTTGTCTCAAACCAAGTACCTCAAGCAGATCTTGAAGAAGTATGGCATGGAAGATTCAAAGCCAGTTTGTACCCCCATGGTTACAGGATGCAGCCTCAGTGCAAATGATGAATCAGCAGCAGTTCACCAACCAACTTATAGATCCATGATTGGGAGTTTGCTTTATTTGACAGGTACCCGACCAGATATTATGCATGCAGTAGGAATTGTTGGAAGATTTCAAGCCAACCCAAAGGAAACTCATCTTCAGGCAGTCAAAAGAATCTTCAAGTATCTTCAAGGGACCCAAAACTATGGCTTATGGTATCCTAGAGATACAGATCTCACTCTTCATGCTTACACAGATGCAGATTGGGCCGGAAGTGTGGATGATAGGAAAAGCACAAGTGGTGGTGCTTTCTTCATGGGTTCCAGATTAGTATCTTGGTTCAGCAAGAAATAGAGTTCGATTGCCTTATCTACAGTTGAAGCAGAATATGTGGCTGCGGCATCTTGTTGCACACAACTTCTTTGGATGATGCAGACCTTGCAGGATTTTCAAATCATGTGCACTCCACCAGTCTCTATCTTATGTGATAATACAAGTGCAATCAGCATTTCAAAGAATCCAGTCATGCACTCAAAGACCAAGCACATACCAATCAAGTACCATTTTCTTCGGGAACAAGTGCTTGAGCAGAAGGTCAAGCTGGAGTATGTTCCTTCTAAGGAACAAGTTGTTGATATTCTCACAAAACCACTGCCCAGGGAAACTTTTGAATATCTCAGACAAAAGCTGGGAGTAGTTGATGCTTCATCCTGCTGTTGAAGCTTGTCTGTTCTACAGAAAAGTTGGTATACGCAAGTTACGTAAAGGATATCCGCGTATATACGCTGATTTATGCTGGGAAAGTCGCGTGTATGGTGTACGCGTTCTGCCGAAAGAATATCCGCGTGCATACGCCGTTTTATGCAGGAGAAGTCGCGTATATGGAGGTCTGAACAGCAAGGGCAGACTCCGGTTGGAGAAGGTCTGAGATGGGTATGCCAGCATTCTTCAGGCACAGTTTCAGAGGGTGCAGCAGGCACAGGTTCAGGGGGAGCAGCTTAAAGTCTCATAAAGCATTGTTGGCATTTAGATGCTTTTGGTTCTAGTACACAACTGTTGTTGGTTTCAGGAGAAGGAGCTCAGAAGGAAATCTTGGTTGCTGATCTAAAAGATGTATATCAGATGCTGCTTGTGACTTTCATAAGTCTTGGTCTAGATTTGTTGTCTCTATGTCATGTATCTCTTCTGTGATATCTCTTCTATGGTGTCAAGGTCATATAACGGCCTTTGTTGGTTTCCCCACTATGCCTGGGATGACTGATGTAATATAATTGGTTGGTTCTGATGTATCCCCTCTTAGTTGGGAGTATGGATGTATGCATTGAGTTTTTTTTTTGGTGATAGGAAGGTCCCTTATGGTGTATCAGTCTTGGTTCTTTTGAAGAACATCTTTTGCAGATATTGCCTACAGTCAGGGGGAGCATGTTTCAGCACAGCCAAGCAGAGATATCAGCATGTACTCAGGGGGAGCACAGCCCTTTGCCCTTGATGACAAAGGGGGAGAATGATTCTACGGATCTTGGGGTTGCCATCAAGTCCAAAGGGGGAGATTGTTGGCATTTTGGCACAGGTGTGGCGCTACGATCCAGGTGTTGTCCTTGATGGCAACTCTCTTTGATGACAGATCTCAGTCCAGACTACAAGTATGAAGAGAATTTTCATATACGCAGGTTCATTAAGCAAAAGTTGCATATACACGCAGGTACGCTATAGACTAAGTCGCGGATACGCAGGTTCGATATATATAAAGTCGCGTATACACGCAGATTCATGAACAGAAAAGGGCGTGCATGTCGAGAAGCTTCCCTTTGGTCCGTGGTAGTTAGTCCTCGGTACTTGAGCCTATGTCTTTGGACCAAAGTATCTCGACAGACGTGTTGATCTCTAGTTTTGAAGCTGATGGTATTGGATTTCTATGGTTTGGCCCTTGGTATTGAGCAAGGCCTAAGGCTATATAAGGAGAAGAAGATCATTAGGCATATACACTGAAAAAGTCTTGAATATCTGATAAAGAAAGAGATCTTGTATGCAGGTTCTGGGTTGCTTGATCTAAGCTAAGGAGAGATCACATCGGTTGATGGAAGACTAGATCTAAGGACAGATCAGGATCTAATGGTTTGAAATGCTCTATTATGATATGGTTGATTATGCGTATCTCTAGATCTTCATACTGACGCAATGTTATGTTCTGGATCTAACTGATGTCTGGTACAGCTGCAAGTTGAGAGAATTTATTTTTAGATCTGTACGCAGGTTGTCTTCGTTAAAAGAGCGTGTATACGCGGGTTTCTCTCATTGAAGTAGCGTATATCTTTTGAAGCTTGATTTTTGGGTTTGCAGTTGGGTCTGACTGTTATTGCAGTGTTCTGGTGACTGGGATTGACAGAGTATCAGTGGTTCAGTGATTCAGAGATTGTTGATGCAAGTATTGGTTGTTTTGTAATCTGCTATGAAAGTTGAATGAATTGTGGTCTTCAGATTGTAATGTTGTGCTTCAGGAATATCCAGTCTGAAAATGTATGAAAAGTGGTACCTGAAGGAAAGAAGATTGTAGGCCTGCACCTACGTACTAGTATCTTAGCTAGTACAAGAGCAAAGGGGGTTGGAGCTCCCTTCCAAGGAAGTTTGGAGAACGAGAGAGGGTTGTAGCCTGCGTACTGGTATAAGGCTGCACCAGTACAAAATATTGTAAACTGAAGTTCTTATTAAAGAAAGATAGAGACAACTTGCAGCAGGTGGTTTTCACCCACTTTGGGTTTCCACCTTATATCATGGTGTTCATGTGTGTGGCTTTTGTGTGATGATCTGTTATACTGCATCTGTTTACTTTTAATATGGTTAATAATGTCCTGATGCATTTACTGAAGATAAACTAACTGAATCATAAGTTTTCTGGTTATACGCTGGTTTCTTTAGACACAGTAGCGTGTACACGCTGGTTCACTTAACTGAAGTCGCGTATATGTTTCAGAGTATTTGAAAAGTTTTATTGATCTGATAATACTGATTCACCCCCCCCCTCTCAGTATTATTTCCAACATTTTTAAATCTTGTTTTACTGCCTCTGTGTTTTATATATCATTTATACATCATATTCTAAATTACAGGGAAAAAGAATAACCCAGAACTTGCTTAAATGTACTCTATGTTCAATTCCTGTTATCTTTTATGTTTTCTTCAGGACTTGCATAGGCAGGAATTCTTAACTGCTCTAGTTTCCCTGGTTCTTACACTTTGAATATAACCAAGGAATTCTTAACTACTCCCTGGTAATATTCATACACATTCCCTCTATCAACATGATGAAAGATTCTTAATTGCCTTTCATCCCCTGACTCCATTTCACCTGATTCCAACTTGAAAATTGTTCCATGATTAATTATATTGCTCTGTATTTCCTCCTTTTGTCAAAAGAAACCATACCCATCAGTTCACTTTCATCGACTCCATTAACCCAATGGTCTAAACTTCTCATACTTTGCACCCCAGCTCTATTGAATGTCACCATCCAAAAATCAAACAAATACTTGTACTTCATAACTAGCCTAACATACAACAAAACAAAACTAAAACATAAAGAGAGAGCCCTCTCTAGCTACAGATTGGCTAGAATCTGCATCTAAAAGATTGGTTAGTGGTTACCTCGGTCGTATTCCTTTTTCTCATAGCTTTGGGGAACAACCTGAGTGATAACACTAGATATCAGTGTGTGATGGTGCACTTAGAGTTTTTTTCAATGTAGTATATATTTGTGAGCTTAAGAGAATATAATGAGCATGTAAAAGCATGAATTGATTAGCTGTAGAAGAAAAGAAACACAAGTATGAATTCCACATAAACGGAGCTTAAATTCAATATTTATGTCCATATAACTGCAAGGAAATTCATAGGAAGAATATAAAGCATGTAAAGGGAGATGATTTATCCATTAGAAATTGATAGAAAAAGGAAACAACACCATAGACTCACTGAACCAAAATTCCTAAAATATAGTTGCAATTGCTCTTATATTCGCTAAAGAGAACATAAGATACAAGCCTTCTCCAAAAAATTACAACCCTTCTCTCTGAATGAGGAATGGTACATATATACTCAATTGAACCACTTCCCCACCTTTAGGAGTTAAATTCCTAGGTGGTGGAACTGTTTCCAAGATTCTCTCAACAAACAGATGAGAGTAAGGTCAAATACAAACACTTCTTTTAGACTTTGTTTTGGATTTTGCTTCCTTAATGAGGCCTAATAAACCATAAAAACAACCTATCATGTCAATTTATTCATGATTACATCATCTAAACTTGAACTAACTTCAATTACATCAAGTTTTGACTTTCACCAAGTCAAACTGAAAACTAGGAAATTTACACAGTGAAATTTAAATGAAAAACAGAAATTTGCAGAAGCGCAACTATGACTTTGAGCCCACTTTAAGGTGCCTTCCTGAGGTCTAAATTAAGCTCTGAAAGAACGGTCAACTATATTGTCCAGTATGATTTCTAGAACACCTTGAATTTTTAAAAATTACCCATGGGAAGTCCTTCAAAAATTCATTCTCCCAAGGTGTCTCGAAAAGCACAGCGCCTATTAAAAAGAGGGGCAAAATGGTTATTTTTATCCATTTTTCTCCTTTTTCTCAAAATTTAGGCCCTCTCTAAGAAATATAATGAAATTGATTTCGAGAGGATTCCATTAGGTTTCCAAAACTGCAAACTGTTTTTCATTTGGATGCTTGAGGAAAAAGCACATCTTCAAGGCACTGTGCTTCTCTGACTAGCCAATTTTCTGAATTTGGCACCAAAATAACCAGAAAGCAAAAATGATCAGAAATACGTCAAAATTGGTAATGAGCTGCAAAATTATGTATTTCAAGCCCTCATGGATGTTTCAAAAATCATCTCTAAGTTATCCCTCTCATTATTTTCTTTTAAGGTTTCCTCGAGCTTGTTTTTCAACTGTTTGAGCTTGATGTTACATATCATGTTCCTAGTTTGATAGTGATATGCCATGTGCCTTAGTAGTTGGTTTTCTCTGTTGGCTTTGTCAAGAAGCTTTTCCAAGTGGTCATTGACCTTATCTAACCAATACTCTCCGTCCTCATTGATCCCTAAGGCAATTCTATCCTCCATGTTTAGGTCTTCATCTAGCAAAATGTGTTCTTTCTCCTCCTTCAATGCCTTCTTGAGTCCCTAGGTGCTTGGCCTCTTTTTCATCCCTATTTTTTCAGTTTCCTCAAGTTCACTAGGCTCCAAAAATGCTTCGCATTTGTCTTCTTGCTCCAACAATTTAGTTTTCTCTTTCTCCATGATGAGTTGTCTAGGATTGAGTTGACTGTTTTCTTGTTCAAGGAATGAGATAATAAACCTTGCTCTTTCCATGTTGTCCATGAGTTCTATGATCTGAGAATCTTTTTCTTTGATGATTTGTTGCATGTTTGAAGGCTCATTTGTTGTTTCCAAGTCCACCAATTGAAATTCCTGCTCAATCAAGTCTTTATCATGTGCTTATGATCCCTATTTTTCCGATGTAGAAGGCTTGGCCCCTTTCTCAAGATGAGAAGTAAACAAAAGCATTTCTCCTCTTTGATACATTATAGTCACCTCAGGTCTAGGTGCCTTAGGAACCTCCACTGATTGGCTTGACGATCCTACTTCCATCTGCTATGTTGGTATGTTTGGATGTTGAACTAAAAGATTAGTCTCATGTCATTTCAAAATTGTTTGTATGAAAGAATCCCATGTCATATTTTTCTCTTCAAGCTGATGGAGAACTACAGTCTTTATGAAGCTATGATGAAAAAGACTAGCGTAGTGTTCTTTGTTTTTCATATGTACCTTCTCAAACATTTTGACAAGGTTTTTACACAGAGAATTGCACATGTTGAGAGGTTTTTGAGTTGTGAAGTGCATTATAAGCCAGATGTGATACACATACAATCTAGAAAACCTTCCCTCACAAGTGAAAAATTTCATGAAAACCTTCATTAATGGAGCATACTTCTTCAACAAGTACCTAAATGGGATGATGTGTGTATGGGTCTCCCTGTAGGGTGTTTTCAAGAAGGACCTATAATGTTAAGGATCCAAATTCATACCCTTAAACTAGTATTCTCCAAGATCAAGTATCCTTGTAGTAAGTGAAATAGCAGCCACTGAAAATGTAAACTCAACCCCAGATGTGATGGCCCTTTCCCCTTTCATATGAGTGATGATCCAATCTATCAACTGTTCATGAAAACCTACTTAACATACCCTTTTGCAAAACTCTAGACAATTTACATCTTCAAAAAATGGCTTGATGAAGGGTGATGAGTTGATTTCATTGAAGTTGGTAGGCTCATATCTAAGGATTTTGCCTCCTTTATGGTTTTTCTTCCTCTCTGGTGAAGAATCTCCCTCCATGATAGTAGAAACCCTAGAATCAGGAAAATGGAAAAAACATTGAGGAATGAGAGAAAAGATGAAATGAGGAGTTTGAGGAATGGAAATGATGGTAGGGAAATTTTTTGGAGATGGATAGGGATTGAAAGAAACTTATGAAGCCTAAATGAAGTGAAATGAGGGAAAGGAATGCTTCCGAGAAATTGAAAAACAGAGCTTCTAGAAAATGTACCCAAACTGCTAGGTATGAGCTAGGGTTTAGTTAAAGGTAAGGAAATTTGATGATTTATAGGTTGTTTAGTGAATCAAAGTGTATTTTAAACACGTATAGAGGTGTTAGGTAGAAGAGTTACATGTTTAGAATATCAAAACTAGACAAACCATCAGTTACCCTAGCTTACAACATGAAAAATTTACCTAAAATCCTAGATGAAGAGAACTTGCATTTGAATTCATCTTGATAAAGGAAAAAGGTAACAAGAGTGTTATACTTACTTGTATACAAGCTTAAATTAGAAAAAAATTATATTGCAAGCTCCAAAGTTGAATTTGGGTGAGTTTTGAAAGGTTTCGAGCTACTCTGGTAGGCCTCAGAAGCGTAGCGCCGACAATGTTTTACCAAATATGCCTAGAAACTCGTGTTTTTTTCTCCAATGAAGGGGAGATATCGATGAATAAAGGAGAATAGAAGGCAAATGAAATGAGTTTGGGACCTTTTGAGTTTTTATAGGCAATTATGATTCCCTTTTGAATAGAAATGGACCCCACATACCTTTCCAAAACCTGATTTTTCACCTTTAGAACTGAGCCACTTTGGAGAGCTAAAACCTCAATTTCTTTTTACCTTTTTGAATAGTGAGACTTCTTCTTTGGAACCTTTGAGATTTGAAACCATGAAGTACTTATGAAAAGTCATCAAACTTATGCCAAAGAGTTGTTTATCATGATTCATTTAATGTTGGATTTACACAAGATGATGATGGACCTTGAAACCCTAGTGACTTAATGAAGATATGAGACTGAGAGGAATGGTAATGATGATGACTGATATAATGAAAACATATTTTTATTATGATTCCTTTATCTGAGTGAGCTAGGCGACTAGCATGTGTGATTTTTCCAAAAGAATGAAGACATTCCTAGACAAACTAGCCAGTGACCAAATTTTACTCTGTAAACCTAGTGACATGATAAAATTTGACCTTGAGACTCCTGACAGACTTGGTAAAATAATACTTGATCTTTGGTGATGAAAAACAAGACTGACACTAACAGTGACCAACATGTAAAAAGATGTGCGTTAAATGGTCAAGCAAGGAGGGTACAAAGACTCAACACAAGCTCACGGGATGAGCCCAAGTGCTTGTAAACATCAAGGAAAAACCCAAGGAAGGATCTGAAATTGGATGTAGGCCAAAAATTTGGAGGGTGTTGTAGTTTCTACAACACTTGGTGACACACTGGTTGAACTCCAGCTTCTCTGTTTTGGTTATTGACAGCACATGGCCTTGGTCTTTCAGGGAGTTTTGAATCATTGTGCGGGTTACTTTGGCTTGCCCACTTACCCCATGGACAAACAAAGTTCACCTTTCGTCAACTTAATTAAACAAAAAAGCAAGCGTCAACTTGAGCACAATGTTTTGAAATTGGGAAGGGTAGTTTGGCTCACGAGTTAAAAAAATCAGAGTACAAGTTTTCATCCCTAGTGTTGCTCCGATGCCAACAGGCCTAGATAGTACCTCGATGGAGTCACATAGGAACACATGCACTTATCCATTTCCAACAATCCTGGTTAGTACCCTTGTGGAGTTGAATGCTTCACCTCTCTGCACAGGAAGCCTTTCTCTTCTTTCGCCTTTGTATTTTTTTATTTTTTTTTAAAGAGGGTTGTGCATAGGAAATTATTTATTTTTGGGGCGGAAGAGGGATCCCGACTTATTGAGGGTAGAAGAGGTTGTTCCTTTAGAGAAGCATGTAAGACCTCTGTCATAGGTTTGCTCATTTAGATTTTTCCCTTCTCTCTTTCAACTATTTGGATGAGCATGAACACACAGAGCAGAAGACTGAGTACGGGCATGGAGTTTCCTAGTGTGGACCCAAGTTCATGGTTGGACCCAAGCTTCCATTGCAAACAACTCATATTTTCCATCAAGGCTTCATTAGCTGAAGGTTATAACCAAGCAAAGGGAAGACAGACATAGGACTGGCCAAGTATTGCAGTGTCACAAGACTCTTTAGATCTCAGCCACATACTCATTCAAAATCTAGAACTGGGTAGAACGCAACACTTATTTACAAAACCAAAAATAGCAGGATACTAAGCAAACAAAACAAACGAAATAGAAATAGGAAAGTAAAATGAAAAGACAAGAAGCAAAAAAAGTGATCAAGAAAACAAACCAAACCAAGTCAGCAAGCAAACAAACATGCAAACCAAAAGGAAAAGACAAGCACAAAAGCAAACACTACTCCTACTCCTATGCTAATCGTTCGAGGTTACGTGAAATGAAATTTCTAGTGAAGCCACCATTGGTGCACCTGACCTACAACCAAAAAGATACAAGCGATTAAAACAGAAAAAATAGTGTGCAACAGAAAATACAAATCCTTGACAAAACTGCACACAAGAGAGGTCTCGTCTCTCAGCAGTAATATGTGTCACAACCAGTCAACACACATACTTACCTCTTCAGTGACTACAATTTTTCAACAAACCTCGAAGGCCTCTTGCGAGTGTGTTTTCTTCTACACCAAGTTTCTTAGCGAGTGTGAGGAAGGACTGAAACTTGTTACCTGCAACATGACTCACCAAATAAGATTTTTCCAACCATTCAGTAATTGGATCATAAAATTCGTGATGGTTGTTTTGAATGAATCATGATATTTGAGAAGATGGATTGTCGATTTTAGAGAGGGGATCACTATGGGAATCTGGTACAAATAAATAGATCTCATCATTCTTGTCGGTCATGAGGGCCTTCCATAGCCATCAGTGCAGGCTGAATTTCCTCACATGCTTGACCGAAGTTTGAGGAGAAAGATGTTACATGGTGAATATCATAGTGCGCGAAGTGACTGTAATTGGATGTACTTTTGGGAAAATGATAAACTAAATGAAAACCACCCAAGATAGAAGATAAATCAGACCATTTGGTCAAGATGCCAGATTCCTAGTTTAACATGAACAAAGAAAAATTTTGAACAATCTTGTGAACACTTTGAATGAGGGAACCAAGTTCGTTGTGTGCTAGATATGATAGAACACCCACCTGAAACTGGTGAAAAATTGCGTAGAAATCATGGCCATCACAGAAGTGTAGAAAGGATGTCGGCACTCTAAATGTGTGTAACGAGTTGGGGTGTGGTGAAATGAGAGTAACAAGATTCACATGATAGTTTGTGCACTTGTCATCACACAGGGATATTGTTGGTCTCATGAGCGAGCATATTTGATGTGAAAAAATTTCAAGAAGACCAAGGAGTTTATTACGAGAGAGAACACCTGATATGTATGATTCCAGACAAAAATAGTCTTTGCGATAATAAGCTTCAATGTTCCATGATTGCATGAGGGATGGACACTCCCAATCCGAATTGGATGTAAGAGAGGTGCATGAAGACGGACATGTTGTAACAAACTCATGGATTCGGTCATTAGTGAAAAATTGAAATTTTGAAATATCACACTTGGAATAGTAAATATCTTTTACATGAGGATCCATGTTGAGTGGAACCATGGAGATAGACAGATTGTGCATTAGAAACAAGATCTGATTTTGTTCGAGGGGCTTACCAGAGTCACGAGGTCTTGACATAACCATCAATGGATGTAGAAGTGCTCAACTCCCTCACACGTCCCGAAACTTTCCAGAATTGAAAAATTGCATTTTGAGATGTGAACCAGATCATGCATGGCTTGAGGATGGTTATTGTTGTTTATTTCAAAAATGCTCTTAGTATAACAACCATCTCTGTCACAGGCTTCATCGAATTTTTCAGCTTCAGCAAGCTGCCTTGACGAGCTATCTTCATGCAACACACAAGATGATGACAAGTGGGAAGAGTCATGTGCATTGAGACTGTTTTCATCATGGACAACCTCACTAGCTTGTGTTAATCGAGGATATAACTCATCAAATCAATAATCAAGAGAATTGGGGATATCTCCATCATATGTAGATGCGCTGTGAATGGTAGGACACAAGAGCAAGTGAGGTGCAAAGGAAGTTTCGATATGGACATCTTCTTTGACCGGTGCACATTCCAGATCTGAGTTAGAATGTACATGAAATAAGAATAGATCACATGATGTGCTAAAGTGTTCATCACAACATACGGAAGCATCGAAGTGATGACATCCCAAGACTAGAGGTTGATCAAAAGAATTAATTGTGCATGATGTTTCACCAAGATTCACAGATTGATAATCGATGAAGAATGGAAGCTCAATGCTTTGATGTGAACCATTTTGAAACATAGAAGAGGAATTGATTGTGTCTTTTCCTGCATAATGAGACTGCCTTTCACATTATCGCAATTTGAGCTAGAAGCTTGAGAATCAAGAGAGTGCGCACAGCTAGCTTGTGAAGTGGATGGTTCAAGTGAGTCATGGTACAAGGAGTCATGGCTTGTAAATGATGGAGGATGGAAGAGACAAAGATTAGACTTGAGACTTGGGTTACGAACGGTGATGTCCTCTTATGAAATGGAGGAATGAGTCTTAGCCATAGGCTTTCTGAGCCATTCTAGAATTTCCTCCGTTGGAGTGGCAGATGGCTGAGAAGATGGGTTGGGAACATGTTGTGTAGATTTATCATCTTTGTGAACATTGTGAGGGTGTACCCACTGCGCACATTTTTTATCTTTCTGACTACTACGAGGGGGCACTTGCTTTGAGACCAGAAATGGAGGAGGACAAGGAACAAAGAAGGTGTTGGGCTCCTCCTCTGCAAACTGAGGGGCCTCAAGGTCTGCAAGAATCGAGGGAGAAGTGAAATCGAGAGGCTCACTGTGTCAGGAAACATGAACTAGGAATTTCAGCTCCTGGCTCATGAAGTAAGGTCAACAAACCGTTGAGGAATTTCATGATGGAGGTGAAGGAAGCGGTTAGGAAAGTCCTCAACTGATTCTCCAGGCTTGATTCTTAAACAAGAGATTCTTTCATATAAATCTTGGTGGTTACACTTATTAAAGGCTTGATGGATCTCGTTGAGGAGAGTGAGAAGGGAATGGAAGGAAGCAGGTGGCAGGGTTTGACACCACTGATTAACACAACGTTCAAGGGTGAGGAATAAAATTATGCAAACAAGCTCATCACTATCGATTTCATGAGATTCACAGAAATGAAGAAAATCATAAATTTTCTTGGTTACAAACGTTCTATCCTGACCATCAAACTTTAACAAGGACAAGTGATCGAGAAGCTCATCGGGGATTGATAGTTGATTAAGGGAGAAATGAGAGAAACACCCCAGGAGCACGAATTATCTATGATCCATTTGGTAAGAGATTCAGACCAATTGTAATGGGCTCAGGTTTACATCTGGCCCTCCTTCTAGTGCAAAACTATTGACAATGTTGGACCCACTAACATTTAGGGGATCTCCCTCGTATGAAGTCCCAACTAGACCTCACACCATTTGGTGTAGGAGTCCCATCTGGTACGATGGACTGATTTCCATTATCGTAAAGATATGCCTTAGCTCTTGCTTGTTAGCACATGAGAGTGGTCTTCTTCATCTTCAAACAATGAGGTTCGTGTCCCTGGTGAGTGCTAGTGTTACTTGTGTCAAGGTTCTTTCACCACAGACGGAGAGGATCAAATTGAGTCTCTAATCAAAAGGGAAGAGTCCCAACTCTGTCAAAGACACACAACATAATAGGACGTTCACCGCTTCCGATGGATTAGTCCACACGAATGTGGCATCCATAACACACACTTGAAGGGATAGCACATACATCACTCAACGGAGTAGTCTACGTCAATGCGACAGTCATTATAACAAGTTCATGGGAAAGTTTATGTCTAATGTCAGGTGAGGCAGGCCACGTGGGTAAGACAACATTAACAACTTATAAAACAAATTTCCATAAACATATGTATTAGATCAACCAAAATAGTTCAATTGTTTTAACACAGGTTAAAGCAACATGATTACAATGTTCCAAGATTAGTCTTACAAACAATTACAATACATGTGTGAAAACGTGCTGGCTTGTTATTAAGCTTCTGAATTAAGCAAAAGATCCAAGACACATCAGTACACCATACATCACTAACCCCATAAGGGGGGCGTTGGAGCCATTGCTCCCTCCTCAAAGAAAAGATTATAGACTCTCAAGGCTATGTGGGAGGAGCCAAGGTGAAAATTCGTTTGCATGTACAAATGAGGGGTATTTATAGCCAAGGGTGAAACTGGCCCTTGTGACTGTTCAACTTCCCTCATGACATTTTGACTTTCATGACTTTTCAAATTTACATGACTCTTCGGATTTACATGTGGGTCTCTTGGACTTCCATGTTACATTACATTGATTTACAATAGTATGGCCCACAATAGTGATTTTGTAGAGATGAATCATGACATGACTTGACACGACAGAACTAGTGTGTTCATGTTGCTGGTGGTGTGCATGTTGAGCTGCAGTGTTGCTAAGTGATGGATGTGCTCTTAGTTTATCATAGCTTCACCTCCGCATGGCAAGGTGTGTGGAGTCCTCGATGGTATTCGTGTTCGCTTGATGTTGCATGTGCACATCACTCCTTCGTTTGTACTTTAGCATGCTCAACGTTTTCGTCCGTTCTCGAAAAATATCCTCGCATGCATTATCCTTTCGCAAAAAAATATCCTCGCATGCATTATCCGTTCGCGAAAAAATATCCTCGCATGCATTGTCCATTAGCGAAAAAATCTCATCGCATTCATTCTTTGTTTGTTCATTCATGAACAAATCTCCTCGCATGTGCTCTCCTTCATCTCGTTAGTCGTCGCTTCATGTCTCATCTATGTACCTGTATCTACAATCACTCATGACGAGACGATGTCAAATCGATAAATCTCCTAGTCTACCATGATGCATTATCTTTTGCCTTCGGATGCAGGTGACTGAGAGAGAGGACAAGGATCTTGAAACTATGCAAGGCATATTTCATGTTGGGATGCGGGCACTAGGCACTACCGGTGAAAATCGCGTAGAATTCACTGGGAGAATGAGATGGACAATCTGGATCAGTAGTGATTGTTCGTGGTATCTAGCTCGGCTAGTGGGCAGATCTATGCAATTTTTTTAGGGAAGGAGTGCAAGCAGCACACAGGCTTGGCAGATAAAACCACGAAATTCCTCTAGGGAGCTGGCAACAGGCTGCATGAGGCTTGTCGGGAAAAAATGCACATTCTTTTTCAGGGAGCTAGCAGTGCGTTGCAAGAGTGCTACTGGAAAAAATTGCGCAATTGCTGAGAGGTTGGCCTACTAAAAATCCATGCACAGTTTCTGAGCTGAGTGAGATGCTGGGTAGCTGGGGAACTTCTCATGAAATCTACGTAGCTTTCCGGGTAAGTAACAGGTCAGCTGACTGGGTGACTGGCTAGAAAACTACAATTTTTTGAGGGAGATAGTGACAGACACTAGGTGTTTGTCCAAAATTTCTGTGGAATTTCTTCACTTAGTGGAGCGGGCATTCTTTGCATATTTTGTAAAAAAATTTGGGGGAGTGAGTATCATGGTCACTGCCTGGTCAAACTCTCCAGTTGACTAATTGGAGGGCTAGTTGATTCGCTTGCTGAGAAACTTATTCGTTGTTCTGGGTGACAGTCAATCTAGTCGATTCTAAGATTGCGTAGTGCAGGCTGCCTGGGAGACAGCCTCAATCTCTATGCAATTCTGAGCAGCAGTACATGTTCATTGAGGGCTACAACTATGCAATGCAACTCAACAAGGGTCTGATTTTTGGAGGGTGATCCAGTCGTCAGAACTTCAGCAAAAATGGATAAGTGTGTGAGCGAGTGAGATTGTGCATAAGAGACCTTGCAAACACACACTCAACATGACTAGATGACAAGATGCCTTAAACCATTAAGACAAAATACATTCATTGTGACTAACTGATGGTATAAGTGACAAGCGCGACACTTGTGATAGATTGTTGAACGACTACGATGATGCTTGCATGACAGTGCATACAACATTGTGTATGATTGCGATGGATTTTTACATATCGAATACAACTTATACACGTGAAGCGGGACCTTTTGCATGGCCAGAACATGGCTGCAAGCGTGACATTGTGACCAACATGAAAAATGATGTTCATTTAACGATTAATCGAGGAGGGTGTGAAGACTCAACACGAGCTCATGAGATGAGCCCGAGTGCTTGAAAACATCAAGGAAAAACCCAAGGAAGGCTCTGAAATTGGATGCAGACCAAAATTTTGGAGGATGTTGGAGCCGCTACAACACCAGGTGATGTAATTTCCAACGTTTAGCGTTAGAAAAAGGCTTAGGGAACTTTGAAATCTGGAGATATACAACGATGCCTCCATACCAAGGACCTTGTGAGGACATAAGAAAAATATATTTTTCTGTAAATTATTCTCCATAAGTACTATCTCCTTCACAAGGAAATTTCGAGATCAATTCTGTGAAAACCAAAGACTTCTTCGATTTAGCTGACATAAATTCGAGATCAAATTCTTGCAAAATAATAATCCATTATTATATTTTCCCCCAATCACTCACCTACTGATGGAAAATTGAAATGGATCGATGTTAGCTACTATAAACATTTTTCTCCACAAAATATAATGACAGAGTTGCTGAATAGCATGAACTGTTGCTAAATCAAATTTCTCAATATGAGAATAGTGGAGTTCAGGACTAGCTAAGCCACGACTTAGATAATAAATCCCATGCTCTTTAAAGGTGTCACCTTCCTCAACGAAAACCATATCGATAGTTGATTCTACTTCCACGAGGTACAAAAGGAAATATCTACTATAATAAGGTGGATTCAAACGAGGAGTAGAGGTCAATGCCTTTTCCAAAGAATCGAACGAGCATTGAGTGAATTTTTCCCAAATAAATGAAACCCATTTCTTAGGTAAATGCATAAATCCTTTTGTGATCTCAATGTAGTTCACATTAAATATCCTTAAAAAATTGGCGTTTCCTTGAGACTTTGAAGTTGATGAATATTTGATAGGGGAGGCAACTAAAGTATTGTCTCAACCCTGAAAGGATCAACAAGAATCCCTTTGTTATAAATGATGAATCCCAACAACTGTCCATATGTAATCGTGAAAATGCACTTCTTAAGGTTCAAACGAATTTTATAATAATGACATCTCTCAAAAATTAGGTGAAGATGTTTTGGATGTTCCATTCTCTTACAAGAGAAAGCAACTAAATCATCCAAATAAGCTTCAATTATATGTTTGATGTCGTGGAAAGCATATGACATAGCCCGCTAAAAGGTAAACCCACATTTTTAAGGCCCAAAGGCATTTTCCTATATGAAAACATACCCCAGGGAAATATAAATGTTTTCTTATGTTGATCTTTAGGACGAATTATTATTTGATTATGTCTAGAACATTTGTCCATGAAAGAAAATATTTCATTCTCAACACACTCATCACTAGTATGATTTATAAATGAAGTGGGAAAATTTTCTTTTGTATAGGATTTATTCAAATCATTGAAATCAATGCATAAAAAGATTGTTCCTTGGTTTTTGTCCACAGGTACTGGATTGGAAAGCCATACATTTAAAGGAACATGGTAGATGAAACCTACCTTAACCATCTTCTCTACTTCTTCCTTGATAGCCGCAACTTTCCTAGGGTTGATCGTTCAAAGCTTTTGATGCACAAGCTTTGTGTTTTCATAAGTATTAATCTCATGTTGAACAATAATAGGATCAATCCCAAGCATTTCCTTATAATGCCAAGTGAATACATCTCTAAAATCCTTAACGAGATTAGTGTAAATTTTTATTTCTTCTAGGAAACACTCAACCCTAAAGAAGATATTCTCGATAACATTTAGATTCTTGAAAATGTTCACTGAAATAGTTTTCGAAATATTAGCCATGTTATCTTTGGCAGAAATATGTACTATAGCCAAAGGGTTTAAAATTTTATGAACACTTCCTTAAGAAAGAGGACTAGACAAACTTGATTCAACTTTACACAAATTAGGGAGAAAATAGGACCAATGATGCAAATCATCCCACAGTCTCTCTACACTAGTCGTTGCTTCTAGAATTACCTCCTCAAATGGTAAAAAGATACCAAGGTAATCCATAACCAAAGTGGAATCAATTTCCATACTGGTGCCACATCATCATCCACACCCTCTACTGAAAGAGAGATGGGATCCGAATCTATAGAATTAATAATATATTGATATGCAATTTCTACTACAGATATCAGATAAGCCATCCCACCCATTTTCCCTTCTTCTAATGTGGCTATAGGAGGGGGAAAGGGCCAAGGATCTGAAAAATAATGAGTTTTAAAAGAACATTGAAGAGGGACCACCTGGAGGATGAAATGGAATTAACATGATCCACGTGAGGTGGAAGATCAAAAGTACTCATCAAAGAGGAATACATTGCAACTCCTAAATTCTCAATAGGTTGCTTGGTATTCTTCACCAAGGGGATAGTGGAGTTAGTAGATGCATTAGGGTCATTGGGAGAATAGGCTAACTCATCAATCATAACAATTCTCCCTTCATAAGGAAAACATAGGATGTAGAATAAATAAGAGACAAAGAAATACATCACATAAACCCAATTTTGACCCAGAAAAATATTATAATAAATATTAGCATCAACTATCTCTACTTCCACGTTAACAACATTTCCCCCTACACAAATAGGGAAGGCAGATAAAATCCCATGAGGACTTTTAGAATGACCATTGAATGCAGTTAAGAGAGTAGGAGAGGCAAGAACTTCAGGGGACTCAATAGCTTTCCAACATGACACATGTGGAAGCCCCTTCATAAACTACAGTTTGAAATATGGTCATCTTACGACATGTGGATTTAATCTAAAAAGCCATATGATGAGGGAGTCTATTTTTAACATTTAACATATCAAATGTAATATTAGAGATATTTTCGGGTCAAATGCTCCAATCATAATGAGAAAAGCACTCCTCTGCACAGGACATGACTGGAGTACCTCTAACATTGACATAGCATAGGGTCTTTGAGCTAAATCTACAACAATGGAATAGTTTTGAGCCACCCTAGAATTTAGATTATAAGTCGATCGTTTTGAGGAGCCTTTTGGCATCCAAGGAATAGATTCAACTGTAAGCCTCTCTATATGAATAGGTTCTTGAGTATCGAAAGCACTTTTAACCTTAGAAGATTTTGGCTCTCAATAATCATGAGCTCTAGTTGAAATACGAACATGAAACTTAACCATATACACATTTGATGTAGATTTCCCTTCTTAGTTTCCCCCTATAGGGGTTCCAGTACTAGCATTCAATCCAATAAGTAATTGATGCCCTTGGAGAAAAGGGTTAATGATTTGGGAACTAGAAGAACCTTACTAGGCTAACCAGCACTGAGCATCTTGAATCTTGGGGAAAATATGAGTAAGATAATCCCCACTACATAACCTGCATGGGAATTTAGCCTTCTTTTTAGACTCCTCATTTCCCTCACCAGTGTCTTCACTAGGTTTATTCGCATTCCCCTTCCCTCCCTTATCTTTTTTCTTTCCACTTCCTTTCTTCTTCCCATTGCATTGTTGATTTCCTTTGGGATTCGATGACTAAACAACATTCACCGCTAAAGGTTGAGAAGGAGGAGACACTGACGACGTAATCTGTCACAGAAGCATATTGTAATGAAAACTACTATAATTTATTTTAAAAACTAGTCATACTACTATCGATCAATCCTATGTTGGCATGGGGTCCTAGTTTTGATTTGGCAAGATCGATTTTATATCTAGGACCACTAGGAAAAATATTATAGAGGACTCCAGACTAGGAATAAATAATCTCTAATTATTGGGCTCTAAAGATAGCATGTTCTTTAGTGAACACTTCTGATAGTAACACATCCTTAGATATCTCCAACTGTAATTATTTCAGACACCATTCTAGAATAAATTCATCAGGGATATAAGAATTATTCAACCTCTTCATTCTGCGCCACCCTTGGATGTGGTCAGAAATATGGGTAGCCTTATCTTGCTCAAAATTGGCTAGAAGTTCAATTCTGGCATCATAACGGACAAGTAACTGAAAATGTTTGAGAAAAAATATAGCTAACCCTCCAAATGTAGAAAAGGACCCCCCTTTTAAATCGATATACCATTTTTCTGCGTTTCCAATTAAGGTTCGTTGAAAGACTCGTAACCTAATTGAATCATAAATCAAAGAATTTGATGACCACCATAAGTAGAAAGTGGTTACATGGTAAACCAAATCCTCACCAGAATTCCCTTCAAAATTTGGTATATCATATGGAAGCTTAGTAGGGACTGGAGGCCAAGTTGGGTTGTAGCAGATCAGATCATTAGTAAGTTTTGAAAGATATGGAAAGTTAAGAGTTTCCAGGAATGGTAAGCATGGAGGGACTGCATAATTCTAAGTTCCAAGAGTGGAATTCCCAACATTTGAAACATATAATCCTAGATTTCGAGAGGCATGAAGCTTCCAAGGATTACAAGTTGATCTAGGTGGATCTCTAGAAAGTACCAGGGGAATGGTACAAAGGATCAAAAACTCAAAGTGACAAAAACTCTATAAACTTAGCATCAGATCGAATTTCTTGTCAACCTAATTCCAACAGTGTGAATGACACTCAAATTGGAGCTCATATGAAGAAGTTAGAGCAAGTCAAAGTTCATGTTTGACTTGGACAGGTGGCAGGAGAAGATGACGTAGCAGAAAGTGAATGGGGAAGTGCCAAGTGGCAGGCCGCCATTTTCCCCACATTTCACTGATCGCAAAAGGCAGAGGTCTGCGGGTTGAGGAATCGGCCCCCAACACTACCGGGTTGCAACTGCGATATTGCAATCACAAATCAAAGGAAAATCAACGGTTTCAAATCATTCCTAGGCAAGAAAAGTTGCGATGCAATAATTGCATATCACAATCGCAGAGGGAAGAGCTTCATGAATCGGCCCCACCAAAGTCAGGTTGCGTTGTGTTAATCACATATCACAATAAAAAAGGGAACGACATTACATAATCGACCCCGACAAGATCAGGTTGTGATTTCCATATCACATATCGCACATCGCACCACGTATTATCCCAATAACAAGTACCACCCTGGTTCCATCGATTACGATTTGGGAAGTCTTTCCTTGGATCCGAAAATTTATGTGTTTTGGTTCCTAATTTCATCAGGTCCACCTTTATCGCAGATCACTCATTGCGTAATGTAAAGGCACAAAATTTGTCCACCAGTTTAAATCTGTTAATACGCAGGTTTCCATGTTAAAGTTGTCATTTGAAGTGTTAAATGCATAGTTAAGGAATAAAGTGGGAAATAAAATGTGGGAACTATTTTCCAGTGGTTATTACTATGTTTAAACAGGCTATTACCTCCGCACTATTCAGGGACTAAGGTTCTTAGTTGTTGAAACCAACAACCTAAATTTATCATTTCAACTAAAATTGTTATTCTGTAAAACTACCCGAATAAGTTATATATTGGGCATCCACACATCGAGAAGGGGGAGAGAAGTTGTAGGATTTCTCAAAATACTATTGTAGAGCAGTGGCACCTACTCCTAGTAGGTGGCTAGAACCTTGCCTCAAGTGTCTAAAGGTTCCAAGAGGTGCAGGAAGCCATTTTATCAGAATTGGGAGTTCGGAAAGGCATTTTTGCACGATTTGTCTCCATGATTTCAGTGATGTTATATGTTTCTAGAGTTGGACTTTCCATTTGTCATTTATATTCTAGATTAGAGGTATAGGGTGTTTATTTAAAGTTGACTTGTACTTCTTCTCTTTTCATGCCACTTAATAAATGAAGGCCTCCCCACTATTGAGCCATGCCCGGAGACATAGTCCAAATTGGACTAACTCTATAATCAAATCTCTGTGTCTTGATATCATGCATGATTATGTCTTTAATCTTCATTTATAAGCTTAGTTACATGTAATTCTGATGCACCTATAAGAAAACAATCCTGGATCAAGTGGTATCAAACTAGGTCTTAGTTGATGCAAGTTTCATGAGTATGCTAACCAAAAACAAGCTTGAAAGGATGTGCACTACAAAGAGGAGACATGGCAGATGTTGAAGTGCATTGGGAAGAGAAGCGACCCTTTTCTGATAGGAAATTACCTGTGTGAATGACCGAATGTGCAGCCATGGAGGATGATAAAGAAATGCACGAAGCATTCCTGAGGATGTCCCAAATGGTGGACATCATGTATGGTGCATATGAGAAAATAAGAGAGGAGGAGAAAGGAAAGTATGAAATCAATGCTTCATCCACATGTTCCGATGCTTATGCATCTTATTCACCGCCTTCCTCGTCTTCTCGTCCCTTGAATGAGGAGATTGACCAGACGCTTCAAGAAGAGAATTTTGAATTAAAGAGGCTACTACAAGAAGAGAAAGAGGAGAAACAGATGTTGCTACACCAGCTGCAAGCTAAGGACGAGGCTTTGGAAAAGTTGTAGTGTAACTCCTGTGAGGTAAAGAGCAATTCTTTGACTCTGTGTATTTTTCCTAATAATGTTTTCACTGCTTTTGAAGAACATACCATAGGTATCAGCTCCAAACTATTAAAGAGAATGAGGTATGAGGGGAAAGGCCTCAGCATTAATGGCCAGGGCATCATAAACCCCATCAAAGTAGCGGAATTACCCTGACATAAAGGACTTGGGTATGTCAGGAAGGAGATTGGGGACTATGCTAAAACATCCAGTGAACCATCAACCTATGGCAGTATGCATTGCAGAAAAAGAGCTAAGGCAAGCTCTCGTTACCATGATTGTACTAGAGAAAAATAAGAAAGGTATAACAAGTCTCAGTATTCTAATGTTCATTTTAATTACAATATTATTGTTAATAATGAACGAAAATCATGGCATAGAACAACTTGCAGTTTTTTTGGATTGCATAACCATGTGTTTGCTAAGTGCTGGAGAAGAATAACAACATGAAATAAGATAAGGCATGAAAGACCCTCTCCAAGGTAGGAAAATAAGAGGAAGGTAAAGACGATCTAGAGGAAGATGAATTATTGTAGTCATTGCAACAGAGGTGGTCAACAAAGAGCCATGTATCAGAGGCTCCATCCATAGTAGTGTCATAAGGACAAAGCATCCGTGCATGAACTAGGTGAAACAATTGTTCGACCAGTAAATGTGCCATAGGGAGATGACCCATTCACTTTGAAGGAGAAGGTGAAAGATGGTTTTTCTATATGTGGTAGAATATCATGGCCTTGTTTTTAAATCATGTGTTTCATATTTAAACTATAGAAGTGATGATGTGTTTTCGATCACTAGTTGTAGCAGCAATGATGTTTGGCCTTATTTTTGTAAGTCATATGTTGTCGTGATGATGTGTTTTCCATCACTTGTTGAATAATAAATGGTGTTTGGCCATATTTTGTAAATCATGTGTTGAAGTGATGATGTGTTCTCCATCACTTGTTGAAGCAACCATGTTGTTTGGCCTTGTATTGATAGCTAGGGTATTGTTTCCATTTTATGTAGACTTGACCACAGAGTATGTGTTATAAAATCATGGCAAGTATAGGATGCTTGGCTTGATATTGGTCATAGATTTAAGCATGTAATTTTCAAGAGTATTGTACTACAGGTTTGTAGAGGATGTAGGTGTCAACTCATCGCTTATGGATCTAAAGTACAAAGGTGAAGGAGAAGGAGGGATGGACCTGTTAGGAAACTTGTGGTGTAGAAAATGCACACAATAGCTGTAGATTATTTTAATGCTTTTGGAGGACCAAAATCTCTTAATGGGGAGGATTGATCTAGGTGGATATCTAAAAGGTACTAGTGGCATGGTACAAAGGCTCAAAAACTCAAAATGGCAGAAACTCTATAAACTTAACATCAGATTGAAGTGCTCATCATCTTGATTCCAATGGTTTGAATGACACTCAAATCCGAACTCATATGAAGAAGTTAGAGCAAGTCAAAGTTCATGTTTGAATTGGACAGGTGGCAAGAGAAGATGACATGGTAGAACTCCCCGCAAATGGGGAACTTCCAAGTGGCAGGCTGCCATTTTCCCCGCATTTCATTGATCGTAAAAGGTAGAGGTCTGTGGATTGATGAATTGGCCCCTAGCACTACCGGGTTGCAATTGTGATATCGCAATCATAGATCGGAGGCAAATCAGCAGTTTCAAATCGGCCTCAGGCAAGAAAAATTACGAATTGTGAAGTCTTTCCTCGGATCCAAAATTTTATGTGTTTTGGTTAATAATTTCGTTGGGTATGCCTTTATCGTAGATCTCTCATCGCTTAATGTAAAGGCACAAGGTTTGTCTTTCAGTTTAAATTACTTAATACGTCAATTTCCATGTTAAAGCCATCATTTGAAGTGTTAAATGCATAGTTAAGGAATCAAGCGGGAAATAGACTGTGGGAACTATTTCCGGTCGTTTTTACTATGTTTAAATAGGATGTTATCTGTGCACTATTCAGGGACTAAGGTTCTCAATTGTTCAAACCAAAAACCTTAATTTATCATTTCATCTAAACTTTTTATTCTGTAAAACTACCTGAATAAGTTATATATTGGGCATTTGCATAGTGAGAAGGGGGAGAGAAGCTACAGGATTTCTCAAAATACAATTGCAGAGAAGTAACACCTACTCTTGGTAGGTGGTCGGAACCTTGCCTCAAGTATCTAAAGGTTCTGAGAGGTGAAGGAATTTCTTTTATCAGAATTGGGCAATTGGACAGGCATTTCTGCATGATGTTTCACCACGATTTCAGTGATGTTGTCTGTTTCTAGAGTTGGGCTCTCCATGTGTCGTCTATATTCTAGATTGGAGGCATAAGGGTGTTTATGTAAAGTCGACTTGTACTTATTCTCTTTTCATGCCACTTAATAAATGAAGGCCTCCCCACTATTGAGCCGGACCTGGAGACGTAGTCCGAATTGGACAAACTCCGTAATTAAATCTCTGTGTCTTGATCTTATGCATGATTATGTCTTTACTCTTCATTTATAATCTTATGTTTTCATGGTTCTTTAATAAGCTTAGTTACATGTAATTCTGATGCACTTATAAGAAAAAGATCCAGGATCAGTAGTAGAAGTGGTTGAACTATAAGGAAAACCTTGTAGGCTAGGGGTATATGGAGGGTATCCACCCCCCACTGCGAGATTACTAGTCGTGGGAGAACTTCCTCCAAACATAGTATTATATGAAGGGGAGAGCCCCTGGTAAGGATTCCAAGCACTAGCTAAAGGAGGAAAAATGTGTGAAGTACCAACAATATGGAAGGGCATACTCCCCAGTTGACCAAATAAATGAGAGAGATTTCCAGGCCCAAAAAAACTAACAGAAGGATATACCAAGCCCTAACTCCCTTGAAAAGCATTAACATTTTGAGCATGGCTAGAGAAAGGCATTAATCCTACATTTACAAATGGATTGGAAGGAGAAACGTGTCCACTTCCAAGTGAAAAACCTTGTAAATATGTTGAACCACTAGCCTTCGAAGTCATAGATATGAACGTAGTAGAAAGTAAGGTTGATGAGACTGAGGGAATCCAACTAGATGGAATTCCAAAAGGATAAGCACCAGTGAAAGGAGCAAAAATTTTGGGTGCCCCCACCCGAACCTGGAATGGAGGTAGAGCCAACAACTACCATACTAGGTGTAATAGTAGAGATAGCAAGAACACCTCCTCCTATAGTTGAAGGAGTATGTACACCAGTTTTATCGGCATCCATACTTGTGCTAGTGACACTAGTCATTGAGAAGAAAGAAGAAGAGTGAACAGGGCCTATCAACCTATGAGTCTGAGTACCCACGTATGATACAATGTAAGGAAGATGAGAAGGAATAGGTTCTGTAGGAGACGTAGGGGACTTAGAAACGTCTTCAATTTCTCCTTTGTATTATGATTGGAAGAGTACTCTAGCAAGCATCGAAGCATTTCCACCTTGATTATGGACTAGACTACGTTCACCCTTGGAGAAGGATATGTCTTCGTTGCATTAGCTAGCACTGGTTCAAAAGAACCAACAAAATTACTCCTACGCCTTCTAGGTGAAGGCTCAACACTCACAGGTGAAAGCCCACAAAGCCTTCTAAACCAACGAACTGGTCGATCAACCACCTCTATATATAAAGAACAATTAAAGACTCAAACCACCTATGCCAAGCTAGGAGTAGAAAGCACTCTCTAAACAAATTCCTAAAGATATAACCAAGCAAGAAATTCCAAGTATTTCGTCTCCTGTTGATTAGGACTGAACACCAAAATACAAGAAAGGGAAGATAAGGACCTTACAAAGGTAGTTTTGGATGATGAGGGCCAAATCCTACCAGCAAAGGTATCAAATGCAGTTACACTGACCTCCAGACAATAGCCTTTGCTCATGCAAGTACCCAAGCTTTGCAAGGACACCGTCCAGAAGTATTATGAAATTGTTGCAACGTTTGCCTGAGGTATCACGGGCATTCCCCCCCACAGTGACTTGTGCTCTCCCTAAGAAAGGCAACTAAGGTCACTATCTCATGATCAGATTTCGGGTGGAACATTCGTGGGTGCAAGATCCAACAAGTAGGAGAAGGGGTATATCTCTTTCCTTACCTTCACACATCCTTTTGCTTGACTCCTGTGTTAGAGGATAGTTCTTGGAAAACTTAACGACACTGGATTTCCACTCATTAATAAAATTCTATGCTTTCAATTCAAGTGGCCTTGGATATTTTACTCTCCACACACCTATTCCAATGCCCTAAATTCCCTAGACTAGTTGTTATAGCATTATTCAACACTCATTTAGTTACTATGCTCTTATATGCCCTTGGGCAGCCTTTTCCCATTCAAACTTGGTCCTTTATTAAAAAATGTTTTTTTTTAATTCCATACATGACTCTGCCCTTATAAAAGCATGTGTACCCATGGGTACCATAATACCAAAACCTCGTACATAATTTAAAATATGAAAAAAATAAAAATTCCTATTTCTCGGGCAGGGTTTATGGGTTTCACTAAAAGCCCACATACAGGAGCATGTGACCTAATTGAATCAACTAATTTATATTGGTATTTATACACCTCATGGGAAGGCCTAAAAAATAGAAGGAGATAGGATATTGACATTATAGTCCTTTTGTCCCCAGGTCAAGTTGTTGGGACAAGGTCCCCTGGGGTCAATTTTTCAAATAGTTTTGTTATTTTTGTAAAGTCTCCGCATTTTGAGGAGCAGAGCGCGAATGTCATTAGAAGTCAAAGGGGATTTAGGAAGGTCAAAGCCCCTTAGTTTTTTCTAAGTCAAGTTTTTTTATGACCTATCCATGCTTTCAGGACTAGGGTATTGTATAAGAAGATGGTATAAAAAGGAGTCATAGAGAGTCATAAGAGATATCTAATATGGAGGGATGAATCTATAAGCAAGTGATCTAAGTCAAAATAGTTTGTTTTATGTACTGAGGGGAAGGGAAAGGATCTTGTAGCCATGTGCGTGGAGACCTTGGTAAGTCCACAGCTGAGTACACAAGCTCCTGCAACTATGTGCATAGGGAAGAAAGAGTCTGTAACAGAAGATCTAAAGTCTCTGAAAACTTGGATTAAAATGCTACTATGTGAGAAAAGGGTTATGCCATTGAATCAATGTTTAGAAGAGACTTGACGGGAACTACGAGAAGTGGAAAGATGTTCAGAAGAGAACTAGATTTAGGTGTTGAGTACAGTCCTCTATTGAGAGCATCTGATAGTGACGAAGAAAATAGTATTCTGAAAATGCCTCAAGGTGCACCACAGATGATAAAATAGGGTATTGCAGGAATACAACATCCATCCACTCCACATCCACCATCACCTCTACTCACACACCTACTCCTACACATCCACCTCCACCTCCACCTCCACTATTCAATATGGTGAATGTTATGAAGATGCCAATATTCAAGGGTCTGGGAACAGAAGACCCTAAACAATTTTGGTTTGTAGCAGATGCTGTGTGGAAGTCACAACAGATAACAAATGATGACCTAAAAATAGTGCAGTTGGTCACAACATTGCAAGATAGAGCATTGAGCTGGTATATGAAGTATTTTTCAAATCATCCAAATGTGACGTTGAAGGAAATGAAGGAAGCGCTAAGTAATGAACTCAAGAAGCCTAAGTCACAAGTCTAGTCAGTAACGGAGGTCAAAAAGATCTAGCAGAAGGTGAATGAGTTTGCATGAGACTTTGATTAGAGGTTGAAATGTTTACTGCAGCAGGCTAATATGCAGATCACAGATGATCAACACAAGGATTGGTATATTGCTTCGCTACTACCCCGTTTGAGATTTCCACTATCACAGCTGAAGATTGGAACCTAGGCTGAGGCATTGGAAATTGCTATGAAATTAGAAGCCTCACCTATTCAAGATATGAATCTGGGAGTGCAACAGATTCAGTCATAGTTGGCTAGCCTACATATGCAGTTGTAGAGCCTCAAGAAGGGAAAAGAAGTATAGAATGAGGTCCGTGCAAAAGTTTGGTGTTTGAAATGCAAGGGCCATGGTTGCGACGAGGATCGTTACCCAGTGTATCAGAATTACCTGGTTGGGGGAGGCCTTGTCCCCCTTAAGTCGAAAATATTGTTGGAACGAGTATGGGGGTGGTGCCATGGTGTGTTATCTGCCAAGTTAAAGGACAACATACGATGAATAATTTTCATTTACTGCAGAAGTTTGTGCAGACTCTCCAGCAGTTGTTTTGCAATTTCTATAAGTCTATAGGTCATGATGAGCGCCACTATTGAAGCTACGAATTAATGATGGAAATAACCCCAACCTATAGAATGCATATGGAGGCATGTCCTCAACCAGATCAAGGTGCAATTGTAGCACACAGAGGGTTCCAAGGGAGAGGAAGAAGATGAGGAGGAGGAGCTAGAAGAGGTCGTGGCCATGTCATTTGTTACAATTGCAGAGAACCAGGTCACTTTGAGCGAGATTGTCTAAATCCAACAGACCCCTCATGTCAATATTATCGACAGTTTGACCATGTCATAGAAGATTGTCCTCTTCTCATCATGAAGATGTAAGAAATGAAGTCCCATACCCAACAACCTACGCAACACATCCATATGTTGAGATTAGAATCGCATGAAGATGGGCCTAGTGTTAATATTGTTACATGAAGTGGTATAGCTACCGGGAAGGATAAAGGGAAACAACTAGAGGAAGATGGGTGGGTACGCAAGGTAGCTAATAAAGAAGCTAGATTCGATGTGAATAAGGCTAAGGATACTTTTATGGAGGCGAAGAAGAACTTTACAGATGTAGGGGCTTCCATGTCAAGGACTCAGAGTACATGCACAGTGAAGCCTAAAGATGTCAATACTATGCAGGAGGCAGAATCCTCACTGTTAGCATCATTTTTACAAACCTGCATGAAGCTCCTAAGGGATAAGAAGGAAGTAGAGGGAATGCAAGTGCTGATAGATAAATGTACTGGAAAGAATAACCCCCTACCTGAGTAGCGCGCAGTACACAAAGTAGGCAAAGGTAAGAAAAGGATTGGCCACAAGATGAGATTGATTGCCCAAATCGAAGAATTCGAGATGTACCGGGTGATCCTTGGTTTAGGCTCTGATGCAAATGTTTTTCCAAAACAAACCTAGGAGAGAATGGATAGACCCATACTACAATGGTCCCTAATCCATCTGTGAATGGTGAATTAGCAAAAGATTATTCCTATGGGGCGCCTACATGGTGTAACTGTGGATATTGAAGGGGCACGTGCCATAGGTGACTTTGAAGTAATTGAAATAGTCAATGAAAGTAATCCATACCCAATCCTATTCGGAATTGATTGGGCATTTGGTATCAATGCATTCATCAACCTCAAGAAGTGTAGTATGAAATTAGAGAAAAAGGAACTAAGGGTTATTTTTCCACTAGATCTGGCCGAGGGTGCATGATATACTAAACCAATTTGAGATTATTATGAGGAGGATGATATTGATAAAATTTATAAGCTCACTGCATGGGATGAGGATTGTATAACCCTACTACAGATGGGTGTATTACTTGGGAAAGGGACAACTCCTATAATTTATATTCCGATGAGGAGCTCGAACATTGGCAGAACCAATTGTATGAGGTATCAAAGCTGCAATGCAACATGTTTACCAAGACTCCGATGCATATCCTCTGGGGTACGCAATTTATTGTATTATTATATTTTAGAAGATGTCAATTTATTTCTAGATAAATTTGAAAGGAATGTACTGAAGATACATCAGTTCCAAGCGTTACACATTATGCTGCGACCTAGGCCTCCCCGATGGTGGGAAGCACATAAGAAAAAATTTGCAGATTGGAAGGAATACTGACGGATGATGAAGTTTCAGTTTCGGTATGCCAACAACCACATTACAAAGAAATATATGGGAAAGGATGATCCACACAAGCATCTAGCTCGATGGATGAAAGCATGGGGTGAACAACCACATCTAGAATAGGTTCAAATATTCTACCATAATCTGGATACTATTATGATGAACTAGTATCTAGAAACAGAGTTGCAACATGAAACTGCAGAATGGGATGTTTTGAAGGAAAGTTTTTTGCTAGCTTTTAGCTTTGAATATGGATTTGAGTGTATTGATGAAGCGTTACAAGAGATCAAATATGCAATATTCAGGATGCCAGAAGAACTTGTCACGTGGGTCCAACCAGACTGGAATACGCAGCTCTTCCATGCTCTAGAATGCTACAATGTGACTACAGAGGAAGGAGAACAAGATCCTAGGAACATAAATATTTTTGAATTAGAAGGACAACGTGAATTTGCGGTGCCTAATGTGGAAGTCCATGATATCTAAAAGCCCTTGAAGACCAAGCAGGTGAATATTGGTTCGAAACCATAGCCAAAGTTCGCAAACATAGTTGATTATTGGGACAAAGACAGAGTAGACAAATTTACGGAGTTATTGCGGGAGTATCACGACTTGTTTCCTACCAAGTTCTCTTATATACAGGGGATAGTAGGTGACCTGGGAATTATGAAGATCACTCTTGGTGATGATATTTTTGTGTAACAGATTGCCCCCTAAAGTGCGAAGTCTGTAGTAGATGAGGATTTCATTTATCATCTAGGAAGAGTGAAGTACTTTATCATTTCGAGGATCATCTTGTGGAGAGCCCGGTTGGAACCTGTAAAAACATTCAATGCAAAATATATATATGAGATCATATCATCGCTGAGGTAGGCATTCCCATACTCAGATCAAAAACTGATTAGAAAAATAACTACTGCTCTGATATAGGAATGATCTTGTAATACATCACAAGTATAGACACATGTAGACACAGTATGGACGCAGCCATCTGTTTATGAATAGTCCACAGTATAACGAATACAAAATTCCTCGCAGCCTCGATTGTGGAAACTAGATCCAGGGTCTTCATTTCTACTTCCCGAAATAGTATGATTCTATCCATGCGAATGAATGTGTTGAAGTCGAACATGGTAGAAACCACTTGATTACCAGTCAATGATGTAAATTGTTAACAAGTGTGAGAGAAACCACCAGTAATGTCAATCGCTCTCAAAGTACTCAGTACAATCCATGAGATGTGAATAGATGTGTTGATGTCGAACATGTCACAGAATCCTTTGATCGAAGGTCAATGATGCAACCTATCGTCGAAGGCGAGAAACCTGCCATTGAGGCATGCAGATCCCAAGGTACTGACGATTTCTAGATCATCTTTCTAGACAATGAGTTGAAGTCGATAGAAAGCGATCCGTCGTAGGCAAGCCCACAACACGAAATCATAGATCAAGTTTGAAGAAATTTAGTTGCAAGGACTAACTTAGGGATGGTCAAGATGGATGACAGATATTTTGCAGATGAATGGCTTATTTTCACTGACCTCTTGAACACATAACGACATGGCAGATGGTTTGGTGACAATTGACCCAAACTTAATACCCAGAAGCTGGCTGAAGACTTTCAATGTGGTTTGATCAACTGTTAGGCAAAGGATTTCCCAACCCAGGTGAATGAAAGTGTCATGTTCAAGAGTGGTTACAAAGTATGACAAACAGACTCATTTTTCTCTCTTTTCCCCCACCATTTCTGGCAAGTACCTCTTTATTTTTGACAAGCTTAAGGAGGATAACATTTGCTTGATTATAAGCTCATCCTTCGAATGAGTCCAACTTAGTTTCAATTTGAACCCTAAGAAGGAGTGGTCCGTTCCTGTTTGTAATTGAACAGGTCCTTTACTGTTAAATTTTAACGAGTCCAATATAGGAGAAACTCGGTGTTTTTCAATTTTAGAGAGTCTGAAAAAACTTAAGAAGACTCCAGGGTTGACCTTTTTCGTCAATTTGTGTCTCCCAAGCCCGAAAAAGTATAAAATAATACTTGAGAGAACCGCTTGATCATTATGACCAAGGAGTACTTTTCGTAATTAGTACCACTGATCTGAAAAAGTAAAAAAGCGATCAATGACACGTCGTTTTATAACCAATATCGAATTTGAAACGACAAAAATTCGGCAATCTTTTCATGTTTTTACGGTCAGAAAAAGAGCTATAAGTGGACCGTCTTTTTAGTTCTGTTTTAATGAGTTTAAAAAGAAAAACTTGGCGATCTTTTCATGTTTTAGGAGTCAGAAAAGAGCTTAAAGGTGACTCTAATGTTTTTTCCGTTGAAAATGACCGATTTCGCTTGAAAAATCCGTTATCCTGAACAAAAACTCAAACATTACTCATACCTGTTTAAAGTGGATAAAAATGCTGCAAAAGTTACCTTTCTAAAGTGAAACATAAACACATTAACAATTCATTTATTCAAAAAACTTATAAAAAGGGCTTTCGTCAATTCATTTTTACTGTTTGAGATTTGGGTGAGAAAATAGAGCTTTTGGTCAGAAACTTCCCATGAAGATTGTGGAGAATCCGTCCATTGGAATCGAGCGCCATCTCCTCCAAGTAATCCACATCATCCTACTCTTCAATTTTATCCATTTCAATTTGTTTTTTAGGGTTTCATTTCATTTTTTAGAGGATTTTTAGGCTAGAAACCCACGCGTGGGGGCCCGCAGGCACAACATAGGTAACCTGCGGACCCCGACTTTTTCTCAATGGGGAAAAGTCAGGGGTCTGCACCTGCCGTGAAGGCAAGGTATGGACCCGCACAATGTCTCTAACATAGAGGGTGCGGTCCCCGCAACAAGGGTTTTTAACCCTAAATTTCTCAAAATTCACCCAAACAATTCAATTTTTTATATTCTAATTCGCTTTTTGTTGGATGTAGAGTATACATCATGCTTGATTGGCGAGAACGGGAGCATGAGGACGTAGATCTTGCCGCGATAAATCACCAACCTTCGATTGATGCATTGAAGGCATGCGACTTGTACAAATTCTGGGCCATACCTGGCATGAGGGCCCAGGTGGACTTCTTGCAGTGGCTGGTGGACAAGTAGAGCATACAGGACCAGTGTTTCTTCATTGGTGGTCACCAGCACGAAATGGAGCCGGCAGACATATACTTTTTGATTGGTTTTCCTAAGAGAGGTGAAGACTTGACTCTATTCGGGACTAGGCCAGGTGGCCAGTCTGTCGATAGCCTCCGGCTAGAGTTTTGTAACAACCAGACTAGAGACAAAGGGATAGACATCAAAACCATATCCCGTCCTGAACTCATGGTGATCGCGTTTACTGTTACCAGGCTCTGTGGGAGCGCCGCACTACATATAGCCACTGGATCCCAGATGCGGATGGCAGTTGACTGCTTTCGAGGCACCATCTTCAACTGGTGTGATGCTGTGTTGGCTAATGTAAAAGGCCAACTGACCAGAGCCAAGAATGGACAACTGAAGACCTTTGGATATGGTGCTTTAGTTGTGAGCTTTGGTCTGGAGAGGGTCCCAATGTTGGTCCTGCAGCACCTCACTGTTGGAGCTGGACTTCCTCGAGAGCCCAAACTGATGCGATGGGTTGCAGTTATGGCCCGTCATCCTGATGAGGGGACAGAGGTCATTCGATTCAAACCTGAGTATTTCCATTGGTTGGAAAACCAGGTTTTTGCTATTCAGGACTTTCCTTATGCTGGGGTAGATTTTCGCAGTGACCCAGACATGGCTCTTCCACCAGGAGAGCAATGGGATGACTCAGGTAAAATCATTTTCAACATTTTCCTAATTTAATTTTTTTTTTTTTTGTTTTTATCTCGTCCCAAAACTGATAGCAAAAGTTTTAAATGCAGATGTGGGTCCACAGCGACCAGCCGCTCTCTGACCTTACGAGAGGAAACAACCAGCTGCAGTGGCACCAGCCCCACAGGACAAATCAGCAGAGACCTTGGCCGAAATGGAGAGCCATCTAGAGAGTTTGACAGGAGACATTCTGGAGACTGGCATAGATGACATTCCTCGTCGACTATAGTGCTATGTGATTGGGGTCCCAGGACCTTTTAGGAGGTTCCTTTGTAAGGTGGCCCGTACAGTGGTTTCTTATCGAGATCATCACCAGTGATAGGATGATTGCCTATTGTAGACACATATGACATTTTTGCTTTTTGTACCTATCATTTTTGTCGATCATAAGGTGTTTTTCAACCTATGATTGAGGACGATGTATATTTTGACACACTCCTATATTATACTATATCACTATTACCGGCTTATCTTGTAAAACATGTTATGGAATGTTTTTAAATTTATTTGTATGATTATTGCAAATGTCTACTTAACATTCGAGAAGCAATTGCATCTGCTAATGTATTTAAAGATCTTGGAATATGCTGATATTCAATATAATCAAATTCACGTTCCAAGAGACGCACTCTCAAAAATAATCTCAATAACACTGGATTTCTAATGGCATATACTTTATTAAGCTGTAATACAACGAGTTCAGAATCTAACCTCACTATCAAACTCCAAATCCCAAATGAAATGGATTCAGATAATAACTCAATCACTGCACTATACTCTGCAATGTTGTTCGTTGTTTGACCGAGGCTTACCCCATGCATAGATACCAACTCGTCAGAGGGCGAATAGATAACCAAGCTGCAGAAGAAATGTTCCGTGTATTACGACAAGCGCCATCAGCAAAACCAATATATGTTTGGAGAGGCATCGACATCTGCAATATCAAGAGTAAAACCAAGATAAGCAAGAATAATGACGAAAAACACTCTCTAAGCTAAGCACACTTTTTAAACTAAACACACCAGCTAGAAAGAAATCTAACCTAACTAAAAATCTCCACACCCATTTTAAGCATAATACCTCTTCAGGTAAAGACCATTTCTGGGTTTACCTAAAGAGTCCCCATCAAAGTCTACCAATTCATAGGCCCCTTTTGCTAGCTTTCACTTGACAACATAGGGACCATGCCACATAGGTACGAATTTTCCAGCACCTAATTTATCATTTGCTTGATCGTACAATAAGACTAGGTCTCCTTCCGAAAAATTTCGAGGGTTCACATTTTGATCATACTGAGCTTTAATACGTTTTGCATGGGTTTTGATCGCCAATGCAGCATCACGTCGATTCTCATCTAGCTGAGCCAAGTATAACAAACATTTTTCCTTTCGGAAGTGGCTGGAAGTAACTCGATGGCCATTTGTAATGACGGGATTTTGCATTCAATGGGTAACACAGCTTCTAGACCATAAACTAGTTGGAAAGGAGTGAACCCTGTTGACGTTTTTACTGAGGTTCGATACGCCCAAAGTGCTAAAAATAGCATGTTATGCCAATTCGATCGATGAATCCCAATGATTCATCGGATCATGATGACTAGAACTTTGTTGATGGCTTCAACCAGACCATTAGCTTGTGGATAATAAGGAGTTGAACTATCGTGACGCAATCCAAGCTGGCCTGTAAGTTCAGTCATCATAACGTTTCGAAAATGATGCCCATGATCAGTGATAATCACTTGTGGAACACCAAACCTAGCAATTATATGATTGAACATGAAAATCGCAGTTGTTTTGCCGTCTGCCTCAAATGTAGGCATCGCCTCGGCCCACTTGGTAAAATAATCTACTGCAAGGATGATATACGCATGCCCCCTAGCCGAGTGAGGGTTACATGTAATAAAATCGATACCCCATTTTTCAAATGGGCCGACGGCAATTATAGGATGGAGAGGAGCAGGTGGACCGCGCATCTTTCGATCAAAAATTTGGCAGTTGTGGCATTTTCAGACCGCGTTAATACAATCTTTAAACAAAGACGGCCAGAAGTAGCCAGCGCGCAATATCTTTTGGGCTGTGGCATACCCAGACATATGACAGCCACACACTCCAAAGTGACAGTCATTTAGAACCCTTTCAGCTTCCTCGTGAGTTAAACAATGTCGAAAAACAGAGTCCGCCCCACGACGATAAAGAGTATCTCCAATAATTCTGAATTGTTGGGACTGGAATCGTATTTTGCGACGTTCTGACCTTGATATTTCTGGCCGAAAGGATTGGGTCTGGAGATAAATGATGATATCCCCATACCATGGATCTAAAGTGCTGATTAGAAACAAGGATTTGTCCGCAATGGGCTCCTCCGCCACAGTTTTCGTGTCAGCACGCGGGAAGTCACACATTAACTCCGTAAAAACTAAATATTTCTTCGACTTAGACTTTTCAAATTCCAAGTCGAATTCCTGCAAGATTACAATCCATTTGGAGTACTTGCCCCCTAGAAATTGCTTGGTTAAAATATAGATCATAGGGTTGCAATCAGAAATTACTGTAGTTTTACGTAGTAAAATGTAATGACGAAAACGTTGGACAGCTTGAACAGCTGCCAATGCCAATTTCTCCACATGTGAATATTTTAGCTCAGTTGGATTTAAAGTTCGACTAAGGTAATATATCACATGTTCAGTACCGAATTCATCTTCCTAAACTAACACCATTCCAATGGTGGAATGGGAGGCGGCGAGATACAAGAAGTAGTCCTGGTTGTAGTTGGGAGGATGCAATAACGGTGCATGGGTCAATGTGTGTTTTAGTGCATCAAAAGATTTCTTAGCTATCTCATCCCAAAATAATGGAGTATTATGTTTCAACAACCGAGTAAAACCCTTTGTGATCTCTGTGTAGTTAGGAATGAATCGGCGTAAAAAGTTTTCTTTCCCTTGCAAACTTTGGAGTTGGCGAAGACTCAAAGGAGGAGGCAATTTGACAATAGCTTCAACCTTCAAGGGATCGACGTGAATGCTAGCTTTCGAAACAACAAACCCCAGTAACCGACCCGTTTCTATACAGAAAACACACTTGTGTGGATTCAACCTAATCCAATAATGCCTACACCTCATAAAGATTGCTCGTAAATGGATGAGATGATCAGCTCGATGTAATGAAGGAGCAGGCAAATCATCAAGATAGGGTTGCACAATGTGCTTGATGTCATGAAACGCGTAAGACATGGCCCTTTGAAAAGTTTCTCCGGCGTTCTTGAGCCCAAAAGGTAATTTGCAGTAAGAAAATGTCCCCCATGGACAAATGAAAGCTGTTTTTGGTTGATCAGCAGGTAGAATATTGATTTGATTGTATCCGGAAAAACCATCCATGAAGGAGAATATTTCGTTGTCGGCACAATCATCAATGATTTGATCGATATAGGGAGTTGGGTAATTGTCTTTTGGACAGGCTCGATTAATGTCCCTATAATCGATACATATTCTTATTGTCCCTTGCTTTTTGTTAACCGGAACAATATTCGATACCCAATCCATTAACAGGATCGGATAAATGAAACCTACTTTGAGTAATTTTTCAAATTCTGCTTTAATAGAAGCAGCTTTTCTCGAGTGGATCTGACGCAAACGTTGCTAGACGGGTTTAGAGTCCGGGTAAGTTTTGATCTCATGAACAACAATTGCAGGGTCGATTCCTAGCATTTCCTCATATGACCAGGCAAACACGTCATGGAATTCTTGAAATAGGGCCTTATATATTTGAATTTCATCTTCCATACACAAGGCACCTATATGAATGTTTTCAACAATTCCAGGCTTAACCGAAATGTCAATAGGAATAGTTCGAGAAATGTTTCCCAAATTTAACTCTGAATCAGGATTTTTCATTGGATTTTGAGGTTCCTTGACATATTCAGTCGTAAAAATTGATGAAAAATCATTTTCAAAACGATCACTCTCGGGTAAAAACAAAGATCTATGATGAAGATCTTCCCATGGTAAATCATCGACACATAGGATTTCACGAATTTGCTCATCAGTGTGAACAAGTTCATAAAACGTTGTTGAATCCGAGTTTGATGTGAAAAGTGATTCCTCATGGACCACATTCATTAAGTCAATTTTGGTTGAAGATGGGTCGGTAAACGACTGCACGACCTGGTACGCAATTTCATATGGACTCAAAGGCATAACATCACCAAATGAGTCTATCTCGGATTCGGAAGGTACGATCCAAGGATCATCATAAACAATGGTGTCTGACGAAATCATATGAATGGCTACAGTAGAAGATGATGCGTTGATAGGAGGAAAAGGAAAAGTTCCCAGTAAACCAGCATCTTTAACTAGTCCTACTCCAACATCCTTATACGGGATAGTCATTTTGCCGACATGCTGAATACTTTCAGAAGAGGCTGGGTCGGATGAAAAGTAAGTCAGCTGGTCTATAGTTACGATCTTTCCATTATGAGGGAACTTTATAAGCCAAAAGACCGATGAAACAACAGTTGTCATAGCGTAAGACCAACTACGACCCAAGAGAAGGTTGTAATCTAGAGGGGCATCAACCACCTCCACATCTAGATTAACAGTTTTGCCTTCTACCCCTATAGGTAAATCCTATAGAATGCCAAACAGATGAAACCCACGGCCATCAAAGGCCTTTAGAATCATCGGGGATTGATTTAGCGAAGGAGAACCAAGCGATCTCTAACATTGTATCGACATAATACACGTTGAGGCTCCCTCATCAATCACAGTCCTATAAATAGGTTTGTTTTTTACTAACACTGGGATCTGGAAAGCCATTTGATGAGGTAAGCGTAGTGTAATATTTTCTAGATTGAAAATTATAAGGTTCGAGTCCTGAACGTCAACAGCTCCTATAGCCGACAATAGTAATTTACGTTGTGCTGGACATGATTGCAACACTTCCAAAGCCGACATTGCTGAAGCTGAAACAGCTAAATCTTCAACAATGTTATAGTTCTGAGCTGCTCTCGCATGTGGATTGAAAGCTGACTTTCGAAGTATACCCTTGGTGGGTGGTTTGATTACTAAGTCTGGATTAGGTTTCTCGATCTGTAGCGGATCGGAACCGGGAGCTGAGGTTGATGGGTTAGAATGAGAAGATTATGCTTTTTTACCATCAACAAGACTTTTACTTCCATAATCATGCGATCGAGCTGCAATCCTAACATGGGACATCATCAGTATGGGTTCTTCATTGGCATTTGAGGAAGAACCTATCATCTTACTGTCTTGACTTGGAAAAGGATCCTTCAAAACAGCAGGCGTTTGGGAACCTTTAACAATTTTCGCAACCTCTGCATGATAAGGGCAGTCTCTTGTGAAATGCTCTTCGTCACAAATGAGACAAGGATAATGAGGTTTGCGTTTCTCATCATTTGATTCCGCTTTTTCTGGTTTCTCTTTCAAATTTTTATCTATTTTATTTTTCTTCTTCCCTTTCTTCTTACCACCGGATTTTGATTTGGCTGTAGATGACTCTACAACATGAATATCGGCAGAAATTTCTGCGGAAGAATCTCCTGTCGGGGAATCTGGCAAGGTTATGATAGGAGAAGAATTCTTGGAATATTTCTTCTTACTTTTGGTATTAACCGTACCAATCATACCATCAGTGGCATGAGACCCTGAAGGAGCTGCAACGATTTGATTTTTCTTAGGAAGATCGGGGATTTTCTTGTGTAACGTACCTGACTGAGTATAAACTAAGTCAAGGTACTGTGCTTGAGCAATTACTTGCTCTTCAGTAACGACTCCGGCCTTAGCTACATCCTTAGTGATCTTTGGCAATAAAGATTTTACAAACCATTCAGCTAAGATCTGATCCGGAATAAAAATCTTCACTAAACATCGTCGACGTCTCCATTCATGAATGTGATATGAAATGTAAGTGGACGTTGACTGCTTTAATGAAGTTAGTAATTCCGTGCCATTGTCATATCTGACTGGCAACTGAAAATGAGTTAAAAACGAAGTAGCTAACTAACTAAAATTATAAAAAGTGGCTCGCGGTAACTCAATGTACCACTTGGCCACAAGACCAATTAGAGTGCGCTGGAAAAGCCTTAAACGGATTGAATCATCTGAAATGGAGTTAGACGCACACCAGAGGTGATAAGTCATCACATGGTTCGACAGGTCCTCTCCTGATTTGCCTTCAAACTTAGTAATATCACTAGGCAACTTATTCGGCATTGGCGGCCAAAACGAAAGATAGTTAATGGGATCGTTCATAAGGTGCGACAAGTCAGGCAAGTCCAAAGTTGCGATAAACGATAACTGACGATTAGGGTCCCTAAAACTCTGGGTCATGAGACCAGCCCCAGGAGGAGGATATCCAGGATAACTAGGAATTGGGATTGCATTTTGGATATTATTTCCTCCCAGAAAACCAGGATTAACTGAACCGTACTGGGGTTGTTAAGGTTGTTCATATGTATACCCAGGGTTTGGCTGATACTGATAGACTGGCTGCTACACAGCGGGACCGAATTGGTACTGTCCCTGGTACGGTTGATAAGTAAATTGAGGTTGACTTGTGACAACCATACTTGAACCAGGTTGTCCTACAGGCATTTGAACCGAAGTTTGAATTGTGGATCCAGACTGAGGTAAAGATGTTTGAGGAGTTGATACAGGAACAGTAGAAACCGGAGCTGTCGATACTCCAGAAGTAGTTGGGGTAGATTGAACAGATGTTGCCACAGTTGCAGCAGCCGTTTGAGGTGGAGTACGAGGCGTACTAGGCCCAGGCTGAGAAACTACAGAAGGTACAGAAGTTTGAATAGTAGACTAGACAGGTTGCTGGGGTGAACCAGAAACTAAGGGTTGTCCAGTTTGAGATGACAACTATACATTCGGTTGCAAGACCTGTTGAGTTTGCGATGGATCCCACACTAAGTTCATTCCGATGTACAGACCCATAATAGGTTGAGAATATTGAGGACCATAACCAGGTTGAGGGTAGGGTTGATAATTCAGAGGTACATTTCCAGTTCCTTGAACATATGATTGACCGGAAGGTGGTTGGAAACCTTGGTTCGAGTACTGACCTTGGGGTTGATGACCCTGAGGCACGTACTGATACTGGGGTTGACCTCGAGGTACATATTGATACTGGGGTTGACCTTGAGGTACATATTGAGTCTGGAGTTGACCTTGAGGAACGTACTGTCCGGTAGGTATGTATTGTCCTTGAGGTTGCCCCCCGGGTGCAAATTGGGTACCTTGATGTTGCCCCCCCGGCGATAATTGAGGATTTTGAGGCTGCCCCCCAGGTGGTAACTGGCCACCTTGAGGTTGAGGATTAGGAATAGTACCTGACATCATGAGAATATCTTCTACACTCAACGGCTTAGTACCATTGTTTCCAGTTAATAACCCTTGTTCAATGGGTTGAGGAGATGCTCCCGAAAAAGTACCAGTAAGTGACTGATACCCAGAGGGAACAGAAGGACCGCCGTACAAAAAGGATTCTGGAGATTGAGAAAACATGGATGACTGTCTTGACATATTTAATGGAGGATAGTAACCTCTAGGTGTTGGGTGATAAGGAATACGAGGTGGTGAAAAACTTAGTCCCGGGTTTTCCAAAAAATTAGTCAATGAAAGATACCAAGCACTGCTCCTAGGTGGACTGTAAAAGATTGATTCACGCTCCCTAAGTTCTATAACAGGTTGATTTTCAGGGATAGGGATGCCTACTTCTTCTTCCGGAGTAGCAAGTTCTTCAATAGCTATAAGTCCAGAAGGAAGATTTTGGGTAATTATTCTTTCTACCCTGGGTGAACCAGGACCACTAGAATTTGGAGAGGTAAACTCCGATGTTGGAGTAGCAAAAAATTCACTTTCAGGTTCGGATATTTTAGGTTCCTCGCCTAAATCACTAGTAGATGAAAAGCTACCAGTAATTTCGGAAACAGACACAGATTGTGGATTATAATTTGCTACTATAGCTTGAAAATCAGGATGTACCACCAAAGAAGACTCTCCTTCTTCAGGTGACCCAACTCTACTGTCTCTAGGAGTGATGAGGGCTCTTAACCCTTCAGGCTGGCTCAGTGAAAACTCAGGAGGTTGGCCCCGAAGTCTACGGGACTTCCTCGGTAATTCAGCCACGATTAAATCTTTTAACTACTTCACACGCAAACAAAGTAAAATCTCAATGAAAACCACCTAAAGCCTCTAAAGAACCAAACAAATTTGAATGACACGCCTAAAGAATCTAGGAGATCAAACCACACACAAACAGTAACTTTCCGTACTGAAAACACTAGTTGGTGATGAAATCCAACATCGCAGAGTTCAATACAGAAATGGCATTGGAACAGTTACCCCAGCAACCTGCTTAATGAATAGACTGGCACAAGTTCCTCCACTAAACCGTCTCGAGTGAAGAGAACCCCCCAGAAAATCCAATTGAGTCTAGCTGACGTCTGCTCCAGGTACAGTGGGATCTTCCCACCACTGTCACCTTAGGAAGAATCCTATAGAATATGGTCACTATGGTTACCAACGGAAACAAATATACCTGGGGGAACATTCTACGATCCGATACGCACGCAAGGGAAGAGTAACAAGCTCAATCCCCTTGAAGGCTCCTTGCCATAATCCAAGGTTTACCAACAAGTGACCCCAAGCTCCTCGACAATGGTTAATCCGAGGTTTACCGTTTTTAATACGTGAATATCTGGCATCGTTCCCAATGAGGAAGGATTGATTCCCACACTGGTTCATACACGATCTCTTGCTTCTCCTTTAAGAGGAGCTTTCCGAGAGCATAGATGCAACAATTGGATTTTTCTCCTACCGCAAGATACAGCTACTTGTTTGTTTTACTGTCTTGGAGAATTAATTACTCCCTACTCCAAGACACTAGCCTAAGCTATGTTGGTGTAATAGAGCCCTAGAAATAAAAATATTACTAGATAGATTTTACTTTAAGCATTATTTTTATTGGTTTTTTTTAAGTCAAGAGGTGCGGAGATGAAACTTGTGGTGTGAAGACTTGACTTGAAATCACTAAAAAATGCACTTAAGATGATTAAGCAATCTTTTCCCTTCAATGAACTTCTAGCTAGGAAAGAGTTTGAGAATGCAAATGCTTGTAAACACAAATCTTTCTTAACAAACAAATTAAAAGAAGAGCTTTTTTCCTTTTCCAATGCACTCAAAACGAGACAACTAGTTATTTTCACAAAAATTTCCCTTTTATTTCAAACACTCAAATACTACAAAACAAACTTTTTCCAAAAGAGATTTTTTATTTTTTATAAAACACTCAAAACTATGGAAATAACTAATCTTGAGATCTATAAACTATAAAAAACTATTTGAAGTCAAAGCTTACAAGATGTCTTTTTCAAGGATGTTTTACTTAGCTATAAACAAACTAAGGACTAATTTGTCCAGAATCACAAATCAATCAAAAAACAACCAATTTTTGTTTTCTTTTCTAAAAATGAAATCCAAACTTTTAACACAAGCCTTTTCGAAGTTTCGCAAAGAGAAAACACAAGGTGGATTCCTCAAAAAAGGTAGATTTTGCAAATGGTCAGACTCAGAAGAAGGCCAGTAAAAACCAAGGTAACCTAAGGCTTCTAGAGCTTCTAAGCTCTAAGCTACTACAAGACCAAAATGAAAACCAAGCCCGGCAACCAAAACTTCTAGGAATTTCACCTAAAACCCTAACACCAATGGAATTAACCTAAGAAAAGTTCTTAACAAGTCATATGTAGGTCTGGGCAGGGGATAACAACATCTAAACAAAAACGAAGCTGACTACAAGAGAAAATCTTAGGTTTTCCAAAATTTTGACAGGGTCCGCAGGCCCACAGTTCACATAGGTGCGGTACCGCTCTGTGCAAAAAGCAAAAGTGCGGATAGGTCTGCACTGTGTTGCAAGCCAAGGGTGCGGTCCTCTCCCAAAGTTATGAAAAACAAAAAATAATCCTAGATCTACTAAATCTACCCAATTCCACACACAACAAGCCAAAAACAGAAACAAAAACATAGTTTCTCAGGTCAAAGTAAAAACAAGGAAAAAATCAAGTCCCCAGTATGGTCGCCATTTTGTCACACGGAATGGGTCGATCTTGCGGACAAGATAGACCTTCCTAGAATCTAATGATATCTAGTGACAAGCAAACCAATCAAAAACTATCTTTCTCTAAATATGCAATTTATAAACAAAGGCAAACAAGTGTTTTAGGCCTTCCTTGGGTCCAATGCAAGTTTGTGGAACCCTCGCTCCTTTGATCCAAATGAGCTCCCTTGTAGCGAATCTACAAACACAAACAAGCAAAAAAAATTAAATAGCACCTGAAATGCCAATATCATAAAGCATACTTATCATGATGATCAAGGAATTCATGAAACAAATGACATAAGACAATTTGTTGAGAAAAATGAATCTGATTGTATTAATTCAAATCAAAGAAGAACTTTACAACCTGTGCCTTGATGCTGTACAAGCTCCTCCCAGGGTCCAATAAGAAGTCTCCTCTACTTTGACAAGTTTCACTCTCTTCCCAATGAAGCCAAAAGGTATGTGATCTCTCCTCTCAAGCTTAACTAGGAAGTCTCAATTCCACCAGCATTTACCCTAAAAAATGTTCAGCTTCTAACCTCTCTAACAACCAGCCCAATGCCTTAATTTATAGTGCAATGGAGGGAAGTTACTAGGTCCTCCTTCAAAGGGATAAAGCCCTCCTTCAAAGGGATAGCTCCTCTCATTAAGGGATTAGCTCCTTCTCTTTAGGGATGCATGAACCACCTAAGAGCGAACAATCCACGTCAAAATTCCTTCTAGAATCATCTAGAATTAACCCAAAGTGAGTTTTTTAGAATAAACTTGCGCCTTTTTTACTTTCACAGGGGTCCGCACCCACTCCTTTAGGGACAGAGTGGGCAGGTCTACAGGTAATGTGAACAGGGGGTGCGGGACCACAGGAAAGAGTGAGAGAAAGTGCGAAACCAGAGCTTTGTTGATTTTCAATGTCTTTCTCTCATTTTCAAAGCTTGACTTGAAGAGCTGAGGTCTGAGACTTGCTTAGGAGGACAGTACAAGTGATGATAGACCCATACTGACTGCAAATAGTCATGGTGACGATATTTTTGTGTAACAACTCTCAAGTTGTATGTGAAGCCAATAAAGTAGCACCCTTATCGATTGAATCCAAAGTACAAGGAAAAAGAAGCAACAAAAGGAAAGGCCTCTACTATGTTGCAGGCCACTATTGACCTCGGCGAGTCAGACTTAGAACTCACCAATGTCAAGTAAGACACGGAGGGTGAAGAGGAAGGGAGCACAAGCTTGGAGTCCCCCTTCATTATCAAAAATCAGTAGAAGAGGAGTTCTACAAGGCTGCACAAGAAGCAGAATTCAGACAAATTGGTGAGTGCAATGTCTTTGGTCCTCACGGAGGGAGACTTAGATGAGATCAGAAATGTGGCCTGCGAAACCATGAAGAATATCTGTAGCCACATCGAAGACCAATATCATCATACACTGGATAAGGTACAGTAGGTCCTGAGGGAATTGTAGGTCCAAACAGGAAAATCATTCAAGCAAGCATTGGAAAGGAAAGCCTGAGGCAAGCGAGCCTGAAGCAAGTGAGCCTAAAACTAGTGAGAGGGTCGAACTTAGCAGCAAAACTCACCACATACCTCTACATAGTGTAGTTACCAGAGGGGTGCTTGCATGTCGAGGCATCAGAAGATAGGGCGCGCCTCTTACACATGAAGGATTTGTGTATGAACGTGGTAATGCTTCCTATTCAAACACTACAGGAGCTGCATCAAGGAGTATCAGATCAGCTCTGAGTTCAGGAACAACATGCCTTATAGATCATCAATGAAATCAAAACCAATAATTAGTAGATGTTAGAGGAAAAGGCATATGTCCTCAAGGAAAGGGAGGAAGTGATGGCATGAAGTTAGCAGTTAGAAGCAGCAATAGCGCAGGCCTATAGTGAGTTTCATGATCTTTGAATTCTAGTAGAGGCAGCCTCCAAAAGAAGATTCAGAAGCTAGATGTCGTAGTCAAGTAGTTGGAGGAGGAAACTAGCAAAGTTATATTTGAGTTGCAGCTGCAGATATCTGAGATCCAACTTAAGCTGCATCCCACCACTCCTCCAGAACTCAGAGAGAAATGCGAGGCTGCTATTAAAGGAGAGATGGCTAACTTAGAAACTACAATAAAGGGTTGCACTCAGTTGTTTGAACAAGCCATGGAACCATGGACTTCACTACAGGAGGATCCAACTCTGTAGAAGATTGAAGCAGATATCTGAGAAAAGCAGAGGCAATTTGATGAGATCAGGTCAACAACATGAACCTTAGCACCAGTGCAAAGGTTCATAAGTACAGGAGGGCATGCTCATCCAGAGTGAGATCAATGAGATGCGTCGCAAGGAATACATTGTATCTTCAAGGACGCAGCCTTGGGCAAATGAAGAAAGTCATTTGAAACTATCAATACAAAGCAAGATGAAGGTGATGTAGTAGACGCAGAGAACAATGGGCCTTGTAGTCGAAGGCCCCACCACAGAAACATTGGTTGAATAAATTCATCAGGCTACTGTGCAGGGAATAGCAAACCTGTAATTGTTGAAGATAGATTCTAGTAAGCTTCAAGCGAAGATCGAGGTGTCACTGGCAGAGTGACTCGAGGACGAGTCATGAATTTGTGTTGGGCACCTGTTGAGACAAGGTCCCTTGGGTTCAACTTTGAAAATAGTTTTGTTATTTTTGTAAAGTCTCCGCATTTTGAGGAGAGGAGCACAAAGGTCGTTAGAAGTCAAAGGGCTTTAGGAAGGTCAAAGCCCCTTATTTTTTTAGAATTCAAGTTGTTTTATGACCCGCCCATGGTTCGTGGACCAGGGTATTGTAAAAGAAGATGATATAAAAAGGAGTCATAGAGAGTCATAGGGGATATCGAATATGGTGGGATGAATTTGTAAACAAGTGATCTAAGTCAGAAGAGTTTTTTTTCTACACTTAGGCAAAAGGGAAGGCTCCAGTAGTTGTGTGTGTGGAGACCTTATTAAGTCCACAGTTGAGTGCATGGGCCACTGTAACTTTGTGCGCAAGGAAGAAAGAATCTGTAACAGAAGATCTGAACATAATAAATATTGTTTGGGGAAATCTTTGTGTATTTGCATGTTAAATTTTACTTCTGCATTTATTGTGTATTTGCCCTGTTTACTTCATTTATCATAAGAAACATTTAAGGGATGCATGAAAGTAGTAGATTTACCTAGTTACTTGATGTTATGAATGTTTAGGAAAATTAGCGCAGAGTTATAATCTATTATCTGAAAGTTACTGTAATTTTCGCGTTTCAAGGGTTAGGGTTCGCGAAGGTTGGAATAAATTCTTATGAACAATAGAAACACATCACATAGACCTCTGGGTGGAGAAACCTGGTTCTGTCATCCCCCAATACTGCCTTAGGTGAGGCTACAGCTTGCGCTACGCGGGTTGTTTATGAAAGGGCCGGCAATGTAGGGTTTTGTTGGTTGGTGCAGCTAACTCTAAGCATGGGTCTAGAACCCCTCAAGCCAACAAAAGTTTGATTTTCCTTGTGCCTCCTGCACTCCCAGTCATAGGAAACCCTTTTTTCCTTGCATATAGGTTCATTTTCCATTATATGACATCCTTTTACATATATTCAGGTGATCTTTGAGGCTTGGGCTGGATGGATCCAAAGGAATGTTCGTTGGTGCCACATGGTCGAATCACGTTGTATTCTTCCACTCCTATTTGTTGTTGTCAATAAAGAAGCTTTGTCCTGTTCCTGAAATGTTGTGATCTGATGTTTTTATAATTCATGTCTAACATATCATGCTTTATATATCTATACCTGATGATCTAACATGTTTAATATTCACATTCTTTGAAATATGTTCTATTTATATACTTCACTGGTTTATATTGCAGGTCTAAACGCATTAGAGGAAGTAAAGGGTTTGCACCCTACAGGATTGACATCAAACGTAGGACCTCTAGATATTCTCCCTAAACCCAACCTTAGAAATTTTCATAGTTTGCTTGCTTGAATGAGTGATTCTTGTTGATATCCTACCTTCGATATGTTAAGGTTCTCAACCGTTACCTAAGGGAGTTTTCTCCCGCTAACAAAATTGGCGACTCCACTCGGGAATATAGTCTTGTATTTCCTAGAAGGGTTGTTTTATTCTTGATCTGGGATTTTTGTCTTGCTTCTTGATATTCCAGTCTTATTGATTTTTTTGTAGTCTAGGCAGTCAGACTGATCTTTTAGATCATGCCTGTACTTTTTATTTTTCCTATTTTTCTACATATACTCATTTTTCTTTGTACATAGTCATGTGCACATGTGGTTAGTTCCAAATAAATTCACGTAGACACGTGTTTCTTCAGTAATAGTCGTGTATGCACGCGACTTTCCAGATACACAATCGTGTATATCTGGAAAAGTTTGATTTTTTAAAAACTTTTCTTCCAGTTCTGGGAAGTAATCTAGCTTTCCTGCTTTATAAAAGTCACTTACTGTCTGGAATGATTTGATTTCTTGCTGGTTCTGGTTTCTTGGTCTCTTTTTTCAAAAAGAAGTTGTCAACCTAGGGTTTTCTATTTGGTGAAGTTTTGTGCTTTTCAGTTTGGATTTCAGACCTTTTGATATTGTGTTTGATTGTTCCATACATCTAAAGTAGAGAGTTGTTTTCCAACTTGCTTTAAGATCCAATCTTTTCATTACTTCATTTTCATTCTTGAAGTTGCCTCTTTTTGCTTCTTCTTGTTGGTTTGAGAAAAAATTTGCAACTTTGGTTTAGTGAAATATTTTCGGTTTTCTGAGATCTTTTGTTTGTTGAATCTTTTGTGTGTCTTTGTGATCAGAACTTTCATGTGTTTTTACCCTTTTGTTGGCCTTATCATTTCAATTATTGTTTGTGGCCAATGAGTTTTGGTGCCTTTTCACTTGATTTTTATTTTAAATTCATTATTTGTCTTTCTTCTTGATTCTTTTATTCAAAATCATTTTAAAAGGAAAAGCAAAAAACATTTATTCTTGTTCTCCTTTTCTTTGTTTGGTGTTAGTGTTTGGAATCATGGTTTGAATTTGAGATTTGATTTCCTTGAGAGTATTTTTTCTTCGATGTTTGGTTCTCTTTGTTTGGGAAAATTTTTGACTTTAGGATAATACATTTGTTGTTTCTAAAAGCATTCCTTAGAATCTTGAACTTAGGCATTCTAGTATGCATTAAGTAGCTTGCATTCTAGGCATTTCTTTTTAGTCTCTTTAGAAATATGATGAATGTGTGAGTGTGTTTAAAAAAAGAAAAAGAGTTTTTGTTTTGATAAGTTTCTCGTAGAACCCTGTAGAGATCACTTTTCATCAAAGAAAAAGAAGTTGCATATCGCATGTAGCCTAGTTTTATATTGATTTCTTTTGTGTCAAAACATCATAAGTTTCACTTCTGCTGCCCCTGACTTAAAAAAAAACAACTTAAAATAAGCGCTTAATTAAAATGAACTGGATTTTTATTTTTTTCATAGATACATCAAATAGTCTAGGACATTTACAACATTGGAATAGGTGTGTGGAGAGTAAACTCTCCAAGGCCACTCTAAACTGAAACGTAGAAGTTGATTAAAGAGTGAAAAATCCAATCTCGTTAATTTTTCTGGGAAATCTCTTCTAACACATGAGCTAAGCACGAGGATGAGTGAAGTGAAGGAAAAAGAGATGCCCCCTCTCCTACTTGTTGGATTCAACATCCACGATTGTTCCGCCTAGCTTCTAATTATGAACTGGTAACCTTAGTTTCAAATCCTAGGGACCACAGAAGTGACTATAGGGGGGAATACCCATGGTACCTGAGACAGATGTTGTATCACTTTCTTAGTACTTTTGGATGGTGCTCTTGCGAATCTTGGGTACTTGCACTAGCAAAGGCTATTTTCCAGAGGTCAGCGTAACTGTTTCTGATACCTTCGCTGGTAGGCTTGGGTCATAATTATCCTAAACTATCTTGGGAAGGTCCTTATCTTCACTTTCTTGTATTTTGGTGTCCAATCCTAATTTCCTAGAGTGGAAATACCTGGAAGCCACTTGTTTGGTTGTATCTTTAGGGATCTTTTAGTGAGTGTTCTCTACTCCTAGATTGCCATGAGTTTTTTTTTTAGTCTTTAAGAAGTTCCCTTAGCATTTAAAAGTGGCTAATTGATAGGTTTGGTGGTCTAGGAGGCTTTGTGAGCTTTCACCTGCGAATTCCAGCCTTCCTCTAGAAGGCATAGGAGTAGTTCTGCTACTGATTATCAACCAGTTATAGCTAACACATCGTAGATTAATCTAGCTTTAGGGGATATTATTTGAAAGGGTGACCCTAGTGTGGTTCGTAATTTCGATGGAAATGCTCTGGTCCTTGCTAGGATTCTCTTCCAATCGGAAGACGTGATTAATATTAAAGAGAATCCTAAGTCCCCCGTGACACCTTCAACACCCCTTTTGATTCTAATCTTCTATACGTTGTCTCATACATGGGCACCCTGACTCATAGGCTGGAAAGACCTATTCACTCTCCTTTTTTCTAGATGGCTAATGTTAGTGGTGTAACCAGGGTTGTGAATACTTCTTATGTGGAGACTCCTCCTTTAGTTTCAGGAGTGGGTACTATTTCTATATCTATTGTTACACCTATTACAATAGTTGTTGTCTCTACCTCCATTCTGATTTCGAGTGGGGGCACCCAACCTTTCACTTCTGTCATTGGTACATATCCTTATGGGATGCCACATAGTGGGATTCCTTTAGTTCCCTCCACTTTTCCATCTATTGTTTCCGCATCTATGACTTCTATGCCAAGTGGTTTAGCATCCTTTCAATATTTTTCTTTTGGAAGCGGCCATATACCTCATCGGTCTAGGAGGCTTCGTGGACTTTCACCTGCGTGTGCCAAGAATTCCTCTAGAAGGCATAGGGGTAGTTTTGCTAGTGATTTTCAACCAGTACTAGCTAACACATAGTAGATTAATATAACTTTAGGGGATCATATTTCAAAGGGTGAACCTACTGCGGTTCATAATTTCGACGGAAATGCTCAGGTCCTTGCTAGGGTGCTCTTCCAATCGAAAGACACAGTTGATATTGAAGATGATCCTGAGTCCCCCATGACTCCTTCGACACCCCTTCTGGTTCTCATCTTCCGTATGTTGTCTTGTACATGGGCACCCTAACTCATAGGTTGGCAAGCCCTATTCACTCTCCTTATTTTTTCTAGATGGCCAATGTTAGTGGTGTAACCACGGTTGTGAATACTTTTTGTGTGCAGACCCCTCCTTTAGTTTCATGAGGGGATATTATTTCTATCTCTACCGTTACACCTATTACAATAGTTTTTGGCTCTACCTCCATTCTAATTTAAAGTGGGGACACCCAACCTTTCGCTTCTGTCACTAGTACCTATCCTTATGGGATACCACATAGTGGGATTCCTTTAGTTCCCTCCACTTTTCCATCTGTTGTTTCCACATCTATGACTTATATGCCAAGTGGTTCAGCATCCTTTCAGGATTTTTCTTTTGGAAGCGGTCATATACCTCCTTCCAATCTATCATTGAACTTAGGACAAGCTCAGAATGTTAATCATTTCCAAGGAGCTCAAGGATGGTAAAATCCTTCTGTTAGTGGGTTAGGGGCTGGGATTTCATCCCATTTATTTGGTCAATAGGGGATTATGCACTTTCCTTCCGTCAAGACCTCACAAGTCTTTCCTCCATTAGCTAGTGCAAGGAATCCTTATCAAGGGTTATCCCCTTATTTCAATGTTCTGTTAGGTGGAAACTATCCTATGTATGGTAACCCTATAGCAGGGGGTGGATACCCTCTGAATACTTTCAGGCCACAAGGATATCCTTGTGGTTTGGCTCCTTCTATGAGTAATTGATGGAAAATTGGTTCCTCTTCAAATCCAGGATACTCTTTTCAAAATATTTGAAATTCTACTCTTGATGGGTGGAATTCTCTGGCCCCTCTGCTCTTATTGTTCCTCACAACCTTAAACTTGTTAGATCTATCGAAGTTGACGAATGATCTAATCCATTACAATCTATATTGGCCTTCAGTTCCAACCCAACTTTCATCCAATATTCCTAAATTTGAAGGGAAGTCTGGGGAAGATCTGGTTGACCATATAACCATGCTCCACTTATGGTGTTCATCGAACTCCTTGGTCAATGATTCGATCAAGTTGAGATTATTCCAACACACCCTAACTAGAAAGGCTACAAAATGGTATATTGAGTTAAGGGGGGGTACCTTTGCTACATTTGGTGAGCTGGATACTATGTTTTTTAACTATTTCTAGTTTCCAATCTGATACAGTGATATGATGACAGAACTGAGATTTTAGCTAGTTTCCAACAATACAAAGCAACTCACATTTCTGACCACATCCAAGAGTGGCTGTTATATGGAATTTATACCTACGAATAAGTACATCTTCCCTAAGTGGGTAGTTACACTTAGAACAACAAAATTAAAGATTCTTAACATTTTTCTACAATAGATAGATAATATAAAGGAACCTACTTGTGATCCTTCACTTCCTTTGATCTCCTTTGAATTGCTCCCTTCGCTCTTACTAAACTAAATTCACTCAATTAGTACCTGCCAGCATAAACAAAAGATGACAACAATCAAAGAATATGATCTATCTACTATAAACAAATGGAATCGACAACATTTGAACATACATTCATCATAGATATAGACAGTAATATGGGAAAAGGAACAAACAACTTTATTGATTGATAGAAGGAGGAGTTACACCCAATGTGGTTTGATCTCATGTCACTCATCCAGCTTAGTCCAAACCCTCATCACACCAATAGCACATCAATCCAGTAGCATGACATCACTTGATAATGATTTCAAGTCTCAAACCAACAGTGTTTCTCTACAATCCAAGTTCCAACCCTAGATCGCTATGATGAGTGGTCAATTTATAAGGAAATGCAAGTGGTTTTGTCATAAATTGGGCATTGAATGGTTTTCCATAATTGGATCGTTAATTTCCATGGAGAAATGGATGAGAGGATAGAGGGTTAATTGATTCATAGCCTATTCAAAAACAAGCTCATAGGATGAGATAAGAGCTGGGCATCCTTCTAGAATGCTTTAGAATCAAGGAATATTCCCAGAATCCTATGTCAATTTTTCTCATTCTCACCCAGCGCAAGTATAAGTGGGCTTAAGTGCACTGCAGTGCAGGTCTAAATGGGCCTACCTGTTATGCAGCGCAGTTTCCCCTGACCAAGGCTGCGCTAGTGTCCCAAGGAGGCATTTCAGCAAGGTTTTAAGCTAGGAAACTTTTATGGATGAAAGCATTCAATATGATGACTTGTCTAGGGCATGTAGCAACTAAATTAGGGTTTGATGAGACCTAATTGTACTAATTTGATCATCGGGAGTGATGTGCCCAAATAGACTTGTAACATCTACCCCCTAAAGCATGAAGTTGAAAATGATAATGATGAGCGATATTCTTTATGACGTGATGAGGGGAATCTGAGGGGGACGGTGACCTACATTAATTACAATACATAATATCATCATATCTTTGAATTTTTCATGAATTGCTGAGGGAAGGCATACCCATGCTCAGGATATAAACTTTTCATTACATGTACATAAATCAGATAGTCATCTATAGATATAGACCCATGATAGGATGACCATCTATGTAAAGCCATTGTACAGATGATTTAGTACTCTCCTGAAATCACAGCCTGGATGGATGAAACTAGATCTGGGGTCTTCTATCTCATCCAATCGTTCACTCAAGTACAAATCTAACCATGTGAAATTGTGATCTAAAGTCAAACATGGGAAGACACCATCTGATTACCAGCCAATGATGTAAGTTGTTAACAGACGCGAGAGAAATCACCGATAATGATAATGATTCTCAAGGTACTACAGTACATTATACATGGTGTGAATAGATGTTTTGATGTCGAAAACCATACAAAGTATTTTGGTCGGAGGCCTGTGATGTCAACCTATCGTCGGAAGCAAGAAACTTGCCATTGATGTATGCAAGCCTCAAGGTACTAGAAGGGTGTTTCTAAGTCAACTTCCTGGATAATGTGCTGATGTTGACAAGAAGAGACTCATCACATGAGGGCATTGATGTATTTCCCATGAATGACAGGAAACGAGTGTAATGATTTTGAAGACAGAATGTGACTGATGACACAATGTTCAAGAATGGCAGTCATGAAAATGAAGGTTTATGAGTATTTCAAAGGATGAAGTTTAGTGAGTGACTTCTCTTGAACATGTCAGCAACACTGAATGAATTGGCAACATTGACCCAAAACCAAATTGATGGATGGTGTGATAGCCCATAGGTATGATAACCATCAAGCAGATAACCCAACCCAAATAGTCACAGAGATGAAGTGAAAGTGTCATTTTCAAGAGCGACTTGCTACCATAAAGTGATTTATCCCTTTTCCCATTTTCCCCAGTCATTGCTGACCAGTACCTCTTTATTGTTTAACACGCTTGAGGAGGATAACATATGATTGTAGTATAATTCCACCCTTCAGGTGAATCCATCATTATGTGATTTTTTAATGAGTCTAGCGAAGGTGAAGCTCGGTCTTGTCATGATGGACAAGTTTGTCGTTATTTGATGCTTTAGCAAGTTTAACGACAATGAGAACTTGGTCCTTTTCATATTTAGAGAGTTTGAAAATGGACAAAAAGAAAACTCCATAAGTTCTTTTTTGTAAATTTGTCTCTAAAGTTCAAAAAAGCATAAAATAATACAAGAGAGAACCTATTGACCATGTTCAATCAATGTATTCCTTTTTTGTAAGTAATCTATCTCGATCTAGAAAAGGGTTAAACTTATACTGAGTAGATATCATTTTGAATCCATTTATGAGCTAAAAAGGACAAGCACCCAAAAACCTTTTCATGTTTAAAGAGTCAGAAAAGAGCTTGAAAGCAAATCCCCTATTTTTATTTTCTTTTAATGAGTCAAAAAAAGAAAATACTCGGTGATATTTTCATTTTTTACGAGTCAAAAAAGAGCTTAAAGGTGAATCATCTTGGAATAATGAGTGGTATCTAGGATAGCAACTAGTTCTGGTGATGTTGGAACTACTCAAAACATGTTGATTTATGTGAAGAGGCTAGCTAATAAGACCACTCATTGCCACTGTTCCTCAAAAAGGGTAAAACAACCAAGTGAAAGTGTATGATCGGCCAAGCAGATAGTGACGATGGAATGAAAAAAACCAAGGCTCATCTGATGGAAGAGGCCGATAGAATGGGAATCACAAGGGTTAAAATGGAGATGGGTTCATTTTTACACAAGCTTGAAACATAGGGAACTATGCCTGGATTTAGTTTCATGTTTACACAAGCTTGAAACAAAGAAATGTGCGTGGATTAAATTTCATTTTTACACAAGATTGAAACAAAAAACTATGCTTGAGATTGGTTTACATGCCCCCAGCATGATGACTTGATTCTAGGTGCATGCCCCCCAAGCATCATTACATTCACCTAAGTAGACTACTCGTGGCTATCAGGTGGATGGAATGAAGGTTCCTTTACAAGATAAAGTGAAAGACGCGACTTGGATTTTACAAGATCTAATCAAAGACTCGAATTGGAACTTTTCTCTAGAGGACCCTGTTTCATTTTTTAATGAGCTTGACACAAGACAAGGAACTATGCTCAGATTCCTTGTTTCATTTTTTAACGAGCTTGACACAAGACAAGGAATTATGCTCTGGGAATTGTTTCATTTTTTAACGAGCTTGACACAAGACAAGGAACTATGCCCATACCCTTTGTTTCATTTTTTAAGGAGGTTGACTCAAGACTAGGAACCATCCTCAGGATTCCTTTATCATGACCCATAAGAGGTCATGACTTCCAAGAGGTTCTCATCAAATCAGAGAACAATGCTCTAGAAGGGATATGTATTAAGGAATCCATTAGAGATATCTGATTCCAATGCCCCCAGTACATAATGTACAACATCATGGAATTGATCGTCAGTTGATGTAGGCATGGAACGGTTTGCCACATAATTGACCTGTAGTAGGGAAGATGCCATTGGGACAAAAGAACAATTTAGGGAAGATGGTTGATTTGAAGCCATATTTGGGTCGGGAAATGAAAGTTGGTCAACGTTGACAATTCTGCCTTCATGCGGGAAACACAACACTCAAAAGAGTGTTGAAACAATAGTTCCCATGTCATAAACATAGTCATGCCCAAGAAGTAAATTATAATCTAAAAGGCTTGGGACTACCATCACATTGAGATAAACAATTTTTCCTCCCAAATTAATAGGCAACCGAGGAAGGTTCCCTAATGGTTGGCTGGTTCCTTTGTTAAAAGCCAACAGATTTTGGGTAATAGGCACAAGTGTCGGCGAATAGAGAACCTACCAAGAAGTAGAGGAAAGGATACTCATAGATGCACCTTCATCTATAATAGTGCCATATACAATCATATTATAAACTTGTATTATGATCTGGAAAGGCACATAAGAAGGAAGATGACATCCTGCTAGTTGATTCCAATCAAAGGAAGTTACCAGACTACTTGGAGGGGGTACCATAAGAACGAGAGAATTACCCCCTTGAGTTATGAGAACAGGAGGACTTTCCTCCTGTCTTGATGGAACAGGAGGGTTGCCTCTAAGATCATTTTAATCTAAAGAAATGAAAAGAACCTGAGTGGTATCATACTCAATCTCTACGGGAAAGGTTCGATCAACTAAAGGTGAAATCAGATCAACTGCTTCCTCGACCTGTGATTGGTCAGGTATAGACTCATGGGATTCACATTCAGAGAGAGTGGGTTTGATTGATGGTTGATTTGGGTCAGTCACTTCATCAACTAGTGAAAGAATAAGGGAGAGTCTCCTGTAACCAGATGGAAGTCACTGTGGAGAAGCAAGATGGTTATCCAACACTTTTTGGGCTTCATCCAGATAGGGACAAAGGTGAATGAGTTGATTCCCTTCACATAACCTACAGGGAAACTTAACTTTAGCCTTATTTCTAGGAACTTTACTACCACTATTTGATGGTGTGTCACTAGCATGATCTCCAGAAGTTGATGACATAGGATGATGTGAACGAGTAGACCATTCTTCTAAGATCTGAGGAATACCAGAAAAATTTCAAAGAAGATGGTCTCTCGTACAAAGTTTTCAAGGATATTGAAGTTTGTGAGGCTTATCGGATGGTTTCTCATTAGAATTTGCATTTAAAGCAATGGTTGCTTGGTTGTCCCACTGCTGAATTTTCTTCTTCTTATTCTTCTTTCCTTTCCTCTTCTTCTTATCCACCTGGTTACTACTGTCAATACTTTCACCAGGCAAAGAGGAAGAAGGGGAGGAAGAAACAATCGAAGAAGGTAAAGGGTCAACTTTAGAATCAACTGGGGGTTGATTTTGTCTAGTTGTAGGAATATTCAATTGCGGGGCCAAGGAGGTTGAGAAAAACCATAATGGAAAGTCAATGGTAAGTCTCGAAAGGGAGAACGTACCCATATAAGGAGCACTAATATTTCCGAAAGGAGGAAAAGGACTAGGATTCCCATCAAAAGGAATTCCTTGATCGGTGGACTCTGGAGTTGTTGCCATATGTCTCAACCTAAGATCAACTAAGGAGTGATGTGGAGTATGTTATCCGTGGTAAGTTAATTTTATTTTAATCAAAATAACATAAGAAAACAAAAGAGGGATAATCTAGGCAAAAGGATTACCAAATAACTGTGAACTGCAATATACTGCCTTAGAGGAGCCAAGGACTTAACAAACATGCAGGTAATCTCCCCGAATGTTGTTTTCGGTGTATCAAAGTATACAAGGCAGCAAAATCGGTTACCTCTGGATGGATAGAAACCTAATTTAGTCCTCCAAAATATACACGAAAATACATGGACGCCCAATCCGTGTTAGCATTGTCTAATGCGAAACTGCACAGTGAGATCATTCCCTTATACGTTTCGTACTATAACACCGCCCGATATACCTGAAAGTATGTGGATAGGCTATGATATATTTACGTATGTGGAATGAGGTATCACACTCAGAATGTATCGCAGATCATTAGCAACATCTGCTATGTTTAACGACATCGGAACACGTCTCTAGCCTAAACCTCTAAATGTTATGCGTTATGTTACAATGCCCCATTAGGTTAATTGAGATAAATTTTAGTTGATCTTGTTTAAAAATTTGCCTTTCAGGTTCACTGCGTGATGTTTCTGAAACTTCTAGAATGCAACTAATATGAGAACAATTCTTTTCATTTGATTTAAACAATGAAAACCATAACTAAAAGGGATAGAGTAATCATAATCTTTAAACAAAGAGCATAGAGCACATCTAAGGTAACTTTCCCTATACCATTCTTACAAGCACACACAAACTTCTAAATGCATTATGCATGTTTTTCTTTTCATTCCTTTAATGTTTAGATTAACATAAAGAAACTAAATGCACAAATGATCAATCAATGCTTCTCACAAGAAATGAAGACTTCACGACAATTTCTTTTTCAAATAAATGAAGACTTTATGACAATTATTTTTCAGAAAAGTAAAGACTAATCAATATAAGCTAACTTTGACAATGAATTGATAATGATAAAGAAATCCCTTAAGAAACACTAAACAATCAAGATCAAAGTAGGGCTAAGAGAGGAAATGCAAAATGATTTCAGAGACAAAGAAAAGCATTGATATTTCAGCAAACAACATCAAAAGACAATTTGGAAAATATCAAGTAAAAGATGGGTTTTTTGGCTTGACAGGGATCAGCGCAGCCCTGAGTGGGAGATAGTGCATTGCATAGCACTGTCTCTAAGCCAAGGGTGCTTTGCAGTGCACTGTCTCAAGACCAACACTGCGCTGATGTCAGAGAGCACAATCAACAGACATTTAAGCACATTTTTTTGACCCAAAAAAAACTTCAAAATGAATGAAAAGAGATGAATGAAGTCAAGTAAGGTCTACTAGGATGTAATACGATAAATTCCTAGATATAGACAAGAATATGGGAAAAGGAACAAACAACATTATTGATTGATAAAAGGAGGAGTTCCACCCAATGTGGTTCAATCCTGTGTCACTCATCCAGCTTAGTCCAAACCCTCATCACACGAATAACACATCAATCTAGTAGCATAACATTACTTGACAATGATTTCAAGTCTCAAACGAATAGTATTTCTCTACAATCCAAGTTCCAGGCCCCAAATCACTATGATGAGTGGTCAATTTATAGGGAAATGCAAGTGGTTTTGTCATAAATTGGGCATTGAATGGTTTTCCATAATTGGATAGTTAGTTTCCATGGAGAAATGGATGAGAGGATAGAGGGTTAATTGATCCATAGCCTATCCAAAAACGAGCTCATAGGATGAGATAAGAGTTGGGCATCCTTCATCAAGGAATATTCCCAGAATTCTATGTCAATTTCTCTCATTCTTGCCCAACGCAGGTATAATGGGCCTAAGTGCACTATAGTTAAGGTCTGAATTGGCCTATCTACTATGTAGCACAGTTGCCCCCGACCAAGGTTTCGCTGGTGTCCCAAGGATTCATTTTAGCAGGGTTTCAAGCTAGGAAACATTTATAGATGATAGCATTCAATATGATGACTTGTCTAGGGCATGTAGCAACTGAACTAGGGTTTGATGAGCCCTAATTTTACTAATATGATCATCGGGAGTGATGCTCCCAAATAGACCTATAACAGCAGTGCAGAAGGAAGAGGCTCAATAAGGCCTATATCCCTAATGAGTTCCTTCTCGAATGGTTTTTAAAATCTTTACAACTAGAAATTTCTAAGGATGTGTCACTCTCCGGAGTGTTCACTGAAGAACAGACAATCTTTAGAGCCCTGTTGGGTTGTGTTATTCTTTCCACGACTAGCCTAGGCAGTTAGGTTGGGCAAACCTACCTATATTAGGTTGGGCGGACCTACCTATGTGTTGCTGGGAAAAGTATCCAATTCGGAATGCCCCTATCCCACTCTAAGGTGTGATAGTGCCTTAGCAACAAACAAGGTAAACTAATTGAGTATTCTTCTTTATGAAATGTAAATTAGGAAGAAGGATCTAACTAACCTGTGTCTTCCGCTAGTTTGTCGATCCAAATCACTCCTCTCTTCAGTAGCTCCCAACTTCCTGCTCCTTCACCGGCCCAGCTTCACCGAATTCCTGCAACATCACAAGAGAGAGAAACTACACGAAGATACAGATATACATTCATAAAAAGCTCAAGATCAGATTAAGCTAAACATGTAAGCATAACAAAACATCATTGGTACACAGCATGTAGGAGAAACTCAAATAGTTTATTGATATGATAATAAAGTCCAAGAGGAGATACAACCAAGTGAGTTCTGATCCAGCATCTACCTCCCAGCAAAGGAATCCCTTCCTCTCCTCCAACAAAGCATAAATCACCCAATGTACTAATCTCAATCTCAAACCAACAGCAATTCTCTGCAAAGTACAAAATTCCAGCCTCCTGAACCTCTGGGTGAGAGATCCATATATAGATGTAAGTAGAGAGGATGAGTCAGCTTATGTTTTGACTTGTGGCTTCTCTCTGTCAGTTCTTGCTTCCACTTCGAGGTTGAGAACCTCTTACTCATCACTAGTCGAATTCATTGAGGCAAGTGTCATTGGAGAAGATTCTGGAAGCTTCCAGGGTCTTTCCACCTCGTTGAATGAGCTTGCCATTTGTCATTTCCCGCTCAGCGCACCTTGGTAGTGCTTCCACCTGCGTTGCAGTGCACCTAGCCAGTGTAGACTCTGCATTTCAATGCAGGCAGCTAGTGGAGCCTCTGAATTGATCCTGAATTGACTATTTCTGAGTGGTTTTTGGTGGAGAACTTCTGGGAGAAGCTGTCATTGGTTGACCTTGTTCCTTTAGGAGCTGTAACAACATCTTTAGGGACTTTGGATCCCTTGAATTATGGACATTTCATGCTTATAGCTGTAAGGCACAAAAATGTCTATAACAGTTGCCCCCTAAAGTATGAGGCCGTTTATCAGGTGAAATGCTTTATTAGGAGGATCCGAAGTTTTTCCAATGCTGGGACGAGACCTGTAATAAGATACAATACAATACATTATTTTTCATACTGCTTTCATGATCTAGCTGAGGCGGGCATTCCCATGCTCAGCTTTATAAATTCATTTTTCTGTACATAGAACAGACAATCGTCTGATGGTAGACTGATGATTTTGATGAAATCATCATCCTTTTGGTAGGATGATTATCTGCTGCAATGTTGTACATGTCAATGTCTTTATTTTTCCTGAATATATATCGCAGCCCGGATGGATGAAACTAGATCCGGGGTCTTCAATCTCGTCCGATCTTCACTCTAAGTACAAGTCGATCCACGTGAGAAATGTTCTGAAGTCGAACATGGAAAGACATCGCTTGATTACCAGTCAATGATGTAAACTGTTAACAGGCGCGAGAGGAATCACCGATAATGATAATGACCCTCAAGGTACTGCAGTACAATTCACGTGCTGTGAATAAAGGACTTGGCGTCGAACACCACGCAAAATCTTTCGGTCGAAGGTCATTGATGTATACCTGTCGCTGGAAGTGAGAAACTTGCCATTGAGGCATGCAAGCTTCAAAGTACTGAAGGGGGTGTCCCTAGATCAACTTCTTGGATAATGAGCTGATGTCGACAAGAAGCGATCCGTCAAAGGAGGGCCTTAATGTATCCCACATCAGTGACACGGAACGGAGCAAATGATTTTGATGGAGGTGAAAACGATCTGATGATATATGGTTCAGGGTGGCGGTCATGAAAGAATGAAGGATAATGTATGGTAGTGGATGGGACACGGTTGACTTCTCTGGATGACTTCTCTTGAACATGTCGGCAACACTTATGTGATGGATTGGTAGCATTTACCCCAAAGGTGGATGGTATGGCGAGACCATGGTGATGTGACCGGTGAATGAAACAACCCAACCCGACTCAGGCACGGAGTGGAAGTGTCATGTTCAAGAGCGACTTGCTACCAATAAAGTTCTTTGAGTTTCTTCCCAATTTTTTCCCAGTCATTGCTGACCAGTACCTCTTTATTTTTTTCAAGCTTGAGGAGGATAACATATGCTTGTTCTATAATTTGCCCTTCGGGAAAACCCATCGCTATGTTTTAACGAGCCTAGCGATAGTGAAACTCGTTCTCGTCTAAAGACAAGTTTGTCGCTATTAATGTTTTTTAACGAGTTTAACGACAAAGATAACTCGGTCCCTTTTCATTTTTAGAGAGTCTAAAAAGGTACGTAAAGATAACTCCAAAGGTCCTTTTTTGTCATCTAATCCCTTAAGTCCGAAAAAGTATAAAACAATACAGAAGGGATGAATTTTTGATAGTTTTAATGAGCCGAACAAAACAAGCGCTCGATCTTTTTGTGCAATAATCCCTTAGGTCCAAAAAGATTAAAATCTAGAGGAGGGATAGCACTTCCGGTCACTTTAACGAGCTGGAAGGCCAAAACTCGGAAATCTTTTCATATTTTACGAGTCAGATGAAAAGAGCTTAAATAAGACTCGTCTTTTGAGGAACGAGTGATAAAATGGGTAGCAGCTGATTCCAGGTAAGGGTTGGAATTTTCCAATCACGGCAGTGTCACAAGGATGGCTAGTGAAATCACTCTTCGCAGCTGTTCCTCAAAATGGGTAAACAATCAATATGGAAGTGAATGATCGGCCAAATGAAAAGTGGAGGTGACGGTGCAAACACGACCAAGGCTTTAGTGGCTGATAATGTTACATTCACGGTGGTTATTTACCAGAGGATAGTTCATTTTTTAACGAGCTTAAATGCGGGTTGAAACACTTGCTCGATCTTATGTTTATTTTTTAACGAGCATGAACTATGTGCTAAAACTGCTCGATTATCCAGTCATATGATAAGAATGTCTCATGTAAGATTCCATTTTTTATGGGGCTTGCGCCTTACAAAGCTATGCCCCGCATCCTTTCTTTATGCAAGTTAGGAAACGACTAACCCAAAAAACAGATAAATAACCGCTCTTTGCTTGCACTCCAAAAGGTTTGCATGCCCCCAGGTATAAAGTATGATTTCAAGGTTACCCCTCAATTTGCAGATAAAACGTTTGTTCTACCAGGAAAGGCCTACCTCTTTCAGGTTACCAAAGATTGTCTCATCTGCGCAGCAAACAAAACACTTCCTCAGCGATGTCTACCGAGATAGACAAAGGTGAGTGACAACGAGAGCCAAACACATAACTTTGACAAAAGAATCTTATTCTAGAACAACCCCTCTTCCAATCACGGATGGGGTACGGACTAGTCATATTCTCCCGCGGAAACCTACCCTATACCCAAAGTTTTCCTGCCGAAGCAGACCAGGACGCATGCCCCCTGGGTTCCAGTCATATCCCTCTGAATTACTCGTGCTCATCGGGAGGACGGACCGTGGGTTGAGACATTTCTTGCGTGAAGAGACCATTTAGGGATGGTATATGACTATTTGCGATGCGTGACCCAGGAAATGAAAGCTGATCCACGAGCTTGACCACTCTTCCTTCGTGCGGAAAACACATTACTCTAAAGAGTGAGGAGACGATGGCTCCCATGCAATATATATAGTCTCGTCCAAGGAGTAGGTTATAATCCAAGGGTCCTTGAACGACCATCACGTTCATTTGAACGGTCTTCCCTCTCAATGTTATGGGCACATTGGGGAGGATCCCTAAAGGTCGACTGGTTCCTTTATCAAAGCCTGTCAGATTTCTCATTTCAGGCAAAAGCGCTGGTGAACCAAGCGCTTTCCAAGCAATAGAGGAAAGGATACTCATAGATGCCCCCTCATCAATGATGGTGCCAGCCATGACCATTCTGCATATTTGGACGATAATTCTGAATGGTATGCTTGCTGGCAAACGGGGTCTGCCTAGTTGGTTCCAGTCGAAGGAGACAACCAGTTTGTTTGGTGGTGGGACCGAGTAGACGGCCAGGTATCGCTCTGACAAACTTCCTTCCTGTGATAAAGGAATGGGGGAATTGCCCCGTGCTCGTCGGAGTCTGTGTTGATGAAGAGAATTTGGATGGTGTCATCTTTATCCTCTTCAGTGACTGTATCATTCGAAGACAAAACCTCTGAAGGCAAGACCGGGTCAACTGCCGCCTCGACCTTTTGACTTTCGTCGGGTATGGATTCAGCTGGTTCATCTTCAATGGCCGGCGCTTCAGCTGACCACTTGAGCGGGCCAGCTGGATTTTCAACTAACGAAGGACTCGGCAAGAGTTTTTTATATCCAGGAGGAAGTCGTAACGGTGAAACCGGACGATCATCCAAAACTCTTTTCGCTTCGTCTAAGAAGGGACAACGGTGGATGGCGTGGTCGCCTTCGCACAGTCTATAGGGGGATCTAGCTCTCCCTTTTTGTCCAAGGACTTCACTTTCGCTAGTTGACGGTATGCATTCAACATGGCTATCAGAGGTTGATGCCACCGGATTGTGCAAATGGGGAGACCAGTCCCTTAATATCCGAGGGATGTAGGGACAATCTCTGTGGAAGTGGTCTCCCTTGCATATGACACATGGTGATTTAGGCCTAGTCAGTGCTGTGTGTGGATTCTTGTTAGACGACACTTGTTTGCCCCCAGTCGCTTTTGGCTCCTTCTTCTTCTTCTCTTTCTTCTTCTTTTCCTTCTTCTCCTTAGGAACTTGGTTTTTTGTTTTACCAGTTCCGTCAAGCGAAGAGGAAGGAGGAGAGGAAGAATTAGAGGAAGTAGAAGGCTGGTGGGCAACTCTGGACTGGTCTAACTGTTGATTCGACTGTTCAGGAATAGTGGTGTTCTGAACGACATTGGTTGAGAAGAGCCAGACCGGCAAGCCAATTGTCAGTCCTGGAAGCGACAATGTGGCCATATGGGGCGCACCAACATCTCCCCAAGAGGAGAAGGGACTAGGATTTCCACCAAGGGGAATTCCTTGGTTGGTGGGCTCCATTTTCTCAACCTAAAGATCAACACAGGAAAAAAGGGTGATTGTTCCGTTTAAAATAAATTTTAACGACGCTTTAGACACAACTTGCTTTTTCAATTTTAAAGAGTCGAGAAAAAGCAAAAGATGACTCTAGTCGCCTTCGATGTTTTAACGAGCCCAAAGTGACAAATGCTCGGATGGACTTTTTTCCATTATAGAGTCTGAAAAAGGCCAAAAGGAACTGCTCTGGAGTTCTAGGTAGAGGGTGTGCCAAACTTTTCGCAAAACCGCAGAATACTTCTTAAGGTACGGGCGGTCAATCTTCCCGAATGCTGTGTTCAGTGCATTGCGATCAGTAGGGCGGCCGACACGGCTTCCTAAGGATAAAGGTTTTATTCCTATAAGGGTCTCCCAATATATACTCGACAGTACGTGGGAGCACAATCCGTACTGGCGCTATCGTCTCTCAGGAGGAATCACCCAACCATCAGCGAGATCGACAGTCACCAGGTTTTACGACGCCGGAACACGTCTCTAGCCTAGACCTCTATGTTGTGCGTTAAGTTACAAAGCGTTGTTAAGTTCATTCAATTTATTTTAGGTTGATATTTCTTAGAAGTTTTCCTTTTTGGATCACCACGAGATGTATGATACAATTCCTAAATGCAGTCTAAAGATGATAAGCAAGCTTTTATATCTTTTCAACAATGAAAATCCTAGCTACAAGGGGAAAAGGAAGACACAAACTTTTCTCAAAGAGCATAGAGCACACTGTAAATGCACTTTTCCTAAATCAAAGCATGCAAACTATCAAAATGCAAATGCACAAATGCATGTATTTGTTTTCGCTTTCTTAATATTGATGCCTAAAAAGAAAGCTGTTGTACAAATTTGAATTCGATTTCAAGTGAAAACATAAACAAGTTCCTTTTTCAAAATCAAAAAGACGATTACGACACTTTATGATTTACTTGTTTCGACACTAGAAATGCATAAATTCAAACCAAACGACAAAAGTAAAAGCTCAATCAACTGTGAACAGCAAACAAACTCACTCCTAAGATCAAAACGACACTTACGACAGGTCTAGATCTAAGGGCGACAGTATGACTAGTTTACTTTTGTAATGGGAAACTGCAAATGATGTAACAAATACAAAAAGAACATATACAGCTTCTTTATACAACTGAGGCGGAATTGAGGAAAAGAAAAGGTGTTTCAGATAGGTACACTGACTGATAACAGGCTGCAAAAAACAGAGATAAAACTGAGCAAAAGGAAGCAGGGAACCACAGCTGCACAAGGCAAAGACTGATCAGCACACCCTCAGCACAGAGAAACTGAACTTCAGCGCAGGTATCCTTCACGGGACCTGCGTTGAAATGCAGAACCTCTTCACAGAGTCTGCGCTGAAGCAGAAACGAGAGTTGTTTCTGGGTTCTGGGTCACGGTTTGCAGTTTAATCTACAGTTTTTGGCCGGATCAAAGCTATCAATTAGGTACAATTAGGAGGATGATTTAAAGGAGGACTAAGATCTATCACAAAGGGCTATTAGAGCACTTGTGGATCAGTTTGTTCAGATCATAAAAACAGGCCCAATGAGTGGACTAGAGTGGCAGATCTCTACTTTGCATTTGAAAATGGCAAATGCATTTCGATTCGGCACCCCTGAGTTTATGAGAAGAACAACAATAGAAACACAAATAAACTAACAAGATACGATCCCCAGTGGAGTCGCCAATTTGTTGTTGGGAAAAGTATCCAATTCGGAATGCCCCTATCCCACTCTAAGGTGTGATAGTGCCTTAGCAACAAACAAGGTAAACTAATTGAGTATTCTTCTTTATGAAATGTAAATTAGGAAGAAGGATCTAACTAACCTGTGTCTTCCGCTAGTTTGTCGATCCAAATCACTCCTCTCTTCAGTAGCTCCTAGCTTCCTGCTCCTTCACCGGCCCAGCTTCACCGAATTCCTGCAAGATCACAAGAGAGAGAAACTACACGAAGATACAGATATACATTCATAAAAAGCTCAAGATCAGATTAAGCTAAACATGTAAGCATAACAAAACATCATTGGTACACAGCATGTAGGAGAAACTCAAATAGTTTATTGATATGATAATAAAGTCCAAGAGGAGATACAACCAAGTGAGTTCCGATCCAGCATCTACCTCCCAGCAAAGGAATCCCTTCCTCTCCTCCAACAAAGCATAAATCACCCAATGTACTAATCTCAATCTCAAACCAACAGCAATTCTCTGCAAAGTACAAAATTCCAGCCTCCTGAACCTCTGGGTGAGAGATCCATATATAGATGTAAGTAGAGAGGATGAGTCAGCTTATGTTTTGACTTGTGGCTTCTCTCTGTCAGTTCTTTCTTCCACTTGGAGGTTGAGAACCTCTTACTCATCACTAGTCGAATTCATTGAGGCAAGTGTCATTGGAGAAGATTCTGGAAGCTTCCAGGGTCTTTCCACCTCGTTGAATGAGCTTGCCATTTGTCATTTCCCGCTCAGCGCACCCTGGTAGTGCTTCCACCTGCGTTGCAGTGCACCTAGCCAGTGTAGACTCTGTATTTCAACGCAGGCAGCTAGTGGAGCCTCTGAATTGATCCTGAATTGACTATTTCTGAGTGGTTTTTGGTGGAGAACTTCTGGGAGAAGCTGTCATTGGTTGACCTTGTTCCTTTAGGAGCTGTAACAACATCTTTAGGGACTTTGGATCCCTTGAATTATGGACATTTCATGCTTATAGCTGTAAGGCACAAAAATGTCTATAACAGTTGCCCCCTAAAGTATGAGGCCGTTTATCGGGTGAAATGCTTTATTAGGAGGATCCGAAGTTTTTCCAATGCTGGGAGGAGACCTGTAATAAGATACAATACAATACATTATTTTTCATACTGCTTTCATGATCTAGCTAAGGCGGGCATTCCCATGCTCAGCTTTATAAATTCATTTTTCTGTACATAGAACAGACAATTGTCTGATGGTAGACTGATGATTTTGATGAAATCATCATCCTTTTGGTAGGATGATTATCTGCTGCAATGCTGTACATGTCAATGTCTTTATTTTTCCTGAATATATATCGCAGCCCGGATGGATGAAACTAGATCCGGGGTCTTCAATCTCGTCCGATCTTCACTCTAAGTACAAGTCGATCCACGTGAGAAATGTTCTGAAGTCGAACATGGAAAGACATCGCTGGATTACCAGTCAATGATGTAAACTGTTAACAGGCGCGAGAGGAATCACCGATAATGATAATGACCCTCAAGGTACTACAGTACTATTCACGTGGTGTGAATAAAGGACTTGGCGTCGAACACCACGCAAAATCTTTCGGTCGAAGGTCATTGATGTATACCTGTCGCCGGAAGTGAGAAACTTGCCATTGAGGCATGCAAGCTTCAAAGTACTGAAGGGGGTGTCCCTAGATCAACTTCTTGGATAATGAGCTGATGTCGACAAGAAGCGATCCGTCAAAGGAGGGCCTTAATGTATCCCACATCAGTGACACGGAATGGAGCAAATGATTTTGATGGAGGTGAAAACGATCTAATGATATATGGTTCAGGGTGGCGGTCATGAAAGAATGAAGGATAATGTATGGTAGTGGATGGGACACGGTTGACTTCTCTGGATGACTTCTCTTGAACATGTCGGCGACACTTATGTGATGGATTGGTAGCATTTACCCCAAAGGTGGATGGTATGGCGATACCATGGTGATGTGACCGGTGAATGAAACAACCCAACTTGACTCAGGCACGGAGTGGAAGTGTCATGTTCAAGAGCGACTTGCTACCAATAAAGTTCTTTGAGTTTCTTCCCAATTTTTTCCCAGTCATTGCTGACCAGTACCTCTTTATTTTTGTCAAGCTTGAGGAGGATAACATATGCTTGTTCTATAATTTTCCCTTCGGGCAAACCCATCGCTATGTTTTAACAAGCCTAGCGATAGTGAAACTCATTCTCGTCTAAAGACAAGTTTGTCGCTATTAATGTTTTTTAACGAGTTTAACGACAAAGATAACTCGGTCCCTTTTCATTTTTAGAGAGTCTAAAAAGGTACGTAAAGATAACTCCAAAGGTCCTTTTTCATCATCTAATCCCTTAAGTCCGAAAAAGTATAAAACAATACAGAAGGGATGAATTTTCGATAGTTTTAACGAGCTGAACAAAACAAGCGCTCGATCTTTTTGTGTAATAATCCCTCAGGTCGAAAAAGATTAAAATCTAGAGGAGGGATAGCACTTCCGGTCACTTTAACGAGCTGGAAGGCCAAAACTCGGCAATCTTTTCATATTTTACGAGTCAGATGAAAAGAGCTTAAAGAAGACTCGTCTTTTGAGGAACGAGTGATAAAATGGGTAGCAGCTGATTCCAGGTAAGGGTTGGAATTTTCCAATCACGGCAGTGTCACAAGGATGGCTAGTGAAATCACTCTTCGCAGCTGTTCCTCAAAATGGGTAAATAATCAATATGGAGGTGAATGATCGGCCAAATGAAAAGTGGAGGTGACGATGCAAACACGACCAAGGCTTTAGTGGCTGATAATGTTACATTCATGGTGGTTATTTACCAGAGGATAGTTCATTTTTTAACGAGCTTAAACACGGGTTGAAACACTTGCTCGATCTTATGTTTATTTTTTAACGAGCATGAACTATGTGCTAAAACTGCTCGATTATCCAGTCATATGATAAGAATGTCTCATGTAAGATTCCATTTTTTATGGGGCTTGTGCCTTACAAAGCTATGCCCCGCATCCTTTCTTTATGCAAGTTAGGAAACGACTAACCCAAAAAACAGATAAATAACCGCTCTTTGCTTGCACTCCAAAAGGTTTGCATGCCCCTAGGTATAAAGTACGATTTCAAGGTTACCCCTCAATTTGTAGATAAAACATTTGTTCTACCAGGAAAGGCCTACCTCTTTCAGGTTACCAAAGATTGTCTCATCTGCGCAGCAAACAAAACACTTCCTCAGCGATGTCTACCGAGATAGACAAAGGTGAGTGACAACGAGCGCCAAACACATAACTTTGACAAAAGAATCTTATTCTAGAACAACCCCTCTTCCAATCACGGATGGGGTACGGACTAGTCATATTCTCCCGCGGAAACCTACCCTATACCCAAAGTTTTCCTGCCCAAGCAGACCAGGACGCATGCCCCCTGGGTTCCAGTCATATCCCTCCGAATTACTCACGCTCATCGGGAGGACGGACCGTGGGTTGAGACATTTCTTGCGTGAAGAGACCATTTAGGGATGGTATATGACTATTTGCGATGCGTGATCCAGGAAATGAAAGCTGGTCCACGAGCTTGACCACTCTTCCTTCGTGCGGAAAACACATTACTCTAAAGAGTGAGGAGACGATGGCTCCCATGCAATATATATAGTCTCGTCCAAGGAGTAGGTTATAATCCAAGGGTCCTTGAACGACCATCACTTTCATTTGAACGGTCTTCCCTCTCAATGTTATGGTCACATTGGGGAGGATCCCTAAAGGTCGACTGGTTCCTTTATCAAAGCCTGTCAGATTTCTCATTTCAGGCAAAAGCGCTGGTGAACCAAGCGCTTTCCAAGCAATAGAGGAAAGGATACTCACAGATGCCCCCTCATCAATGATGGTTCCAGCCATGACCATTCTGTATATTTGGACGATAATTCTGAATGGTATGCTTGCTGGCAAACGAGGTCTGCCTAGTTGGTTCCAGTCGAAGGAGACAACCAGGTTGCTTGGTGGTGGAAGCACTACCAGGGTATAAGGATGGTTTAAAGGGTTATAAGCTTTGGAACCCAGTAACAAGCAAGGTTATGTACAACTGAGATGTGGTGTTCAGAGAAGTGAAAGATGTTATTAAACATGAAGTCAAACCAAAGGAACCTGAGAAGATAGAGTTTGAGCTTAAGGAGGAATAATCAGACTCTATAGCAGAGGAGGAATCAGAAGATGAAGAGCCACAAACTCCAGGTGTGAGAAGATCAGTTCGAGAAAGAAGAAAACTAGAAAGGTATAGTCCATTTGCTTTATGTTCAAATTTTTCTCTATCTATTACTAACGATGATCCCAGAACTATGAAGGAAGTAGTAGATTCAAAGGATGGCAAACTCTGGAAAGAGGCCATGGTTGATGAAATGGTATCTTTGCACAAAAATGAGGCTTGGGATCTGGTGGAGTTTCTGGCTAGAAGGAAACCCATTGGAAGCAAATGGGTGTTCAAGAAGAAGACAAATGCAAAAGGAAAGGTGGAGAAATACAAAGCTCAATTGGTAGCAAAAGGTTATTCCTAGGTGTTGGGAATTGATTTTGGTGATATTTTCTCTCCTGTTGCCAAGGTAACTTCTATTAGATTAGTTTTATCTATTGTTGTTGCTTTTGATTTTGAGGTAGAACAGATGGATGTGAAGATGGCATTTTTTCATGGGGATCTGGAAGAGGAGATCTACATGAAGCAACCTCAAGGACTTGCGGTGAAGGATAAGAAAGAACTAGAATGCAAGTTAAGGAAGTCTTTGTATGGGTTAAAATAGTCACCAAGGATGTGGTATCAGAAATTTGATACATTTATACGAGGATTTGGCTTCACTAGAAACAAAGCAGATCACTGTGTGTATTTTAAATTAATTGGTGACCATGTTATTTATTTGATCTTGTATGTGGATGATATGTTGCTGGTTGGAAATGACAAAGAAATTATCCAGGATTTGAAGACCCAATTGTCCTCCAAATTCGACATGAAAGATCTTGGTGCTGCAAACTATATTTTGGGCATGGAAATTAAAAGAGATCGGGCAAAGAGGAAGCTCTAGTTAAACCAGAGGAAGTATGTCGAGACAATACTGTAGAGGTTTAATATGTAGGATAATAAACTGGTGAAGGTTCCTATTCTTGTAGGTGTGAAGTTATCTACTGAACAGTTTCCGAAGACACAAGAAGAGGAAGAGGACATGTCCTATGTTCCATATGCAAGTGCAGTCAGTAGCCTGATGTATGCAATGGTCTATACTAGACTAGACATTGCACATGCAGTGGAAGTATTAAGCAGGTTTATGTCAAAACCAAGTAAGGAGCACTGGACAACATTGAAGCGGGTTTTTAGGTATTTGCGTGGCACTAGTGATTATGGTTTGTGCTACCAAGGAAGACCAGGATTGGATAGAGTATTGGATATTCGTGGCTTTGTTGATGCAGACTGGGCTAGAGATCTATATTAGAGAAGATCTACAAGTGGGTATGTGTTTAACCTATTTGGAGGTGCAGTCAGTTGGATGAGTAAGAAACAATTTGTAGTGGCACTATCAACTACAAAGGTAGAATACATGGCAGCCACTCATGCAAGCAAGGAAGCAGTTTGGTTCCAGAGATTGTGTTCAAGTATGGGTTTAGTACAGGGAGCTATAAGGATAGATTGTGACAGCCAAAGTGCAATTTTCTTGGAAAAGAACCCTACTTACCATTCAAAGACAAAGCACATTAATGTTCAGTATCACTTTGTGAGGGATATGATAGAAGACGAAAAGGTGTTGCTGGTAAAGGTGGACACTTTGAAGAATATTGCAGATGCATTGACAAAATCTGTGAGGTCTAAGAAGTTCTCTTGGTGTAGAGAAACAATGGGCGTTGAAGGGATGGCTAAGTGACTAAGCTCTCTTGTGGCTCCTTTTCGAAAGAAAACAACAAGTGGGAGAATGTTGGGTTGTGTTATTCTTTCCATGACTAGCCCACATAGTGAACTAGGGGGTTAGAGGGGCGGCAGAGCCCCCCCTTCGTTGCGTCGATTGCACAGTGAGGGGGTCACAAGGGGCGCGACAACCCCCCTTGTCTGAGGGGCTTGAGGGGGGCGGATAGCCCCCCTATACAGGGTCTGGGGCAGCACCTCGAGAAAAAAAATTTCGACCCTATATTAGGTTGGGCAAACCTACCTATGGTTTTGGATGCGATGGTTTTCGGTCCATGGTATTGGATGCTTCGGCATGTATAAATATGTATTGTAACATTTAAAGGAACATAATCAAAAATCAAGCTGGTAGTCCCGGTTTTGGGATCCAGGGGAAAATCTCTGTGTATATGTGTTTTATGTGTTATGCTCTCGCATTGTTTATTTTCTATGTTTTAGAATTTGTATGCAAGTAATTTATGTACGGGGTTAAAACCTACAAGCCCAACAGTTAGAAATTATATGTTCTCAATTTGGAGTCCTCTATAAGATTTTGCTTGATTCTCCTCAATTAAAGATCGATCTATCCAAACATAAGTTGGTACCCCATGCTAATGGAATTGTAGGATCAATCAATAATAGCATGGCTAACCTACTAAATAAATTATAGGAGTTGTCTTTACAATCTTCTTCTCCAGTGTAAGCATCACCATCAGTGCCTAAGCCTTCCTAGCCTTCAAAAGTTAATGTTGTCCAATCTTCGAACCCCAAAGGAGACTAACAATCTGATGGGAAGAAGAAGGGACATGGTAAGAAGAAAGATAAGGCTAGGAAAAGGAATGTGATTAGATCCAGTAATGATATTGGAGAGGCAAATACAAAATAGAAAAAGAAAGTAAAGTCCCCATGCAAGTTATGTAGTGGGGATCATCTTACCCATCTTTGCCCTAAGTTTTAGGATGCTCAACACTTGTTAGCTCAGCAGGGTTCTTCGAGCTCCCAGGATTTGTTAACTAACCCTTTTCCCCAAGGGCAGAAAATTTTTGTTGGTGCTACTGTTGGTACTGGAACCCCCATAGGGGGAAACCAGGAAGTGAAATCTACATCCAATATCTATATGGTAAGGTCCCATGTTAATGTTGCTACAATATCACATGATTATGGTGAACCGAAACCTTCTTAGGCGAAGACTTCTTCCGATATTCCAGAGCCACTCCATATTGAGACGCTTGTAGTTGAGCATACACCTCAGATGCCAAAAGGCTCTAAAAAATTTTCAACTATTAATCCCAATGCTAGGGATGCCTAGAAATACTATATTGATGAAGATGTGGCTCAAATCCCTTGTGCCATGTGAGTGTTAGAGGTACTCCAATCATGCCTTGTGAAAAGGACTATGTTTCTCAATGTGATCAGAGTAGTGGATCCAAAAAACTCTCTTGTTATAAAATTTGATATGTCAAATTTTAAGAAGAGACTCCCTCATCACATGGCTTTCCAGATTAAATCTACATATCAGAAAATGAATATATTTCAAACTATAGTTGATGAAGGGGCTTCCACATGTGTTATGTCGATGTCATGTTGGAAGGATATTGGATCTTTGTAGGTAATTCCTTCCCCTACTCTCCTTACCGCATTCGATGGTCATTCTCATAGGCCTCATGGAATTCTTCCAGCCTTTCTCATATGTGTTGGGGGTACGGTTTTCAATGTCGAGGTGGAAATAGTTGATGTCAATTTGGATTACAATCTGTTATTGGATCAAAATTGGGTTTATGCAATGGATGATATTGTTTCATCATTGTTTCACATCCTATGCTTCCCCCATGAAGGGTGAATTATTATGTTTTATCAAATGGATTATTCTCCTAATGATCCCAATGCATCTTTTGATTCTACCATTCGCTTGGTGAAGAATACCAAGCATCTTATGGAGAATTTGGGTGTTGGAAGGTATTCCTCATTGATGGGTACTTTTGATATTCCTTCTCCTATTGCTCATATTAATGTTATTTCATCTTTGAAGGTCACTCCTCGAAGAGGTCCTTTTAGACCCCATTATTTTTCTGATCCTTCGCCCTTACCACTCTCTACTGCCACATTAAAGGAAGGGAAAGTAGGTGGAATGGAATACCCTATATCTGCAACAGAAATTGAGTACCAATCTATAGTTACTTCTATAAATTCTGATCCCATCCCTCTCTCATCAAAATATGTAGATGGAGATGTTGCTCCGGTTTGGACTCTCAACTCTACTTCAACTATGGATTTCCTTGATATTGTTTTACCATCTGAAGAGGCAATCCTAGAAGCAATGACTGGTGTAGAAAGGTTGTGGGATGACTTGCATCATCAATCATATTTTCTCCCCGACTTGCATCGAATTGAGTCAAATTTTTCTAGTCCTTGTTCAACTGGAAGTCTTCACAAAATCTTAAGTCCTTTGGCCCCAGCACATATTTTTTTCGAAGGTAATATGTCCAATATTTCGGAAACTATTCTGGTGAACATCTCCAGGAATCCCAATATTATTGAAAATGTCTTCATCAGAGCTGCATGTTCCCCTAAATAATTCAAGATTTATACCGACCTTTCCAAATAATTCTAAGATGTGTTTGCTTGGCCTTATGAGGAAATGCCTAGAATCAATCCATTGCTAGTTCAACATGAGATCAAGACTTATGAAAACACCAAGCCTATACGACAAAATCTTCGACCAATAAATACTAGGAAAGTAGCAGCTATTAAAGTTGAGGTTGAAAAGCTACTAAAGGCGGGTTTCATATACCCCATTCAGTTAACTGAATGGGTCTCGAATCTAATCCCTATTTATAAAAGGAAAGGAATGATCCATGTATGTAATACTTTAGGGATTTGAATAAGACTTGTCCCAAAGACAATTTCCTCTCTCCTTTTGTCGATCATATCATTGACGAGTGTGATGGAAATCCGGTGTTTTCCTTCATGGATGGCTTTTTAGGGTATAATCAAATAACTATATGTTCTGAAGATTAACATAAGACATCATTCATTTTCCCTTGGGGTACATTTGCATACAAAAATATGCCTTTTGGCCTTAAAAATGTTGGAGCCACATTTCAGTGAGCCATGACTCATGATTTCCATGACATCAAGCACATTATAGAATAATATTTAGATGATATAGCTTCTTGTTCTCAAAAGAAAATTGATCATCCACATCACCTTCGCTTGGTTTTTGAATTATGTTGTTACTATAAAATCCAGTTGAATCCTAATAAATGTGTTTTCACTGTCACATCTAGTTGGTTATTGGGGTTCTGTTGATGGTGCTATACCTACCAACATGTTAGGGGATCTCCCTAAAAATAAGGCCCATCTAGACCTCAGACCATTTGGAGTAGGAGTCCCAGTAGTGGGTAGTAAATAGATGCCTTAACCATGATAGCGCGCAGAGGTAAGCAAGATAGTCTTGTCGAAAGAAACTGTGTGACCTTGCAGTGAGTCAAGAGAGATGCATGGGGAGGTTTTGACACATGGAGGGGGAAAATAAGTGTATCCCTTAGAAACCTATAATAGTATGTAGCTTGAAAGGAACACACGAGCTAAATGACATCACAAACTAGAAAGTAGAATAGTCAACAATCCAAAGTAATGAGTTAAACCAACAACACGCCTCAATAAGATTCATACAATCACATAATGAATAGTCCATACATAATTGCATAAGTTAAAACTACATACATTGTTAAAGTAACCAGATTAGTCGAGCTGCAATAAAAACACATGCATGAAACATGTTGGCTCTGTTATATTATATAAAAGTTAAAGTTTCATCCATACATACAACCATGACAGCCCCTAGCCCGAATAATGGAACATTACACTCAACACCGCCTGCTCCTCCTAAGAGACGTACTCGCTCTGCACTATGGAGAAGCCAAGGTTCATCAAAATACTCTACAAGCCCTCTCTAAGGAATGCCTAGAAAAATCTTGGCTTCGAAAAGCCCTGTTCTATGAGTTATGAGGTTCTATTTATAACAAAGGGTAGGGCGACCCTTGACCTTCCCCTTTGTGACTCTTGGGCTTCCCTCATGACACTTCAACTTCATTACATAACTCTTTACATTACATATGACTGTTTACATTTCACTAATGACTCTTGGAATTTCACTTTACATCATGTTTACAAAATGATACATTTCCGACATATACCCATGTGGGAGAAAAATGGCTTGAGTCAGCTAGACAGGACAACACTAAGACTCGGGCGGTTATGGAAAGACCAACTCATCAACTTCCTCTCTATGATACTTGGTGAAGAACTGATTCCATGCTTGATAATGTGTAATGGTGTCCACTTATTCCTTGATGATGTCTTTCTAGAAAGAAACTCTTGCCTCCATTGCTTCTGGGTATACTAAATTGGAACCTCTGTCCAACGCATCCTATAACATGTGTAGCTTAGTCCTGAGCAAGGCCAGACCAGCGATGTACAGCTGCATGTAATCTATGATGACTTGCAAATCTACACTAGTGGTTGTGAGCATCAATTGATCAAAGTACATGTCGAGTTTGAGTCTGACTTGGTTCTTCTCTTTTGCCTTAGTGAGTGTACCAATTAACGGGGTGCCATACTTTCACCAGGATATCCAAACTTCTGAACAACCATGCATACAAAGTCGTTCCTCATATTTTGGGATCAAACTCCAGATGCATGCTTTGTCAAATGCTACCTGTGGCTTAATCATCTTGTGCAAGTGAGGTGGGGTTCCCTTGTACCTCATTGTCTGTGTCTGTATATGATCAACGGTGACATGTATATCTATGAGTGTTCCCGTTATCTTGGTGCATTGCTACTGATGACCATGTAGATGGACAACTGCCTTGTGCACGGTGATCAACATTTCATACAGTCTCTGCATGATTGTCTCAAGAGCCGATACTTCAGTAAGTATCACTTTCTTCATCTCTTCTCTGGCGGATCCTATTGATTTTTCCTCTCTCTGTCCGGTTGCTTACAAATTTTTAGCCATGCGCTCATTTTTTACTATCAAGAACTTAAAACTCGAGCTTGTGACTTTGGCATAAACCATTTTAGCATCATCCAAGGTAGTTGGATGTCTTCGTATATCTGACACAATCACCTGTTCTTCAAAGTGTCTAAGTGATGCATGCTCATCCGGGGTGTGTGCTCTACATGGTTGTACAACTTTGTGTTGTGACTTATCAAAGGCTATGTTGTACACATCTATTCTTGGATTATCCTCAAGGAGAATGGTATCCCCTTGTTCATTCAGGACTTGCTCTATTGTTGGAGATGGTGAAGCGCATGGGGTGACCTCAGTTTCCTTTGGGATGGGGTTGATGTCTTGATCCTGTTCTGGCTGCTCCATCTCCATGTCCATTTGTTCTAATATTGGTTCATCTCAGTGTAGTTTTCATTGTCTGTGTGCCTTGCACTTCCTCCGATTCCTGTTCCTATTCTTGTTCATGTTGCACCTTCTTCTATCTTATATGTAGCTCTTTTTCTTCTTTGATATTTTTTTGTACTTCCTGCAACTTCCTCTATGCTTCTTCCAATATTTGATTCTCCCTCTTTCTTTGCATTATTCTCATGTCACTTTGTCACCTCTTTGTATCTGTCTCCAAATCTACTCTTTCCACAAGTGGATCTTCCTTAAACTTGTAGTTGTGCTCTGTCTCTATGCTTTCGGCAATCTTCCTCTTAACTTTGTCTTGCACAGGTTTGTTGCTTGTTGTTGTTGTTGTTGTTGCTCCATGTGGTGCTACTTCCTTGAGTGTCGCTAGCCACTCTTCTACCATGTTGACCAGTTCATTGAGGTTAGAGGAGTTATAAAAATATCTCCATGGGTCTTCCTATAGCCAATGACATGCCCCGTGGATATAAGAATAATATACTCTTGTAGAGTTGTCCCTGCATAAGCCATGTGGATCATATGGATTGAAACTCTTGGTTCTGAACTTAAACTTCTTGAAGTGCTCGACCTCAGCATCTGCTTCTTTCAAACTCTGGATCACGTACAATCCAATTTGAAAAAGAAGCATAGGACATGGTGCCTTGTTCTTCCTATGAAATCCAGCTGATAACCTCTTGAGATGTGGTATGAAACCTCCTTCATGACCAACTTGTCTGTGGCAAACCTCGGTAGCACATAAGGAGCTTTCTCCATATTGTACATCCTGATGAATGTGCCATCGAGTGAGGCATACCAATATTTAATGTTCAACAACACCTACATCGCTTCCTGGAACATGCAAGGTGGATCTTGTTCAAATATCATCATGGAGAGCAGGGCAATGAAGTGATCAGATAGTCTAACCATGTCTCCTCGGTAGCTTCAACCTACGAGCAACTTGCAATATGCGTTCACAGCATTCTCTGAAGGTGTCCATGCCCAACCCATGCCAAGAAATTTTTGATGGGCACAGATTGCATCGAGGAGGTAGGCAGACATGAAAAATATTTCTTTTTGATCCTTGGGCGGATTCTGGGCATTGGATACATGCAATTTCAACTGGAGAGCCAACATGTCGGACCAGTTGAACAATTTTCCTTCACTTTCCAGCTGATCCAACATAGAAACCCAACTCTATTAGAAGGTCTTTGTACTCCCTTGGCCATATAAACGACATGCAAACATGACAAATAATTGGTAAGACTTCCTAAGTGTCTTCATCTTGTATATCTAGTTGGGTGTCGTCCTAAACTTTCCTGGCTCCCTTACCCAATGCTTCAAGATGTCTCTTGTATTTGTGCTACTATTGGGGTGTAGAACGGTGCATCCATCCTGTTCACCGACCATGGAAAATGGTACATCTTCTCATAATCGTTCGTCCTGAAGGACAAAAGCTCTACTCCACTGACACTGCTCAGTATCAGCATCTCAGGATCAGTGTGTGAGACAATCTAGTGGATCACATCTGCACATGGGAATATGGGATACCTGCATGCAAACTTCTACAGTATCGACTTATGGATGTTTACATAGACTTATCAGTCCTCCAGATTCTCCTCAAAGCTACTCGCGAAAATAGTGTTGATGTCTTGCCATGTGACCTTGATGTCTCTCTCAATGAACATGTGTGTGTCTTTATACACGGGCAAGCTCATAAACCCCTTCTCAACCACATCTATAGTATTGCTTTCAACTCTGTCTTTTGACCTAGCTCTCTTGGAGGCCATGATACCTGTACTACTGAGAAGTTGCTCAATAACCATTGGTACCTGGAGATAGAGAAGACACTCATGGAAAGAAAATGTCAGCTAAAAAACATCAAGCAACTCGAGAATCAATCAGGCAATAAACTGGTGACTACTGGGAAAGGTTACGTAGCATTGACTCCGGGAGGCTGGGAGACTATCAACTAGAACTACACATTGTGCAGTTTTAGCTACCAGTGAGGATCACTACTGATTGGCACTATGCAATGCATAGTCCAGTGAGGCTCATTGCTGACTGAAATTGTGCAATGCGCAGAATAGTCAGGCTGGGTCGCTGGTTGGAACTGCGCATTACGTAGTTCCAGTGGGTAGGACTAGGACACTACCTCCCAGGATTGTGTGAAGCATAGCTAGGAGCAATAACGGGTAGCCTCCTTTGCAATTCCTGGAGGCAAGGTAGATCCTTGACTACCATAAATGCGCAGAGCATGTTATGAAAGACAAGATTTGGGACAAGACAGCCTAGATCTGCCCAATGGCAACCTAAAAATGTGAAGGACTAAGTGTGTGTGCAGCACTGGTGTAGATCTGAGTGAATATACATACATGCAATTCAAGTGCAAAAATCAGTCAAACGGAAAAACCATGAAGCTCATGAAGAGAGTCGCCACAATGGCAACTATTAGTGCATAAACAATTTTTAAGATTTGGGTATGTTCTATGCTAGAGCAATTTATTTAAATTTTCACAGTTAGCAATCACATCAGCATTATGATAAACTGCAGATAGAACATAAATATAAAATGCAGAAGACAAGCCAAGACAAGAGGACACAAGATATGGCGCGAGCCAGGGACAAACCCCACAACGTGTGGGGAAACCCTTGATCAATTCTTCTTTTATCTTCAAAGTTCAGCAGAGAAAGAGAGAGAGAGTACATTTACAACAGAAGTCAACACTTTGACTTGTCTAGATCTGAGCATAGATCATCTTCTATAACGATGAGATCAGTTGAAGACATTCTTCTTCAACTGATTCTCCAAGGTGACGACTTCACCTATCGTAGTGCTACCTTTCGTCCATTTGCTGCACACAACTATGTGACACCATGTTGTACTGTCACATGTATTGAACCTTGATGACTGAGCTGCTCCTGCTCTCATCATCATGCTACTCATTATTTATCATTCCCACTATTTCATTCATCATCATGCTGCCCTTGCTAATGTACGTCATTCATCATCATGTTGCCCTTGCTTAACATGCCCATTTACACTGCATCTTTCATCATCATGAACTGAGACTGTTCATCAGAAACATTACTGCTTATGATCCTTGTCATGGTGACTGCATATTAATATGCTGAGCAAATGTACGGTACTGATATTTAGATTGAGATCACAGATCTGAATATTGTGCATCATGGAAACTTATTTCATCAACACGATTCTGCAGAGATAGTTTGCCGAGAGTTCTATCACTATTGTTCATTGTGTTAGGGCTGCTACATGTATGCCACCGTATAATTGTAAACCTTTTCCTCACTGTGACTGCGAATGCACTATTGTGAGAGCACCGAGATATGTTTATCTACTTATATTCTGACGCTACTGTCACCCGAGTTGATGACTGTTCTTATAGCGAGGTGCAGTCAAACCCTTGGCCTCAGCTTCATGTGGAGATGACTGCGGCTCCATATATAACTGCGGTTAACTACGTTTCCATATATAATTGCGGCTCACTGCGGCTTCATATATGACTATGGCTCTTCATAGCTCCATTGCTTTTGACTGCGTATGCATTCTTCATTGACTGTGTGGGATCTCGATGGTGGTTTCATTACTGCGGCTGACTGTATCACTGCGGCTACCATGCTATGCTCTACACATACATAACATATATTAATGTCTGCGTATACATAACAAAGTATTCCCTGCGTACACATTTCCATGACTGCGTTATTACTGTATACATGATAGCGTTGAATTTCCCTGTGTATACATGACCTCATTGAATTTCCATAACTGCGTTATGACATCGTATAACCTCATCATGTACAACGTGTAATCCATCATGGACAGCGTGAGAACTATATATAATCTCCAGCGTAAGAATATCTTTGTCTTCCTTTGCCTGCGGATCTTTATGACCTGCGTATGTGTCTTCATTGTCAGTAGAGATTGTGTTTACTCCTTCCCTTACTGCGGCTAGGCTCCACTACAGCGTATCAGCTAGGGCTGCGTATAAGTGTGAACATTGACTGTGGAAAGCATGACCATTGATGCGTGAATATCTCTCATGACGGCATGAAACCAGCGTATCCACTATGAACAGTGTATGCCAACATATAGGTTTGCATGCATGACTGTAATTTAGGGCCTTTCCTTTGGCTGCATATGAGGCCTACTTTACTGTGGCCAGATCTTTGCAACTAGGGCAACGTACAGTAGCTAGGGCAGCACTTTGAAGACCAGCGTATCACCCATGGTGTCTCTCTCCTTCTCCAAAAACCCAAGACGTGGAGAGGAGATAACCCATTAAGATGATGTCTCTAATGACTCCAAAACATCTCTTATTTATACTAGAAATCTAGAGGTTGAATAGACACGTCGGTTGGGCTTCTAGAGCCTACATAAGAGCTGGTCGACTTGATAATAATTACATAAACAAAATAAATTCATATCTCCATAAATACTTATCGGAATCGGATGATCTTTGGATCAATCCTACATCTCTCGATGAGAGGGATCCAATAAAAATATCAGCTGCCATAAATAAGCCGACCCACATGGAGTTTGGCCCTAGTTGCCAATTTAACGACAATGTTATGCATGAGACACTAAGGAAAGGTAATGAAAAACTTGCAAAACACTTCTAAAATTTAAAACACATTGAAACACTAGAGATCATTCAATAAAACAAGAGAAATAATGCTTATACAAGCCAAAAAACAAAAAGCGACAGAAAAAATGGCAAAAGGCATGAAAAGCAAAACTTACCAAGAAAATTTGTGCTAACTGTGCTGAAGGTTCCTATATGTCTCAGGAATGCCAAAGCTCTAAGATCGAATGTGAGGAATGAGCTATGAGGCATCATTTAAATAGATTTGGAAAAATTATGGTTTATGACACGCATGCCACAAATCTAGGAAAAGGTGACACTTGGTGTGGAGTTTCTAAAATCGACTTGGCATGTAGCTCCTGCTGCGAAAAATAGATCCCTAAAATCTAGGGGTGATTTTTCGTTTTTTTTCTTTTTTCTTTTTCGGGAAAATCTACCCAACAAGCAAGGAAGGATTGTGTAGTTCTGAGGGGAACTGGGCAACCGACCGGTGCATGCAATGGAGAGCCACTAAGGGAAAACGTCTGCGTTGTTTTTGGGATGCATGGCCCTGGCTGGCTGACCAACTCTGCACAATTTTTCGGAGCAAGGTAGGTTGGCCTGCTCTACGTAATTTTTCAATGCACGGAAGTTTTTTGGTTGCTCTACACAATTTCTTAGGGAAGATAGACTACCCTCCAGATTGTGTAGTTTTTCACAACAACTCGTTGACCGGGTGTGAACCAAGTGTTTGGTGAGCTTGTGCTTGACCGACAGTACAAGTGAGTGAACACAAGTTGTTCAGCAATGGACGAAATCAAATAGACACAAGTACCTAATCAATGCATGATAGCTACTATGATTTCAAGGAGGGAGGCTCCAAAATGAAGCGAAGGAAAAAATTTGGAGGGTGGTTGTAACCGCTACAACATTGGCGACACACTGGTATAACTCCATCTCTCCATATGGACCTTGTTCGTGAAAAGTGATTCTAACTCCTTCAGAAGTATTGTTCAATTCTCTAATCATCATGGCTTTGACACTAAGCCTAAGTTAAAGATATAGTCCCTGTCATTCTCTTGATTGGTCAGCACACATACCAAGCCAAGTCAACTAAGTTGTTTCGATTGGGGATGAGGGGTATATTGGTGCACAAGTAATATAGATGTCAAAGTCTTAGTTTCATCTCTCGTTTTTCTCTGTTGCCAACAAGCCTTGATAGTACCTCGGGGAGTCACGTAGGAACACAATCATCACTCCGCTACTAATGAGCCTGGTCAGTACCCCGACGGAGTTACTTGCATCACCTCTCTGCGCAGGAATTCTTTCTCTTATTTCGTCTTTTTTTTTTTTTCATTTTTCATTTTTTTCTTTTTCAAATAATTATGCATAGGCACTTATTTATTTTAGAGGCGGAAGAGGGATCCCAAATTATTGAGAGAAGAAGAGGTTATCCCTTCAGAGAAGTATTTTATATACCTATGACAATACTTGTTAAGGTTTTTTCCCTCACCTTACTCTACTTGACTGAGCTGACAAGGGTTAACCCAAAGGAACCGATTAGAGTAGGTAGTACTAGTTAAGGTGCAAGCGTTGTGTTTTCACCAAGACTCACTCTGAATTGAACGTATTTTCCATCAGGGTATCATCGACTAAAGAAAATAATATCTTCATAAAGAGATAGGAAAAAAGATAACCAAGTGTTGGTAGTTGTACAAGTCCCCTTGTACTTTACATTTCTTGTCTCGAGAGTCACACATGATTTCATGCGAGCTAAACATGTGGGTGAAAAACAAGAAAACTAACAAGAGAGTAAAGGACAAAAGTAAATAAAAGCAAAGAATGAAAGTAGAGAAAACAAACAAGAAACACAAACGAGGTAAACAAAGAAAGCATGAAAACAAAGCAAAACAAGAAAGGAAACACCAATCCTACTCCTAAACTAAATAGTGCATGGGCCTCTTCACGTAAAGTGATATTTCCAATGCAGCCATCGGTGCATTGGTTGACCCATGTTGGAGAAGGCGTTGTTTCCGAGTAAGGTAAGCGTGTAAACTAGCAAACAATAAAAATATAACAGTGAAGACCAACACACTCTGAGATTAAAAATGTCCACAGAAAAGAAAAGAATAAAAGTGCAAGATAAATATTCTACGGACCTATCATAGTTATGCAGCACGTTGTGCACAGATGATAAGCATGTACACTCTTTTGACTGTGACAAACAAGAAAACATGAGAAAGAAATACAACTTATGTTTAGCAAGATTTCTCACTGTGTATGATTCCTCCAATGCATGAGTGATGGGATCATGTGATTCAGGTGGAGGATGTGAATTTTGTGAACTAGATTGATCTTCAATGTAAATAGGAGAGTGACAAGGAGCCTTTGGTGTTTCAAAATATTCTTGATCTGAAGTGGAATCGACCTCAAGACAACAAGGGCCTGACATAACCATTGGCTTGGGCTGAAGTGCCTCAACATCCTATGGGGTTTCCACTTCATCAATAGATAGATCATCAAAGATGGATGGCTTATAAAGATCAACAATGAATGAATCAACATCATGATCAAATGAAGGAGAAAAGAGATCATGACAACCACGATCAAAAAATTAGAAAAATTCATCGGCATCCTCATCATCTGATGAATCATACAAAGGGGTTGATAAGAAGAAAAAATGTTCACCCTCTGTGTTTCCAGAAATGACAGATGAAATATTTAGTGGATTTATAAACATATATTTGTCCTCTCTGTTATGCAATGACATCTTGACATTTAGTATATTCTGTGAATAATCGGAAGTAGATGCATTTAGGAATGAAGTCCCACACTAAACATTAACAATGGCAAAATCACCAAAGATGTCAGGAAAAAGTAGATGAGGTGCAGACACAGGGAGGTCATCGTTGATCATGGGTTCTTCTTCTGATTCCCACACATACTCATCATAAATGACAATGCAGGTTGGCTGCTCAATACTAACTCCATCGATAACTTGATCCTCGTGAACAAAAAGTGTGGATTCTGGAATGGGAGAACACAACAGAGTACAATATGGAGGATCAACAGAATGTGGGGATGGAGGTTGAGGAAATAATTACACGTGACAACCAACAGTTTTGCAAGCCAAATCTGTGCCAAAATCAAGAGTAGGTGGGGTGGGAAGATGTGATAGTTCAACATATGGATGCACACCTTCTACCACCTTGCATTGTTGGGTTAGAGCTATTTGATGAGATGAGGATGGATAGTCACTTGTGACAACAACCTTGTCCACCTTGGATTTAGAAGCTCTAATACCGATGTATGTGGGGATGGGTTTGAATGATACTAAAACTTGTGTATTTTTAGATATATGAAGAAGATACTGAAATCTTTCACAAATAAATTTCCAATCAATTTCATCCTCTGGGAATTGAAATGCGAGATTACAAAAGAGATCCAAAAATTGCAACAAGGATTCATCAAGATCTTTCCCTAATTCCAGGATGTTTTTGTTAAGTGCCTTACGATCAAAATGGTGGAAACCATCATCTAACTCTGTAACAAAGTGACTAAAAGAGTGAATGGATTTATCGGGAAGTGTGGCAAGCCATTGCAATGGGTGCCCTTGAAGCGTGAATACAAACAATGTGCAGATCAAGTAATCCTCATGGATTTCATAGTTGTCACAGAGATGGGAAAAGACAACACTGTGTCTATGCCAAGTCATTCTTCCTTCACATTCATATGTGTTTCGTGACAATAGATTCCAGAACTCGTCTGAGACTTCAAAGTAATTTCCATAATACATACATCTCAGAGGATGAATTGTAACATAAGTCAGTATAGATGTGTGAAGATTCAAAACATAATTTTAGGACTCAACTTGTCATCAACCCTCCTTCCAGTGCCATAGATGTTGATGATGTTGGACCCGCCAACATGTCAGGGGATCTCCCCGGTAAGAATTCCCAACTAGGCCTCAGACCATTTTGAGTAGGATTCCCAGCAGTGGGTAGTAAAGTGATGCCTTGACTGGGATAGCGCATAGAGGTAAGAAAGATATCCTTGTCAGAAGAAAGTGTGTGACCTTCCAACGAGTCAGGAGAGATGCATGGGGAAGTTCTAACACACGAAGGGGGAAAGTAAGTGTATCCCTCAGAAGCTTATAATAGTACGTAGCCTGAAAGAAACACACGAGTTGAATGACATCACAATCTTGAAAGCAGAATAGTCGACAATCCAAAGTGATGAGTTAAACCAAAAACATGCCTCAATAAGATTCATACAATGACATATGGAATAGTCCATACATAAATGCATAAGTTAAAACTACATACATTGTTAAAGTAACCAGAATAGTCGAACTGCAATAACAACACATGCATGAAACATGTTCGCTTTGTTATATTATATAAAAGTGAAAGCGCCATCCATACATACAACCATGATAGCCACTAACCCCAATAATCGAATGTTACAGTCAACACCCCCTGCTCCTCCAAAGAGACGTACTCGCTCTGCACTATGGAGAAGCCAAGGCTCATTACAATACTCTCCAAACCTTCTCTAAGGAATTCCTAGCAAACGCTTGGCTCCCAAAAGCCCTGTTCTATGAGTTATGAGGTTCTATTTATAACAAAGTGTGGGGTTATCCTTAACATTCCCCTTTGTGACTCTTGGACTTCCCTCATGACTCTTCAACTTCATTACATAAATCTTTACATTACATATGCTTGTTTTCATTCCACTAATGACACTTGAAATTTCACTTTACATCATGTTTAAAAAATGATACATTTTCCACATATACCCATGTGGGAGAAAAATATCTTGAGTCAGCCAGACAAGATAACACTAAGACTCAAACTGTTGTGGAAAGACTAGCTCATCAACCTCCTCTCTATGATACTCGGTGATAAACTGATACCATGCTTGATAGTGCACAATGGTGTTTGCGTACTCCTTAATCATGTCTTTTTTGAAATGAACTCTTGCCTCCATTGCTTCCGAGTATACTGAATTGGAACCTCTATCCAAGTTTTCCTATAACATGTGCAGCTTAGTCCTGAGCAAGGCCGAACCAGAGAAGTACATCCACTTGTTATTTGCGCTGACTTGCAAATCTGGCTGGTGGTCGTAAGCATCAACTAATAAAAGTATGCGTTGAGTTCTAGTTTGACTTTGTTCTTCTCTTTGGCCTCGGTGAGCGTACCAATGGACGGGGTGCCATACTTTCACCACGACATCCAAACTTCTCAACAACCATGTGTACGAAGCCTCAACATTGGTGATGAGCGGAGGGAGTTCCTCATAGTTTCATATCAGACTCCTGATCCATTCTTTGTCCAACTCTACCTGCGGCTTCATCATCTTGTGCAAGTGAAGCGGGGCTCTCTTGTACCTCATTTTCCATGTCTATATATGATCAACTACGACATGTATATCTATAAGTGTGCGCACTATCTTAGTTCTATTGATGACCATGTAGATGGACATCTTCCTTGTGCACAGTGACGAACCTATCATACAGTTTGCGCGTGATTGTCTTAAGAACCGATACTTTAGCAAGTATTGCTTTCTTCATTTATGCTCTAGCAGATCATGCTGATTGTTCCTCTCTCTTCCTAGTTGCTTGCAACTCTTTAGCCATGTGATTATTTTCTTCTATTAAGAACTTAGCACTCGAGCTTGTGGCTTTGGCATAAGCCTTTGTAGCATCAGCCAAGGCAGTTGGATTTCTTCATACATCTGACACAATCACTCATTATTAAAAGTGCACAGGTGATTCATGCGCATCTGTGGTGTGTGCTCTACGTTCTTGTACAACTATATGTTGCGACTCATCAAAGGCTATGTTGTACACATATATTCCTGGATTATCCTCAAGGAGAATGGTATCCACTTTTCCACTTGGGACTTGCTCTACTTTTGGAGCTGATGAAGCCTGTGGGGTGACCTTGGTTTATTTCGGCATGAGGTTGGTGTCTTGATCCTATTCGAGCTACTCTATATCCATGTCCATTTGTTCTACTATCGGTTCATCTTGCAGAGAAAGTTCCTCTTCCTACAACTGCACACCCTGTTCCTCTTCTGCTGCTGGTTCAGAGTCTTCAACCTGTATCGGTGCAGTTTTCATTGTCTATGCACCTTGCACTTCCTCCTGTTCTTGTTCTTGTTCATGTTCATGTTGTGCTTCCTTCTCTCTTCTGCACAACCCTTATTCTTCTTTGATATTCTTTTGTACTTCTTGCAACTTCCTCTATGCTTCTTCTTGTCTTTGATTCTCCCTCTTTATTTCTGTTATTCTCCTGTCACATCGACACCTCTTTACATCTATCTCCAAAGCTACTCTTTCCACAAGTGGATCTTCCTTAAACTTGTAGCTTTGCTCCATCTCTGTGCTTTCGGAAATCTTCCTCTTGCCTTTTTATTGCATAGGCTTGCTGCTAACATTCTACGATCCGATACGCACGCAAGGGAAGAGTAACAAGCTCAATCCCCTTGAAGGCTCCTTGACATAATCCAAGGTTTACCAACAAGTGACCCCAAGCTCCTCGACAATGTTTAATCCGAGGTTTACCATTTTTAATACGTGAATATCTGGCATCGTTCCCAATGAGGAAGGATTGATTCCCACACTGGTTCGTACACGATCTCTTGCTTCTCCTTTAAGAGGAGCTTTCCCAGAGCATAGATGCAACAATTGGATTTTTCTCCTACCGCAAGATACAGCTACTTGTTTGTTTTACTGTCTTGGAGAATTAATTACTCCCTACTCCAAGACACTAGCCTAAGCTATGTTGGTGTAATAGAGCCCTAGAAATAAAAATATTACTAGATAGATTTTACTTTAAGCATTATTTTTATTGGTTTTTTTTAAGTCAAGAGGTGCGGAGATGAAACTTGTGGTGTGAAGACTTGACTCGAAATCACTAAAAAATGCACTTAAGATGATTAAGCAATCTTTTCCCTTCAATGAACTTCTAGCTAGGAAAGAGTTTGAGAATGCAAATGCTTGTAAACACAAATCTTTCTTAACAAACAAATTAAAAGAAGAGCTTTTTGCCTTTTCCAATGCACTCAAAACGAGACAACTAGTTATTTTCACAAAAATTTCCCTTTTCTTTCAAACACTCAAATACTACAAAACAAACTTTTTCCAAAAGAGATTTTTTATTTTTTATAAAACACTCAAAACTATGGAAATAACTAATCTTGAGATCTATAAACTATAAAAAACTATTTGAAGTCAAAGCTTACAAGATGTCTTTTTCAAGGATGTTTTACTTAGCTATAAACAAACTAAGGACTAATTTGTCCAGAATCACAAATCAGTCAAAAAACAACCAATTTTTGTTTTCTTTTCTAAAAATGAAATCCAAACTTTTAACACAATCCTTTTCGAAGTTTCGCAAAGAGAAAACACAAGGTGGATTCCTCAAAAAAGGTAGATTTTGCAAATGGTCAGACTCATAAGAAGGCCAGTAAAAACCAAGGTAACCTAAGGCTTCTAGAGCTTCTAAGCTCTGAGCTACTACAAGACCAAAATGAAAACCAAGCCCGGCAACCAAAACTTCTAGGAATTTCACCTAAAACCCTAACACCAATGGAATTAACCTAAGAAAAGTTCTTAACAAGTCATATGTAGGTCTGGGCAGGGGATAACAACATCTAAACAAAAACGAAGCTGACTACAAGAGAAAATCTTAGGTTTTCCAAAATTTTGACAGGGTCCGCAGGCCCATAGTTCACATAGGTGCGGTACCGCTCTGTGCAAAAAGCAAAAGTGCGGATAGGTCTGCACTGTGTTGCAAGCCAAGGGTGCGGTCCTCTCCCAAAGTTATGAAAAACAAAAAATAATCCTAGATCTACTAAATCTACCCAATTCCACACACAACAAGCCAAAAACATAAACAAAAACACAGTTTCTCAGGTCAAAGTAAAAACAAGGAAAAAATCAAGTCCCTAGTATGGTCGCCATTTTGTCACACGGAATGGGTCGATCTTGCGGACAAGATAGACCTTCCTAGAATCTAATGATATCTAGTGACAAGCAAGCCAATCAAAAACTATCTTTCTCTAAATATGCAATTTATAAACAAAGGCAAACAAGTGTTTTAGGCCTTCCTTGGGTCCAATGCAAGTTTGTGGAAGCCTCGCTCCTTTGATCCAAATGAGCTCCCTTGTAGCGAATCTACAAACACAAACAAGCAAAAAAAATTAAATAGCACCTGAAATGCCAATATCATAAAGCATACTTATCATGATGATCAAGGAATTCATGAAACAAATGACATAAGACAATTTGTTGAGAAAAATGAATCTGATTGTATTAATTCAAATCAAAGAAGAACTTCACAACCTGTGCCTTGATGCTGTACAAGCTCCTCCCAGGGTCCAATAAGAAGTCTCCTCTACTTTGAAAAGTTTCACTCTCTTCCCAATGAAGCCAAAAGGTATGTGATCTCTCCTCTCAAGCTTAACTAGGAAGTCTCAATTCCACCAGCATTTACCCTAAAAAATGTTCAGCTTCTAACCTCTCTAGCAACCAGCCCAATGCCTTAATTTATAGTGCAATGGAGGGAAGTTACTAGGTCCTCCTTCAAAGGGATAAAGCCCTCCTTCAAAGGGATAGCTCCTCTCATTAAGGGATTAGCTCCTTCTCTTTAGGGATGCATGAACCACCCAAGAGCGAACAATCCACGTCAAAATTCCTTCTAGAATCATCTAGAATTAACCCAAAGTGAGTTTTTTAGAATAAACTTGCGCCTTTTTTACTTTCACAGGGGTCCGCACCCACTCCTTTAGGGACAGAGTGGGCAGGTCTGCAGGTAATGTGAACAGGGGGTGCGGGACCACAGGAAACAGTGAGAGAAAGTGCGAAACCAGAGCTTTGTTGATTTTCAATGTCTTTCTCTCATTTTCAAAGCTTGACTTGAAGAGCTGAGGTCTGAGACTTGCTTAGGAGGACAGTACAAGTGATGATAGACCCATACTGACTGCAAATAGTCATGGTGATGATATTTTTGTGTAACAACTCTCAAGCCGTACGTGAAGCCAATAAAGTAGCACCCTCATCGATTGAATCCAAAGTACAAGGAAAAAGAAGCAACAAAAGGAAAGGCCTCTACTATGTTGCAGGCCACTATTGACCTCGGCGAGTCAGACACAGAACTCACCAATGTCAAGGAAGACACGGAGGGTGAAGAGGAAGGGGGCACAAGCTTGGAGTCCCCCTTCATTATCAAAAATCAGTAGAAGAGGAGTTCTACAAGGCTGAACAAGAAGCAGAATTCAGACAAATTGGTGAGTGCAATGTCTTTGGTCCTCACGGAGGGAGACTTAGATGAGATCGAAAATGTGGCCTGCGAAACCACGAAGAATATCTGTAGCCACATCGAAGACCAATATCATCATACACTGGATAAGGTACAGTAGGGCCTGAGGGAATTGTAGGTCCAAACAGGAAAATCATTCAAGCAAGCATTGGAAAGGAAAGCCTGAGGCAAGCGAGCCTGAAGCAAGTGAGCCTGAAACTAGTGAGAGGGTCGAACTTAGCAGCAAAACTCACCACATACCTCTACATAGTGTAGTTACCAGAGGGGTGCTTGCATGTCGAGGCATCAGAAGATAGGGCGCGCCTCTTACACATGAAGGATTTGTGTATGAACCTGGCAATGCTTCCTATTCAGACACTACAGGAGCTGCATCAAGGAGTATCAGATCAGCTCTGAGTTCAGGAACAACATGCCCTATAGATCATCAATGAAATCAAAACCAATAATTAGTAGATGTTAGAGGAAAAGGCATATGTCCTCAAGGAAAGGGAGGAAGTGATGGCGTGAAGTTAGCAGTTAGAAGCAGCAATAGCGCAGGCCTATAGTGAGTTTCATGATCTTTGAATTCTAGTAGAGGCAACCTCCAAAAGAAGATTCAGAAGCTAGATGCCGTAGTCAAGTAGTCGGAGGAGGAAACTAGCAAAGTTATATTTGAGTTGCAGCTGCAGATATCTGAGATCCAACTTAAGCTGCATCCCACCACTCCTCCAGAACTCAGAGAGAAATGCGAGGCTGCTATTAAAGGAGAGATGGCTAACTTAGAAACTACAATAAAGGGTTGCACTCAGTTGTTTGAACAAGCCATGGAACCATGGACTTCACTACAGGAGGATCCAACTCTGTAGAAGATTGAAGCAGATATCTGAGAAAAGCATAGGCAATTTGATGAGATCAGGTCAACAACATGAACCTTAGCACCAGTGCAAAGGTTCATAAGTACAGGAGGGCATGCTCATCCAGAGTGAGATCAATGAGATGCGTCGCAAGGAATACATTGTATCTTCAAGGACGCAGCCTTGGGCAGATGAAGAAAGTCATTTGAAACTATCAATACAAAGCAAGATGAAGGTGATGTAGTAGACGCAGAGAACAATGGGCCTTGTAGTCGAAGGCCCCACCACAGAAACATTGGTTGAATAAATTCATCAGGCTACTGTGCAGGGAATAGCAAACTTGTAATTGTTGAAGATAGATTCCAGTAAGCTTCAAGCGAAGATCGAGGTGTCACTGGCAGAGTGACTCGAGGGCGAGTCATGAATTTGTGTTGGGCACCTGTTGAGACAAGGTCCCTTGGGTTCAACTTTGAAAATAGTTTTGTTATTTTTGTAAAGTCTCCGCATTTTGAGGAGAGGAGCACAAAGGTCGTTAGAAGTCAAAGGGCTTTAGGAAGGTCAAAGCCCCTTATTTTTTTAGAAGTCAAGTTGTTTTATGACCCGCCCATGGTTCGTGGACCAGGGTATTGTAAAAGAAGATGATATAAAAAGGAGTCATAGAGAGTCATAGGGGATATCGAATATGGTGGGATGAATTTGTAAACAAGTGATCTAAGTCAGAAGAGTATTTTTTCTACACTTAGGCAAAAGGGAAGGCTCCAGTAGTTGTGTGTGTGGAGACCGTATTAAGTCCACAGCTGAGTGCATGGGCCACTGTAACTTTGTGCGCAAGGAAGAAAGAATCTGTAACAGAAGATCTGAACATAATAAATATTGTTTGGGGAAATCTTTGTGTATTAGCATGTTAAATTTTACTTCTGCATTTATTGTGTATTTGCCCTGTTTACTTCATTTATCATAAGAAACATTTAAGGGATGCATGAAAGTAGTAGATTTACCTAGTTACTTGATGTTATGAATGTTTAGGAAAATTAGCGCAGAGCTATAATCTATTATCTGAAAGTTACTGTAATTTTCGCGTTTCAAGGGTTAGGGTTCGCGAAGGTTGGAATAAATCCCTATGAACAATAGAAACACATCACATAGACCTCTGGGTGGAGAAACTTGGTTCTGTCATCCCCCAATACTGCCTCAGGTGAGGCTACAGCTTGCGCTACGCGGGTTGTTTCTGAAAGGGCCGGCAATGTAGGGTTTTGTTGGTTGGTGGAGCTAACTCTAAGCATGGGTCTAGACCCCCTCAAGCCAACAAAAGTTTGATTTTCCTTGTGCCTCCTGCACTCCCAGTCATAGGAAACCCTTTTTTCCTTGCATATAGGTTCATTTTCCATTATATGACATCCTTTTACATATATTCAGGTGATCTTTGAGGCTTGGGCTGGATGGATCCAAAGGAATGTTCGTTGGTGCCACATGGTCGAATCACGCTGTATTCTTCCACTCCTATTTGTTGTTGTCAATAAAGAAGCTTTGTCCTGTTCCTGAAATGTTGTGATCTAATGTTTTTATAATTCATGTCTAACATATCATGCTTTATATATCTATACCTGATGATCTAACATGTTTAATATTCACATTCTTTGAAATATGTTCTATTTATATACTTCACTAGTTTATATTGCAGGTCTAAACGCATTAGAGGAAGTAAAGGGTTTGCACCCTACAGGATTGACATCAAACGTAGGACCTCTAGATATTCTCCCTAAACCCAACCTTAGAAATTTTCATAGTTTGCTTGCATGAATGAGTGATTCTTGTTGATATCCTACCTTCGATATGTTAAGGTTCTCAACCGTTACCTAAGGGAGTTTTCTCCCGCTAACAAAATTGGCGACTCCACTCGGGAATATAGTCTTGTATTTCCTAGAAGGGTTGTTTTATTCTTGATCTGGGATTTTTGTCTTGCTTCTTGATATTCCAGTCTTATTGATTTTTTTGTAGTCTGGGCAGTCAGACTGATCTTTTAGATCATGCCTGTACTTTTTATTTTTCCGATTTTTCTACATATACTCGTTTTTCATTGTACATAGTCATGTGCACATGTGGTTAGTTCCAAATAAATTCACGTAGACATGTGTTTCTTCAGTAATAGTCGTGTATGCACGCGACTTTCCAGATACACAATCGTGTATATCTGGAAAAGTTTGATTTTTTAAAAACTTTTCTTCCAGTTATGGGAAGTAATTTGGCTTTCCTGCTTTATAAGAGTCACTTACTGTCTGGAATGATTTGATTTCTTGCTGGTTCCGGTTTCTTGGTCTCTTTTTTCAAAAAGAAGTTGTCAACCTAGGGTTTTCTATTTGGTGAAGTTTTGTGCTTTTCAGTTTGGATTTCAGACCTTTTGATATTGTGTTTGATTGTTCCATACATCTAAAGTAGAGAGTTGTTTTCCAACTTGCTTTAAGATCCAATCTTTTCATTACTTCATTTTCATTCTTGAAGTTGCCTCTTTTTGCTTCTTCTTGTTGGTTTGAGAAAAAATTTGCAACTTTGGTTTAGTGAAATATTTTCGGTTTTCTGAGATCTTTTGTTTGTTGAATCTTTTGTGTGTCTTTGTGATCAGAACTTTCATGTGTTTTTACCCTTTTGTTGGCCTTATCATTTCAATTATTGTTTGTGGCCAATGAGTTTTGGTGCCTTCTCACTTGATTTTTATTTTAAATTCATTATTTGTCTTTCTTCTTGATTCTTTTATTCAAAATCATTTTAAAAGGAAAAGCAAAAAACATTTATTCTTGTTCTCCTTTTCTTTGTTTGGTGTTAGTGTTTGGAATCATGGTTTGAATTTGAGATTTGATTTCCTTGAGAGTATTTTTTCTTCGATGTTTGGTTCTCTTTGTTTGGGAAATTTTTTGACTTTAGGATAATACATTTGTTGTTTCTAAAAGCATTCCTTAGAATCTTGAACTTAGGCATTCTAGTATGCATTAAGTAGCTTGCATTCTAGGCATTTCTTTTTAGTCTCTTTAGAAATATGATGAATGTGTGAGTGTGTTTAAAAAAAGAAAAAGAGTTTTTGTTTTGATAAGTTTCTCGTAGAACCCTGTAGAGATCACTTTTCATCAAAGAAAAAGAAGTTGCATATCGCATGTAGCCTAGTTTTATATTGATTTCTTTTGTGTCAAAACATCATAAGTTTCACTTCTGCTGCTCCTGACTTAAAAAAAAACAACTTAAAATAAGCGCTTAATTAAAATGAACTGGATTTTTATTTTTTTCATAGATACATCAAATAGTCTAGGACATTTACAACATTAGAATAGGTGTGTGGAGAGTAAACTCTCCAAGGCCACTCTAAACTGAAACGTAGAAGTTGATTAAAGAGTGAAAAATCCAATCTCGTTAATTTTTCTGGGAAATCTCTTCTAACACATGAGCTAAGCATGAGGATGAGTGAAGTGAAGGAAAAAGAGATGCCCCCTCTCCTACTTGTTGGATTCAACATCCATGATTGTTCCGCCTAGCTTCTAATTATGAACTGGTAACCTTAGTTTCAAATCCTAGGGACCACAGAAGTGACTATAGGGGGGAATACCCATGGTACCTGAGACAGATGTTGTATCACTTTCTTAGTACTTTTGGACGGTGCCCTTGCGAATCTTGGGTACTTGCACTGGCAAAGGCTATTTTCCAGAGGTCAGCGTAACTGTTTCTGATACCTTCGCTGGTAGGCTTGGGTCATAATTATCCTAAACTATCTTGGGAAGGTCCTTATCTTCACTTTCTTGTATTTTGGTGTCCAATCCTAATTTCCTAGAGTGGAAATACCTAGAAGCCACTTGTTTCGTTGTATCTTTAGGGATCTTTTAGTGAGTGTTCTCTACTCCTAGATTGCCATAAGTTTTTTTTTTAGTCTTTAAGAAGTTCCCTTAGCATTTAAAAGTGGCTAATTGATAGGTTTGGTGGTCTAGGAGGCTTTGTGAGCTTTCACCTGCGAGTTCCAAGCCTTCCTCTAGAAGGCATAGGAGTAGTTCTACTAGTGATTATCAACCAGTTATAGCTAACACATCGTAGATTAATCTAGCTTTAGGGGATATTATTTGAAAGGGTGACCCTAGTGTGGTTCGTAATTTCGATGGAAATGCTCTGGTCCTTGCTAGGATTCTCTTCCAATCGGAAGACGTGATTAATATTAAAGAGAATCCTAAGTCCCCCGTGACACCTTCAACACCCCTTTTGATTCTAATCTTCTATACGTTGTCTCATACATGGGCACCCTGACTCATAGGCTGGCAAGACCTATTCACTCTCCTTTTTTCTAGATGGCTAATGTTAGTGGTGTAACCAGGGTTGTGAATACTTCTTATGTGGGGACTCCTCCTTTAGTTTCAGGAGTGGGTACTATTTCTATATCTATTGTTACACCTATTACAATAGTTGTTGTCTCTACCTCCATTCTGATTTCGAGTGGGGGCACCCAACCTTTCACTTCTGTCATTGGTACATATCCTTATGGGATGCCACATAGTGGGATTCCTTTAGTTCCCTCCACTTTTCCATCTATTGTTTCCGCATCTATGACTTCTATGCCAAGTGGTTTAGCATCCTTTCAATATTTTTCTTTTGGAAGCGACCATATACCTCATCGGTCTAGGAGGCTTCATGGACTTTCACCTGCGTGTGCCAAGCATTCCTCTAGAAGGCATAGGGGTAGTTTTGCTAGTGATTTTCAACCAGTACTAGCTAACACATAGTAGATTAATATAACTTTAGGGGATCATATTTCAAAGGGTGAACCTACTACGGTTCATAATTTCGACGGAAATGCTCAGGTCCTTGCTAGGGTGCTCTTCCAATCGAAAGACACAGTTGATATTGAAGATGATCCTGAGTCCCCCATGACTCCTTCGACACCCCTTCTGGTTCTCATCTTCCGTATGTTGTCTTGTACATGGGCACCCTAACTCATAGGTTGGCAAGCCCTATTCACTCTCCTTATTTTTTCTAGATGGCCAATGTTAGTGGTGTAACCACGGTTGTGAATACTTTTTGTGTGCAGACCCCTCCTTCAGTTTCATGAGGGGATATTATTGCTATCTCTACCATTACACCTATTACAATAGTTTTTGGCTCTACCTCCATTCTAATTTAAAGTGGGGACACCCAACCTTTCGCTTCTGTCACTAGTACCTATCCTTATGGGATACCACATAATGGGATTCCTTTAGTTCCCTCCACTTTTCCATCTGTTGTTTCCACATCTATGATTTTTTTGCCAAGTGGTTCAGCATCCTTTCAGGATTTTTCTTTTGGAAGCGGTCATATACCTCCTTCCAATCTATCATTGAACTTAGGACAAGCTCAGAATGTTAATCATTTCCAAGGAGCTCAAGGATGGTAAAATCCTTCTGTTAGTGGGTTAGGGGCTGGGATTTCATCCCATTTATTTGGTCAATAGGGGATTATGCACTTTCCTTCCGTCAAGACCTCACAAGTCTTTCCTCCATTAGCTAGTGCAAGGAATCCTTATCAAGGGTTATCCCCTTCTTTCAATGTTCAGTTAGGTGGAAACTATCCTATGTATGGTAACCCTATAGCAGGGGGTGGATACCCTCTGAATACTTTCAGGCCACAAGGATATCCTTGTGGTTTGGCTCCTTCTATGAGTAATTGATGGAAAATTGGTTCCTCTTCAAATCCAGGATACTCTTTTCAAAATATTTGAAATTCTACTCTCGATGGGTGGAATTCTCTGGCCCCTCTGCTCTTATTGTTCCTCAAAACCTTAAACTTGTCAGATCTATCGAAGTTGACGAATGATCTAATCCATTACAATCTATATTGGCCTTCAGTTCCAACCCAACTTTCATCCAATATTCCTAAATTTGAAGGGAAGTCTGGGGAAGATCTGGTTGACCATATAACCATGCTCCACTTATGGTGTTCATCGAACTCCTTGGTCAATGATTCGATCAAGTTGAGATTATTCCAACGCACCCTAACTAGAAAGGCTACAAAATGGTATATTGAGTTAAGGGGGGGTACCTTTGCTACGTTTGGTGAGCTGGATACTATGTTTTTTAACTATTTCTAGTTTCCAATCTGATACAGTGATATGATGACAGAACTGAGATTTTAGCTAGTTTCCAACAATACAAAGCAACTCACATTTCTGACCACATCCAAGAGTGGCTGTTATATGGAATTTATACCTACGAATAAGTACATCTTCCCTAAGTGGGTAGTTACACTTAGAACAACAAAATTAAAGATTCTTAACATTTTTCTACAATAGATAGATAATATAAAGGAACCTACTTGTGATCCTTCACTTCCTTTGATCTCCTTTGAATTGCTCCCTTCGCTCTTACTGAACTAAATTCACTCAATTAGTACCTGCCAGCATAAACAAAAGATGACAACAATCAAAGAATATGATCTATCTACTATAAACAAATGGAATCGACAACATTTGAACATGAATTCATCATAGATATAGACAGTAATATGGGAAAAGGAACAAACAACTTTATTGATTGATAGAAGGAGGAGTTACACCCAATGTGGTTTGATCCCGTGTCACTCATCCAGCTTAGTCCAAACCCTCATCACACCAATAGCACATCAATCCAGCAGCATGACATCGCTTGACAATGATTTCAAGTCTCAAACCAACAGTGTTTCTCTACAATCCAAGTTCCAACCCTAGATCGCTATGATGAGTGGTCAGTTTATAAGGAAATGCAAGTGGTTTTGTCATAAATTGGGCATTGAATGGTTTTCCATAATTGGATCGTTAATTTCCATGGAGAAATGGATGAGAGGATAGAGGGTTAATTGATTCATAGCCTATTCAAAAACAAGCTCATAGGATGAGATAAGAGCTGGGCATCCTTCTAGAATGCTTTAGAATCAAGGAATATTCCCAGAATCCTATGTCAATTTTTCTCATTCTCACCCAGCGCAAGTATAAGTGGGCTTAAGTGCACTGCAGTGCAGGTCTAAATGGGCCTACCTGTTATGCAGCGCAGTTTCCCCTGACCAAGGCTGCGCTAGTGTCCCAAGGAGGCATTTCAGCAAGGTTTTAAGCTAGGAAACTTTTATGGATGAAAGCATTCAATATGATGACTTGTCTAGGGCATGTAGCAATTGAATTAGGGTTTGATGAGACCTAATTGTACTAATTTGATCATCGGGAGTGATGTGCCCAAATAGACTTGTAACATCTACCCCCTAAAGCATGAAGTCGAAAATGATAATGATGAGCGATATTCTTTATGATGTGATGAGGGGAATCTGAGGGGGACGGTGACCTGCATTAATTACAATACATAATATCATCATATCTTTGATTTTTTCATGAATTGCTGAGGGAAGACATACCCATGCTCAGGATATAAACTTTTCATTACATGTACATAAATCAGATAGTCATCTATAGATATAGACCCATGATAGGATGACCATCTATGTAAAGCCATTGTACAGATGATTTAGTACTCTTCTGAAATCGCAGCCTGGATGGATGAAACTAGATCTGGGGTCTTCTATCTCATCCAATCGTTCACTCAAGTACAAATCTAACCATGTGAAAATGTGATCTAAAGTCAAACATGGGAAGACACCGTTTGATTACCAGCCAATGATGTAAGTTGTTAACAGACGCGAGAGAAATCGCCGATAATGATAATGATTCTCAAGGTACTACAATACATTATACATGTTGTGAATAGATTTTTTGATGTCAAAAACCATACAAAGTATTTTGGTCAGAGGCCTGTGATGTCAACCTGTCGTCGGAAGCAAGAAACTTGCCATTGATGTATGCAAGCCTCAAGGTACTAGAAGGGTGTTTCTAAGTCAACTTCCTGGATAATGTGCTGATGTTGACAAGAAGAGACTCGTCACATGAGGGCATTGATGTATTTCCCATGAATGACAGGAAACGAGTGTAATGATTTTGAAGACAGAATGTGACTGATGACACAATGTTCAAGAATGGCAGTCATGAAAATGAAGGTTTATGAGTATTTCAAAGGTTGAAGTTTAGTGAGTGAATTCTCTTGAACATGTCAGCAACACTGAATGAATTGGCAACATTGACCCAAAACCAAATTGATGGATGGTGTGATAGACCATAGGTATGATAACCATCAAGCAGATAACCCAACCCAAATAGTCACAAAGATGAAGTGAAAGTGTCATTTTCAAGAGCGACTTGCTACCATAAAGTGATTTATCCCTTTTCCCATTTTCCCCAGTCATTGCTGACCAGTACCTCTTTATTGTTTAACACGCTTGAGGAGGATAACATATGATTGTAGTATAATTCCACCCTTCAGGTGAATCCATCATTATGTGATTTTTTAATGAGTTTAGCGAAGGTGAAGCTTGGTCTTGTCATGATGGACAAGTTTGTCGTTATTTGATGCTTTAGCAAGTTTAACGACAATGAGAACTTGGTCCTTTTCATATTTAGAGAGTTTGAAAATGGACAAAAAGAAAACTCCATAAGTTCTTTTTTGTAAATTTGTCTCTCAAGTTCAAAAAAGCGTAAAATAATACAAGAGAGAACCTATTGACCATGTTCAATCAATGTATTCCTTTTTTGTAAGTAATCTATCTCGATCTAGAAAAGGGTTAAACTTATACTGAGTAGATATCGTTTCGAATCCATTTATGAGCTAAAAAGGACAAGCACCCAAAAACCTTTTCATGTTTAAAGAGTCAGAAAAGAGCTTGAAAGCAAATCCCCTATTTTTATTTTCTTTTAATGAGTCAAAAAAAGAAAATACTCGGCGATATTTTCATTTTTTACGAGTCAAAAAAGAGCTTAAAGGTGACTCATCTTGGAATAATGAGTGGTATCTAGGATAGCAACTAGTTCTGGTGATGTTGGAACTACTCAAAACATGTTGATTTATGTGAAGAGGCTGGCTAATAAGACCACTCATTGCCACTGTTCCTCAAAAAGGGTAAAACAACCAAGTGAAAGTGTATGATCGGCCAAGCAGATAGTGACGATGGAAGGAAAAAAACCAAGGCTCATTTGATGGAAGAGGTCGATAGAATGGGAATCACGAGGGTTAAAATGGAGATGGGTTCATTTTTACACAAGCTTGAAACATAGGGAACTATGCCTGGATTCAGTTTCATGTTTACACAAGCTTGAAACAAAGAAATGTGCGTGGATTAAATTTCATTTTTACACAAGATTGAAACAAAAAACTATGCTTGAGATTGGTTTACATGCCCCCAGCATGATGACTTGATTCTAGGTGCATGCCCCCCAAGCATCATTACATTCACCTAAGTAGACTACTCGTGGCTATCAGGTGGATGGAATGAAGGTTCCTTTACAAGATAAAGTGAAAGACTCCACTTGGATTTTACAAGATCTAATCAAAGACTCGAATTGGAACTTTTCTCTAGGGGACCCTGTTTCATTTTTTAATGAGCTTGACACAAGACAAGGAACTATGCTCAGATTCCTTGTTTCATTTTTTAACGAGCTTGACACAAGACAAGGAATTATGCTCTGGGAATTGTTTCATTTTTTAACGAGCATGACACAAGACAAGGAACTATGCCCATACCCTTTGTTTCATTTTTTAAGGAGGTTGAATCAAGACTAGGAACCATCCTCAGGATTCCTTTATCATGACCCATAAGAGGTCATGACTTCCAAGAGGTTCTCATCAAATCAGAGAACAATGCTCTGGAAGGGATATGTATTAAGGAATCCATTAGAGATATCTGATTCCAATGCCCCCAGTACATAATGTACAACATCATGGAATTGATCATCAGTTGATGTAGGCATGGAACGGTTTGCCACATAATTGACCTGTAGTAGGGAAGATACCATTGGGACAAAAGAACAATTTAGGGAAGATGGTTGATTTGAAGCCATATTTGGGCCGGGAAATGAAAGTTGGTCAACGTTGACAATTCTGCCTTCATGTGGGAAACACAACACTCGAAAGAGTGTTGAAACAATAGTTCCCATGTCATAAACATAGTCATGCCCAAGAAGTAAATTATAATCTAAAAGGCTTGGGACTACCATCACATTGAGATAAACAATTTTTCCTCCCAAATTAATAGGCAACCGAGGAAGGTTCCCTAATGGTTGGCTGGTTCCTCTGTTAAAAGCCAACATATTTTGGGTAATAGGCACAAGTGTCGGCGAATAGAGAACCTACCAAGAAGTAGAGGAAAGGATACTCATAGATGCACCTTCATCTATAATAGTGCCATATACAATCATATTATAAACTTGTATTATGATCTGGAAAGGCACATAAGAAGGAAGATGACATCCTGCTAGTTGATTCCAATCAAAGCAAGTTACCAGACTACTTGGAGGGGTTACCATAAGAACGGGAGAATTACCCCCTTGAGTTATGAGAACGGGAGGACTTTCCTCCTGTCTTGATGGAACAGGAGGGTTGCCTCTAAGATCATTTTAATCTAAAGAAATGAAAAGAACCTGAGTGGTATCATACTCAATCTCTACGGGAAAGGTTCGATCAACTAAAGGTGAAATCAGATCAACTGCTTCCTCGACCTGTGATTGGTCAGGTATAGACTCATGGGATTCACATTCAGAGAGAGTGGGTTTGATTGATGGTTGATTTGGGTCAGTCACTTCATCAACAAGTGAAAGAATAAGGGAGAGTCTCCTGTAACCAGATGGAAGTCACTGCGAAGAAGCAGGATGGTTATCCAACACTTTTTGGGCTTCATCCAGATAGGGACAAAGGTGAATGAGGTGATTCCCTTCACATAACCTATGGGGAAACTTAACTTTAGCCTTATTTCTAGGAACTTTACTACCACTATTTGATGGTGTGTCACTAGCATGATCTCCAGAAGTTGATGACATAGGATGATGTGAACGAGTAGACCATTCTTCTAAGATCTAAGGAATACCAGAAAAATTTCAAAGAAGATGGTCTCTCGTACAAAGTTTTCAAGGATATTGAAGTTTGTGAGGCTTATCGGATGGTTTCTCATCAGAATTTGCATTTAAAGCAATGGTTGCTTGGTTGTCCCACTGCTGAATTTTCTTCTTCTTATTCTTCTTTCCTTTCCTCTTCTTCTTATCCACCTGGTTACTAGTGTCAATACTTTCACCAGGCAAAGAGGAAGAAGGGGAGGAAGAAACAATCGAAGAAGGTAAAGGGTCAACTTTAGAATCAACTGGAGGTTGATTTTGTCCAATTGTAGGAATATTCGATTGCGGGGCCAAGGAGGTTGAGAAAAACCATAATGGAAAGTCAATGGTAAGTCTCGAAAGGGAGAACGTACCCATATAAGGAGCACTAATATTTCCGAAAGGAGGAAAAGGACTAGGATTCCCATCAAAAGGAATTCCTTGATCGGTGGACTCTGGAGTTGTTGCCATATGTCTCAACCTAAGATCAATTAAGGAGTGATGTGGAGGATGTTATCCGTGGTAAGTTAATTTTATTTTAATCAAAATAACATAAGAAAACAAAAGAGGGATAATCTAGGCAAAAGGATTACCAAATAACTGTGAACTGCAATATACTGCCTTAGAGGAGCCAAGGACTTAACAAACATGCAGGTAATCTCCCCGAATGTTGTTTTCAGTGTATCAAAGTATACAAGGCAGCAAAATCGGTTACCTCTGGATGGATAGAAACCTAATTTAGTCCTCCAAAATATACACGAAAATACGTGGACGCCCAATCCGTGTTAGCATTGTCTAATGCGAAACTGCACAGTGAGATCATTCCCTTATACGTTTCGTACTATAACACCGCCCGATATACCTGAAAGTACGTGGATAGGCTATGATATATTTACGTACGTGGAATGAGGTATCACACTCAGAATGTATCGCAAATCATTAGCAACATCTGCTATGTTTAACGACATCGGAACACGTCTCTAGCCTAAACCTCTAAATGTTATGCGTTATGTTACAATGCTCCATTAGGTTAATTGAGATAAATTTTAGTTGATCTTGTTTAAAAGTTTGCCTTTCAGGTTCACTGCGTGATGTTTATGAAACTTCTAGAATGCAACTAATATGAGAACAATTCTTTTCATTTGATTTAAACAATGAAAACCATAACTAAAAGGGATAGAGTAATCATAATCTTTAAACAAAGAGCATAGAGCACATCTAAGGTAACTTTCCCTATACCATTCTTCCAAGCACACACAAACTTCTAAATGCATTATGCATGTTTTTCTTTTCATTCCTTTAATGTTTAGATTAACATAAAGAAACTAAATGCACAAATGATCAATCAATGCTTCTCACAAGAAATGAAGACTTCACGACAATTTCTTTTTCAAATAAATGAAGACTTTATGACAATTATTTTTCAGAAAAGTAAAGACTAATCAATATAAGCTAACTTTGACAACGAATTGATAATGATAAAGAAATCCCTTAAGAAACACTAAACAATCAAGATCAAAGTAGGGCTAAGAGAGGAAATGCAAAATGATTTCAAAGACAAAGAAAAGCATTGATATTTCAGCAAACAACATCAAAAGACAATTTGGAAAATATCAAGTAAAATATGGGTTTTTTGGCTTGGCAGGGATCAGCGCAGCCCTGAGTGGGAGATAGTGCGTTGCATAGCACTGTCTCTAAGCCAAGGGTGCTTTGCAGTGCACTGTCTCAAGACCAACATTGCGCTGATGTCAGAGAGCACAATCAACAGACATTTAAGCACATTTTTTTGACCCAAAAAAAACTTCAAAATGAATGAAAAGAGATGAATGAAGTCAATTAAGGTCTACTAGGATGTAATACGATAATGTTAAACTACCAGGAGTGATGGTCGATCCCCAGTATGATCGCCAATTTGTTATATGGAATTTATACCTACGAATAAGTACATCTTCCCTAAGTGGGTAGTTACACTTAGAACAACAGAAGTAAAGATTTTTAACCTTTTCCTACAATAGATAGATAAGATAAAGAAACCTACTTGTGATCCTTCGCTTCCTTTGATCTCCTTTGAATTACTCTCATCACTCCCGCTCAACCTGAATTTTCTCAATTGGTACCTGCCAACATAAACAGCAGATGACAACAATCAAAGCATATGATCTATCTACTGCAAACAAATGGAATCAACAACATTTGAACATACATTTATCATAGATATAGACAAGAATATGGGAAAAGGAACAAACAACATTATTGATTGATAAAAGGAGGAGTTCCACCCAATGTGGTTCAATCCTGTGTCACTCATCCAGCTTAGTCCAAACCCTCATCACACAAATAGCACATCAATCTAGTAGCATAACATTACTTGACAATGATTTCAAGTCTCAAACGAATAGTATTTCTCTACAATCCAAGTTCCAGGCCCCAAATCACTATGATGAGTGGTCAATTTATAGGGAAATGCAAGTGGTTTTGTCATAAATTGGGCATTGAATGGTTTTCCATAATTGGATAGTTAGTTTCCATGGAGAAATGGATGAGAGGATAGAGGGTTAATTGATCCATAGCCTATCCAAAAACGAGCTCATAGGATGAGATAAGAGTTGGGCATCCTTCATCAAGGAATATTCCCAGAATTCTATGTCAATTTCTCTCATTCTTGCCCAACGCTGGTATAATGGGCCTAAGTGCACTATAGTTAAGGTCTGAATTGGCCTATCTACTATGTAGCACAGTTGCCCCTGACCAAGGTTGCACTGGTGTCCCAAGGATTCATTTTAGCAGGGTTTCAAGCTAGGAAACATTTATAGATGATAGCATTCAATATGATGACTTGTCTAGGGCATGTAACAACTGAACTAGGGTTTGATGAGCCCTAATTTTACTAATATGATCATCGGGAGTGATGCTCCCAAATAGACCTATAACAGCAGTGCAGAAGGAAGAGGCTCAATAAGGCCTATATCCCTAATGAGTTCCTTCTCGAATGGTTTTTAAAATCTTTACAACTAGAAATTTCTAAGGATGTGTAACTCTCCGGAGTGTTCACTGAAGAACAGACAATCTTTAGAGCCCTGTTGGGTTGTGTTATTCTTTCCACGACTAGCCTAGGTAGTTAGGTTGGGCAAACCTACCTATATTAGGTTGGGTGGACCTACCTATGGTTTTGGACGCGATGGTTTTCAGTCCATGGTTTTGGATGTAATGGTTTTCAGACCATGGTATTGGATGCTTCGGCATGTATAAATATGTATTATAACATTGAAAGGAACATAATGAAAAATCAAGCTAGCAGTCTCGGTTTTGGTATCCAGGGGAAAATATCTGTGTATATGTGTTTTATGTGTTATGCTCTCGCATTGTTTATTTTCTTTGTTTTAGAATTTGTATGAAAGTAATTTTTGTACACAGTTAAAACCTACATTTGGTATCAGAGTTGTTTTCGCTTCAAGGGGATGCCTTTGTTGCTGAGGGGTTTCGCTCGGGCCCGTGGTAGACCCTGTTCAGTGGGAGATCTGCGAGATCAATTCTGGTGGTGAAAGAGGATGGCAGCAGTGGAAAGATAGAGATCAAGAAATTTAATGGTCAGAGTTTTGAGTTGTGGAAACTCAAGATCGAAGATCTGTTGGTGGATAAAGATCAGTGGATCGCAATAGATCCAGGTACTAAACCAACGGGAGTGTCTAAAGAAGAATGGAAGAAGTTAGATCAGAAGGCAAAGAGCACAATACAATTGTGTGTCTCAGATTCAGTATTGCTGAATGTATTAGGGGAAGCTACAGAAAAGGCTTTGTGGGACAAGTTAGGGACTTTGTACGAATATAAGTCTCTGGTGAATACACTGTTCCTACGGAAAAAGATGTATAACCTAAGGATAAAAGATGGAGACTCAGTGACAGAGCATCTAAATGTGTTTAATACTATGGTAAGTCAGTTATCATCTGTTGATATCAAAATTTCAGATGAAGATAAGTGCATTAATTTGTTGTGTTCTCTACCACATTCATGGGATAGTCTGGTTATTGCAATAGGTAGCAATGCAACTGCCTTGCAGTTTGATGGAATAGTCTCATCCTTGCTAACGGAGGAGAAGAGACGGAAAAATATGGAGAGCTAGAATGGTGATGCCTTGTCTGTATGAGGATGGTCCCAGAATAGAAACAAAAATAAGTCATTGAGTGGGAGATCTAAATCTAGAGTGAGATCTAAATCTCCAGGAAAACTTGTAAAGGTGGTGTTCTAGAAATGCGGAAAGGAAGAGCACTACAAAAGGGACTGTAAATCTAAAGCTCCTGATAAAGGAAAGGGATCTGATGATGCTCCTTCTGTAGACGTGAAAACCACGTCAGATGAAGGTGGGGATGTGTAATTCGCTTCTTCAAGTACACATGTAGATCATGAGGCATGGTTTATTGACTCAGGTGCATCCTTTCACTTCACTCCCCATAGAGAGTGGTTCTGTGAGTATGAGAAATATGATGGTGGTGATGTCTTCTTGGGGGGATGATAGGAAGGATATAATCATTGGCCGTAGAAAATTAAAGTTGAAGTTGCAAGGTGGAAGGGTTAGAACACTTCCCGGTGTTCTCCATATTCCTACATTGGCTAGAAATATGATTTCTGTAAGCAAGTTGGATGATGCAGGTGTAAAAACAGTGTTCGAGAAGGATACCTGTAAGATGGTTTGGGGAGCACTAGTATTGATGCAAGGAGTTCAGATTGGAACTCTGTACAAGCTGCAAGGTAGCACTGTTGTTGATGGGTGCAATAGTTCTATGGTTCTTGAAAGTGGAGTAGAAAATCTAGTGGTCTCTGGAGAGAAGGCCATGCTGTGGCATCAAAGGCTTGGACATATTGGAGAGAAGGGCCTTCGAATACTTCATGGTAAAGGTATGGTAGAAGGTATGAGTAATAGCTCTCTGGATTTTGATTTCTGTGAAAATTGTGTATATGGGAAGAAAAATCAGGTGAGTTTCCCCTCTAGTGGTAAGAGGGCGAAACAGATATTAGAGCTTGTGCACAGTGATGTGTTTGGACTTGTGAAGGTTCCATCACTGGGTAAGTTTGTGTACTATGTATCATTTATAGATGACTTCTCAAGGAATGCATGGATATATTTCCTTAAAAAGAAATATGAAGTCTTTGATAGGTTTAAAGAATTTAAGGCTCTGGTGGAAAACGAGACAGAGAAGAAGATAAAAGTGTTGACAACAGATAACGGTGGAGAGTTTTGTAGTAAGGAATTTAAAGAATTCTATAAAAAGTGTGGTATAGCACAGAAAAAGACTACTCCGTATACACCTCAACAAAATGGAGTTGCAAAAAGAATGAATAAGATGTTGATGGAAAGGACAAGAAGCATGCTCAGTGGTGCCGGGTTAGGACAGGAATTCTTGGCAGAGGCGGTGGAGACAGCATGTTACCTGTTCAATAGATCACCTTCATCAGCGTTGGAGGATAAGACTCCACAAGAGGTATGGGCTGGTAAGAAACCCTCTCTTTCACATCTGAGGGTATTTGGATATGATGCATATGTACATGTTCCAAAGGAGAAACGAACCAATTTCGATATTAAATCTGAAAAGTGCATCTTTATTGGGTATAAGGATGGTTTAAAGGGTTATAAGCTTTGGAACCTAGTAACAAGCAAGGTTATGTACAACTGAGATGTGGTGTTCAGAGAAGTGAAAGATGTTATTAAACATGAAGTCAAACCAAAGGAACCTGAGAAGATAGAGTTTGAGCTTAAGGAGGAATAATTAGACTCTATAGCAGAGGAGGAATCAGAAGATGAAGAGCCACAAACTCCAGGTGTGAGAAGATCAGTTCGAGAAAGAAGAAAACCAGAAAGGTATAGTCCATTTGCTTTATGTTCAAATTTTTCTCTATCTATTACTAACGATGATCCCAGAACTATGAAGGAAGTAGTAGATTCAAAGGATGGCAAACTCTGGAAAGAGGCCATGGTTGATGAAATGGTATCTTTGCACAAAAATGAGGCTTGGGATCTGGTGGAGTTTCCGGCTAGAAGGAAACCCATTGGAAGCAAATGGGTGTTCAAGAAGAAGACAAATGCAAAAGGAAAGGTGGAGAAATACAAAGCTCAATTGGTAGCAAAAGGTTATTCCTAGGTGTTGGGAATTGATTTTGGTGATATTTTCTCTCCTGTTGCCAAGGTAACTTCTATTAGATTAGTTTTATCTATTGTTGTTGCTTTTGATTTTGAGGTAGAATAGATGGATGTGAAGATGGCATTTTTTCATGGGGATCTGGAAGAGGAGATCTACATGAAGCAACCTCAAGGACTTGCGGTGAAGGATAAGAAAGAACTGGAATGCAAGTTAAGGAAGTCTTTGTATGGGTTAAAATAGTCACCAAGGATGTGGTATCAGAAATTTGATACATTTATACGAGGATTTGGCTTCACCAGAAACAAAGCAGATCACTATGTGTATTTTAAATTAATTGGTGACCATGTTATTTATTTGATCTTGTATGTGGATGATATGTTGCTGGTTGGAAATGACAAAGAAATTATCCAAGATTTGAAGACCCAATTGTCCTCCAAATTCGACATGAAAGACCTTGGTGCTGCAAACTATATTTTGGGCATGGAAATTAAAAGAGATCGGGAAAAGAGGAAGCTCTAGTTAAACCAGAGGAAGTATGTCGAGACAATACTGTAGAGGTTTAATATGCAGGATAATAAACTGGTGAAGGTTCCTATTCTTGTAGGTGTGAAGTTATCTACTGAACAGTGTCCGAAGACGCAAGAAGAGGAAGAGGACATGTCCTATGTTCCATATGCAAGTGCAGTCGGTAGCCTGATGTATGCAATGGTCTGTACTAGACTAGACATTGCACATGCAGTGGAAGTATTGAGCAGGTTTATGTCAAAACCAAGGAAGGAGCACTGGACAACATTGAAGCAGGTTTTTAGGTATTTGCGTGGCACTAGTGATTATGGTTTGTGCTACCAAGGAAGACCAGGATTAGATAGAGTATTGGATATTCGTGGCTTTGTTGATGCAGACTGGGCTAGAGATCTATATTAGAGAAGATCTACAAGTGGGTATGTGTTTAACCTATTTGGAGGTGCAATCAGTTGGATGAGTAAGAAACAATTTGTAGTGGCACTATCAACTACAAAGGTAGAATACATGGCAGCCACTCATGCAAGCAAGGAAGCAGTTTGGTTCCAGAGATTGTGTTCAAGTATGGGTTTAGTACAGGGAGCTATAAGGATAGATTGTGACAGCCAAAGTGCAATTTTCTTGGAAAAGAACCCTACTTACCATTCAAAGACAAAGCACATTAATGTTCAGTATCACTTTGTGAGGGATATGATAGAAGACGAAAAGGTGTTGCTGGTAAAGGTGGACACTTTGAAGAATATTGCAGATGGATTGACAAAATCTGTGAGGTCTAAGAAGTTCTCTTGGTGTAGAGAAACAATGGGCGTTGAAGGGATGGCTAAGTGACTAAGCTCTCTTGTAGCTCCTTTTGGAAAGAAAACAACAAGTGGGAGAATGTTGGGTTGTGTTATTCTTTCCATGACTAGCCCACATAGTGAACTAGGGGGTTAGAGGGGCGGCAAAGCCCCCCCTTCGTTGCATCGATTGCACAGTGAGGGGGTCACAAGGGGCGCGACAACCCCCCTTGTCTAAGGGGCTTGAGGGGGGTGGATAGCCCCCCTATACAGGGTCTAGGGCAGCACCTCGGGAAAAAAAATTTCGACCCTATATTAGGTTGGGCGAACCTACCTATGGTTTTGGACGCGATGGTTTTCGGTCCATGGTATTGGATGCTTCGGCATGTATAAATATTTATTGTAACATTGAAAGGAACATAATCAAAAATCAAGCTGGTAGTCCCGGTTTTGGGATCCAGGGGAAAATCTCTGTGTATATGTGTTTTATGTGTTATGCTCTCGCATTGTTTATTTTCTGTGTTTTAGAAATTGTATGCAAGTAATTTATGTACGGGGTTAAAACCTACAATCCCAACAGTTAGAACTTATATGTTCTCAATTTGGAGTCCTCTATAAGATTTTGCTTGATTCTCCTCAATTAAAGATCGATCTATCCAAACATAAGTTGGTACCCCATGCCAATGGAATTGTAGGATCAATCAATAATAGCATGGCTAACCTGCTAAATAAATTATAGGAGTTGTCTTTACAATCTTCTTCTCCAGTGTAAGCTTCACCATCAGTGCCTAAGCCTTCCTAGCCTTCAAAAGTTAATGTTGTCCAATCTTCGAACCCCAAAGGAGACTAACAATCTGATGGGAAGAAGAAGGGACATGGTAAGAAGAAAGATAAGGCTAGGAAAAGGAATGTAATTAGATCCAGTAATGATATTGGAGAGGCAAATACAAAATAGAAAAAGAAAGTAAAGTCCCCATGCAAGTTATGTAGTGGGGATCATCTTACCCATCTTTGCCCTAAGTTTTAGGATGCTCAACACTTGTTAGCTCAGCAGGGTTCTTCGAGCTCCTAGGATTTGTTAACTAACCCTTTTCCCCAAGGGTAGAAAATTTTTGTTGGTGCTAATGTTGGTACTAGAACCCCCATAGGAGGAAACCAGGAAGGGAAATCTACATCCAATATCTATACGGTAAGGTCCCATGTTAATGTTGCTACAATATCACATGATTACGGTGAACTGAAACCTTCTTAGGAGAAGACTTCTTCCGATATTCCAGAGCCACTCCATATTGAGACGCTTGTAGTTGAGCATACACCTCAGATGCCAAAAGGCTCTAAAAAATTTTCAACTATTAATCCCAATGCTAGGGATGCCTAGAAATACTATATTGATGAAGATGTGGCTCAAATCCCTTGTGCCATGTGAGTGTTAGAGGTACTCCAATCATGCCTTGTGAAAAGGACTATGTTTCTCAATGTGATCAGAGTAGTGGATCCAAAAAACTCTCTTGTTATAAAATTTGATATGTCAAATTTTAAGAAGAGACTCCCTCATCACATGGCTTTCCAGATTAAATCTACATATCAGAAAATGAATATATTTCAAACTATAGGGTATGAAGGGGCTTCCACATGTGTTATGTCGATGTCATGTTGGAAGGATATTGGATCTTTGTAGGTAATTCCTTCCCCTACTCTCCTTACCGCATTCGATGGTCATTCTCATAGGCCTCATGGAATTCTTCCAGCCTTTCTCATATGTGTTGGGGGTACGGTTTTCAATGTCGAGGTGGAAATAGTTGATGTCAATTTGGATTACAATCTGTTATTGGATCGAAATTGGGTTTATGCAATGGATGATATTGTTTCATCATTGTTTCAAATCCTATGCTTCCCCCATGAAGGGTGAATTATTATGTTTTATCAAATGGATTATTCTCCTAATGATCCCAATGCATCTTTTGATTCTACCATTCGCTTGGTGAAGAATACCAAGCATCTTATGGAGAATTTGGGAGTTGGAAGGTATTCCTCATTGATGGGTACTTTTGATATTCCTTCTCCTATTGCTCATATTAATGTTATTTCATCTTTGAAGGTCACTCCTCGAAGAGATCCTTTTAGACCCCATTATTTTTCTGATCCTTCGCCCTTACCACTCTCTATTGCCACATTAAAGGAAGGGAAAGTAGGTGGAATGGAATACCCTATATCTACAACAGAAATTGAGTACCAATCTATAGTTACTTCTATAAATTCTGATCCCATCCCTCTCTCATCAGAATATGTAGATGGAGATGTTGCTCTGGTTTGGACTCTCAACTCTACTTCAGCTATGGATTTCCTTGATATTGTTTTACCATCTGAAGAGGCAATCCTAGAAGCAATGACTGGTGTAGAAAGGTTGTGGGATGACTTGCATCATCAATCATATTTTCTCCCCGACTTGCATCGAATTGAGTCAAATTTTTCTAGTCCTTGTTCAACTGGAAGTCTTCACAAAATCTTAAGTCCTTTGGCCCCAGCACATATTTTTTTCGAAGGTAATATGTCCAATATTTCGGAAACTATTCTGGTGAACATCTCCAGGAATCCCAATATTATTGAAAATGTCTTCATCAGAGCTGCATGTTCCCCTAAATAATTCAAGATTTATACCGACCTTTCCAAATAATTCTAAGATGTGTTTGCTTGGCCTTATGAGGAAATGCCTAGAATCAATCCATTGCTAGTTCAACATGAGATCAAGACTTATGAAAACACCAAGCCTATACGACAAAATCTTCGACCAATAAATCCTAGGAAAGTAGCAGCTATTAAAGTTGAGGTTGAAAAGCTACTAAAGGCGGGTTTCATATACCCCATTCAGTTAACTGAATGGGTCTCGAATCTAATCCCTATTTATAAAAGGAAAGGAATGATCCATGTATGTAATACTTTAGGGATTTGAATAAGACTTGTCCTAAAGACAATTTCCTCTCTCCTTTTGTCGATCATATCATTGACGAGTGTGATGGAAATGCGGTGTTTTCCTTCATGGATGGCTTTTTAGGGTATAATCAAATAACTATATGTTCTGAAGATTAACATAAGACATCATTCATTTTCCCTTGGGGTACATTTGCATACAAAAATATGCCTTTTGGCCTTAAAAATGTTGGAGCCACATTTCAGTGAGCCATGACTCATGATTTCCATGACATCAAGCACATTATAGAATAATATTTAGATGATATAGCTTCTTGTTCTCAAAAGAAAATTGATCATCCACATCACCTTCGCTTGGTTTTTGAATTATGTTGTTACTATAAAATCCAGTTGAATCCTAATAAATGTGTTTTCACTGTCACATCTAGTTGGTTATTGGGGTTCTGTTGATGGTGCTATACCTACCAACATGTTAGGGGATCTCCCTAAAAATAAGGCCCATCTAGACCTCAGACCATTTGGAGTAGGAGTCCCAGTAGTGGGTAGTAAATAGATGCCTTAACCATGATAGCGCGCAGAGGTAAGCAAGATAGTCTTGTCGAAAGAAACTGTGTGACCTTGCAGTGAGTCAAGAGAGATGCATGGGGAGGTTTTGACACATGGAGGGGGAAAATAAGTGTATCCCTTAGAAACCTATAATAGTATGTAGCTTGAAAGGAACACACGAGCTAAATGACATCACAAACTAGAAAGTAGAATAGTCGACAATCCAAAGTGATGAGTTAAACCAACAACACGCCTCAATAAGATTCATACAATCACATAATGAATAGTCCATACATAATTGCATAAGTTAAAACTACATACATTGTTAAAGTAACCAGATTAGTCGAGCTGCAATAAAAACACATGCATGAAACATGTTGGCTCTGTTATATTATATAAAAGTTAAAGTTTCATCCATACATACAACCATGACAGCCCCTAGCCCGAATAATGGAACATTACAGTCAACACCGCCTGCTCCTCCTAAGAGACGTACTCGCTCTGCACTATGGAGAAGCCAAGGTTCATCAAAATACTCTACAAGCCCTCTCTAAGGAATGCCTAGAAAAATCTTGGCTCCGAAAAGCCCTGTTCTATGAGTTATGAGGTTCTATTTATAACAAAGGGTAGGGCGACCCTTGACCTTCCCCTTTGTGACTCTTGGGCTTCCCTCATGACACTTCAACTTCATTACATAACTCTTTACATTACATATGACTGTTTACATTTCACTAATGACTCTTGGAATTTCACTTTACATCATGTTTACAAAATGATACATTTCCGACATATACCCATGTGGGAGAAAAATGGCTTGAGTCAGCCAGACAGGACAACACTAAGACTCGGGCGGTTATGGAAAGACCAACTCATCAACTTCCTCTCTATGATACTTGGTGAAGAACTGATTCCATGCTTGATAATGTGTAATGGTGTCCACTTATTCCTTGATGATGTCTTTCTAGAAAGAAACTCTTGCCTCCATTGCTTCTGGGTATACTAAATTGGAACCTCTGTCCAACTCATCCTATAACATGTGTAGCTTAGTCCTGAGCAAGGCCAGACCGGCGATGTATAGCTGCATGTAATCTACGATGACTTGCAAATCTACACTAGTGGTTGTGAGCATCAATTGATCAAAGTACATGTCGAGTTTGAGTCTGACTTGGTTCTTCTCTTTTGCCTCAGTGAGTGTACCAATTAACGGGGTGCCATACTTTCACCAGGATATCCAAACTTCTGAACAACCATGCATACGAAGTCGTTCCTCATAGTTTGGGATCAAACTCCAGATGCATGCTTTGTCAAATGCTACCTGTGGCTTAATCATCTTGTGCAAGTGAGGTGGGGTTCCCTTGTACCTCATTGTCTGTGTCTGTATATGATCAACGGTGACATGTATATCTATGAGTGTTCCCGTTATCTTGGTGCATTGCTGCTGATGACCATGTAGATGGACAACTGCCTTGTGCACGGTGATCAACATTTCATACAGTCTCTGCATGATTGTCTCAAGAGCCGATACTTCGGTAAGTATCACTTTCTTCATCTCTTCTCTGGCGGATCCTATTGATTTTTCCTCTCTCTGTCTGGTTGCTTACAAATTTTTAGCCATGCGCTCATTTTCTACTATCAAGAACTTAAAACTCGAGCTTGTGACTTTGGCATAAACCATTTTAGCATCATCCAAGGTAGTTGGATGTCTTCGTATATCTGACACAATCACCTGTTCTTCAAAGTGTCTAAGTGATGCATGCTCATCCGGGGTGTGTGCTCTACATGGTTGTACAACTTTGTGTTGTGACTTATCAAAGGCTATGTTGTACACATCTATTATTGGATTATCCTTAAGGAGAATGGTATCCCCTTGTTCACTCAGGACTTGCTCTATTGTTGGAGCTGGTGAAGCGCATGGGGTGACCTCAGTTTCCTTTGGGATGGGGTTGATGTCTTGATCTTGTTCTGGCTGCTCCATCTCCATGTCCATTTGTTCTAATATTGGTTCATCTCAGTGTAGTTTTCATTGTCTGTGTGCCTTGCACTTCCTCCGATTCCTGTTCCTATTCTTGTTCATGTTGCACCTTCTTCTATCTTATATGCAGCTCTTGTTCTTCTTTGATATTTTTTTGTACTTCCTGCAACTTCCTCTATGCTTCTTCCAATATTTGATTCTCCCTCTTTCTTTGCATTATTCTCATGTCACTTTGTCACCTCTTTGTATCTGTCTCCAAATCTACTCTTTCCACAAGTGGATCTTCCTTAAACTTGTAGTTGTGCTCTGTCTCTATGCTTTCGGCAATCTTCCTCTTAACTTTGTCTTGCACAGGTTTTTTGCTTGTTGTTGTTGTTGTTGTTGCTCCATGTGGTGCTGCTTCCTTGAGTGTCGCTAGCCACTCTTCTACCATGTTGACCAGTTCATTGAGGTTAGAGGAGTTATAAAAATATCTCCATGGGTCTTCCTCTAGCCAATGACATGCCCCGTGGATATAAGAATAGTATACTCTTGTAGAGTTGTCCCTGCATAAGCCATGTGGATCATACGGATTGAAACTCTTGGTTCTGAACTTAAACTTCTTGAAGTCCTCGACCTCAGCATCTGCTTCTTTCAAACTCTGGATCACGTACAATCCAATTTGAAAAAGAAGCATAGGACATGGTGCCTTGTTCTTCCTATGAAATCTAGCTGATAACCTCTTGAGATGTGGTATGAAACCTCCTTCATGAACAACTTGTCTGTGGCAAACCTCAGTAGCACATAAGGAGCTTTCTCCATATTGTACATCTTGATGAATGTGCCATCGAGTGAGGCATACCAATATTTAATGTTCAACAACACCTACATCGCTTCCTGGAACATGCAAGGTGGATCTTGTTCAAATATCATCATGGAGAGCAGGGCAATGAAGTGGTCAGATAGTCTAACCATGTCTCCTCGGTAGCTTCAACCTACGAGCAACTTGCAATATGCGTTCACAGCATTCTCTGAAGGTGTCCATGCCCAACCCATGCCAGGAAATTTTTGATGGGCACAGATTGCATCGAGGAGGTAGGCAGACATGAAAAATATTTCTTTTTGATCCTTGGGCGGATTCTGGGCATTGGATACATGCAATTTCAACTGGAGAGCCAACATGTCGGACCAGTTGAACAATTTTCCTTCACTTTCCAGCTGATCCAACATAGAAACCCAACTCTATTAGAAGGTCTTTGTACTCCCTTGGCCATATAAACGACATGCAAACATGACAAATAATTGGTAAGACTTCCTAAGTGTCTTCATCTTGTATATCTAGTTGGGTTTCGTCCTAAACTTTCCTGGCTCCCTTACCCAATGCTTCAAGATGTCTCTTGTATTTGTGCTACTATTGGGGTGTAGAACGGTGCATCCATCCTATTCACCGACCATGGAAAATGGTACATCTTCTCATAATCGTTCGTCCTGAAGGACGAAAGCTCTACTCCACTGACACTGCTCAGTATCAGCATCTCAGGATCAGTGTGTGAGACAATCCAGTGGATCACATCTGCACATGGGAATATGGGATACCTGCATGCAAACTTCTACAGTATCGACTTATGGATGTTTACATAGACTTGTCAGTCCTCCAGATTCTCCTCAAAGCTACTCGCGAAAATAGTGTTGATGTCTTGCCATGTGACCTTGATGTCTCTCTCAATGAACATGTGTGTGTCTTTATACATGGGCAAGCTCATAAACCCCTTCTCAACCACATCTATAGTATTGCTTTCAACTCTGTCTTTTGACCTAGCTCTCTTGGAGGCCATGATACCTGTACTGCTGAGAAGTTGCTCAATAACCATTGGTACCTGGAGATAGAGAAGACACTCATGGAAAGAAAATGTCAGCTAAAAAACATCAAGCAACTCGAGAATCAATCAGGCAACAAACTGGTGACTACTGGGAAAGGTTACGTAGCATTGACTCCGGGAGGCTGGGAGACTATCAACTAGAACTACACATTGTGCAGTTTTAGCTACCAGTGAGGCTCACTACTGATTGGCACTATGCAATGCATAGTCCAGTGAGGCTCATTGCTGACTGAAATTGTGCAATGCGCAGAATAGTCAGGCTGGGTCGCTGGTTGGAACTGCGCATTACGTAGTTCCAGTGGGTAGGACTAGGACACTACCTCCCAGGATTGTGCGAAGCATAGCTAGGAGCAATAACGGGTAGCCTCCTTTGCAATTCCTGGAGGCAAGGTAGATCCTTGACTACCATAAATGCGCAGAGCATGTTAGGAAAGACAAGATTTGGGACAAGACAGCCTAGATCTGCCCAATGGCAACCTGAAAATGTGAAGGACTAAGTGTGTGTGCAGAGCTGGTGTAGATCTGAGTGAATATACATACATGCAATTCAAGTGCAAAAATCAGTCAAACAGAAAAACCATGAAGCTCATGAAGAGAGTCGCCACAATGGCAACTATTAGTGCATAAACAATTGTTAAGATTTGGGTATGTTCTATGCTAGAGAAATTTATTTAAATTTTCACAGTTAGCAATCACATCAGCATTATGATAAACTGCAGATAGATCATAAATATAAAACGCAGAAGACAAGCCAAGACAAGAGGACACAAGATATGGCGCGAGCCAGGGACAAACCCCACAACGTGTGGGGAAACCCTTGATCAATTCTTCTTTTATCTTCAAAGTTCAGCAGAGAAAGAGAGAGAGAGTACATTTACAACAGAAGTCAACACTTTGACTTGTCTAGATCTGAGCATAGATCATCTTCTATAACGATGAGATCAGTTGAAGACATTCTGCTTCAACTGATTCTCCAAGGTGACGACTTCACCTATCGTAGTGCTACCTTTTGTCCATTTGCTGCACACAACTATGTGACACCATGTTGTACTGTCACATGTATTGAACCTTGATGACTGAGCTGCTCCTGCTCTCATCATCATGCTGCTCATTATTTATCATTCCCACTATTTCATTCATCATCATGCTGCCCTTGCTAATGTACGTCATTCATCATCATGTTGCCCTTGCTTAACATGCCCATTTACACTGCATCTTTCATCATCATGAACTGAGACTGTTCATCAGAAACATTACTGCTTATGATCCTTGTCATGGTAAATGCATATTAATATGCTGGGCAAATGTACGGTACTGATATTTAGATTGAGATCACAGATCTGAATATTGTGCATCATGGAAACTTATTTCATCAACACGATTCTGCAGAGATAGTTTGCCGAGAGTTCTATCACTGTTGTTCATTGTGTTAGGGATGCTACATGTATGCCACCGTATAATTGTAAACCTTTTCCTCACTATGACTGCGAATGCACTATTGTGAGAGCACCGAGATATGTTTATCTACTTATATTCTGAGGCTACTGTCACCCGAGTTGATGACTGTTCTTATAGCGAGGTGCAGTCAAACCCTTGGCCTCAGCTTCATGTGGAGATGACTGCGGCTCCATATATAACTGCGGTTAACTACGTTTCCATATATAACTGCGGCTTCATATATGACTGTGGCTCTTCATAGCTCCGTTGCTTTTGACTGCGTATGCATTCTTCATTGACTGTGTGGGATCTCGACGGTGGTTTCATTACTGCGGCTGACTGTATCACTGCGGCTACCATGCTATGCTCTACACATACATAACATATATTAATGTCTGCGTATACATAACAAAGTATTCCCTGCGTACACATTTCCATGACTGCGTTATTACTGTATACATGATAGCGTTGAATTTCCCTGTGTATACATGACCTCATTGAATTTCCATAACTGCGTTATGACATCGTATAACCTCATCATGTATAACATGTAATCCATCGTGGATAGCATGAGAACTATATATAATCTCCAGCGTAAGAATATCTCTGTCTTCCTTTGCCTGCGGATCTTTATGACCTGCGTATGTGTCTTCATTGTCAGCAGAGATTGCATTTATTCCTTCCCTTACTGCGGCTAGGCTCCACTACAGCGTATCAGCTAGGGCTGTGTATAAGTGTGAACATAGACTGTGGAAAGCATGACCATTGATGCGTGAATATCTCTCATGACGGCATGAAACCAGCGTATCCACTATGAACAGTGTATGCCAACATATAGGTTTGCATGCGTGACTGTAATTTAGGGCCTTTCCTTTGGCTGCATATGAGGCCTCCTTTACTGTGGCCAGATCTTTGCAACTAGGGCAACGTACAGTAGCTAGGGCAGCACTTTGAAGACCAGCGTATCACCCATGGTGTCTCTCTCCTTCTCCAAAAACCCAAGACGTGGAGAGGAGATCACACATTAAGAGGATGTCTCTAATGACTCCAAAACATCTCTTATTTATACTAGAAATCTAGAGGTTGAATAGACACGTCGGTTGGGCTTCTAGAGCCTACATAAGAGCTGGTCGGCTTGATAATAATTACATAAACAAAATAAATTCATATCTCCATAAATACTTATCGGAATCGGATGATCTTTGGATCAATCCTACACCTCTCGATGAGAGGGATCCAATAAAAATATCAGCTGCCATAAATAAGCCGACCCACATGGAGTTTGGCCCTAGTTGCCAATTTAACAACAATGTTATGCATGAGACACTAAGGAAAGGTAATGAAAAACTTGCAAAACACTTCTAAAATTTAAAACACATTGAAACACTAGAGATCATTCAATAAAACAAGAGAAATAATGCTTATACAAGCCAAAAAACAAAAAGCGACAGAAAAAATGGCAAAAGGCATGAAAAGCAAAACTTACCAAGAAAATTTGTGCTAACTGTGCTGAAGGTTCCTATATGTCTCAGGAATGCCAAAGCTCTAAGATCGAATGTGAGGAATGAGCTATGAGGCATCATTTAAATAGATTTGGAAAAATTATGGTTTATGACACGCATGCCACAAATCTAGGAAAAAGTGACACTTGGTGTGGAGTTTTTAAAATCGACTTGGCATGTAACTCCTGCTGCGAAAAATAGATCCCTAAAATCTAGGGGTGATTTTTCGTTTTTTTTCTTTTTTCTTTTTCGGGAAAATCTACCCAACAAGCAAGGAAGGATTGTGTAGTTCTGAGGGGAACTGAGCAACCGACCGGTGCATGCAATGGAGAGCCACTAAGGGAAAACGTCTGCGTTGTTTTTGGGATGCATGGCCCTGGCAGGCTGGCCAACTCTGCACAACTTTTCGGAGCAAGGTAGGTTGGCCTGCTCTACGTAATTTTTCAATGCACGGAAGTTTTTTGGTTGCTCTACACAATTTCTTAGGGAAGATAGACTACCCTCCAGATTGTGTAGTTTTTCACAACAACTCATTGACCGGGTGTGAACCAAGTGTTTGGTGAGCTTGTGCTTGACCGACAGTACAAGTGAGTGAACACAAGTTGTTCAGCGATGGACGAAATCAAATAGACACAAGTACCTAATCAATGCATGATAGCTACTATGATTTCAAGGAGGGAGGCTCCAAAATGAAGCGAAGGAAAAAATTTGGAGGGTGGTTGTAGCCGCTACAACATTGGCGACACACTGGTATAACTCCATCTCTCCATATGGACCTTGTTCGTGAAAAGTGATTCTAACTCCTTCAGAAGTATTGTTCAATTCTCTAATCATCATGGCTTTGACACTAAGCCTAAGTTAAAGATATAGTCCCTGTCATTCTCTTGATTGGTCAGCACACATACCAAGCCAAGTCAACTAAGTTGTTTCGATTGGGGATGAGGGGTATATTGGTGCACAAGTAATATAGATGTCAAAGTCTTAGTTTCATCTCTCGTTTTTCTCTGTTGCCAACAAGCCTTGATAGTACCTCGGGGAGTCACGTAGGAACACAATCATCACTCCGCTGCTAATGAGCCTGGTCAGTACCCCGACGGAGTTACTTGCATCACCTCTCTGCGCAGGAATTCTTTCTCTTATTTCGTCTTTTTTTTTTTCATTTTTCATTTTTTTCTTTTTCAAATAATTATGCATAGGCACTTATTTATTTTAGAGGCGGAAGAGGGATCCCAACTTATTGAGAGAAGAAGAGGTTATCCCTTCAGAGAAGTATTTTATATATACCTATGACAATACTTGTTAAGGTTTTTTCCCTCACCTTACTCTACTTGACTGAGCTGACAAGGGTTAACCCAAAGGAACCGATTAGAGTAGGTAGTACTAGTTAAGGTGCAAGCGTTGTGTTTTCACCAAGACTCACTTTGAATAGAACGTATTTTCCATCAGGGTATCATCGACTAAAGAAAATAATATCTTCATAAAGAGATAGGAAAAAAGATAACCAAGTGTTGGTAGTTGTACAAGTCCCCTTGTACTTTACATTTCTTGTCTCGAGAGTCACACATGATTTCATGCGAGCTAAACATGTGGGTGAAAAACAAGAAAACTAACAAGAGAGTAAAGGACAGAAGTAAATGAAAGTAGAGAAAACAAACAAGCAACACAAACGAGGTAAACAAAGAAAGCATGAAAACAAAGCAAAACAAGAAAGGAAACACCAATCCTACTCCTAAACTAAATAGTGCATGGGCCTCTTCACGTAAAGTGATATTTCCAATGCAGCCATCGGTGCATTGGTTGACCCATGTTGGAGAAGGCATTGTTTCCGAGTAAGGTAAGCGTGTAAACTAGCAAACAATAAAAATATAACAGTGAAGACCAACACACTCTGAGATTAAAAATGTCCACAGAAAAGAAAAGAATAAAAGTGCAAGATAAATATTCTACGGACCTATCATAGTTATGCAGCACGTTGTGCACAGATGATAAGCATGTACACTCTTTTGACTGTGACAAACAAGAAAACATGAGAAAGAAATACAACTTATGTTTAGCAAGATTTCTCACTGTGTATGATTCCTCCAATGCATGAGTGATGGGATCATGTGATTCAGGTGGAGGATGTGAATTTTGTGAACTAGATTGATCTTCAATGTAAATAGGAGAGTGACAAGGAGCCTTTGGTGTTTCAAAATATTCTTGATCTGAAGTGGAATCGACCTCAAGACAACAAGGGCCTGACATAACCATTGGCTTGGGCTGAAGTGCCTCAACATCCTATGGGGTTTCCACTTCATCAATAGATAGATCATCAAAGATGGATGGCTTATAAAGATCAACAATGAATGAATCAACATCATGATCAAATGAAGGAGAAAAGAGAGCATGACAACCACGATCAAAAAATTCGAAAAATTCATCGGCATCCTCATCATCTGATGAATCATACAAAGGGGTTGATAAGAAGAAAAAATGTTCACCCTCTGTGTTTCCAGAAATGACAGATGAAATATTTAGTGGATTTATAAACATATATTTGTCCTCTCTGTTATGTAATGACATCTTGACATCTAGTATATTCTGTGAATAATCGGAAGTAGATGCATTTAGGAATGAAGTCCCACACTAAAAATTAACAATGGCAAAATCACCAAAGATGTCAGGAAAAAGTAGATGAGGTGCAGACACAGGGAGGTCATCGTTGATCATGGGTTCTTCTTCTGATTCCCACACATACTCATCATAAATGACAATGCAGGTTGGCTGCTCAATACTAACTCCATCGATAACTTGATCCTCGTGAACAAAAAGTGTGGATTCTGGAATGGGAGAACACAACAGAGTACAATATGGAGGATCAACAGAATGTGGGGATGGAGGTTGAGGAAATAATTACACGTGACAACCAACAGTTTTGCAAGCCAAATCTGTGCCAAAATCAAGAGTAGGTGGGGTGGGAAGATGTGATAGTTCAACATATGGATGCACACCTTCTTCCACCTTGCATTGTTGGGTTAGAGCTATTTGATGAGATGAGGATGGATAGTCACTTGTGACAACAACCTTGTCCACCTTGGATTTAGAAGCTCTAATACCGATGTATGTGGGGATGGGTTTGAATGATACTAAAACTTGTGTATTTTTAGATATATGAAGAAGATACTGAAATCTTTCACAAATAAATTTCCAATCAATTTCATCCTCTGGGAATTGAAATGCGAGATTACAAAAGAGATCCAAAAATCGCAACAAGGATTCATCAAGATCTTTCCCTAATTCCAGGATGTTTTTTTTAAGTGCCTTACGATCAAAATGGTGGAAACCATCATCTAACTCTGTAACAAAGTGACTAAAAGAGTGAATGGATTTATCGGGAAGTGTGGCAAGCCATTGCAATGGGTGCCCTTGAAGCGTGAATACAAACAATGTGCAGATCAAGTAATCCTCATGGATTTCATAGTTGTCACAGAGATGGGAAAAGACAACACTGTGTCTATGCCAAGTCATTCTTCCTTCACATTCATATGTGTTTCGTGACAATAGATTCCAGAACTCGTCTGAGACTTCAAAGTAATTTCCATAATACATACATCTCAGAGGATGAATTGTAACATAAGTCAGTATAGATGTGTGAAGATTCAAAACATAATTTTAGGACTCAACTTGTCATCAACCCTCCTTCTAGTGCCATAGATGTTGATGCTGTTGGACCCGCCAACATGTCAGGGGATCTCCCCGGTAAGAATTCCCAACTAGGCCTCAGACCATTTTGAGTAGGATTCCCAGCAGTGGGTAGTAAAGTGATGCCTTGACTAGGATAGCGCATAGAGGTAAGAAAGATATCCTTGTCAGAAGAAAGTGTGTGACCTTCCAACGAGTCAGGAGAGATGCATGGGGAGGTTCTAACACACGAAGGGGGAAAGTAAGTGTATCCCTCAGAAGCTTATAATAGTACGTAGCCTGAAAGAAACACACGAATTGAATGACATCACAATCTTGAAAGCAGAATAGTCGACAATCCAAAGTGATGAGTTAAACCAAAAACATGCCTCAATAAGATTCATACAATGACATATGGAATAGTCCATACATAAATGCATAAGTTAAAACTACATACATTGTTAAAGTAACCAGAATAGTCGAACTGCAATAACAACACATGCATGAAACATGTTCGCTTTGTTATATTATATAAAAGTGAAAGCGCCATCCATACATACAACCATGATAGCCACTAACCCCAATAATCGAATGTTACAGTCAACACCCCCTGCTCCTCCAAAGAGACGTACTCGCTCTGCACTATGGAGAAGCCAAGGCTCATTACAATACTCTCCAAACCTTCTCTAAGGAATTCCTAGTAAACGCTTGGCTCCCAAAAGCCCTGTTCTATGAGTTATGAGGTTCTATTTATAACAAAGTGTGGGGTTACCCTTAACATTCCCCTTTGTGACTCTTGGACTTCCCTCATGACTCTTCAACTTCATTACATAAATCTTTACATTACATATGCTTGTTTTCATTCCACTAATGACACTTGAAATTTCACTTTACATCATGTTTAAAAAATGATACATTTTCCACATATACCCATGTGTGAGAAAAATATCTTGAGTCAGCCAGACAAGATAACACTAAGACTCAAACTGTTGTGGAAAGACTAGCTCATCAACCTCCTCTCTATGATACTCGGTGATAAACTGATACCATGCTTGATAGTGCACAATGGTGTTTGCGTACTCCTTAATCATGTCTTTTTGAAATGAACTCTTGCCTCCATTGCTTCCGAGTGTACTGAATTGGAACCTCTATCCAAGTTTTCCTATAACATGTGCAGCTTAGTCCTGAGCAAGGCCGAACCAGAGAAGTACATCCACTTGTTATTTGCGCTGACTTGTAAATCTGGCTGGTGGTCGTAAGCATCAACTAATAAAAGTGTGCGTTGAGTTCTAGTTTGACTTTGTTCTTCTCTTTGCCTCGGTGAGCATACCAATGGACGGGGTGCCATACTTTCACCACGACATCCAAACTTCTCAACAACCATGTGTACGAAGCCTCAACATTGGTGATGAGCGGAGGGAGTTCCTCATAGTTTCATATCAGACTCCTGATCCATTCTTTGTCCAACTCTACCTGCGGCTTCATCATCTTGTGCAAGTGAAGCGGGGCTCTCTTGTACCTCATTTTCCATGTCTATATATGATCAACTACGACATGTATATCTATAAGTGTGCGCACTATCTTAGTTCTATTGATGACCATGTAGATGGACATCTTCCTTGTGCACAGTGACAAACCTATCATACAGTTTGCGTGTGATTGTCTTAAGAACTGATACTTTAGCAAGTATTGCTTTCTTCATTCATGCTCTAGCAGATCATGCTGATTGTTCCTCTCTCTTCCTAGTTGCTTGCAACTCTTTAGCCATGTGCTTATTTTCTTCTATTAAGAACTTAGCACTCGAGCTTGTGGCTTTGGCATAAGCCTTTGTAGCATCAGCCAAGGCAGTTGGATTTCTTCATACATCTGACACAATCACTCATTATTAAAAGTGCACAGGTGATTCATGCGCATCTGTGGTGTGTGCTCTACGTTCTTGTACAACTATATGTTGCGACTCATCAAAGGCTATGTTGTACACATATATTCCTGGATTATCCTCAAGGAGAATGGTATCCACTTTTCCACTTGGGACTTGCTCTACTTTTGGAGCTGATGAAGCCTGTGGGGTGACCTTGGTTTATTTCGGCATGAGGTTGGTGTCTTGATCCTATTCGAGCTACTCTATATCCATGTCCATTTGTTCTACTATCGGTTCATCTTGCAGAGAAAGTTCCTCTTCCTACAACTGCACACCCTGTTCCTCTTCTGCTGCTGGTTCAGAGTCTTCAACCTGTATCGGTGCAGTTTTCATTGTCTATGCACCTTGCACTTCCTCCTGTTCTTGTTCTTGTTCATGTTCATGTTGTGCTTCCTTCTCTCTTCTGCGCAGCCCTTATTCTTCTTTGATATTCTTTTGTACTTCTTGCAACTTCCTCTATGCTTCTTCTTGTCTTTGATTCTCCCTCTTTATTTCTGTTATTCTCCTGTCACATCGTCACCTCTTTACATCTATCTCCAAAGCTACTCTTTCCACAAGTGGATCTTCCTTAAACTTGTAGCTTTGCTCCATCTCTGTGCTTTCGGAAATCTTCCTCTTGCCTTTTTATTGCATAGGCTTACTGCTAACTATTGTTGTTGTTTCTGCTGCTTATGGTGCTAATGCCTTGAGTGATGCTAGCCACTCTATTGCCATGTTGACTGGTTCCTTGAGCCTAGAGGAGTTATAACAATATATCCATGGGTCTTCCTCTGTATAATGACATGCCCTGTGGATCCAAGAATAGTATACTCTCACATAGTGGTCCCTGCATAAGCCATGTGGGTCATATAGATTGAAACTCTTGGTGCCAAAATTAAACTTCTTAAAGTCCTCAACCTCAACATCTACTTCTTTCAAACTCTAGATCGCAGACAACCCAATTCACAAAGGAAGCATAGGCCATGGTTCCTTCTTCTTCCAGTGAAATCCAACTAAAAACCTTGTTGAGATGTGTTATGCAACCTCCTACATGACCAGCTTGTCTGTGGCAAACCCTGGCAACACATGCAGAGATTTCTCCACATTGTGCATCCTGATGAAGGTGCCATTAGGTGAGGTGTAGCAATTTGCAATGTTCAGCAACACCTCCATTGTTTCTTGGGACATGCAAGGTGGATCTTGTTCAAAGATGATCATGTACAGCAAGGTAATGAAGTGGTCATATAGTCAAGCCATGACTCCTCAGTAGCTTCACCCTGAGAGCAACTTGCAATATGCATTCACAACATTCTCTAAAGGTGTCCATGTCCAACCCATGCTAGGAAATTGCTGACGGGCATAGATTGCATCGAGCAGGTAGGCAGACATGAAAAATATTGCTTGTTGATCCTTGGGTGGACTCTGGGTGTTAGATACATTCACTTTCAGCTGGAGAGCCAACATGTTGGACCAATTGAATGGTTTTCCTTCACTTTCCAGCTGATCCAACATAGCAACCTAACTCTTCTAGAAGGTATCCATACTCTCTTGTCCATATGAACCACATGCAAAGATGACCAAGAATTGGTAAGCCTTCCTGAGTTTCTTTTTCTTATATATCTAAACTTTGTTGGCTCCCTTACCCAATGCTTCAATATCTCTCTTGAATTCATGTTGTTTTTGGAAGCGAAGAATGATGCATCCATCCTACTCACCAACAGTGGAAAATAGTACATTTGTTGATAATCTTCTGTCATGAAGGAAGAAATCTCAATTCCACTGACACTGCTCAATATCATCATCTCAAGATCAGTGTGTGAGAAAATCCAGTGGATCACATCTACGCACAGGAATACAAGATACTTGCATGCAACCTTGTACAATCCCAACTTATGGATGTTTACATAGACTTGTTGATCATCTAGATTCTCCTCAAAGTTGCCTGCAAAAATAGTGTTGATGTCTTGCCATGTGATCTTGATGTCTTTCTCAATGAATAGGTGTGTGTCTGTTTACATGGGCAGGCTCAAAACCCCTGCTCAACCACATCTCTAGTACTTCTTTCAACTGTGTCTTTTGATCCAGCTCTCTTTGAGGCCATGATACCTATACTACTGAAAAGATGCTCAAAGACCTGTGGTACCTAGAGACAGAGAAGAATCTCACGACAAGAAAATTTTAGTTAAAAAAGATCAAGCAAATCGAGAATCAATCAAGCAACAAACTAGTAACTTCTAGGAAAGTTTGCGCAACATTGACTCCGGGAGGCTGGGAGACTATCAGCTAGAACTATGCATTGCACAGTCTCATCTGCCAGTGAGTCTCATTGCTAACTTGAACTATGCAAGGAAGGATTGCACATTTATGGAGGGAAATGAGCAACCTACCAGCACATGTGACGGAGATCCATTGAGGGAAAACTTATGTGTTGTTTATGGGCTGACTGGTCGTGGATGGCTTACCAGCTCTGCGTAATTTTCCATAGCACTGCTGCTGCCCTTATCTATGTATTTTTATGGAGCAGTGGTGATCTTCAAGCCTACTCTACACAATTCTGGAGAGCAGTGATGGCTCGCCTGCTCTACGCAATTTTCTGAAGCAAGGGTGGCTGACCTGCTCTGCACAATTTTCTGGAGAAAGGCAGGTTGGCCTGCTCTGCACAATTTTTGAGTGTAGGGTAGCCGCTTGGCTACTCTGAACAATTTCTAAGGGGAAGACAAAGTGCCCTCTAGGATTGCATAGTTTTTCCCAACAGCCTGTTGATCGGGTTTGAACCAAGTGGTGGGTCAACTTTTGGTTGATCAATGGGACAAGTGAGTGAACACAAGATGTTAAAATATGCATGAAAGCAAATAGACACAAGTACGTGATCAATGCAGGATATATGCTATGATTTTGAGGACGGAGGATCCAAAACGAAGCGAAGGAAAAATTTTGGAGGTTGGTTGTAGCCGCTACAACATTGGTGACACACTGATAGAATGCCAACTCTTTGTATGGACCTTGTTCGTGAAATGTAATTCTAACTCCTCCAAAAGTATTATTCGATTCTTTGATTGCCATGGCTTCAACACTAAGATCGAGATGAAGATATAGTCCTTGTCATTCTATTGATTGGTTAGCACGCATACCAAGCCAAGTCAACTAAGTTGTTTCGATTAGGGATGAGGGGTATATTGGTGCACAATTAATATAGATGTCAGAGTCTTAGTTTCATCTCTGGTGCTGCTTCGTTGTCAGCAGGCCTGGACAATACCCCGGAAGAGTCACACATGAACACAAGCATCATTTTTCTTCGAGAAAGCATGGTCAGTACCCCAGAGGAGTTGCTTGCATCACTTATCTGTGAAGGAAGCCTTTCCTTCTTTCACCTTATTTATTTATTTATTTTTTTATTTTTTATTTTTCAAAGAACTGTGCATAGGAACTTATCTATTTCAGAGGCAGAAGAGGGATCCCAACTTATTGAGAGAAGAATAGGTTGTCCCTTCAGAGAAGTATTTTATATATACCTATGACAATAATTATTAAGGTTTTCCCCTCACCTTACTCTACTTGAGTGAGCTGACAAGGTTTAGTCCAAAGGAATTGATTAGAGTAGGCAGTGTTAGTGCCTGGATCTACCTCAGGCTGAAGGAAGGCAGGTCTAGGGTAACATCAAACCACGCTTAACCTGGTAGCTAGCCATACCAGGTCGGGAGAGGGCTCTCTCCTTGTCAATCTCAATTAGGATATTGGCAATTAGGGCTTGAGATGACTAAATTTAATGTAGATTTTAGGCTAGGTATAGTAGCTCAGGGTTTCAGGTTTGATTTGTAGGTTTTGGTTGCTGGATCAATTGGAGAAGACAGATTAGGTCCGGGAAATCAACTTAGGGTTACAATCATGTTCTGTGGGGCGAGGTAGAAAAGGGTTTATGTAATAGAAATGGATTAATATGGTAGATTAAGACAACTAAGGAGTTGAGAAGGGCATAAAGAAACTATGAATCCTCTTCAAACAGTTGAAAACATTGAAAACCAAATGCATTCCCAAGACAAAGCACAACAGTGTATTTTTTCCATTCACCTTGATTCATTTAGTTTTAGAGGAGAAAGATGGATTTTGATACATATAAAACATAAGAAAAACTCATTACAAATAAGAAACAATACATAAACTCATTGTCACAATAATCCCACAAAAATAGCTATGAAACCTAGTTTTATTCCTTGCCAAACTGCTGATACAAATGTTCAATGAGTGCCACCACTTCCACCAAAGTCCAACCTTTACTAATGACTAAGAAAGTACATAATATAGGCATCAAACCACCTATTCTAGCCATCAGGGGTCAAATCCATGAGTCATGGAGTTGTTTCAACAACATCTAAACTAGGAACTAGAAAATAGGCAGTGGAAGAACTTGCCTCTAAAACTTAGGAAACCAATTCATTACAGTTCAAAACCACTTGGAACTTGATGTATCTACCCTATGAGGTGATTTTCATCAATATTTACATCAAACACATCATTTACCATGTACACATTTACCAAGAAAATAAGAAAAGTCAACCACAGAAGAAACTGGGAGAAATTCTAAGTTTTTAGGCAAAATTGGCAAAAATTTGCCTGATGCGTAGCGCCCTGAGCCTAATGCGTAGTGCTGCTTCAAGGCTTCTTTTGGAGGCCTTCCACTTCACCAAATCAGGCCCAAGATAGCTTGTTGGAAATCCCTGTCTGTCTAGTTTCTAGAACACTTTGAATTTTATGATTTAGAGTTGATTTGCCCCTTCAAAAATTATTTCTCCCAAGACTGGTTCCTGTGGGTCAAAAACGTGGCAGACAGGGCATTTGTTTAGTGCTTTTTTCCCTTTAGGTGACCCAAATCTCCTCCAAATTTTATGAAACTTTCTGGGTTTCATTTTTTTTCCATGAGAAATCCAAAACTGCAAGCCGTTTGGCAAAATAATGAGCCAACTCAATGCGCAGTGCTAGTGGCGTTGTGAATCAGCTGAAAATTCATGTGTTTTTAATTACAAAATTGTAAAATGACAAAACATTCCTAAAATTTCTTCAAATTTGGCAAGAAGCAATCATATTAAGAGCTTTGTTGAGCTAATGAAGCTTCAGTCAAAATTTTAAGTTTATCTTGCTCTTTCTTGGCCCTCAAGGATCTCTTTAGCTTAGCTTTTAGCCTATTTATCCTTGTTTTGCAAATCTTATTCCGAGCTAAGTAATAATAAGCCATATGGCACAACATTTTATTTTCTTTGTTAGCTTTCTCAAGCATCTTCTCAAGGTGAATGTTCACCCTTTCCAACCATGATTCTCGATCAGCCTCAATTTCTTGCTCAAGGGATGTCATCTTGATTTTTCTTCTCTTTGCCACTTGCCTATTTTCTCTAATCATTTGCAGCTCCATAATAGCTTGCTTATCTTCTAGTTGCTTATTTTCCTACTCAAGAGAGTTGATGATCCATTTGGTCCTCTCAAGGTCAAGTGATAAGGCTTGTATTTCAGCCTCCTTCTCTTTGATAATCATATCCTTGAGTCTTGAGCTTTGAGAGCCCAAATTAGTGACATCCTCCTCAATCAAAACAAAATCCATGTCTTGCCCTTCAGTAGGGCCCTCTTCATGCATCTGTTGCTTTCCTTTGTCTCTGCCCTGTACCTGTTTAGCTGGAGAAGAAGGAAAAGCCCCTTTCACCCCTAGTGAAGATAACATTTTCCTGTGGTCCGGTGAAGAAAACGAGACCCCTTCCACCCCTGGTGGAGATAGTACTCATTTGGTAGCTGTAAAAAACATCCTAGTGCCTCTTTCATAAGTAACAAACACAGGAACATGAGCCTCTTCTGTTTTACTTTCAGGCTCTTTTTGTTGCCCAAAAGGTTCACCTTCCTCTTGAGGATTTGAAAATATTTTAGGCCCCTTGAAGCATTCATGGGCAATGAAATTTTCCCATGACACTCCCAAATGAGTGAGCTGATATAAAACAACAATTTTGATGACAGAAAAATTATAAATACTATTGAGCTGTTGTGGATATGGTTTTCTTTTTGCAATCACTGTCATCCTCTCTATGTTTTTACATATGAAATAAGGAATGCTCATCATTCTGACCCTAGTGAAGTGCATAAGCAATCTGATGTGGTAGGAATAAAGTCTGGAGAACCTACCCTCACGTGTAAAGTATTTGATGATAAGCTTCATGAGTGGAACATACCATTTCTCTAAGAATTTGAAAGGAAACACCCTGCTAAGTTTACCATGGTACTTAGCCTTGATATAAGGTTCATAATGCTGCTTACTGATATTCTGCCTTTTATTCCACTTTTCCCCTACATCTAGCATTCTTGTAGCTTCTGCAATGATAGCTAGTGAAAGAGTGAAATTGACCCCAGCAAGATGCACCACATTATTTTCCATGTTTATCACAAACTACCTTGCTAACTCATGGTGATATTTGACCCTCTCAACCATTTCACAAAACTCAAAACAGGATTGATATCTGAAACATGTGGTGGCTACAGGGCAAGCAAGGAGTTCACTCATGCTAATAGGTTCCTCCCTAATGACTTTTCCACCCTTGTGAGGTTTCCTGGACTGCACATTTCTTTCCCTTGAGCTATCACTAAGTATATCTTCTTAAAAACTTGATTCACTACTTCTTTCAATGATGCTTGTCTTAATGATGCAATGTGATGATGATATGGTGGACAATGACAATGGGTGAGAACAAAGAAGATGAGTATGAAGATATTTTGCAAATGTGAAGAGGAGTAGGGGAATGAAGGGGCAGATTTAGGAAATTAGGGTTTTGACCTATGAGGGACTTAGGGTTTAATGAAGGGAATTAGTTTTTTAGGGTAATAGGGAAAGGGAAAATGGAATTAATGGGTAGATTAAGGCAATGAAGTTTTGGAAAAGGGGAAAAAGATGGTGGTTTTGTAATGTAGTGAAAATTTTGCAATCAGATGAAAATGTATGAAGGCAAGCTAGGGTTTTGATTTTAAGACGCAACACTCATGAAAAACACATGAATAAAACTAATTTCAGCTCAAGATCGATGAAAACTTACTTGTAGGAGTGAAATGCAGCATTTGGGAGAGTTTAGGATGAATTTGAGTGATTTTGGAACCTTCCTGGCCAATGCCCAGCGCATTAGGCCCAATGCGCAGCGCCTACCTAATGCGCAGTGCCTGCCTGATGTGCAGTGCCTGTGTATTTTTACACTGGCAGAAACTGTCTGATGCGCAGCTCTAGTCTGACGCAATTAGCTTTTCTAGCTAATCTCTTTTTTGCATTGGAATTGCTGCCATAGTATTTTCAGAGGTGAATGAAAATAATATGAAATTCTGTGAATAATATCGAATGATCAAAATCGGGGCTAAAGAAAGAGCCAACATTACCGGGTTAAAAGACTTCATAGCTTCCTCAGTCCACTTGACCACACTATCCTTCTTCAACATATTAGTGATTTCCCTCAAGTGTTCAACTAGACTAGGCACAAAATGATGTAAGAAGTTCATCTTACCATTAAATGCTTGGATCTCTTTCTTATTACGAGGAAAAATTATTTTCTGTATAGCTTCCACCCTAGTAGGATCAATCTGGATTCCTTCCTTCAATATTATGTGACCAAGAAGCTTCCCTTCATCCATAGCAAACAAGCTCTTTTTTGGATTGAGTGATATTCCATATTTTCTGCAATGTTGAAAAACAATTTTCAGATGGTAAAGATGCTTCTCATCTGAATTTGAAAAGACAGTCAAATCATTAAGATACATTACTAAAAACACATCTTTTTCATTTGCGAAGGCGATGTCCATGGCACGCTGAAATGTTGCTCTAGCATTCTTTAAACCGAGCAGCATCTTGGCATAGTGGAATTTCCCCCAAGGAGTGGTGAATGTTGTCTTGTCCCTATCATCTTCATGAACCAAAATTTGATTGGAGCCGGAATATCCATTGGGCAGTGACATACGAGATGCTCCAACTACTCTCTGGGGAATGTGGTCCATTTTCCGCAATGGGTAGTTATCTTTCAATGACACTTTATTCAAATTTCTGAAATCTATGCACAATCTAATCTCACCTGTCATCTTCCTCACGGGGACCAAATTGGAGATCCAATCTGAAAATCTGATTGGAATGATTATACCAGCCTTGTACAATCGATTTAACTCTTTTTCTATTGATGGCAGCAACTTCAGATTTATCCTTCTCAACTTTTGGTGAAATGGCTTCTCATTTCGCTTAATAGGAATTATATGTTGAATTATACTTATGTCGTACTCCTTTAAATCTGTATAGTCCCAAGCAAATACATCAGAAAATGAATATAATAAACTAATGTATGTAGCTTTTACTTGAGGATGTAATGCCTTTGACAACTTCACCATCTTTGGATTTTCTGTTGTTTAGATATTTACATCTTCAACACCCTTCTCTGTCGGCACTAAGCTTGGCTTTCGGGCTACATCATCTTGATCAAATAATTCCTCTAAAGGTATAAGACCTTTAGGGATGACATTATCTTTCAACTGCAAGACTTCCATCTGATTTACCTCTATTTTTGGTTCACCATGATCTTGCTCAGCATCTATAGAAGTGTCTTTATATTTGCCTTCATTTTGCAGAAAATCTTCAATCTCTTTGTCATCCTGAAACACTTGCCAATATCTTAGATTATCAGGGACAGCTGGGTGATGCTTCACATGAATTTCAAACTTATTGTTTGAATTCATTGGGATCTTTAAGTTACTTGCAGCTGTAGCAAGAGAATCTGCAATGACATTTTGTGTATGAGGGACACATGTCAAAGTATGATATGGAAACAACCTCAAAATATCTAAAACTACATTACGGTAAGCCCTCATTCGCAGATGTTTGGTTTGGTATTCACCCTTGACTTGTTTGATTACTAATTCTGAGTCTCCATAAACTGAAATTCTCTTTGCATTCAGTGTCTTAAGTATCTTCAACCCTGCAATCGGTGCCTCATACTCGGCTTCATTGTTAGAACAATCAAAAGCCAATTTATATGAACAAATTCTTACATTACTTGGGACTTTATTTGGTAGGAAAATAGGGTTGCGTATCCAAATCCCAATTCCTACACCATCCTTACCTACTACTCCATCAAAATCCATACTCAATAAACCAGCTTCTTCCTCTAAGTGCTGGAATTATGTTTGCTCTTCTACCTCTGGCTGTTGTCCATCAATTTTCTGCTGCTGGTGAAAAGTAGACTATTCAGCAGTACTTGCAAGCTTTTGTCTCTCTTGATCAAGTACTGCCCTGAAATTTTTTATTATCTCCGGAATATCTTCCACTTCAACTAGCTGGCTGTTTACATCATTAAAACCACTATCTGAATAAAGAACAAAAGATTCTAAATCTTTATGTACATAGTTAATTGAATGATTCAAAGTTTTCTCCTTGCTTGTGATCATATACTTCATCTTCTTCTTCCTATATAATTTTCTCAGCTGACCAAACACAGGAATAGTGGCATAGGAGAAGTCTAATTGCAATGTCCCTTTCAATTTTGCACCCCACGACCTAGATAAAAGCATGCCAAATCTAGGGGGAATGTCGGACACAACTACATCCATGAGAACATTCTTTGTTGGAACCTAATCTAAAGTCACAACCAAATCCTTAATGAGACCAATACGTCTAACCCTACCAGAATCAAAGGAATAAAGATCATGATATTTGCGAGTGATGTACAAACCCAATTTTTCCATAATTGCCTTTGGAATCAAAATGTGAGATGCTCCTAAATCAAACATGGCATTGTGCAAGACATAATCATGCAATCTAAGGCTGATGTAAAACGGGGCTACTTCACTATCCTCAGATTGGCCTTCTCATGCCGGACCAAAAATAAGCTCGGGTTGGTCATCTTCCACATTAACCATATTAGACAAGGGATATACATTCAAAATATTTGACACTTGATTCTTATAACTGCTATTCTTCATTAATCCAGTCAAAGGTATTGACACTTTTAACTTAGCAATCTCATACTCTAAGCTAAAGGTTGTAGTTTTATCTACCTCTTTGGCCAGAGAATCCTTCTTTTCAGAATTTTCCTTTACTGTACTTGGCTGATTTGACTTCTCATTTGCAGATTGTACTTTGCTGGAAGTATGATCTGTTGGCTCCTTTCCTTTTTTCTGAACATTTGGAGAATCATTCTTTAGTTGTGCTGCTTCCTTCCGCTTTTGAATTGTATTGATTGGTACCTCCCTGCTCCTAAGAGAATATTGTCCTTGTTGTGATATCAATGCATTCATATATCCCCTCTAATATTCATCTGATTCTTCTTCTAGGACTATTTCATTGGCTAGTATAAAATCCTCATCTTTTTGTACAGCTGGCCTTTCTAAATATTCCTCATCCTCTGTGATATAGATAGGCAAACAATCAACTGTAAAAGAGTGATTCTCCTCTCCTATTGGATTCTCATCATCTTCTGACTCTGGAACATGCACATAGTTCTGCTATAGAGGTGTTTTGACTTGCTGTTGTGCTGATTGATCTTGTGCTCTTTGCTCCCGCTATTTGATCCTGAACTGTGGTTGCTGCTGACCACGGAAATTTTGATTTCTGATTGGTGCCTAGAACTTATCTGCAATTGTGACTCTATCAAACATTTTCTCAATTTTATGAAGCAAATGATCTGAGGAAGAAGCTTCTTCCTTTATGGTCACTTTACTCTCGGTCTTTGTCCTAGCTTTCTTAGCCAACAGATTTTCCTCCACACTCACTGCAATTTTTTGCATATCCTCTAATGTAGCAGGATCTCATTCTCTCAATTGGTAGGCCATGTCGAGATCAAAACCATCGGGGAATTTTATTAAAGCCAGCCCCATCGGTGGCTTGATATCAGCTGGAATAGCATTATAGACAGTATTGAATCATACACAGTAATCCTGAACACTTTCACCAGCATTCCTCTTTATATTTTCATATTCGGAAATAATTTGGAGTGGATTTTTCTTTACCTCCCAACGATCCAGAAATTGTCTGTGAAGAACTGGTAATGTATTGACAGTCCCTGCGAGTAGTGCTCTGAACCACTTTCGAACCTCGCCTCCAAAACTTTGCACAAATAAGCGTATGGTCACATTCTCTTCATCTATCTCATGAAGATCAAAGAAGTCGTTCATCCTGTCAACATGTTGCTACGCTGTGATACCTTGAGTAGCATCAAACAATGGTATTTTACTTTCGTAATCAGCAGGCATAGCATCCAAGTTCTGTGGAAAAACGACAGGTGCGTATCTGGCAGCCATTGCTCGAGGTGTATTTGAAATTGGCCTTGGAGAAGCAGGAGGATTTATAACAACAACGACAGTCGATGTGATGGGTGTATGAGGTGTCGAAGGAGGAGAAGAGATGATAGATGTTTGAGGTGTTGAAGGAGGAGAAGAGATGGCAGATCTTTGATCAGATATGGTGGGTTGAATGGGAAGGGTGGGGATAAAAGGTGGTTCGGTATGAATTTCAGAACTAGATAAAACAGCAGATGAACCAAGAGTAGTGTATGTTGATTCTAAGAGCTCGGGGTAGCCACAATAGATGTTTGAAGTGAATTCAAAATATAAGCATCAATTGATCTATTCGCTCTTTCAATTTCAAGATATTGGACAAATTGCGGATTTAAAACAGTATCAGCAAGTGCACTTTCAGATTTATTTTCAAACAAAAACAAATCAAAGTGTTCATCAAAAGGGAGATCTTCAAGATATTGAAATACGACTAGGCATGAATGAGATCTGAAAACCGGTCTTGGACTCAAAGAACTTTCTTGCCTGAGTATTCTTGGAATGAGATTTTGGTTTTCAAACACAAGAGGAGGATCAGGATCAAGATTGGCCCTGGTGTATCTTCTGGAAGCCAGTGTGTTGAATTGTTCCCAAAATTCAAATGGACATTACAATCTTTTCAGCCAAATGAATTCTAAACCTATCATCCAAAAGTCTATAATTGTTTTAAAAGTACTGGGGTAATATTTTTCCGTTCTTCCCCAGTATGGTTTCCACTATGTTAGTGCCTAAATCTACCTCAGGCTGAAGAAAGGAAAATCTAGGGTAACATCAAACCATGCTTAACCTGGTAGCTAGCCCTACCAGGTCGGGAGAGGGCTCTCTCCTTGTCAATCTCAATTAGAATATGGCAACTAGGGCTTGAGATGACTGAAAATAAATGCTGATTTTAGGCTAGGTATATTAGGTCAGAGCATTTTGTTTGATTTTGATGGTTGGTTGCTGGATCAAATGAAGAAAGGCAGCTTTGGGTCCAGGAAATGAACTAGGGTTTTGCAGCATTTTGTGGGATTCTTGTGGTAATGTGTCTTGGCATTATTTCTTCCTTTGTTATTTAGTTTCTCTTATGTGTATATGTGCCAACATCTATTTCTTTCTTCATAACTAAACGAATCAGGATAAATAGGTGGAATCCATTGATATTCAGTGCTCTTCCTTGAGGATACATTTAGTTTTTAATGTTTTCTGTTGTTTGAAGAGGACACATGAACTTTGCATGCCCTCTCCAACTCCTCACTAGTCTTAGACTTACCATTACACCCATTTCAAAGTGCCAAAACACCTACCTACCTCGCCCCACAGAACATCCTACAAATCTGAGTTGATTTCCCGGACCCAAAGCTACCTTTCTTCATTTGATCCAGCAACCAACCAACAAAATCAAACAAAATCCTCTAACCTAATATGCCTAGCCTAAAATTAGCACTTATTTTCAGTCATCTCAAGCCCTAGTTGCCATATTCTAATTGAGATTGACAAGGAGAGAGCCCTCTCCCGACCTGGTAGGGCTAGCTACTAGGTTAAGTGTGGTTTGATGTTACCCTAGATCTTCCTTCCTTCAGCCTGAGGTAGATTTAGGCGCTAATAGGCAGTACTAGTTAAGGTGCAAGTGTTGTGTTTTCACCAAGACTCACTCTGAACAGAACGTATTTTTGATCAAGGTATCATCGATTGAAGACAACAAGCTCTTCATAAAGAGAAAGGACAACATATAACCAAGTGTTGGTAGTTGTACAAGTCCTCTTGTACTTTACCTTGCTTGTCTCGAGAACCACACATGGTTTCATATGAACTAAACCTGTGGGTGCAAAACAAGCAAACAAACAAGAAAGCAAAGTACATAAGTAAATGAAAGAAAAGAAAGAAAGAAGAGAAAACAAACAAGAAATCCAAACAAACCAAACAAATCAAGCATGTAAACAAAGAAAAATAAGAAAGAAAACACTACTCCTACTCCTAAACTAAACAGTGTATGGACCTTTTCATGTAAAGTGATATTTCCAATGTAGCCATTGGCGCATTGGTTGACCCATAATGGTGAAGGAATGGTTTACGAGAAAGGTAAGAGTGTAAAGGAGAAAAGAAGAAAAATATAACCGTGAAGAACAACACACTCCGATTTTTAAAATGTCCACATAAAATCAAAGAAAAAAAGTGCAAGATAAACATTCTGCAGAAATATCACGGTTATGCAGCACACTATGCACAGATGATAAGCATGTACACTCTTTTGACCATGACAAATGAGAAAACATGACAAAGAAAGACAACTTATGTTTAGCAAGAGTGCTTGCTCTGTATGATTCCTCCAATGCATGAGAAATGGGATCATCTAATTCTGGTGGAGGATGTGATTTCTGTGAACTAGATTAATCTTGAGTGTAAATAGGAGAGTTATGAGGAGTGTTTGGTGTTTCAATATATTTCTGATCTGAAGTGGAATCAACCTCAAGATAGCGAGGAACTAACATAACCATCATCGCGGGCTGAAGTGCCTCAAAAGCCTGTGGGGTTTCCACTTCATCAATAGATAGATCATTGAAGACGACTGGCTTAGAAAGATTGACAATGAATGAATCAACATCATGAACAAATGGAGAAAAGAGATCATGACAACCACAATTAGAAAATTCAAAAAATTCATCGTCATCCTCTTGATCTGATGAATCATACAGAGGGGTTGATGAGAAGAAAGAATATTCACCCTCTGCGTTTTTGGAAATGACAGATGAAATATTGAGTGGATTTGTAAACACAGATTTTTCCTCTCTACTATGCAATGAAATATTAACATCCAGTGTATTCTATGAATGATCGAAAGTAGATACATCCGAAAATGAAGTCTCACATGGAAAATTAACAATGGCAGGATACCAAATATGTCAGGAAAAAACAAATGAGGTGCATAAAGAGGGAGGTCATCCTTGACCACAGGTTCTTTTTCAAATTCCCACACACACTCATCATAAATAATAGCGTAGGTGGGTTGATCAACACCAACTTCGTCGATAACTTGATCCTTGTGAACAACAAGTGTGGAGTCTGAAATGGGAGAACACAGCATAGCACAATATGAAGGATCAACAGAACACGGGGATGGAGGTTGAGTAAACAAGTCCAAGTGAAAACCAATAGTCTTGCAAGCCAAATTTGCACTGAAATCAAGAGCAAGCAGGGTGGGATGATGTGACAGTTTAATAGATGGGTGTGCACCTTCTCCCACCTTGCACTTCGAGGATAGAGTTGTTTGATGAGATGAGGATGGATAGTCACTTGTGATAGAAACTTTGTCCACCTTGGATTTAGCCGCTCTAACATTGAGGTATGCGGGGATGGGTTGAATGATTCTAACACTTGTGGATTTTCAGATATGTTTAGAAGATACTGAAATATTTCCCGAAGAATTTTCCAATCAATTTCATCCTCTATTGATTGAAATATGAGATTATGAAAGAGATCCCAAAATTGCAACAAGGATTCATCAGGAGTTTTCCGTAATTCTAGAATTTTTTTGTTAAGTTCTTTACGATCCAAATGATGGAAAGGATCAGATAACTATGTAAGAAAGTGACTAAAAGAGTGAATGGATTTATCAGGCAGTGTGACAAGCCATTAAAATGGGTGCCCTCAAAGCATGAATGTGATAGTGTGCAAATCACATAATCCTCATGGATTTTGTAGGTATCACAGAGATGCGCAAATACAACACTGTGTCTATGCCAGTTTGTTCTGCCTTCACATTCATATGTGTTTTGTGACAAGAGATTATAGAACTCCTTTGAGACATCAAAATCATTTCCATAAGACATACATCTCAGAGGACGAATTCTAACATAAGTCATGATAGATGTGCAAAGATTCAAAATAGACTTTGAGGACTTAGCTTGTCATCTGGCCCTCCTTCTAGCACTAGAAATGTTGACGGTGTTAGACCTGCCAACATATTCGGGGATCTCCCTAGTAAGAAGTCCCAACTAGACCTCAGACCATTTGGAATAGGAGTCCCAGCAGTGGGTAGTAAAGCTATGCCTTGGCTACAATAGCACACATAAGTAAGCAAGATATCCTTGTCAAAAGCAAGTGTGTGACATTGCAGCGAGTCAAGAGAGATGCATGGGAAGGTTCTGAGACACAGAGGGGGAAAATAAGTGTATCCCTTAGAAGTCTGTAATACTATGCATCCTGAAAGGAACACACGAGTTGAATGACATCACAAACTGGAAAGCAGAATAGTCAACAATCCAAAGTGATGATTTAAACCAACAACACACCTCAATAAGATTCATACAATCACATATGGAATAATCCATACATAAATGCATAAGTTAAAACTACATACATTGTTAAAGTAACTAGAAGAGTCAAATTACAATAACAACACATGAATGAAAGGTGTTTGCTTTGTTATATTATATAAAAGTTAAAGTTCCATCCATACATACAACCATGACAACCACTAACCCTAATAGTGGAACGTTACAGTCAACACCGCCTGCTCCTCTAAAGAGACATACTCGCTCTGCACTGTGGAGAAGCCAAGGCTCGTCACAACACTCTCCAAGCCCTCTCTAAGGAATTCCTATCAAAAACTTAGATCCCAAAAGCATTTTTCTATGAGTTATGAGGTTCTATTTATAACAAAGGGTGGGATGGCCCTTGACATTCCACTTTGTGACTCTTGGACTTCCCTCATGCCTCTTCAACTTCATTACATAACTCTTTACATTACATATGATTGTTTTCTTTACACTAATGACACTTGGAATTTCACTTTACATCATGTTTACAAAATGATACATTTTCCACATATACCCATGTGGGAGAAAAATGGCTTGAGTCAGCTAGACAAGACAACACTAAGACTCGGATGGTTGTGGAAAGGCCAACTCATCAACCTCCTCTTCATGATCCTCAGTGACGAACTAATGTCATGCTTGATAGTGCACAATGGTGTCCACATACTCCATGATGATGTATTTATGAAAATGAACTCTTTCCTTCATTGCTTCCAAGTATACTAACTTAGAACCTCTGTCCAACTTGTCCTGTAACATGCGCAGCTTAGTCCTAAGCAAGGCCGAACCACATGGTCCTAAGCAAGGTCAAACCAACAAAGTACATCTACATGTTTTCTATGTTGACTTGCAAATTTGTGCTCATGGCCGTGAGAATCAACTGATCAAAGTAAGCATCGAGTTCCAGTCTAACTTGGTTCTTCTATTTGGCCTCGGCGAGCGTACCAATCGATAGGGTGCCATAATTTCTCACCACAACATCCAAACTTCTGAACAACCGTGCATACGAAGCCTCAACGCCAGTGATGAGCGATGGGAGTTCCTCATAGTCCCTAATTAGACTCTGGATGCTCGATTTGTCCAACTCTACCTAGAGCTTCTTCATCTTGTACAAGTGAAGTGGGGCTCCTTGTACCTCATTGTCCATGTTTGTATATGATTAACGACAACATGTATATTTATGAGTGTTCACACTATCTTGGTGCAACATTGCTAATAACAATGTAGATGGAAAATTTCCTTGTGCATGGTGACAAACCTGTCATACAGTCTCTGCGTGATTGTCTCAAGAGCCAATACTTTAGCAAGTATTGCTTTCTTCATCTCTTCCCTGGCGTATCCTATTTATTTTTCCTCTCTCTGCCTAGATTCTTGCAACTCTTTAGCCATGCACTCATTTTCTGCTATCAAGAACTTAACTCTCGAGCTTGTGGCTTCAACATAAGCCTTTTTAGCACCAACCAAGGAAGTTAGATTTCTTCGTACATCTGACACAATCACCCATTCTTCAAAGTGCATAGGTGATGCATGCTCATCTGGGGTGTGCGCTCTATGTTCTTGTACAACTTTGTGATGCGACTCATCAAAGGTTATGTTGTACACATCTATTCCCATATTATCCTCAAGGAGAATGGTATCCCCTTGTTCACTCGGGACTTGCTCTGCTGTTGGAGCTGGTGAAGCTTGTGGGGTGACCTCGGTTGCTTTTGGCATGAGGTCGGTGTCTTGATCCTATTCCGACTACTCCATCTCCATGTCCATTTGTTCTACTATCGGTTCATCCCCTGGAGCAAGTTCCTATTCCTACAGCTGCTCACCTTGTTCCTCATATGCTGCTAGTTCAAAGTCTTCAACTTGTATCGGTGTAGTCTACGTTGTTTGTGTGCCTTGAACTTCCTTCTGTTCCTGTTCCTATTCATGTTGTGCTTTCTTCTCTCTTCTGTGCAACTCTTGATCTTCTTTTAGCTTCTTATATACTTCCTGGAACTTCCTCTCTGCTTCTTCTAGTTTTTTCTTCTCCCTCTTTCTTTGCACTATTCTCTTATCGCGTTGTCACCTTTTTGCATATATATCCAAAGCTACTCTTTCCACAAGTGGTTCTTCCTTAAACTTGTAAATTTTCTCCATCTCTATGCCTTCGGCAATCTTCCTCTTGTTTTTGTCTTACACAGGTTTTTTGCTTGCTACTGTTATTGTTGTTGCTCCCTATGGTGTTGTTGCCTTCAATGCTACTAACACTCTACTGCCATGTTGACCGGTTCATTGAGCCTAGAGGAGTTATAAAAATATCTCCATGGGTCTTCCTCTCACCAATGACAGGTTCCGTGGATCCAAGAATAGTATACTCTCGCGCAGTGGTCCATGCATAAGCCATGTGGATCGTACGGATTGAAACTCTTTGTGCTGAACTTAAACTTCTTGAAGTCCTTGTTTCTAGGAAAATTAGTGTCTTTTCAAATGACTAACCCTCTAGGTTTGGTAGCTAACCTAGAAACAACAGTTAAAGAAATTCAATATCTTTCTTATGAGTGACAGATAAGAAAGAGATTATGAAAGACCAATCGATAACTTTCGCTTGAATCCTCGCTTGATCTCGCTCTCCTTTAGCCGATCCCATAACTCCTCCCCATACTTAACACGCTTGGAGAGTACCTGCAAAGCTACAGAAATAAAGACCTATCAAAGCATAATGATCCATCACAACATAAACATCATAGAATCAGAAATATGATAAACAAATGAATGCATTTTCAGTTAACACAATCAATTGGGAAAAATCTTGAAGAAATTTATTGATATCAAGGAGAATTAAAACCCATAAGAAGTCTAATCCAGTGCCATCCTCCCAGCTTCAAGCGTTCTTCACCTCATGAATCAACAAGAACACACCAACAATATCACAATGCTCTCACCTCAATACTGAAACTAGCAGCACTTCCTTACAACTCAGAATAATTCAGCCCCGTGATCTCTTGGATGGGAGATCCTTTATAGATGATTTAAAGAGGGTGAGTCATCAATGGGGATGATGAATGCCAAGAGAGGGGAATTGGAGATGGTTTCCTAGTTCCCTTGGTCATCCTTGGGTGAATTCAAAGAGGCAAGTGGCACAAGAGAAGTTTCTAGAAGATTCCATGAGCAACCAACTAACAAACTGTCCCGGAATTTTGTCCAACCTTGCCCATCACACTTACTAAAGGGCCAAACTATGATGCATCTAACTTAGACATTGTAGCAGGTGAGACGCATCTCACCCTAACACAGGGCTTTTAGATATGGTTCAGTTTAGGCAGTTTCTGGATGATTTCTGAGATGGAACTTTTGAGGAATGAGGCATTCAGATGACTAAGTTTCTTTAGGGTATAAAACAACTCTTTTAGGGGTTGATGAGCCCTAATATCATCGACATATGAGTTTGGGGTTGATGTGCCTAAATATGTCTATAACAGTTGCCCCCTAAAGCATGAGGTCATAAATGTTCATGTCGGTTGAAATGATTTATCATGAGGATCAGAAGTTTCGAACTGGAAGGTGACCTGCATAAATTACAATACAATTCATCATGATAATATGATTTTTCATGAACTAGTTGAGGGAGGCATTCCCATGCTCAGCTTTATAAATTTTCATTTCATGTACATAGATCAAGTAGTCATCTGTAGATATAGACTTGTGACTCTACAGATATAGAGTCGTAATCCATGATTAGGATGACCATCTGTGTAGAGATTTTGTACATTTGATGTTTTTGTATCCCTGAATATATCACAGCCCGGATGGATGCAACTAGATTCGAGGTCTTCAAAACCATTCAATCTTGGCTCGATGTACAAGTCAAACCATGTGAAGAGATTTTTTGAGGTTGAACATGGAAAGACATTGCCTGATTACCAGCCAATGATGTGAACTGTTAACAGACGCGAGAGGGATCACCTATAATGATAATGATCCTCAAGGTACTACAGTACATTTCACGTGGTGTGAATACATGATCCTATGTCGAACAACACGCAAAATCTTTCGGTCGAAGGCCATTGATGTCAACCTGTCGCCGGAAGAGAGAAACTTGCCATTGATGTAAACAAGCTTCAAAGCACTGGAAGGGTGTTTCTAAGTCAACTTCTTGGATAATGAGCTGATGTTGACAAGAAGCGACTGATCGTAGGAGGGCATTGATGTATCCCACATCTATGACACGAAACGAAGCAAATGATTTCTAGAGGTGAAAATGAACTGACGACACAAGGTCCAGGAATGGCGGTCATGAAAAATGAAGGTTTAAGGTGTTTCAACGGATGAGAATTTAACTGGATGGCTTTTAAACTAGATGACTTCTCTTGAACATATCGACGACACTGAGATGAATTGGTAGCATTAACCCCAAAAGATGGATGGTATGAAAGACCAATTGTATGATGACTGGTGAACGAATAACCCAACCCAACTCAATCATGGAGATGAAGTGAAAGTGTCATGTTCAAGAGCGACTTGCTACCATAAATTCTTCAAGATTTTTCCCCTTTTTCCCGAGTCATTGTTGACCAATACCTCTTTATTTTTGTCAAGCTTGAGGAGGATAACATATGCTTGTTCTATAATTCACCCTTCGGGCAAACCCGTTGCTATTTGATGTTTTAATGAGTCTAATGACAGTGAAACTTGATCTTGTCTAGATGGACAAGTTTGTCGCTATTATTTTAACGAGTTTAACAACAAAGATAACTCGGTCCTTTTCATGTTTAGAGAGTTTGAAAAGGGACGAAAAGAAAACTCCATAAGTTATTTTTCATAAAGTAATCCCTTGGGTCCGAAAAAGGATAAAATAATACAAGAGGGATGACGTTTCCAATACTTTAATGAGCCAGAAAAGACAAGCGCTTGACAATCTTTTCATGTTTAGAGAGTCTGGAAAGGGTTTAAAGAGGACTCTATGGTTTTATTTTCATTTTTGAATCAAAGCTTGAAAAGAAGACAAAAAGTTTGCTTGGTGGTCAAAGATTCTCAATTCACCATTTAGCACATCAGATTCTGTCGACAGTTGTTCAACCTACTCAAAACTCCATCAAATTGATTAAAAATACATATTTATGGATGAAAAATGAACTAAAACTAACATTTACTTGAAGTACATGGAAAAGTAAACATAAAAAGTAGTTTTAACATTTCATTTTCACCATTTCATTTCAAATATTGGATTTTGGAGCTCTGAAGCAGTTTTTTCCCCCAAATTTCATCAGTCGATTGCAAGAGATTCTGTGGATCATTTCTCACACTGTCAAGACTAGGTAGGAGCTATCCTTATGCTCTTCAATTCTATTCCATCTTTTCTCACTTCTGGGCAAGTTTCCTCATCTTTCTGGGCCTTAGGGGTTTTAAAAATTCATTCTCCAATCATCAAACTTTACCCCTATCGAAAAGTGTGATGCATACTGGGCTGCCAATAGGAAACCTAATATGCATCTCACCTTGCTCAAGGGCTAAGTGCGATGGGCACAAAAGGGCAAGTTTGTACAGTGTTTTTTCATCAAATTTTGAACTATTTTTTGCCCAAAAAGGATCCTAACTCATCTAATGTTTGTATTTCAGATATTTGTTGCATCAAGATGGTCGTTTCATGGTGAGAACGAGAACATGAAGAGGAGGATATGATTTCTTTGCATGATCAGGGCACAGTGGATGCATTAAGGAACTGTGGTTTACTAAAGTTTTTTCTCTTATCTAGCATGAGACAACAGATAAGTTTGCTGCAATATCTTCTTCATTCTTGGGATCCTATTGACCAGGTATTCCAGATCAAGGGTAAATCCATTCCTTTCACGATCAAGGATATTTATTTTCTAACGGGTTTGTCGAGACATGGTGCCCCTCTTTCACTATCAGGATTTGCTCAGGGGGGCGAATCAGTGAAAGATTACATTCGTCAATTCTGCAAGGAAGGATCCCAACCCAGCAGAGATGGTAAGATTAATATCTGGGATGTTACTGATCGACCTTTGAGGACCATTCTTTTTACCATTTCTAGATTGGTTGGTAGTGCGGCCTTACACTTAGCAAACAGATCCTACATGCAGTATGCCTTGGAATGCCTGGAACCAAAGGTGTTCAACTAGTGCAAGGCAGTACTTCCTATCATGAAAGATCAACTGTCCAAAGTAAATACTATGAAAGATCAACTGTCCAAAGTAAAGACTAGAAGAACCAAGAATTTTTGTTATGGATCCATTTTGACTGCCTTTGCTTTGGAAAGAATCCCACTTATGCAACCTCAAAACATTTCACTGGGAGTGCCTGGACTGAGAGAACCACGGATGCAGAGATGGGTGGACCTTGTGGCCAGGCATGCTGGACAGTCATAAGTCTCATTCTCATCTGCCTTTTTCTAGTGGTTTGATCACCAGGAGATGGTGTTTGCGGAGTATCCATATGTAGGGATGGATTTCCGAGGCGATCCAGATTTGGCATTACCAGTCAGTGAGCAGTGGAGTGCTATAGGTAAAATGATTTTACCACATCTTTTCTTTGTAGTTTTCTATTCTTTTTGTATTTTTTGATTGTTACCAAGACTAAATAAACTCATGTGTGTGTGCAGATATCGGACCAGTTCGACCAGTGGCACGCCCACGAGAGGCAGATGCTCCAGCGGGGGAAGCTGTAGGGAGGGCAGTCCTTAGGGATCTGGACATAGCGGAGACCCTTGCACAGTTGTAGGATCAAATAGAGGAATTAACTCTTAGCATTCCAGATGTCCGAACTGACTAGTTACCTATGAGGCTACAGCACCATACTACTAGTGTATCGAGTCGTTGGACTAGGCTCCTGCGCATGATAGAATAGGTGGTGACCTATTATCACCAGCATCACTAGTCTAGAATGTTTTTCTGCATTCATTTTGAGTTTCCGGGTCAGATGACCAATTTTGTCTTGGACACAAAACATTTTGTGAAAAATTATAAACAACTATCTATTTTGACTTTTGGAGTTTTATTTTGGCTAAGTGATGAAATACTATGAAAATTTTAATGTGAAATGCTTTCTTTACATATGCTACAAATGTCTATTTAAAACATAGTTTGCTAATGAATCAGTCAATGTGTTTAAGTTTTTGGAAATGTGTTGATATTGAATGAAATCAAAATGCCTTTCCAAAATCCTAACTCTTAGGAACATGCGATGAATAGCTGTGTTTCGGATGGAGTAAATGCCAGTAAGTTGTAGAATGACAAGTTGTGAATCTAGCCTGAAAATGATTCGACGTATGCCATGTGAAATGGAATCAGAGAGGAGTTAAATCAATGCCCTATACTCAGTGATGTTGTTTGTCGATTGACCAATACATATCCCTCTGAAACTCACTAACTCGCCGCTTGGAGTGAAGATGGCTCAGGCTGCAGAAGATAAGTTCTGTGTGCTATGACTAGTCCCGTTGGCATACCCAACAAATAGTTCCAAAAATTTTGACATCTGCAGCAAATGTGAAGTGGATTACCTAACCAAAATGACAACTCTAAAAGAAAAAACACAAAAATGCAATGAAAGCATATGTACAGTGAGTTTTACTACACTTAACCAAGCATAGTAACGTTTGAGATATAACCCGTTTCGGGGCTGCGACAATGGAATCCCATCATAATCGACTAACTCGTAGGTTCCTTTTGTCAACGCATGTTTAATGATATAAGGGCACATCCATAATTGTTCAAATTTCCCTGCTCCTAATTTGTCAGAATCCTGATTGTAAAGCAAGACCAGGTCACCTTCTGAGAAGACACGAGGCTTAACATTTTTGTCATATTGTGCCTTGATGCGTTTTTTATGTGCTTCGTTAGCTAATGTGGCATCACAACGGGTTTCATCCAGATGGATTAATTCCAAGAAACAAGCTTCTTCTTAAGAAGTTTTAGGTAGCAGGTCGATTGCGAGCTTGAGGGATGAGATTTCACATTGAATTCGTAAGACTGCTTCCAAACCATACACCAACTGAAAAGGCGTAAATCTGGTCGTATTTCTCACCGAGGTCCAGTATGCCCACAAAGCTGAGTACAGGATTAAATGCCAATTCCGCTTATGGACTCCAATCATTCTCTGCAGCATGCACTTAAGGACTTTGTTGATTGCCTCAACTTGTCCGTTAGCCTGCGGATAATATGGAGTATAACTATCATGGGACAGTCCTAATTTGGTAGTTAACTCGATCATCATGTGATTGCGAAAATGGGACCCATCATCTGTGACTATAGCCTGTGGCACACCGAATCTAGAAACTACATGATTAAAAAAAGGAGAGCAATCGTTTCGCCATTGTTGTTTAATGTAGGCATCGCCTCGGCCCATTTGGTAATGTAGTCGACAATGACTATAATATACCCATGCCCCCCGGCCGAGGTGGGGTTACATGTCATGAAATCAATGCCCCATTTCGCGAATGGGCCAACAACAATGACTGGATGCAATGGTGCAAGTGGTAATCTGGTTTTACGATTGAAAATCTGACAAGCATGGCACTTTCGGACTGCAAATATGCAATCTTTGAATATGGTTGGCTAGAAGTAACCAACTCGTACGATTTTTTGTGTAGTTGCATAACCAGATAAATGCCCTCCACAAGCACCTGAATGACATTCATTCAAAGCTTTTGCAACCTCATCATGCATAAGGCACCTTCGTAAAATCGTATTGACACCATGACAATAAAGTGTATCACCAACAATCAGATAATCTTTGGCTTGGTATCAAATATGCTGTTGTTCAGAGCAAGAGGTGTTAGGCCTAAAAGCTTGGGTCTGGAGATAGACCAATATATCCCCATACCACGGATCACTTGATGATATCAAAAATAGAGATTCACCCACGATTAATGCTTATGATGTTAAATTGTTGGAGGACAAGGGAAGGTCGCAAAGTAGATCTGCAAAGATGAAAGATTTCTTTGATTTGGATTTGATGAATTCCAGATCAAACTCCTGCAAGATGACTATCCATTTGGAATATTTTCCCCCTAGCAATTGATGTGACAAGATGTATGTCATAGGGTTGCAATCTGATACAATGGTAGTTTTGCGAAGGAGAATATAATGTCGAAATCTCTGTACAGCTTGGACAGCTGCTAAAGCCAACTTTTCAACGTAAGAGTACTTTCTTTCTGTATCATTAAGATTACGACTTAAATAATATATAGGATGTTCAATTTTGTCATCTTCTTGCACTAAAACCATACCGATGGTTGTATCTGCAGCGGCGAGATACAGGTAAAAGTATTTTTGATAGTTGGGGGCATACATTAATGATGCTTTTATCAGGGAATCTTTGAGAGCATCAAAGGAAGCTTGTGCAACTTGATCCCAATGGAAGGGTACCCCTTTCTTCAAAAGACGTGTATAACCTCTAGCTAGCTCAGCATAATTTGGAATGAACCTCCTCAGATAGTTTTCCTTCCCTTGAAGTCTCTAGATCTGTAATAAATTTGAGGGTGGAGGCATGCCAAGAATTGCCTAAACCTTTATTGGATCGAGTCGAATTTTGTCCTTAGAAACCACAAAGCCAAGCAATCAACAAGATCTTGTTAGCACCTAAATCTACCCTAGGCTGAAGGAAGGCAAAATTCAGGGTAACCACAAACCACGCTCAGTATAGTAGCTAGCCCTACTAGAACAGGAGAGGGCTCTCTCCGAGTCACGCTCAGTGAATAGATAAGCGAAAAATGGTCTGAGATGACTTACAATGAAATATTGATCTTAGGCTAGTAAGTGAATATGGATACAAGAAACAATTTTTATGAATGACCGAGCTTCTGGGATGGTATGGGACCAATAGTCAGCAAAGAATAGAGAATTTAATACAAAGGCACAGATTACTTCGTGAGGCGAGGCAGGCAGAAAGTGTAGCAATTTAGTTTGGAATATCATGGAATAGAGAGATTGTTCAGGAGTGTGAAAAGGGCATAGGAACATGAATCCTTTTCAACAGAAGAAGAACACTAAACATGAAATTTTCCCACAGGCAGAGCAATAAAATTGAATTCTACCTAATCTCACTCAGAAAATTTCACTGGAAATGAACATGAATTGAATTATGAAACATAACGAAATACATATGAAAACATAAGAGACACATTTTCTACACTCACAACCATAAGAATCTCATGAAACAGAGCCATTGCCTTTCATTAATTCTCTGTCAAAAATACATAGTGAAGAAACAGAGTTTCTTTCCCACAGTCTCCCAGAAGTTACAAACTAACCAACCCTTTTAAAATAGCTTACATAAAATATATAGAATGTGCCATGAAGAGATAGAACGCCCAAGGGTTGGGGAGTTACTCAAATCATTACAAAATGGAAATGAAGAGCCAACCATCAGCTACAGGTGCAGCGCTACAAACATGACATTTGGCTTGGGTGACCATTTGCCTTCCTTTGCCACTTGGATAGAAGTCCATTTAGAAATAAAATGCTTTAAATTCCACCTTTGGTGCCAAAAAACCGAAGTGTAAATGAGCAGGCCCACTTGGAGAAGTCGCAAATCGAAAATTCGCGAAACAGAAGCAAATTGGGCAATTTTTCCTCTGTGCGTCACGCCATTTTCTCTATGCGCCACACTACTTTGGGGACTATTTTTGGGCACTTTCAGGTGTCCAAAATGTTCCCAAGTGGGCTTGTTGGAAATCCTGTCCTATCTACTTTCTAACCCCACTGGAATGTTTGAATTTGGTGCTCATTTGCCCCTCCAAATCTCCATTCTCCCAAGACTGCTTCCTGTGTGTCAAAAAAGGGGCAGAGAGGCCATATTTTGGGTGTTTTTGACCTCCTGGAGACTCAAATCTTGCTAAAATTTCTTTTTCGGGCATGAGTAGTCGTGATTTTCCATGTTGAATCCAAAAATGCAAACCATTCCTCATTTGGAGCTCTATATTTTTAGCGCCGTGCCATTGGGAGAAAAACCCTGTTTTTGCCCAAAAATTTGTCATGTGACCAAAAATTCCCCAAATTTCTTGAAATTTGGGCTGGAGGTTCTTTATGGGGTGTTATGATGGGCCAAGGAAGCCTCAGCCAAGATTTGAAGCCGATCTTGCACTTTTGCCTCTTTTTCTTTTCTTGTTGCTTTCCTCAATTTCGCCTTCAAGCTCCTTATCCGGGCCTTTGCACTCATATTTCGTGCCCTGTAATGATAAGCCATGTGTCTCAGCAAGGAAGATCCTGATCGGCCTTGTCCAGCAGTCTCTCCAAGTGCATGTTCATGCTCTCGAGATGGGCCTCCCGATCCTCATTGATCTCTTGCTCCAATGATGTGAGCTCAACTCTTCTCCTTTGAGCAGCTTGGCGATGCTCACGAATGTTTTGCAGCTCCATAATCGCCCGCTAATCCTCTAGTTGTTTGTTTCTCTGCTCCAGGTACTTCATGTTCCACTTAGCCCTCTCCAAGTCAAGGGATAAGGCCTCAATCACTGATTGCTGCTCCTGGATGATCTCTCCAAGCTCTGCATTTGTAGGTTCTGTATCTGTCTCATCATCATGAAGGAGAACGAATTATGTCTCTCATTCACCTAATGGCTCACCTGAAGGCCCCTCATCATGCATGGGCTCCTTACCTTTGTCCTGTTCCTGTGTCGTCGATGTAGGAAGCGAGGCCCCTTCCACCCCGGGTGGAGATAACACTCGCTTTGCCGCTGCAAACAAATGTCTACTGCTTCTCTGATAGGTGATGAATACTGGCATAGTAGCAATCTCATGGCGCTCATACTGATGTGAAGGACCACCTATCTCATGCTCTGCCTCTGATACCACCTGTGGAGTGCTGAAGAAGTCACGGGAGATGAAGTCCTCCCAAGAAATGCCCTGCAATCCCAACTGATGATCCACCAAAATCTGGATAAGAGAAAAGTGATAAACATTGTTGAGCTACTGCTGAGGGGTCTTATGCTGCATGAAATTTTTCATCCTCTCTATGTTCCCGCAAATGAAAAATGGGAGGTTCATCATCCGCACCCTGGTAAAGTGCATGAGCAACCTAATGTGATAGGCATAAAGGCGAGAAAACCTCCCCTCACAACTGAAGTACTTCATGATCAATTTCATGAGTGGAGCATACTCATCTCTCAAAAATCTGAATGGGAAAACTCTCGTGAGCTGACTCAAACAACTGGCCTTAATGTAAGGCTCATAATGATGCCTCTCCACCTTCTTCTTCTTATGCCACTGTTCTCCAACATTTGGTATGCCTGTTGCCACTGATATGGCTTCGGGTGTCAATGTGAAAGTGACCCCAGCCAAGATAGACTGACCTCCATGTAGGTGAAGTGCAAAAAGACGGGCCAACTCATGATGAACTCTGACATTTGCCACCCTTTGACAAAATTCAAAACATGCTAGGTGCTGGAAACATGACATAGCAAGAGGGCATGCCTGCAACTCAGTGAGGGTGTTTGGCTCATCTCTAACATGTTTTCCACTCCGGTGATGTCTCCTGGGGGCCTGTTCTCCTGAAGCTATATCACTGTGGGTCTCCACCTCATATTCTGATGAAACCTCGGATGCCATGACTGCTGTTTATAAACTGTATTTAGGCTTTCCCTTTAATGATGGTGAAGCTGGGTGTTGTTTTGATATCTGTCACCAATGGGGACAATGAAACAAGGGAGTATTAGGAGGGGAGTAATGAAATGGGAATAGGGGTTATAGGAGAATTTTGTTTGGGGATATGTAGGGGGTTTTGGGTATTTTTGGTAAGGTAGGGTTTTAGGGTTTGTATTGAAAAATAGGAGGAGGGGTAAGGGAATATGAGTTTGGTAGTGTTAGGGTAGTGATAATAGGAAAAATGGCATAGGGGAATAAGGAACAGGGGTAGGGTAGGAAAAATAAGCCTTGGCAGCGATAACACTATTACACAACCCTAGCAAGATGGTTTCATGGTGTCTTTTTATGGTAGCTTTAACAGTTTTGTTTCATTTCAACCATGGGCATAAAAACCACCATATCTTTATCCAATTTGATGAACAAGTGAGTTTGAGAGCCTACCTTGCAATTAGAGGGGCTTCACCAAAGATTTGAGGGAGTTTTGGCACGTTCTAGGCTCTTTGTCTCTATGCGGCGCGCGCAAAGCCCAGTGCGCCTCACTCCGGGTGTGCGCCACGCTAGTTGTAATTTAACATTGCAGGTGGGCTCTGTGTGCGCCGCGCCCTGTGTGTGCGCCGCGCACCCTGAAACCTCCTCAAACTGCTCCAAATCGCGCGATTTCTCACTCAAATAGTTTGAAATGTTCTCCCAAGCACTTGGTTGCACAATGACTTGGATTCATGATGGAATTTGTGTATATAGGCTTGGAGGTCATGTCTTAAATTTTCTTTTTTTAAAAACCCACTTTCTAATGTCCTATTTGGCACCTTTTTGACTGACTTTAATATAACCCTGATTTTCACTTTTTCTCTGAATTTTGGGCTCAAACAATGAAATTTTCGACACTTTTTGCGAGGATTGCATGACAGAGCACTTGGCCACGGAAACCATGACTGCACCTGAAGAAATCAACTGTAGACCCCTTTTGAAAATTTTGTCACCAATAGCACTGTTTGACTTTTCTTCAAAACAGAGTTTTGAAGGACAGTCGAAGTTTATCAATATGATGATGAAACTCTGCGGATCATTACTTTGCAAGAGCATCACTCTGGCCTACATGGCTTTACTGGACATATGTAAAGACAAAATTGATCAATCCCTAGACCTAATGACCAAAAATGACTTTCTTCTGTTAAAGGACCAGACCTTGACTGTTATGGACTTTTTGATTATTTGACACAAAGACATAAGCCAGCAGGAGCCAGACATGAGGGGAAATGACTAGCATGACTTTCTCCGTCAGATCATGGCATGCCCCTAGCGGAATGCAGCTGAATGAATGGAGCGGGACACCTAAAAATGAAATGCATAAAGAGTTTTGATCTCTGACGGAGGACTGACCAAACCGACTCTAACATTGGCTCCAATGGGGGATGGTAGCTCCTTGGAGGTGCCAAGAACAGCAGATCTCTGGAGGAGCTAGATAGTGCCTTTTTTCCATTGGGCTATGGAGTCATCATTTTGACTACACCATAGGACTCTGACTTATTTATGAAATTGAAATGACCAAGAAATTGACTCAAACTTGACATTGAAATGACTCAAAAACTAACTTGACAGACTGAAACCAAACTGAAATAAAAATGGTATTTACAATGATAGTGGAAGGAACGTTAATAACTTAGCAGTGGTACCGCTTGAGCAGCCGACCATTGATCGGCCCTCCTGGACAATCTTCCCCGTTCATATCCTTCAAAAGAAAGGCATTCTGACCCCTACATGCTGCAATCTTGAAAGGGCCTTTCCAAAGATTCTCAACTTTCCGTGCTTACCTTTCTCTTCATTCCTTGCATCCCACTTCAGCACCACATAATCCAATTGAAATTTATCTGCCTTTTCTTTTCTGTCATAAATTTTCTTTATTTTCTCCTGCAATTTGGATTTGTTCTTGAAAATTTCTTCTCTTGTTTGCTGCAAGTGGACCATTTGATTCAACCTTCTCTGCATGGGGTCTTCTTCACTGCCAGCCTCCTGAAGAAGTCTGACTACCGAGGTAGTGAGAGAGGTGGGAAATACTGTGTCAACTCCATAAACAAGCTCAAACGGTGACATACCAATGGATTTTTTCTGACTGATCCGATCTGCCCAAAGCGCATGGACCAACCTCTTATTCTAGCTCTTCTTATTTATTTCCAGCAGCTTCTTGATGATGTTGACCAATGATTTATTCAAATATTCCACCAATCCATTGCCTTGCGGATGATAGGCAGTTGAGTGACCCAAAATGATGTGATATTTATGACAAAATTTTACCATCCTCTTTGATTTGAAAGCTGTTGCATTATCAGTGATTAACTTATTCGGACAACCAAAGCGAGACAAGGTGTTATTTCAAGAAATGAAATGATTACCATATTTGTAGCTTGTCTGGTGGGAGTTGCTTCAATCCATTTTGTGAAATAATCTATCGCTTTGAGGATCCATCTATGCTGACCGGAAGAAGCGGGATGAATTTCACCAATGAAATCCAACCCCCACTACTGGAAAGGAGCGCTCACCTCAATAGACTTAAGTGGAAAAGGTTGTAATTTCTGTTTTCCTTCGAAAATTTAACATTTATGACAATGCTTGACCATCTTGTACACATCAGCAAACAATGTAGTCCAATAGTACCTTGCTCTCAAAATTTTATTTGCTGTTGACTTCCAAAAAAGGTGACCACCACACTCTCCTCCATGGAAATCCTCCATGACTTTCTCTGCCTCCTCTTCCACCAAACAATTTAACAAAATGCCACCGGGATCTTTCCAATACAACGCAGAATTTAGAATGCAAAACTTGGCGGTCTTCAACTTGAGTGTTCTCACTTTATTTCTAGTCCTGCCGGGTAGTGGTGATAGATTTTTTAGCACATATATTATATCTGAATACCATGGGGACAGAACAAACATTTTAGATACTTGAATGGATGATATTCCTCATTCTCATCGGACATAGCAGCGATCAGATTTATGTCCAATGCATGCAAGTTTGACGGCCATTAACTTCGCCAACCCCTGTCCTTTGACCAGCTTTATGGGCTTTATTTCCACATCATATTCCATCAAGGCTGCAATCCATTTTCCTCTTCTTCCTTCCAAATCGGTCTGCACTAAAACATCTTTTACAGCAGCGTTAGGAACATAGGCCAAAATATGAGAATGTAGAATATATACTTGGAAATCCTTCAATGCCTTCACCAGTGCCAGGGCTTGCTTCTCAATGATGTTGTACTTTAAAGTTGCATCTCTTATGGCTCTGCTGAAGAATGCAATGGGTCTTTCATGATCATCTCTTTTCTGCAATAATACTACTGCCATAGTGTGCTCCGAAGCAAATGAAAACAATATGAAATCTTGAGTGTAGTCCGGGCTGACTAGAACTGGAGCTGAAGAAAGGGCCAATTTAACCAAATTGAAAGATTTTACAGCCTCCTCTGTCCTTTTCACTTGGCTGTCCTTCTTGAGCATTTTGGTCATCTCTCTTAAGTGTTCAGCAAGATTAGGCACAAAGCGATGCAGAAAATTCATCTTACCATTGAACGATTGTATCTCTTTTTTATTCTGGGGCAGATCGATTTTTTGAATTGCTTGCACACATGCTGGGTCAATACGAATGCCATCCTTTGAAATAATGTGCCTGAGCAATTTGCCTTCCTCCATGGCGAACAATCTCTTCTTAGGATTCAGCGATAAACCATATTTTCTGCACTTTTGAAAGACAGTTTTTAGATGGTGCATGTGTTCTTCATCAGATCTGGAAAACATTGTCAAATCATCCAGGTACACCACCAAAAACACATCCTTCTCATTCGCAAAAGCCAAGTCCATTGCACGCTGAAATGTGGCACCTGCATTTTTTAAACCGAAAGGCTTTTTGGCGTAATAAAAGGTTCCCCATGGAGTGGTGAACGCTGTCTTGTATCGGTCATCCTCATGGACATAAATTTGGTTATATCCGGAATAACCATCAAGTAGTGACATACGAGATTCCCCCACTACTCGCTGAAGTATATGGTCCATCTTGGGCAGTGAATAGTTGTCCTTCAATGAAACTTTATTGAGATTTCTGAAATCAATGCATAAGCGGATCTCACCTATCTTCTTTCGTACAGACACCAAGTTAGAGATCCAATCTGAAAATCTGATGGGCACAATGATACCTAACTTGTACAACCTGTTTACCTCCTTTTCAATAGATGGTAGCAACTTTGGATTTATCCTTCTCAGCTTCTGTCTAAATGGTTTTTTATTGGGCTTGATGGGTATAGTGTGCTGAATTATATTGGTATCATAGGTCTTTAAGTCAGAATAATCCCAAGCAAACACATCTGCAAATGAAGCCATCAAAATGATATATTTGTCCTTGATCTTTGGCGGCAATGCTTTAGACAATTTTACCAACTTAGGATTGGCAGCTGCTCCGATGTTGACCTCTTCTACACCCTTCTCTATTGGCTACAATGTGGGCTTGCGGGCTACATCATCTTGATCAAAAAGTTCTTCTAGAGGTATCAGGCCTTTAGGAATAATGTTATTCTTCAGCTGCAACACGTCCATTTCATTGATCTGCACTTCATCTGTACCATTCCCTTTACCATCGTCATTTTCTACATCAATTGAGGTTTCTTTGAACTTGCCTTTGTTTTGCAGAAAATCATTAATTTCCTCATCATCTTGAAACACTTGCCAATATCTCTGATTTTCTGGAATGGTTGGACGATGCTTGACATGGATTTCAAATTTATTGCTGGAGTTCATTGGGATTTTCAAACTACTTGTTGCCTTGGCAAGAGCATCAGCAATACTATTTTGTATACGAGGCACACATGTCAAGGTGTATTCCGAAAATAATTTTAGGATGTCTAGAACTGCATTACGGTAGGCCCGCATCCTAGGATGCTTTGCTTGATACTCGCCTCTGACCTGCTTTATTACCAATTCAGAGTCGCCATATGCCGAAATCCTTTTAGCATTCAGCTTTCATAAAATCTTTAGGCCAGCAATCAGAGCTTCATATTCAACTTCATTGTTTGAACACTCAAAAGCCAACTTGTAAGAGCAAACTCTCACGTTACTAGGCACTTTGTTTGGGGCGAAGAAAGGACTGCGTACCCAAATTCCAATTCCAGTGCCATCATTTCCCACTGCTCCATCAAAATCCATGGTCCACAAGCCTTCTTTCTCCTCTAGCAAGTGCTGGAAATCTGTTTGATGTGCCTTGTCTACTTGTTGTCCATTACTTTCAGCTGATTGCCCAACATTGTTCTGCTATTCTTGTTCTTCTTTCTTTAAAAATTTCTCTGAAATTTTCTGTTATTTCCGGAATATCATCTGCTTCTACTACCTGACTATCTATATCATTTAAACTATCTGAAAACAAAACAAAAGACTCTAAATCTGTATGTACATATTTAATTGGATGATTTATGGGTTTCTCCTTGCTTGTGATCATATATTTCATTTTTTGTTCCCGATATAATTTCCTCATTTGTCCAAACACCGGAATTGTTGCATAGGAGAAATCTAGCTGTAGTGTCCCTTTCAATTTCGCTACCCAAGACCTGGAAAGAAGCATGCCAAACCTTGAAGGCATATCTGCTACCACCACATCCATCAAAACATTTTTCATTGGGAGCTGATCCAGACTCACAACCAAGTCTTTGATGAGTCTTATACATCTCACTCTGCTGGAATCAAATGAATAGAGATCGTGGTACTGTCGGGTGATGTCCAGACCGAGCTTATCCATGATAGCCTTGGGCATGAGATTGTGAGAAGCTCCGGAATCGAACATGGCATTATGTAACACAAAATCATGCAATCTTAAACTGATATAAAAGGGTGGCACATCGCTATCAGGAGACTCACCATTCGATGTTGGCCCAAAAATCATTTTAGGTTGATCATCTTCTACATTTACCATGTCGGACATTGGGTCCAAATTCAACATCTTAGATACTTGTCCTCTATAACTGCTGTTCTTCATTATTTCAGTCAAGGGGATGGATACCTTTAACTTAGAAATCTCATTCTCTAAGCTAAAGGCGGGAGTCTTTTCTACCTCTTTGACTGGGATTTCTTTCTTTTCTTTTTCCTTTGATGCAGCTTGCTGCTGTGATTGTTCTGCTGATTTTGATTTGCTGCTCTCTGGACCAACCGCCTCCTTTCCTTTTCTTTGTGTAGCTGATGAATCATTCTTTGCTGCTTCAACCTCCTTCTTTTTCTGAATTGGATTGGCTGGAACATCTCTGTTTCTAAGTGAATATCGCTGCTACTATGCAGACGGAGCATTCATATATCCCCTTTGATACTCCTCTGATTCTTCTTCTAAAACCGTGTCACTGGCTAGAATTAAATCTGCATCTTTGTGTGTAGCTGAGCTCACCGCACACTCCTCTTCTTCGGTAATGTAAGTAGGCAGCTCATCTGGAGTAAAGAGGTGGTTTTCTTCACCTATTACATTCCCGTCCTCATCTGACTCTGGTCCATGCACAAAATTTTGTTGCAAAGGTGTCTGTACTGGCTGTTGTGCTGTCTGCTCTTGGGCTCGCTGATCTCTCTGTCTTATTCTATATTGTGGTTTCTGCTGGCCACAGAAGTTAGGATTTCTAACTTGTGGCTCAGGCTTGTCAAGTTTCACCCTTTCAAGCATATGCTCTACCTTTTTGAGTAATTGATCCATTGAAGAAGACTCTTCCTTAACAGTGACTTTCTTTTCTGCTTTCTCTCTAGCTCTTTTGGACAGCAGATTCGCTTCAACGCTGACCGCAATTTTCTGCATGTCTTCCATTGTGGCTGGTTTTCTCTCTCTTAATTGGTAGGCCATATCAGCGTTAAAACCATCCGGAAATTTCATCATAGCCAGTCCCACAGGTGGCTTTAGATGATCTGGAATCTTGTTATAAACTGCATTGAATCTAACACAATAATCTTGGACTGACTCACCAGCGTTTCGTTTGATTTGCTCATATTCAGCCAGAATTTGAAGGGGATTCCTTTTCACTTCCCATCGATTTAAAAATTGTCTTTGTAGTTCAGCAAAGGTAGTGATACTTGCTGCCGACAAACCTCTAAACCATTTCCTCACATCACCTGCAAATGCCTGTACAAAAAGTCTCATTGCCACATTCTCCGCATCGATCTCATGAAGTTCATAGAAGTCTGCCATCTTGTCTACATGTTGCTAAGTAGTAATGTTGTTAGGAGTGCCATCAAAAAACGAGATTTTACTTTGATAATCTGTGGGCATATCATCTAGAACTTGGGGCAGAACAAGGGGTGCGAAACGGGCAGCCATCACTCTCGGTGGATTTGGCCTTGGAGGTGTTGGAGGAGTTTGCACCATTTGTAAGGGGCTAGCAATTGGAGTTTGAGGCTGTGCCGCAATATAATTATCAATTAATCGGTTAGCTCTTTCTATTTCTAGATCTACAAGAAATTGAGGATTGGGGACAGTATAATCAACAGCCCTTTCGGACTTAGACTCAAACAATGATATTTCAAACCGTTCGTCAAACTCAAGCTCTTCAAGATACTCAAAAATATCAGGACATGAATGAGACTTGAACACGGGAGTTATGGTGCTTTCTTGACGAAGGAGTCTTGGAATCAAATTGGGATTTTCGTAGATATGAGGAGGATCTGGGTCTGGATTGGCTCTGGTATATCGTCTCAAAGCCAGCGTGATATTGAGGAAAATCACAAGACACAACCAACTTACTCAGCCTATCCAATCCTAAGCTCATCATCCGGAAGCTTAGAATTATTATGAAACAAGGGGATTTGATTTCAGTTTTGTTCCCCAGTAGAGTCGCCACTTTGTTAGCACCTAAATCTGCCCTAGGCTGAAGGAAGGCAAAATTTAGGGTAACCACAAACCATGCTCAGTCTGGTAGCTAGCCCTACCAAAACAGGAGAGGGCTCTCTCCGAGTCATGCTCAGTGAATAGATAAGCGAAAAACGGTCTGAGATGACTTACAATGAAATATTGATCTTAGGCTAGTAAGTGAATATGGATACAAGAAACAATTTTTATGAATGACCGAGCTTTTGGGATGGTATGGGACCAACGGTCAGCAAAGAACAGAGAATTTAATACAAAGGCACAGATTACTTTGTGAGGCGAGGCAGGTGGAAAGTGTAGCAATTTAGTTTGGAATAACGCGGAACGGAGAGATGGCTGAGGAGTGTGAAAAGGGCATAGGAATATGAATCCTTTTCAACAGAAGAAGAACATTGAACATGAAATTTTCCCACAAGCAGAGCAATAAAATTGAATTCTACCTAATCTCACTCAGAAAATTTCATTGGAAATGAACATGAATTGAATTATGAAACATAACAAAATACATATCAAAACATAAGAGACACATTTGCTAGACTCACAACCACAAGAATCTCATGAAACAGAGTCGTTGCCTTTCATTAATTCTCTGTCAAAAATACACAGTGAAGAAATAGAGTTTCTTTCCCACAGTTTCCCAGAAGTTACAAACCAACCAACCCTTTGCAAATAGCTTACATACAATATATAGAATGTGCTATGAAGAGATAGAACGCCCAAGGGTTGGGGAGTTACTCGAATCATTACAAAATGGAAATGAAGAGCCAACCATCAGCTACAGGTGCAGCGCTACAAACATGACATTTGGCTTGGGTGACCGTTTGCCTTCCTTTGCCACTTGGATAGAAGTCCATATGGAAAGAAAATTCTTTAAATGCCACCTTTGGTGCCAAAAAACCGAAGTGTAGATGAGCGGGCCCACTTGGAGAAGTCGCGAATCGAAAATTCGCGAAATGGAAGCAAATTGGGCAATTTTTCCTCTGTGCGCCGCGCCATTTTCTCTGTGTGCCGCGCTACTTTGGGGCCTGTTTTGGGGCACTTTCAGGTGTCCAAAATGTGCCCAAGTGGGCTTTTTGGAAATCCTGTCCTATCTACTTTCTAACCCCACTGGAATTTTTGAATTTGGTGCTCATTTTCCCCTCCAAATCTCCATTCTCCCAAGACTGCTTCCTATGTGTCAAAAAAGGGGCAGAGAGGTCATTTTTTGGGTGTTTTTGAGATCTCTTGCCCAAATTGCTTTTCCGGGCACTCGTAGTCGTGATTTTCCATGATGAATCCAAAAATTCAAACCATTCCTCATTTGGAGCTCTAGATTTTTAGCGCCGCGCCACTGGGAGAAAAACCCTGCGTTTTGCCCAAAAATTTGTCATGTGACCAAAAATTCCCCAAATTTCTTGAAATTTGGGCTGGAGGTTCTTTATGGGGTGTTATGATGGGCCAAGGAAGCCTCAGCCAAGATTCGAAGATGATCTTGCTCTTTTTCCTCTTTTGCTTTTCTTGTTGCTTTCCTCAATTTCGCCTTCAAGCTCCTTATCCGGGCCTTTGCACTCATATTTCATGTCCTGTAATGATAAGCCATGTTTCTCAGCAAGGCAAGGTCCTGATCGGCCTTGTCCAGTAGTCTCTCCAAGTGCATGTTCACGCTCTCAAGATGGGCCTCCCGATCCTCATTGATCTCTTGCTCCAATGATGTGAGCTCAACTCTTCTCCTTTGAGCAGCTTGGCGATGCTCACGAATGTTCTGTAGCTCCATAATCGCCCACTGATCCTCTCATTGTTTGTTTCTTTGCTCCAGGTACTTCATGTTCCACTTAGACCTCTCCAAGTCAAGGGATAAGGCCTCAATCACTGATTGCTGCTCCTGGATGATCTCTCCAAGCTCTGCATTTGTAGGTTCTGTATCTGTCTCATCATCATGAAGGAGAACGAATTTTGTCTCTCATTCACCTGATGGCTCACCTGAAGGCCCCTCATCATGCATGGGCTCCTTACCTTTGTCCTGTTCCTGTGTCGTCGATGTAGGAAGCGAGGCCCCTTCCACCCTGGGTGGAGATAACACTCGCTTTGCCGCTGCAAACAAATGTCTACTGCCTCTCTGATAGGTGATGAATACTGGCATAGTAGCAGTCTCATGGCACTCATACTGATGTGAAGGACCACCTATCTCATGCTCTGCCTCTGATACCACCTGTGGAGCGCTGAAGAAGTCACGAGAGATGAAGTCCTCCCAAGAAATGCCCTGCAATCCCAACTGATGATCCACCAAAATCCGGATAAGAGCAAAGTGATAAACACGGTTGAGCTGCTACTGAGGGGTCTTATGTTGCATGAAATTTTTCATCCTCTCTATGTTCCCGCAAATGAAAAATGGGAGGTTCATCATCCGCACCCTGGTAAAGTGCATGAGCAACCTAATGTGATAGGCATAAAGGCGAGAAAATCTCCCCTCACAACTGAAGTACTTCGTGATCAATTTCATGAGCGAAGCATACTCATCTCTCAAAAATCTGAATGGGAAAACTCTCATGAGCTGACTCAAACAACTGGCCTTAATGTAAGGCTTATAATGATGCCTCTCCACCTTCTTCTTCTTATGCCACTATTCTCAAACAGTTGGGATGCCTGTTGCCACTGATATGGCTTCGGGTGTCAATGTGAAAGTGACCCCAACCAAGATAGACTGACCTCCATGTAGGTGAAGCGCAAAAATACGGGCCAACTCATGATGAACTCTGACATTTGCCACCCTTTGAAAAATTCAAAACATGCTAGGTGCTGGAAACATGACATAGCAAGAGGGCATGCCTGCAACTCAGTGAGGGTGTTTGGCTCATCTCTAACATGTTTGCCAATCTAGTGATGTCTCTTGGGGGCCTGTTCTCTGAAGCTGTATCACTGTGGGTCTCTACCTCATATTCTAATGAAACCTCAGATGCCATGACTGTAGTTTATAAACTGTATTTAGGCTGCCCCTTTGATGATGGTGAAGCTGGGTGTTGTTTTGATATCTACCACCAAGGGGGACAATGAACCAAGGGAGTATTAGGAGGGGAGTAATGAAATGGGAATAGGGGTTATAGGAGAATTTTGTTTGGGGATATGTAGGGGGTTTTGGGTATTTTTGGTAAGGTAGGGTTTTAGGGTTTGTATTGAATAATAGGAGGAGGGGTAAGGGAATATGAGTTTCGTAGTGTTAGGGTAGTGATAGTAGGAAAAATGGCATAGGGGAATAAGGAACAGGGTTAGGGTAGGAAAAATAAGCCTTGGCAGCAATAACACTGTTACACAACCCTAGCAAGATGGTTTCTTGGTGTCTTTTTATGGTAGCTTTAAGAGTTTTGTTTCATTTCAACCATGGGCATAAAAACCACCATATCTTTATCCAATTTGATGAACAAGTGAGTTTGAGAGCCTACCTTGCAATTAGAGGGGCTTCACCAAAGATTTGAGGGAGTTTTGGCATGTTCTGGGTGCTTTGTCTCAGTGCGCCGCGCTCCGGGTGTGCGTCGCGCTAGTTGTAATTTAACACTGCAGGCGAGCTCTGTGTGCGCCGCGCACCCTGAAACCTCCTCAAACTGCTCCAAATCGCGCGATTTCTCACTCAAACAGTTTGAAATGTTCTCCCAAGCACTTGGTTGCACAATGACTTGGATTCATGATGGAATTTGTGTATATAGGCTTGGAGGTCATGTTTTAAATTTGCTTTTTAAAAAACCCACTTTCTAATGTCCTGTTTGGCACCTTTTTCACTGACTTTAATATAACCCTGATTTTCACTTTTTCTCTGAATTTTGGGCTCAAACGATGAAATTTTCGACACTTTTTGCGGGGATTGCATGACAGAGCATTTGGCCATGGAAACCATGACTGCACCTGAAGAAATCAACTGTAGACCCCTTTTGAAAATTTTGTCACCAATAGCACTATTTGACTTTTCTTCAAAACAGAGTTTTGAAGAACAGTCGAAGTTTATCAATATGATGATGAAACTCTGTGGATCATTACTTTGCAAGAGCATCACTCTGGCCTGCATGGCTTTACTGGACATATGTAAAGACCAAATTGATCAATCCCTAGACCTAATGACCAAAAATGACTTTCGTCTGTTAAAGGACCAGACCTTGACTGTTATGGACTTTTTGATTATTTGACACAAAGACATAAGCCAGCAGGAACCAGACATGAGGGGAAATGACTAGCATGACTTTCTCCGTCAGATCATGGCATGCCCCTAGCGGAATGCAACTGAATGAATGGAGCGGGACACCTAAAAATGAAATGCATAAAGAGTTTCGATCTCTGATGGAGGACTGACCAGACCGACTCTAACAGATCCGACACAAAACACACATTTGTGTGGATTGAGTCTTATCTTTAGTGTCGACAACACAAAAATATGGCTCTCAAATGTTGCGGATGATCAGTCCATTTTTGCAAATGAGCAGGCAGATCATCAAGATATGGTTGAACTATGTGCTTGATGTCATGGAAGGCATAATTCATTGCCCTCTGAAAGGTTGCCCCTGCGTTCTTCAAACCGAAAGGTAATTTACGATATGTGAATGTGCCCCACGGACATATAAATGAAATGTTTTATTGGTCCTGTGGGCAGATATTGATTTGATTATATCCGGAAAAACCATCCATGAATGAAAAGATTTCGCATCCAGCACATTCATCAATAATCTGGTCGATAAAGGGTGTAGGATAGTTATCCTTTGGACATTCTTGACTTACATCCCTATAATCGATGCACACTCTAATCATTCGTTGTTTTTTCATCACTGGAACAATATTTGATACCCAATCAGTGAGAGGTACAGGGTAAATGAAGCCATCACGCAAAAGTTTTTCAACCTCTGCTTTAATGGCAGCGGATTTTTTTGGATGAACAGGTCGAAGCCATTGACGTACTAGTTTGAAATCAGGATACATCTTGATCTCATGTTCAACGATTCTTGAGTTGATTCCTGGCATTTCCTCATAAGACCATGCAAAGACATCTCTGAATTCACATAAAAGAGCACAGTAATTATCTAGTTTTGATGGAGAACAAGATTTGTCGACGTGAATATTTTCTACAACATTGGGTTTGGTTGAAATATTTATGGAGATAGTTTCTTCAGTGTTAGACAAATTTCGCTCAAAATCTATTGTATTTATAGAATTCAATAAAAAATCAACGATTGAAGGATGATTGAGTTCTTTTAAATAATCTTCACTGTCATCTCGAAGGTGGGAACGATGATGATAATCTTCCCACGGCGTCTCTTCTATCATCATTGATTGGATGATTCCTTCGTCTGTAGAATGTATACGAGACCAAGGATCAGAAGAGGTGCCATATTCCAAAGACCTATCTACCCAAACACTCGTTGAGTGTGGATTCAGGTTTACCGCACAAGCCCAATAAATTGATTGCTACAAAGATTCGATGGGGCTTCGCGGCAACGCCTCACGATGATCATCACTCTCAAAATAGTTGGAACTCTTCTTAAACCTAGATGATGTAGAAGAGAAAATGTTGCAGGTTTCCACCATTGCCACTTCTGCGAGACCAGATGGTGATGGTAGGGTAAAAGTACCCATCAAGGAAGGATCTTTTAGGAGACCTACTCCAACATTTTGAAGTGATTGTGAATTTCCATGTATCAATAGAATGCTTCCAGTAGCTTGTGAACTATTAGCAAAAAAGGCTAGTTGGTCGATGACTGTGATTCCACCTTTGAATGGAAATGAAATCGTTCGAAAGTATGTGGACACAACCGCAGCCATAGCATAAACCCAAGGCCTTCCTAGTAAAATATTGTAATCAAGGAGTCCATCAATGACCTCGACTTCAATATCTATTGTTTTGCCCCCTAGTTCTACTTGCAAGCTACTTAAAATCCCATATGGAGTGTACGTTCTTCCATCGAAAGCTTTTAGTGTTGTTGGTGATCGTGACAAGGGTGGTGAACCAAGAGTTTTCCAACAACTCATTGACATGATACAGGTAGATGCCCCCTCATCAATAATGGTTCGATGAACATTTTTGTTGAGGGCTTTTACCTGTATAAGGAAGGCGAGTTGTGCTGGTAACTGTGGTGTATATCATGTATGATGAAAGGCCACAAGATTGGAATCCGTAGGATCGATCCCACCTATCGCTGATAACAAAGCCTGCTTTTGGGAGGGACAATTTTGCAATACCTCAAGTGTCGACATAGCGGAAGGTGATTGAGCCAGATCCTCCACTATATTATAATTTTGGGTTGCTTGAGCATGAGGATTAAATGTCGATTTATGTACAACTCCCTTCGGTGGCTTAATTGTTAATTCAGGAATAATCAGTGGAACAACATCTGGTGAATTTGTGGTCAAAGTACTAGGTTGATCAGTAGCCTGGTTGTTCAACAACGGTGGATTCCCGTAATATTTATTCCTTGTTGATACCAAAACATCATTTTGCTTATTTGTGATGGATAGCATAAGCACTTGGGATGTGGAAGCATTATCAATGGCAACCATATGTGTTTCTGGGTTCGGAAACGGATCTGTCAGCACCGTTGAGGTATTCGAAGCCTTTACAAGTTTAGAAACCTCAAATTGATGTGGACAATCTCTTGTAAAATGCTCGTCATTGCATATCAAACACAGATAACAAGGTTTCCTTACTGCAGTAGGGGTTTCAGATGATTTTTCAGGAGTGGAATTCTCCTGTTTCTTCTTATTATTCTTCCCTTTCTTCTTGCCTCCTGGTTTCTTTGGATTTTTGCCCTTGTCAGATGACACAACATTAATCTCAGAGGCAAGAGTGTTTTCAGATGAATTTGCATTTTGACTAGAAATAGCAAGAGCTTGACCAGATGGTCCTCTCGCCGTTTGTGTGCTCGAGGAACCGATCATGCCGTCACCAGCATGAGAGTCCCTTCTTGATTTTGGAGGGGGTGGAATGGTAAAATCTGGTCTAGGTGCGCCAAGAATCTTGTCATAGAGCGTGCCTGATTGTGTATAAATCAGATCCAAATACTGGGCATGAGCAATAACTTGCTCTTATGTGACAACTCCTCCTTTCGCCACATCCTCAGTGATAGATGGCAATAAGGACTTTATAAACCACTCAGCTAAAAGCTGATTAGGAACATACATCTTCACCATTCGATGAAGAAATCACCACTCATCAATATGATCAGATATGTGAGTGGAGGTAGTCTACATAAAGTTGGTAAGAAGTTCTGTTCTAGTTTCGTACCTGATAGGTAACTGAAAGTGGGTTAGAAAGGTAGTGGCAAGAATGGTGAAGTTATCAAAAGAAGCTCTAGGTAATTCAATATACCATTTTGTTGCTGGACCAGTAAGCGTTCTCTAGAAAAGACGAAGTCTAATCGAATCATCATTCAGGGTGTTGGATGAACACCATAAATGAAAAGTCATTACGTGATTCGATGGGTCTTCTCCTGGATTTCCATTGAACTTTGGAATGTCATATGGTAATTTATGTGGAATCACCAGCCACCAAGGGGCATATGCAATTGGATCATTTATGAGCCGGTTCAAATATGGTAGTTCTAGAGTTGCTACAAACGGAAATTGTTGATTCAGGTTGGGTGGGGCATACCCAGGATAAGATGGAATCGCCTGAGCAATAGGTATTTGCATACCAACATAGGGAATCTATGCTTGGTAACCTTGATAAGGTTGTTGGACATAACTAGTATAGGGTGGTTGTTGATAACTAGTTTGGAAACGCGGTTGTCCATAACCTACAAAGCCTTGTTGCCCAGGTCCTCGGTAGGCTTGATATTGACCAAATCTAGTTTGGGCTTGTGAACCAAGTCAAAACTGGGGTTGGGTTTGCTAGAATTGAGGTTGTTGATATTATGACAGCCACGGTTGTTGGAACATTTGCTATTTTCCAGTAGTGGAAGATTGACCAAGCTGCGGATTAACTGTACCCATTTATGCCTGAGTCGTTTCGGATAAAGGAGCACTAACCTGAGGTTGCGGTTGAGCCTAAAAAACAAGCGGCTATTATATAACAACCTGAGAAACTTTAGCCTTTTGTCTTGCAACCTGAGGTTGCGAGGAAGAAGGAACAGGTTGAGGTTGAGATACAAAAGGTTGTGCTTGTGATTGCGGCACAGTCGTAACGGTAGGTGTAGTGGGAATCTTCGACACAGGTTGGATTAGTTGTGTTGGATATAAAACCCTTGGTTGATCTGGCGGTACTAGTAGCCGACCACTAGCTATAATTCCAATTTGACTTGAATACTGTGGGAAACTCTCATATGGTTGTCCCCCAGAAAAAGGAGGAAACAGTGAGTAAGCATACTGCTCTCCATATGGTGGCAGTCCAGTGTTTAAAGGATATATCAGTCTCTGAGAACTGGCTTGCCCAAATTGATACTGATATGCAAGATAAAATTGCTGAGTTTCCATGTGAGAAAAACCAGATGGGATTCTGGACAAGTAAATGGGAGTATACCATGATGCCGAAGCAACCCCTGAGTGGGTTCCAGCTAGTGATTGGTAACTAACCAGAATGAATGATGCACCGAATAAATGTGACTCAGGTGTACCAGAAAACATTGATGGAGTAGCAGCAGAATATTCTTCTGCAGTTGCATCAAATGATACATTCCTAGATGTTGATGGTTGTTTAGACATGTTTAACTTATCCAAAAGTTGTCCTAACAATTCGACGGGAACTCGCGATGAAGCAGGATTAAAGGAAGCAAACTTAGGAGTAGCAGGATACAAATTAATCCTAGTTCCAAAATGAAATGGGGTGTCAGATGGGGGATCCTCTACTATCTCCTCTATAGCAATCAAACCAAGTGGAAGAGGTTAACTGTCAGGTCCGTAAAAGATTTCTGGAGCTGAAGAAGGTGTAGTTTCTGCAATGACAGATGCTGGAGGGGTGACAACTTCTAGATACTAAAATTCAAAGTCCAGATGTTCAGGTAAATGAACTTCAATCTCAAAGGGAGGTTCTTGAACAACTCTTGGTTCAAATGTAACCTCGGTTTGAACTGGAATGGGTTCCGGACCAACTCTAGATGGAGTTGTTTTAGGTTCAGAAGTATTTATCGTTACACTAGGATCAGTTCTAATGTCCTCTGGTAACTGCGAAACTTCCTCTTTAAAGGTGGATGTACCAGAAATAATTGGAGTAACTGGAGTCTCTGAAGATGTTGAAACGAATGTTCCAAATAACCCAGATGAACTAGACTCAGTTAAATGAGACTGCTTTGTCCGAATTGGTTTCGCTTCCAAAGGCAAAGACGATTGACTCGCTAATCTCCGCGAACGACAGGGTTTTGATTGACTTTCTTCCATGATTGCGGATTACTTGATCAACTTAAAAACCAACTAAGGTAAAGTGATGTTATTTTGTGGTCAATTTATTTTAATGACACTTGGACACAACTTTGCTTTTTCAGTTTTAAAGAGTTGATAAAAAGCTAAAGATGACTCTAGTTGCCTTCGATTTTTAATGAGCCTGAAAGGACAAGTGCTCAGATGGACCTTTTCACTTAGAGAGTCAAAAAGGAACGAAAGTGACTACTTTGGAGAATCTAGAAAAAAATGTTTACCAGACCAATCGCAAAATTGCAATATACACCTTGGTGATAAATTAAAGAGAAATCAACAAGGACTTATGTATGGCAGTCAATCTTCTCGAATGCTGTGTTCAGTGTATTGCAATCGATAAGGCGACAGACTCGGTTTCCTATGGATAAAGGATTTAAGCCTATTGTGGTCTCCCAATATATACGTGATGGTATGGGGAGCACAAGTCTGTGCTAGCACTTGTCGTATCAAAGAGGAGGAATCACCCAACCTTCAATGAAAACGATAGCACTAGGTCTAACAATGCCAGAACACGTCTCTAGCCTAGACCTCTAAATGTGTTGCGTTAGATTCCAAAGCATTGTTAAGTTCATTGAAGTTCATTTTAAAGTTGATCATTCTTAAAAGTTTTCCTTTGATGGTTCACCATGAAATGTGATCTGAAATTCTTAAAGATGCAATCTACAATGATAAGCAATCTTTTCATTTATTTGACCAATGAAAATCCTAACTACAAGGATAGAGCATAGAAGCACTTTTAAAACAAACAGAAAAGAGCACTCACTAATGAAATTTCCATAAATCATCTTTTTGCACACAAACCAAAAATGCCAAAATGCAAATGCATGTATTTGTTTTCAGCTCTCCTTAATGTGAATGATTCAAGAAGGAAAACTAAATGCAGTAATGACTCAAAATGTTTCACTCAAAATGACAATTTTCGACAATTTTTCTTCAAAGAGGGAAAGGAAGACTCAAAACGACACTTTCAAACTTGAATAAATATCTTTTTGACACTTTGAACCAACTCAAATCAAATCAAATGCATCAAAAAAGTTTAATCGATAAGCTATGAAGGAGGATTTTGTGACACTTCACTTTTTCGACGAAACTGGAACACTTTACGACACTTTTTCTATCGAAAAGAACAAATCGATTAACACTACTTTTGAAAATGGATTGTAAATGAAGAAAAGATACACAAAAAAATTCACCAATCCTAATGTAAATTGAGGCTAATCTAAGTGATGTAAGATGGCTTCAGTGATGAGGTATTGTTCAAATTCAGCAAGCAACCAAACAAGTATGAAAACTAGTCAAAAACCCTCAACTCCTAGATGGGAAATTGAGTTCAGTCAATCATCGCACCTGGCCTATGCAGACAGTTAGATGCATCGCACTTTTCTCACTCAAGAAGTGAGATGCATATCAAGTCACAATGGAAGATAGTGTGATGGTTAGGGAGCGCTTCTGAAAATGGTTTTGGCTTAAATTTGCGGTAGTTTTCAATGGATCAAGCTTGGTTTTGATGAACAATGATAAGCAAAGTATGATGGAATGTCCTAAGAGGTTACTGAGCTACCAAAAGGGCATCTAGATGTGTTTTCAAGTCAAATGTTTAATTCATAAACTAAACTAGAGATTGACTGAAGCAACATTTATCTACTATGCAATTGCATAACAAGAGCGGTTCGAAAGCTTCCTGGCTAGCTTCAGACTCTATCTATAGTTTATATAATTCAACATAGAACAACAAATAGCAAAAAACAATCATTGTTCCCCAGTGGAGTCACCAATTTGTTTCTGGGAAAATTAGTGTCTTGTCAAACGACTAACCCTCTAGGTTTGGTAGCTAACCTAGAAACAACAGTTAAAGCAATTCAATATCTTTCCTATGAGTGATAGATAAGAAAGAGATTATGAAAGACCAACCTGTAACTTTTTCTTTAATCCTCGCTTGATCTCCCTCTCCTTTGGCCGATCCCGTAACTCCTCACCGTACTTAACACGCTTGGAGAGTACCTACACAGCTACAGAAACAAAGACCTGTCAAAGCATAATGATCCATCACAGCATAAACATCATAAAATCAGAAATATTATAAACAAATGAATGCATTTACTGTTAACACAATCAATTGGGAAAAATCTTAAAGAACCTTATTGATATCAAGGAGAATTACAACCAATAAGAAGTCTGATCCAGCACCATCCTCCCAACTTCAAGCCTTCTTCACCTCATGAGTCAACAAGAACACACCAACAATATCACAATTCTCTCACCTCAATACTGAAACTAGCAGCACTTCCTTACAACTCAGAATAATTCAGCCCCTGATCTCTTGGATGGGAGATCCTTTTATAGATGATTGCAAGAGGGTGATTCATCAATGGGGATGATGAATGCCATTCCATTTGTTGAAATTAGTTCCACAAGAAAGGGGAATTGGAGATGGTTCCCTAGTTCCCTTGGTCATCCTTGGGCGAATTCAGAGAGGCAAGTGGCACAAGAGAAGTTTCTAGAAGATTCCATGAGCAACCAACTAACAAACTATCCCAGAATTTTGTCCAACCTTGCCCATCACACTTACTAAAGGGCCAAACTACGATGCATCTCACTTAGACATTGTAGCAGGTGAGATCCATCTCACCCTAACATAGGGCTTTCAGATATGGTTCAATTTAGGCACTTTCTAGATGATTTCTGAGATGGAACTTTTGGGGAATGAGGCATTCAGATGACTAAGTTTCTTTAGGGTATAAAACAACTATTTTAGGGGTTGATGAGCCCTAATATCATCGACATATGAGTTTGGGTTTATGTGCCCAAATATGTCTATAACAGTCCTCGACCTCAACATCCACTTATTTCAAACTCAGGGTTGCATAAAACCCAATTCTCAAAGGAAGCATAGGCCATGGTGCTTTCTTCTTCCTGTACAATCTAGCTGATAACCCTGTCAAGATGTGGTATGCAACCTCCTCCATGACCAGCTTGTCCATGCAAACCTTGGCAGCACATGTAGAGATTTTTGAGTGTTGTACATCCTGATGAAGGTGCCATCGGTGAAGTGTACCAATCTGCAATGTTCAGCAATGCCTCCATTGTTGCCTAGGGCATGCAAGGCGTATCTTGTTCAAAGATCATCATGTACAATGGGGTTATGAAGTGGTCAATTAGTCTATCCATGACTCCTTGGTAGCTGCAGCCTGAGAGCAACTTGCAATATACATTCACAACATTCTCTAAAGGTGTCCATGCCCAACCCATGCCAGGAAACTGTGGGCAGGCATAGATTGCATCGAGCAGGTAGGAGACATGAAGAATCTTTCTTTCTAATCCTTGGTTTGACTCCAGGCATTGGATACATGCACTTTCAGCTAGAGATCCAACATGTCGGACCAATTGAACGGTTTGCCTTCACTTGTCAGGTAATCCAACATAGCAACCCAACTCTATGGGAAGGTCTTCGTACTCCCTTGGCCATATAAATGACATGTGAAGATGACCAAGAATTGGTAAGCCATCCTAAGTGTCTTCGTATTGTATATCTGGTTGTGTGTCTTCCTAAACTTTGCTTTCTCCCTTATCCAACCCTTCAAGATGTCTCTTCTATTCATGTTGTTTTTGGGAGTGTAGAACGATGCATTAATCCTGCTCACCGGTAGTGGAAAATGGTACATCTGCTGATAATATTCTATCCTAAAGGAATCAATCTCTACTCCACTGACATTACTTAGTATCATCATCTCAGGATCAGTGTGTGAGACAATTCAGTGGATCACATATGTGCACAGGAATACGGGATACCTGCATGCAACCATGTACAATCTAGACTTATGGATGTTTACATAGACTTGTTGGTCCTCCAGATTCTCCTCAAAGATGCCTGCAAGAATAGTGTTGATGTCTTTCCATGTGATATTGATGTCTTTCTGAATGGACAGGTGTGTGTTTGTGTACACGGGAAAGCTCATAGACCCCTGCTCAACCACATCTCAAGTACTACTTTCAACTGTCTTTTGATCCAACTCTCTTCGAGGCCAGTATACGTGTACTGTTGAGAAGTTTCTTAAAAAAACTATGGTACCTAGAGACAAAGAAGACACTCACAGCAAGACAATGTCATCTAAAAAACATCAAGAAACTCAAGAATAAATCAAGCAATAAACTGGTCACTTCTGGTTGGAACTTCGCAATGCACAATCTAGTGAGGCTGACTACTAACTAAAACTGCACAATGTGCAGAATAGTCAGGTTGAGTTTCTGGTTGGAACTGCGCATTTCACAGTTCCAGTGGGTAGGACTGGGACACTGCCTCCCAGGATTGCATAGAGAACAACTGGGAGCCAGTGTGGGAATTCTCTGTGCAATTCCTGGAGGCAAGGTAGAGCCTCGACTTCCAGGAATGCACAGAGCATGCTCGAAGAGACAAAATCTGGGCCAAGACAGCCAAGATATGCCCAATGGAAACCTAAAAATGTGAAGGACTGAGTGTGTGTGAAAATTTGGTGTAGATATGAGTGAATAGACATGCATGTAATTCAAGCAAGTGCAAAAATCAGTCAAACGGAAAAACCATGAAGCTCATGAAGAGACTCATCATAACGGCGACTGTTAGTGCAGAAACAGTGTTATGCATGTGACAATAAATAAAGGTAATGCAAAACTTGAAGAAACACTTCTACAAGATAAAACACATTAAAACGCCAATGGTCGTCCAATAAAACAAGGGACAGAAAATGCGACAAAAGACATGAAAAGAAAAACTTACCCGAAAAATTTTTGTCAACTGTGCCGAAGGTTCCTAGATGCCTCGGGAATGCCAGAGCTCCAAGATTGAATGTAAGGAATGAGCTATGAGGCATTGTTTAAATAGATTTTGAGAAATTAGGGTTTATGATGTGCATGCCACAAATCTAGGAAAAGGCGACACTTGATGGGGAGTTTCTAAAATCGACTTTGCATGTAACTCCATTGCTAAAAATAGATCCCTAAAATCTAGGGATGCTTTTTCACTTTTTTTTCTTTTTGCTTTTTCGAGAAAATTTTCTTGACATGCAAGGAAGGATTGCATGGTTCTGGATGGAGCTGGGCAACCTGTCAATGCATGCGACAGAGAGCCACTGAGGGAAAACAATTTCATTATTTTTGGGCTGAGTGGCCCTGGTTAGCTGGCTAGCTCTACATAATTTTCCATAGAAGTGTTGTTGGCCTTCTCTGCACATTTTTTCGGAGAAATGTTGTTGGCTAGGCATGATTTGTGCAATTATGGAGAGCATTGTCGGCTGGCCCACTCTGTGCAATTTTCCGAAGCAAGGCTAGCTGGCCTGCTCTAGGCAATTTTCCGAGCAAGGCAGACTAGCCTTCTCTGTGAAATTTTTCAGTGCAGGGTAGCTCCTAGGCTTTGCTGTGCAATTTCTAAGGGGAAGATAGACTACCCTCCAGGATTGCGCAGTTTTTCCCGACAGCCTGTTGACCGGGTGTGAACCAAGTGCTGGGTAAGCTTTTGGTTGACCGACGGGACAAGTGATTGAACACAAGCTTTTAAGCGATGGATGAAATCAAATAGACACAAGTACTTGATCAATGCAGGATAGATATTATGATTTCAAGGAGGGAGGCTCCAAAACAAAGAGAAGGCAATATTTTGGAGGGTGGTTGTAGCTGCTACAATAGGTTCATAGTATGCAATGAAGGGATTCATGTTGATCCCTTCAAGGTTGAGGCGATACTTCAGTTGCCTCTCTAGTCAACAGTTGTCAACTTCAGATTCTCCAAGGTAAGGCCAATTTCTTAAGGAGGTTTATCGTAAATTAGGTCAAGATCACAAAAGGATTTATGTGATTGCTGAAGAAATGAGTTCCATTTGTTTGGGATGATTTCATTCAGCACTCCTTTGATGCTTTGAAAAAGGCATTGCCGTCTACTCCTCTGTTGGTTCCACCTGATTATAGCAGAAATTTCCTTTTATATCTCGTTGCAGTAGAATCAACCATTGGGATGGTTCTAGTTCAAGAGGACCATGCTCTTAGAAAGCATTTGGTTTACTATCTGATTCGTGGCTTAGTCATTCTTGAACTTCGATAACTTTGGCAACAGTTCACGTTGTCCAACGACTTCATCATTATATTCTTCGTAGAAAAAATTTGTGTTGTTCAATGTCAACCCATTTTAGTTTGTCCTCAATAAGCAAGTGATTGGGGGGAAATATAACAAATGGATTGTGATCTTATAGGAATTTGATCTTGAATTCATGTATACCAAGTGTAAAAGACCTTTAGTGTTTTCAGAATTGATCTGAGATTTTTCTTGTGAAGAAGATGTTTTTTATGATTCGCTAATGAACATCTCTTCCTCATTTCTTCACAAGATCCTTGGTATGGATACACCATAGTATATCTCTAGACTTCGAAGTTTCCTCCAGCTTTTTTGAAGGATGAACTTAGAAAATTGCATCACTTGGCCAAAAATTATGTTATTACCAGTGACACTTTGTATCGTCGAGGGAGTGACTTAATCCTTAAACATTGTTTAACCTTAGAAGAAGTTGAGTCTATTTTAAATGACTACCACAATGGAGCTTGTGGAGGTCATCTATCTGGGCTTGCTACAACCCAAAAAATCTTGCATGTAGGCTTTTGGCCCTTGATTTTTAAATATTGCATAGAAGTGGTCAAAATGTTTCATCCTTGTTAAATATATACTCAGAAAATTCTTACTCAACCAGCTATGCTTTTCCTCGTCATCACTGTCAATCCATTCAAAAAGTGGGGTATTGATTTTACAACTTGTAACTTGGCTTCGGAAAAAGGTCACAAGTACACCATCATAGCAGTGGACTACTTTACGAAGTGGGCTAAAGCTATGCCTACTTTTGCCAATGATGGTGAGATAACATCTCTTTTCCTTTTCAACCAAGTCATTTCTCATTTCAGTATTCCAAAGGAGATTGTCATTGACCATGGCAGTCACTTTCAGAATTAGATGATGTATGTGTTAGCTATAAAGTTGGGATTATGGTAGGAGAATTCATCTCCATATTATCCTCAAGCCAATGGTTAGGTTGAAGCCATGAATAAATCCCTTAAAATCATACTGCAAAGGATGATAAATAAAGATAGATCCAAGTGGAAAATCACGTTATATACTGCACTTTTGGCATATCACATGTTGGTTAAGGCTGCCACAGGTTTTACACCTTTTCAGTTAGTTTATGGTTTGAATCAATCTTCCCTGTAGAATGTGAAATTCCATCCCTTAAATTAGTAGTCAAACTTATTCCAGACACATATAGTCTCCAAGAATGCCTTATTCGTTTGGAACATCTCGATGAGCAGCATTGAGATGCAACCACAATAAATGAGGCTCATAAAAAGAGGGTAAAAACCCAATATGATAAGATTGTGTGTCCTAGGGTTTTCTCTGAAGATGACCTTGTCCTAGTCTATGACCAAGACAAAGACACCTTGGGGGCAAGCAAGTTCAAACCTATGTGGTATGATCAGTACATCATTAGAAAAGCCTTGAAAAAAGGTGCTTATGATTTGGTTGACTTTGATGGAAATGTACTATTGGATCCCAGAAATGGGCTCGATCTTAAGAAGTATTATGCCTAGGCTATTTCCTAGTATTTGCTTTATTTTGTAAATATTGTACTTAGTTGTTTATTTTTATCTATGGGTGTCGTGGTAATAGTGGTATTTTGGTCCGCTTTCACAAGTGTCAATGGGTGATTTGGTGTATCTAGGATTCATTGATGGTGCTAATAGACATACTCAGAACTTAGCTTCCGTCACTTGGGTAATTTACTATCCGTCTGGTATGTTGTTAATCACAAGAGGCACATGTATCGGTCCTACATCCAATAATATGGTTGAATACAGTGTTGTCATTAATTCACTATCTGAAGCGATATATTTTGGTATTGAATCATTAGTAGTTTATTTGGATTCACAGCTGGTGGTGTCTCAACTAAATAATTTACATCTTGTAATAGATCCTTTATTGAATCGCCAATTTCTGAGAGTGAGATTATTGCGAAGATCATTTATTCTTATCACTTTCATTCATATTTCTTGACTAGAAAATTATTTTGTTGATTCTATAGCTAACAAGCATTATATTGGAATATTAATCACTCATCACATTAAAAATCAAAATACCATTAAATCATTTATATATATGATCTAACCAAAGAGAATTTTTCTGTATATAGATAGGAATAATATGTTCAAAATATTACAAAATGTGGATGAATGTCCTACAAAATTATGTCTTAGGCCCGATCATGTCCATAAAATATTAGTCATCTAAAAAATAAGCCTGTGGACCCTGCCCTAGATGTGTATCATGGAATTGGATGATGGTATTTTCCACCACTTGGAATAGCCACACCCACTCTCGTGCTACTCCTACCACTGTCCTCTGAAGACCCTCAAGAAGGTCCTCTATATCTGTGATTGGAACCTGCGAGTTAGACCCTCCAAGTTACTCTGCATTATGTGTAAGAACCTCTCGGTCTCATCCATTGTTCTCTCTGCTTCTCTCCCACGACGCCTATGTATAGGTTGACCCTCAGGTCTAACTGGTCCAAAATCTACATCATGATCATATAATTTGGTAAGATATTTGTTTCAAGAAAAATAAAATTAACTTCTTAAATGTCATATTCATAATAAAAAAATCAAATAACATAAAATAAAATAAAATAAAATTACCCATCTCACCCCATGCAGTGCCCTCCAGAAGTGCTAGATCCAAGTCCTCTCGACAGTCTATGCCTGCATAGGGATAATCATCTATGGGTATTATTTGTTCCTCCCTCAAAAGGAAGAACTCATCATGGAGTGCTTCTCAGGTGACCTCACCTTCGCCTAGTCGCCTAATCAGATCTAACCATATGGCCATCCTCAGATCTCTAGGGTTGCTGATGGTGGTAAGACACTCTGGGTCAGCGTGTCGCAACTCTCTAAAAGAGAAGGAGCAAAGTATGCTACCATAGCTAAAATGCCTTGTCTTCCCTCGTCTCACTATAGTTACTTACTTTTTCATGCAAGTCAGGAAGCGTGTGAACCAATCAAATTCTTTGGGTCAAAGGCACTCTATGGCCAAGAACATGGTTGGTCGATAGGCCTAGTGTAGAGATTCTGAACCTGCCACTCTGACAATAGTGAAGAGAATGATTTTGATTAACAAGTTTCTCAAATTTTTTATCAGAATTTGAGATCCAACTTTATTTGTTCCTTCTCTGTAGTATATACCTATATAATTAGACACATTCAGGCCTCCTCGGGCCCTCTCTTTTAGATCAACTACATCCCCTTTTCGAGATAGCCCTATATTGAAGTAAATATCCTCTGTGTTTATTTCCAAGGGCATTTGATCTATCATAAAGACCTCTTGATCTGGGTCCCAGTAATGGATAAGAATTTCTAGCAACCGAGTTTGGGTTTTCATTTGACTCAGTAACCGAAGAACCCACAGTACAAACCATTTTTCACCAACGTTTCAAATCCCAACAAGGATCCATCATCAAGACATCTTGAATGATGATAGTAGAAGAGCTTGAATGAGGGTGCAGCTCTTCTTTCTATCTTCACCCTAAATTTTTTGAGTAAAATGATTTCACTCCATGTATCCCCTCCGCATAGGGAAATGATTTTGGATTTAAGACATATGTGGTTTATATCTTCTGACTCAGTAACTGGAGAACCCACAATAAAAACCATTTTTCGCCAATGTTTCAAATGCCAATAGGGATCCATCATCAAGGCATCTTGAATGATGATAGTAGAAGAGCTTGAATGAGGTTGTAGCTCTTCTTGCTATCTTCACCCTAAATTTTTCGAGTAAAATGATTTCACTCCATGTATCCCCTCCACATAGGGAAATGATTTTGGATTTAAGACATCAATGGTTTATATCTTCTAACTCAGCAACCAGAGAACCCACAGTAAAAACCATTTTTTGCCAATGTTTCAAATCCCAACAGGGATCCATCATCAGGACATCTGGAATGATGATAGTAGAAGAGCTTGAATGAGGGTGCAACTCTTCTTGCTATCTTCACCCTAAATTTTTTGAGTAAAATGATTTCACTCGATGTATCCCCTCCACATAGGGAAATGATTTTGGATTTAAGACATCTGTGTTTTATATCTTCTGACTCAGTAACCAGAGAACCCACAGTAAAAACCATTTTTCGCCAACGTTTCAAATCCCAACAAGGATCCATCATCAAGATATGTGGAATGATGATAGTAGAAGATCTTGAATGAGGGTGCAGCTCTTCTTGCTATCTTCACCCTAAATTTTTCAAGTAAAATGATTTCAGTCCATGTATCCCCTCCGCATAGTGAAATGATTTTGGATTTAAGACATTTGTGGTTTATATCTTCTGACTCAGTAACTGGAGAATCCACAGTAAAAACCATTTTTCGCCAATGTTTCAAATCCCAACAGGGATCCATCATCAGGACATCTGGAATGATGATAGTAGAAGATTTTGAATGAGGGTGCAGCTCTTCTTGCTATCTTCACCCTAAATTTTTCGAGTAAAATGATTTCACTCCATGTATCCCCTCCGCATAGGGAAATGATTTTGGATTTAAGACATCTGTGGTTTATATCTTGGGTTTTCATGTTTGACAACATATGTAATTTGAGAAATATATGATTTCTTAAATAATTTAATGATTCTTGATCTCCTAAAATCTCATTATCAACCTCACTATGCTCGCATTCCTTCCACGCGATCGACATCCTAAAATTTGAGACATTTTCATCCATTAGTTTTTCATTTTTTCAAATCTACCTGCATATACGTGTTTTTTCTAATAAACGGTCACGTGTACATGCGACATCTCTTTTGTGAACATGCGTGTAGGGATTTCTACATGCGGCTTTCAAAAGTTAAACCTGCCTACGTGCAAAATTAAAATTTTAAATCAAAATCCCTATGGTGAAAAATCATGGGAATCGATTCAAATTGCACGAAATAATCATAAATCGAGTTTAGAATTACCTGGAAGTTGTTGATTGGAAAATGGGTTGAGGAAATCATTGGTTGTGGATGCCCAAATTTTTCTCCCAAGCTCTTAAAATCTCAACACTTACAAGTCAAAATGAGTTGTGGTAAGCACAAATGTCTTTTTATAGTGAAATTTTAAAACCCACTTTTTGAAAGTTCGTAATTTTAATTTTTATTATTTCATGAACTTTTAATTTTTTGGCTTGAAATGTTGGGGAAGGTTGTTTTTTAGGGTAAATGAATACTTTGAGATGTTGTTTTGAGACTTTGACCCCACGATCACAGACCTTTCATGGAAGGTATCATTTTCATTACTGGCATATATGTTAGGATATATCACTTTCCATTGCATTATCCACTTTAACCTCATACTATGATATTTTTCAATAGGGTCGACCCCATTATGTTATGGTTTTTAACCACTTCCACTCGTCGTTTTATAAAATTGTAACATAATGGTAGAGTCATTCCTTACATGGGCTTCTTAGTTAGATCCTCACTAGCATATGTTGCCAATGCTGCAAAGAAATCCTCAGGCTTGGGAGTCCTCTTTAGTTCCACCATGACTTTGCGATGAAGCCTCATTTCTCTTATTCTTTGCTATTTTTTTGGCTTTATACCCTAGATGCTCCCATGTGTTAAGTTTTATCATTGGATTGCATATTGACAACTTGTATCCTTTTGGCCTTAAGATGGCTTCATTTGGACTCGCGTATAAGCCACTTTCGACTATGAATTTTTGCAAGATCAAAACCATGCATTCATTTGCCTCTATGACTTGACACCTTACATGGATGGAAAGAACATCCCTTTGAGTGTTGAGACCAGTTTTGCCACCTTGCATTGAGCATAGGAATGTTCCAGCCCCAGGAACTAGAGCACATGTTTTCAAACACTTGTTCTTTCCACTGTACTATAGGCATTCTTTTATTCCTTTTTAGGATTTAAATATGAAAAAGACAAAAAAATTATATATTCCAAAAAGAGCAAGAATGGGACATTTACTTCAATTCTTGATGGCAATAAGAATCAGTTATGTCGCCCTCAAACAAAGCACTCAAAACATTTTTTTCCTCCATTTGGAATGGGACTTATTTTGAATTTAAGAGAGCCATAACCTTGTTATCGAGTCAGTCCTCCTCTGGTTGGTCATCTCTTGCATTGCAAAATTATACAAAGTTATTTTATGTTGCCATACAGTCACATATGAGTCGTTCTTCTGTTCAGTGGAAGGTAACCTATGGAAGAAATTATGTGGTGTCTCTTGACTCATTTTCAATCGGCCATACCTGGTCTCTCAAAGTTATCTTTAGTACCATATCAGTTATTTGGTCCTTTGCTCGTGCTGGTTAAGAAGGTATTCATCGAATTCTTGCTAGTGGTTCTACTCTTATCGACTCTAACAAATTGCTCTGAGAGTAGGCCTAGAGTCACACCCTGTCCCTATTTACATCATTTATAGATGACATTCTACTCAACATTGATCAGTATCATGGGTATTTGACTGAGTGGTTTCCCTTGTGATCGATGTCAGCTTACATTATCACACATTAGGATTGATACAATACCTCGATTTCCATTTGAACCTATTGGCGCATTCCTCGCCTCTATGTCAACTTTCATTATTGGTTGGTTCAGAGGGTTCCTATCGTGCGGTAGCCACATCTTGTGTATGCCATAAATGAACTTCGAAATTGTTACTTAATCTCTTTTTGTCTAAGTTCTTCCAAATTATTGGCCCGTGGGTTACACTCCCGCTGGTTAATGTGGGATGCCTTAATGCCTTCCTTCCAACAAGTCTTTTTCCATCGAATTCAACTCATTACTCTGGCAATAAGATCTAGAGTCCTTTTTTTCAATACCTTAGGGTTCCAGTCATTAGTGGCAAAGTCCTTCGCTATTGACAGTGAGAATACATCAATGTATCCTGATTGATATATTCTCTCAATTGTTCAACTTCAACACATTTATTCGCACTTGTTAGAGTGTACTGGGTACCTTGGCTCTCATCATCATTATCGGTGAGTTGTCTCGCATTTGTTAATGGTATACATCAATGACTAGTAATCAAATTATTTCTCACATGGTCTACTTTAGCTCATTTATTCCATATAAATGTACCATTTGTAGTCAGTGAAGATCTCGGGTTGTGTTAGCATCCTAGTTCACTTGTCATTCCTTTCAATTTTTGTTGATGTAGCCAGTCAACCTTAGAAGTTGCAGTTCATTTCAGCAGCATTCTATATGTTGGCACCTGAGTTTCATGCACTACCACTATTCCACCTATATGATATGGTACTAATGTGAGGATCATATATGCAGCATCAGTGATCACACATTCTTCGAGCATCATTGATCAATTCTTATATATGTGATATTGAGACATAGCTCCATTGTACTCCTTTGTGGCTATGATTAGACAATCCACTATGTATTCTCCACTCTTCTTTGTACACTTATGTATACATGATGGAATCGCTTTGTACTTGATCAACAGACATGCTTTATTATCTCTTAGCATGGGTATGTACGCCTCAGACATGAGTCTTCTTTCTGATTCCTTCTACAGGTATTCAACTAGCGAGAATCTGGTGATCTCCTCTCAAGTTCTCAAATTATCTCTCTTTGTACTTAATACATTTCTGCCATCATGCACCCCTTCTGACGTCATATATTAGGGGGCATATGTTATAGCATTATTCAAAACTAATGTAGTTATGATACTCTTATATGGCCTTGGGTAGCCCTTTCCCATTCAGAATTGGTCATTTATTAAAATAAATAAATAAATCCATACATGACTCTACCCTTATAAAAACGCATGTACACGTAGGTACCATAATGCCAAACCCACGTACATAATTTAAAATATGAAAAAAAAAATCCCTATTTCTCGGGTGGGGTTTATGGGTTTCACTGAAATCCCACCTACAGGAGCCCGTTGCCTAACTGAATCAACTGATTTTTGGTGGTATTTATACACCTCATGGGAAGGCCTAAAAGATAGAAGGAGATAGGATATTGACATTATAGTCCTTTTGTCCCCAGATCATGTTTGATTTTCCCTATGCTTCCTGCACTCCGAGCCATATGAAACCCCTTGTTTCCTTGCAAAGATGTTCATCTTCCATTATATGACATCCTTTTGGACATATTGTGGTGATATTTGAGGCTTGGGCTGGATGGATCCAGAGGAAGGTTTGTTGGTGCCACGTGGTCGTATCAGGTTGTATTCTTCCACTCCTATTTGTTGATGTCAATAAAGAAGCTCTATCTTGTTCCTGAAATGTTGTGATCTCATGTTTTTATAATTCATGTCTAACATATCATGCTTTATATATCTATACTTGATGATCTAACATGTTAATATGCACATTATTTGAAATATTTGTTATGTATATGCTTCTCTAGTTTATGTTGCATGTCTAAAGACATTACAGGAAGCAGAGTGTTTAGACCCTACAAGATCGACATCAAACGTAGGACCTCCAGGTATTCTCCCTAAACCCAACTTTAGGAATTTTCATAGTTTTCTTGCTTGAATGAGTGCTTCTTGTTGATAGTATTCCTTCGATCTGTTAAGGTTCTCAACCCTTACCTAAGGGAGTTTTCTCCCACTAGCTCTAGTTTATGATCCTATGACAAGAAGAAAAAGTCTAGTTCATTTTAATTTTAAGCGCTCATTTTAGTTGGTTGTTATTTAAGAAAAGGGAAGCGGAAGTGCAACTGATGATGTTTTTACGCAAAATAAATCAAAAGAAAACCTAGGCTACATGAGAATGAAAAACTTATTTTTATTCAATGAAAGAGATTTCTACAAGGCTCCTACAATAAATCTAATAGATCAGAAAACTCGTTTTCTTTTTTTTCTAAGCACTCACACATTCAAAACCTACCAAAAAAGAATAAATGTTGTCTAAAATGCATCTACCGTAATGCACACTAGAATGTATAAATGAAAGATTCAAGGAAGGATCAAAGATGAACAAATGTGATCACAAAAGCAATGGTAAATTCAAAAAAAAGCACTCCTAAAAGCAAAAAGACCATTAACATTTAAAACAAGAATTCACACATTTTCCAAAAACTCAAAAGACATACAAAGTCAAAAAACAAAAGAAAAGAAACACAAAGAAATTTTTTTTCTTTTTCTTTTAAATATTTAAAGAACCAAAAAAGTTTAGAAAGGGGAAAAAAGCAACAATTTCAAGACCAAAAACATGAAAAAGACTCAAATCCAACTAGTCACAAAAGATCGCAAAGATAAAAGACTAGAGAAAAATAAAAAACTTATTCACTTCAAATGATTTGGCCAGAAATATACAAAGGACTCCGAAAATAGAAAGATTCTAGAGAACTGAAATCTCTCATTCATCCAAGAATCACAAACCCTTTTCGAAAAAAAGGAATAGAAAGAAAAAAGAAGCCAACTTTTAGGTTGCAAAAGAAGCAAATCAAAGACTAGTTATCAGCAAGAAATGAGACCTATTCGAGAAGCACAAAGCAACTAGACACTTCACAAACAAGATATGGAACCCAGGTTTAAACACAAAAAGACTTAAATACTACAAACCCTAGGTTGACATAAGCATTTCTCAAACAAGATGAAAGACACCAACAACAGTACAAATCAAGGTGGTTCTAAGTTCCATAAACATCAAAAAATCATAAAGAAACTTGGTCAAGACCTTGGCAAAAGCCAGAAGTGAAAAAATTAGTTTTTCATATCTATACATGATTGTGTAAATACAGTCGCACGTGTATACACGATTGTGTCTGAAGAAACACATGTATACACAATTTTCTTTGGAATAAACTACATATATACGTGATTGTTTATAAGAAGAAGCATGTATGAATGGAAAACTATGGAAAAAATAAAAAGAAATCCCATATATAAAAGATTAGGATGAATGACCAAATTACTTAAGACTCAAGAAGGCTAGAAAAAACCAAGAAACAACAAATTAAACCCATATCAAAGAAAAACAACCCTTCTAGGAAATACTTGATGGTATTCCCCAACGAAGTCACCAATTTTGTCTAGCATACGGGTAATCCTCTCTGGCCACAACCTGTTGCTCCCACCAGTGGAAGAACTCGTTGTCAAAGGCCGCCTCAGTGACTTCATCCCAGCCAAGTCGCTTGATAAGATCTTCCCATATGGCCATCCTTGTTTTTCTAGGATGGTTGATGGTAGATGTTACTTTGGGTTGTAGCACATGAATCCACTCAAAGAAAAATGAGCATAGGATGATGCCATAGTTGAAGTTCTTTGTCTTCCCCTGTCTCACTAATGTCAGTTGTTTCTTCATGTTAACTAGGAGCATTGTGCACCAATCATATACTACTAGTTTTAGTAATTCTCCTACTAAGAACATAGCTGGCCTTGAGGCCTGATGCAATGAAGATGAACCCGTTATCCTAGAAATGGTGAAAAGGATTATCTTAATAAGAAATTTTGTGATTTTTTATCAGGACTTGTGAACCGAATTTGTTAGTGTAACAACCCTGGTCAAAAATCCATGTAATAAAAGATAATAAAGGAAAAAAATAACCACAGTCATGAGACATGTATTCCAAGATGAATTTTGGGAAAAACATCCTAGTGTGGGTGTTCATTTGGTTTATTATGGCTATGTAAATAGGAAAAGGCAATGGCAAAGGCTTTGGAAAGGAAAAGTGGCATTTATTGGCATTTATTTATGAAATCAATGGAAAATAGGAGGAAAGGAAGGTGAAAGGTCACAGGTTGCATGTGAGGATGAAAATGAAGGAAAATAATGGAAAATGAAGAAATTATAGGCTTCATTAATAAAAAGGCTTCTGAGGATCAGTTCACAGACTTTTGTTAGTTCATTTTAGGAGCTCTCATTCTATTCTCTCTTTATCTCATACTCTTGGATACCTAGATTTTTCTGAGGACTCTTGGGGGAGTGTGGCATACTTGGTATTTGGAGCAAGAAGGCAAAGGAAAGGCAGGAAAGTGCAAGAGGACATCAGGATCAACAGCTACATTGGGTTTCGCTTATAGGTACTAAGTTACATGTATGATTTCCTTACTAGCCTTTGGCATACATGGCATATGCATGTGGTTTCTTGGTCATGATCTATCATTAGTATGGAGGATTTCCTAGATTCATAATGGTTTTTCCTAGCCTTTCCATTTCCTAAATAGCCATGGTGTCGTGGGAATCTTTCCTTTTTTTTCTAGTTGTTTCTCATGTTCCTTTAGTTGTGGGTTGAGTTATTAGTTCTTGGAGCCTTGGTTGGACAAACAATCTGGAGCCCTGTAAAAGCTTGGGTTATGTTATTACTCCTGGAGCCTTGTTTGGACAAATGCTCTAGAGCCCTTGGTGGGTTGAGTTACTAGTCCTAGAGCCTTGGTTGGACAAACACTCTGGAACCCAACAACAATTGTTGGTTGAGTTACTAGTCCTGGAGCCTTGGTTGGAACAAATGCTCTGGAGCCCTGGAGAGCTTGGGTAAAGACCAATCTGGTGATGGTTAGTGTTTTTCGACCATGTGGTGGAATCATTGGTTGAGGGTTGAGGTGGTTAGGCCTTTGGAAGCCCTAGTTTGGTTTTGATGGATTTCTTCTATGAGATCCCACATTCATGCTTGGAATATGGCATAGGGGTAATTGGTTGAAGATAGATTTGGTTCAGCCAATCTATGGTTACGTGGAACTTAGAAGTCCCCAACCTAGTTGGCCTTTGCATTCATTATTAAGAGGTCCTTATACTTGGTATTCTATGGGTAAATATACTTGCTTATATCTGGTTTATATGGTTGTTATATCCTTGATATTTCTGTTGATTATATGTTGGTTATGAGTGAGTTTTATGAAAGTGATAATGTATGGATCTCATCATGTCTTGGTTAATCATTGAATGTACAATGAATATATGGCTTAATATATGGTAATCTATTTATTGTGACGAGGCATCAATTCTTCTTATTGATTGTCAAATAAGTATGAGACCCATTTTCTTAGATCTGTTGTTCAAACCTGTATAATGCATATTTGTGACATGTTTGACAAAATGTGTGTCATGGCTAGTAGGGGTATAGTCAAATCATTGTTCAATTATTTACATATGTATCATTGTTTCTATGCTATTTTCATTTCTAGAAGTTTCATGGAGTTCTAGGAAGTGGCCTAAGTCATGGCCCTAAAAAAGTGGCACAGTATTCGAAGTCACTGGCACTGAACTACCTAGAAAAGTTTGCATTTGCATGCATGCCTTGTTGTGGGAGCGACTGGAGGTTCCCAGTCACATGCATGCCCATGTTAATGGATCGAGTGAGGCTTTAATGTAGTAAAATGTCAGTTTTTCTAAGGGGCCAGTCACCTGGATCAGATGGATGGCTCATGAGGGTTTTGTTGTAGGTGTAGAAGGTCAGGTTATCTGTGTTCCATTGCTTACACTTACTACTCTGATACATAGGGATTTGAATCATGTCATAGTAACTCTTCATCACATGTTTACCCTAGTTTGCCGGTTAGTTGGGTAGATCTGGGAGGAGGGTGTTACAGAGTGGTATCAGAGCATGATTTTCTTCTCCTTGGTTGATGCCTAGTTTCTGTTTCCCTTGGATGAAGGTGTTGTCATATGTAGGTGTGAGTTACATATAGTTCCTTGTGTTGATGGTCTATGTTCCCTTTGTGTATGCATAACATTGGTCATTATTGTAGTGGTGTCGCCATGTGAAATTCAATGGTTTCGTTGCTAAATGTATTTGTTGTGAGTGTATGTCGATCATGCATCTGTTATGTCTATAAATGTCTATATGTTGTTATGCATATATTGGCTGGATGATGGTTGAAGTCATGATATGTGGTCAGCATATTCATGCATTGATAACTGGATAATGGCTAAGACATGCTTATATGTTGATCTAATTATGTTTATATATATATGTATTGTGATAATTTGGTCGATCTTGCAAACGAGACATCCTCCCTGAACTATACTAAGTTATGTTGTTTTGTTTATGATTTGGTTTAGCGTACATAATATATCTTATAGGAAGAAGAGATCAAAGATGACTAGCAAGATGGTAAACTACATAGATTATCCCTAAGAGTCATATGAGTAGCGTGGTGTTGGGCACTCTTTTGACTTAGCAGACACATTGAGGAGTTTGAAGGAAGAAATAATGATTTGCAAAGCAGATAATGACATAATCATGCAGGAACAGAAGAAACAAGCAGAATTCAATGTAGTAATTCTTTAGAGTCTGCCATAATTGCAGAGGTAGGGATCAGCTATGGATAGAAGAATGGGACTAATGGGGCATATAGTGGGATATCTCGCAATGATAACAGGTTAGATAGATATGACATGATTAGGGATGGTAGGTTCTTGGATACACCAGATAGGAGAGGTGATCTAGTTTTGGTTCTGACAGGTATCATGGTCATCATAGTTGTCATCCTAATAGGAAGAGTGATAGGGGATATTTTCTGGATGAGTTCAAGAAAGAAAAGCCACCTACATTTGATGGGGAAATGAAGAAATCAGAGGACGTAGAAGCATGGTTACTTGGAATGAATATTTTTTCTAGGATACATGATTACTCAGAGAACATGAAGGCCAAAATAGCTACATTCAATCTTAAAGGTAAAACAGATATCTGGTGGGAAGATGTAAGAACGTCAGAGATATTTATGAGGAGGAGTTTACTTGGAGTTAATTCGTGAGACTATTTAGGGAGAAGTACCTATCGAAGAGGTACTATGACAATAGGGAAAAAGAGTTTTATGAGCTAAAGATGTGATCTGTGACTGATGAGGAGTACACTAGCAGATTTCTGGAGTTCTTGAGGTATGTGCATTAACTCAAGGAGGAGAAGGCCAAGATTCAAAGAGTCATCAGCGGCTTTCTGATAGAATTTAAGTATAGGATTGACTTTGATGAGCCTATATCATTAGAGGAGGCCATCTAGAAGCTAAAGAATTATTACAAGCAATCAAAGCATAGATATGAGACTAAAAGATTAGAAAGGTAATAATAAGAATAAATGGAAATGGGACAAGAAACGGGAAAGGCCTCAGGAAACAAGTAACAAAGAGAATGCATCACTGTATAATAAGTTCATTGCATCTAAAAAAGGGAAGGAATTTTAGTCTGAACAGAACAAGGGTGATAATGGGAAGCTCGTGCGATGTTGGATTTTTGGCAAAGATCATCATCAGATAGATTTTCCATAGCATTAGGGTGGTAGACCGCAGATTTACAGTGCCCAAGAGGTGCAGATGGTTGGGGATGTTGGAAAGAGTGTTCCTAGGATCTATTCAGTGTTGGATAACAGGTAGGGAGATCACCATGTGTCTATTATCGAGATGGATGGTAAGATTTGTGATCAAGTTGTTTCTATTTTGATTGACCCTAGACTAATTATAGTTATGTTAATCGTGACCTGGTGGATAAGTGTGATTTGAATAAAGAAGTGCATGCAGAGTCTTGGTTAGTGATGTTGGATACAGATACAAAGAAGTGAGTTTCTCATTGGGTAAGAGCTTGTGCATTTGAATTGAATGGTATGCCTACATTAGCACATTTCAATGTATTTCCGTTGGGATCATATAGTATGATTTTGGGTATGGACTAGTTATATCTTCACAGGACCAAGGTGGATTGTTATGACAAATCCATTGAGTGCTTGGGTGATAATGGAGAACAAAGAGTCTTGTAGGGTAAGAAGAAAGAAACATCATTTAGAATGATAAAAAGTATGCAAGCGAAGTGTAGTCGTAGGAAAGGGCATGTGTTATTTGTAATTCATATTTCTAGTGTCAAAGGTAAGGAAGTTAAGGATGTAGATGTTTTGAGCAGGTACCCAGTTTTACAGTAGTTTCAGGATGTGTTTCCAACAGAGATTTTAGAGTTGATGCCTCACAAGGAAGTGTATTTTTCTACTCAGCCAGTACCAGGGGAAACACCAGCATCAAAGGCACCATACAGGATGAGCACTCTAGAGTTGGTAGAGGTGAAGTTGCAGTTGAAGGAAATTATCGACAAGGGATACATTAGGCCAAGTGTATCACCATGGGGTGCACCGATATTGTTTGTGAAGAAGAAAGATGGTACTCTCAAGTTGGGCATTGCTTAAAGGTAGTTGAAAAATGTGACCATCAAGAACAGGTATCCATTGTCAAGGATTGATGATTTGTTCGATCAGTTGAAGGGAGAATTAGTGTTCTCGAAGATTGATCGGAGATCCGGATATCATCAGGTGTGCATTAAAGAAGATGACATTCACAAGACATCTTTCCAGAACAGGTACAAACATTATGATTTTGTTGTAGTTCCATTTGGTTTGACTAATGCTCCAGCTATTTTTATGTGTTTTATGAATAGTGTGTTTCATCCTTATCTAGACAAGCTTGTCATTATATTCATTGATGATATATTATTATATTCTAAAAATGAATAAGAGCATGCCGAAAACATAGCAGAAATATTGAGATTGCTAAGAGAACATCAGTTGAATGCCAAGCTTAGAAAATGCAGTTTCTTTCAACAAAAGTACATTACTTGCGACATGTGGTTTCCAAGGAAGGCATAGTGGTAGATCCATAGAAGATAAGGGCTATCATGGAGTGAGAATCTCCTAGGAATGTGGACGAGGTAAGGTCCTTTATGGGGTTAGTAGGGTATTACAGGATGTTCATTGGGAACTTCTCACAGATTGCATATCCCATCACATCATTGCAAAGGAAAGGTAAGAAGTTTGAATGGACGAAGGAATGTGTAGCAAGTTTTGAGCAGTTGAAACAATTGCAAATCTGGACAAAGAATTTGTGGTATGCATAGATGCTTGTAAAAGTGGACTTGGTGGAGTTATTATGCAGGAGGGATGGGTAGTCTGATATGAATCATGAAAATGGAATGAGCACAAGTAGAATTATCTGAAACATGATCTTTAGTTGGCGGCGGCCATCCATGCATTGAAGATGTGGAGGCATTGTCTTCTTAGTAGGAGGTTTCTATTGATGAGCAATCACACTGGATTGAGGTATCTATTTTACCAACTGAATCTGAATGCTAGGCAAGCTAGATGGTTGGCCACAATCATTGAGTTTGACTTTGAGATCAAGTACATTAAAGGTAAAGAGAACGAGGTTGCAGATGCTCTTAGTAGGCAGATATAGGTAAACCGCATAGCAATTGTGATTTCTTATGGGACATATATATATGCTTGGATCTTATAGGTAGGTCAACAAGATAACATGTACATGGAGCTCAGGAATAGTTTACAGTAGAGTATAGGTACAGGCATAGGTACAGGTGCAAGTATAGGTATAGGTGTAGGTACAAGTGCATAGGATGTGGAATATCGTCTCACAACAGAGGGCTTGATTATATTTAGGGATAGGATATATGTGTCAAATGACACCAAGATCAAGAATTTTATCTTGGGAGAGTTTCATGTGAAACCATATTCAAGTCACCCAGGATATCAGAAGACATTGATAGCGGTGAAGAAGTTCTACTACTTGCTGAACTTGAATAAAGAAGTGGCAAATTTCATGGTGAGATTCTTGCATTGTCAACGGGTAAAGGCAGAGTGTAACAATCCAAGTGGGTTACTTCAACCTATTGTAATTCCAGATTGGAAATGGGAGGTCATTTTCATGGACTTCATCATAGGTTTTCCGAGGACATCTAGACAGCATGACTCGATTATGGTTGTGGTTGATAGGTTGACAAAGGTAGCGCTTTTCATTCGAGTGAAGTCTACTTATTCAGCCAAAGATGTAGCACAGGTTTTCATCAGGGATGTGGTGAGGTTGCATGGTGTTCCAAATAATATCGTGTCAGACAGGGGTGCTAAGTTTACTTCTAGGTTTTGGAAAGATATATTTATAGGTTTGGGTACAAAGTTGGCCTTCAGTACAACTTATCATCCACAAAAAGATGGACTGACAGAGAAGGTCAATAGGATATTGGAGGATATGTTGAGGATGTATGTGATGCATCAACAGTGAAAGTGGGAAGAGTATCTTCCACTGGTAGAGCTCACTTACAACAATGGGTATCAAGAGTCTTTGAGGACGAGTTTGTTGCAGGTACTCTATGGTCGGAGTTGTAATACTCCTATTAGTTGGAGTGATCCAGTTAACATGGTATTGATAGGATTGAATGTGTTAGAAGAGATGGAACAAGAAATGTAGGTAATCAAGAATAATCTAAAGGCAGCATAGGATAGACAAAAAATGTATGAAGATTGTAACATGTTTTTCAAGTAGTTTCGGGTTGGGGAATAGGTGTACTTGTGTATCAAGCCCAGGAAGAGCTCCTTGAGGATTGGATCATGTGCCAAGTTGGCACCTCGGTTTTGTGAACCTTTCAAGATTCTTGAAAGGATTGGACCAATAGCCTATTGAATTTCACTGCGTCCGACATTGAAATTCAATGATGTTTTCCATGTGTCATTACTTAAGAAGTATGTTAAATATGTTGATTATGTGATTGATTGGTCTGTATTGCAGGTGGAGCCAGAAGGAGAATTCCAGCCGGAACCTCAGTGCATTTTATAGAGAAATATGCTCATGCTCCAGAATCAAGCAATTGAGCAGGTTAAAGTGCAGTGGAAGCACTTTGGGCCCAATGAAGCTACATGGGAGATGGAAGATCAAATTTGGGCTATGTATCCTTCTCTATTCGTTGGTTGAGCAAATTTTTGCTATATGTTTTGGTATATGTGTTGGTGTGATGTTTTGGTTTATGTACATATGGATGTAAATATTGCCATGAGTTGTGTTATAAAGCTCCAATAAGTCATATGGTTGTTGTGTCATTATGGTTGTCATGTTGTTATGTTGTCATGTTGGTTTGCTTCTCAGCAAGTTGATCATTGTAAATACTACAACAAGCTAAGTTATAAAGCTCCATGGGAAGTATATTTTTCTTTCAGCAGTCTTGGTGTTTGTAGGTGTCACTGAACACTGAGGATGGTGTTTCCCCAAAGGGGAGGGTTCTGTAATGGACCTAGTAAAAGATCCATGTAATAAAATTTAATAAATGAAAAATAATAACCATGGTCATGGGACACATATTCCAAGCTAAATGTTGGGAAAACAATCCTAGTGTGGGTTTTCATTTGGTTTATTATGGATATGGAAATTAGCAAAGGCTTTGGAAAGGCAAAGTGGAATTTATTGGCATTTATTTATGAAAATAATGGAAAATAGGAGAAAAGGAACGTGAAAGGTCACTGGTAGCATGCGAGGAGGAAAATGAAGGAAAATGATGGAAAATGAAGAAATTAGAGGCCTCATTAATAAAAAGGCTTATGAGGATCAGTTCACAGACTTTTGTCAATTCAATTTTAGAGCTCTCATTATTTTCTCTCTCTATCTCATACTCTTGGATAATTAAAGTTTTCTTGGAGCACACTTGGAGGAGTGTGGCATACTTGGGATTTGGAGCAAGAAGGAAAATGAAAAGAAGGAAAGCATAAGATGACATCATGATCATTATCTACCACAATTTTTTCTTATAGGTATCGAGTTGCATGCATGGTTTCCTTACTAGTTTTGGAATGCATGAGCTATGCATGTGGTTTCTTGGTCATGATCCATCATTCACATGGAGGATTGCCTAGGTTGATAGTGATTTTTCCTAGCCTTGCCATTTCATGGATAGCCATGGTGTTGTGGGAGTCTTTCCCTCTTTTTTTTGGTTGGTTCTCATATTCCTTTGACTGTGGGTTTAGTTATTAGTTCTTGGATCCTTGGTTGGAAAAACTCTTTGGAGCCCTGTAATAGCTTGGGTTGAGTTATTAGTCCTAAATATTTGGTTGGAAAAACACTTTGGATCCCTTGGTGGGTTGAGTTACTAGTCTTGTAGCCTTGGTTGGACAAACTCTCTGGAGCCCAGTAATGTTTGTGGGTTGAGTTACTAGTCTTGGAGCCTTGGTTAGAACAAATGCTCTAAAGCCCTAGACAGATTAGGTAGAGAACAATCTGGTGATGGTTAGTGATGTCTGACCATGAGGTGTAACCACTGGTTGAGGGTTGAGGTGGTTTTGCCTATGGAAGCCTTGTTTTGGTTTCCATGGATTTTTTCTATGAAATCCCACATTCATGCTTGGAATATGGCACGGGGGTGATTAGGTGAAGAGAGATTTGGTTAAGCCAATCTTTGGTTAGGTGGAACCTGGAAGTCATGAACCCTGTTGGTCGTTGCATTCATTATTAAGAGGTCCTTCTACTTGGTATTCTATGTGTAAATATAATTTTTATATGTTTTTTATATTATTGTTACATCCTTGATATTTTTGTGGATTATATGTTGGTTTTGAGTGAGCTTTATGACAATGATAATTTATGACTCTCATCATGTTTTGGTTAATCACTGAATGTATAATGAATGTATGGCTTAGTAGATGGTAAATCATTTATTGTGATGGGGCATCAATGCTTATTAGTGATTCTCAAAAAGTATGAGACGCCTATGTTTAGATCTGTTGTTCAAACCTGTAGAATACATATTTTTGACATGTTTGATGAAATTTCTGTCATGGCTAGTGGGGCCCATTCAAGTCCTTGTTTAAGTATTTGCATATGTATCATTGTTTCAATGTTATTTTTCATTTCTGGAAGTTTCAAGGAGTTCTGGGGAGTGGCCTGAGTCTTGGCCTTGAAAAATTAGCACAGAATCCGAAGTCCCTGGCATAGAACTACCTAGAAAAGTCCCCGGTCACATGCATGCCTTGTTGTGGGAGCGACTGGACGGTTCCAGTCGCATGCATGCCCATGTCAAGGGAGCGACTGAGGCTTTAAGGCAAAAAACTATTAGTTTTTATGGGGGATAGTCACCTTGATGAGATGGATGGCTCCTGGGGGTTCTGTTGTAGGTGTAGAAGGTCAAGTTGCCTATGTTCCATTGGTTCCACTTCCTTAACCGATACATAGGGATTTGAATCATATCATAGTAACTCTTTGTCACATGTTTATCCCAGTTGGTCAGTTACTTGGGTAGATGTGGGAGGAGGGTGTTACAGTTAGTCCCTAGTGCACAATACACATCAATTTAATCAACAACATTAAGTGTTCCACAAGCCTTCCCCTTTAGATATACTACTTCTCCCCTTTGGGAGAGTCCTCTAATGAATTAGATATCTTTTACCTCAATTTGTAAAGACATTTGATCTATGGTGAATTTCTCTTACTCCGGGTCTCAATAATGAATCAACATTTCCAATAATCAAGTTTGAGCTCTCATATTGGGTAACATGAAGAATTTGAGAAATCCACAATTTTTCAATGGATCCAACTATTCTTATCTTCTAAAACCTCATTATCAACATCACAGTGCTCTCGTTCCCTCCAAATGATCAACATCCTGAAAAATTGAGATATTTCATCCATTAGAATTTCTTTTTTAAAATTTACTCTGTGTATAAGCGCCTTATGTAAGAGAGTCGTGTATATACACAACTTTCCCTTCAATAACTTGTGTATAGGGCTTTCTATATGCGACTTTAAAAGCCTAGACCTGCGTACACATTGAGAAATTTTGAAAATTAAAAAATTCTCTCAAAATTTCAATCTAACCTATGAAATTTTTGATCAAATGGATGAGCTTAAAGTCATGAATTACCTGGAGTTCATGTTTTTCGGGTTCGTTGGTGGAATTGGCCGGATCAATTCGCCAAAATTTGCTCCAAAAGGCCTCTTCTCAACACTTGGATGGTGAAATGAAATTGGGTGAGTCCAAAACTCTATTTTATAGTCATAATTTAAAACCCACTTTCCCAAAGCTCATTTTTTAAATTTATTATTATATTTTATTAACTTTTGACCTTTGCTTGAAGTGTTGGGAAAGTTCATTTTCAGGGTGCTGAAGACTTTTTATCACTTATTGATATAATTTCTCTTACTTTTACTCGTGGCAGGTATTTTATTCTAAACTAACATATAAGTTAAGACATATCACTTTTCTGTTGCATTATTCATCTTGACCTCATACTGCGATATTTAGCCACAGAGTCGACCCCATTATGTTGCGATTTTTTAACCTCTCATATTTTCCATCTTATAAAATCGTAACATAGTGGTATATCCTTTCCTTCCATGGGATTCCTAGTTAGAACCTCGCCAACATATGTTTCCCATGCTACAAGTATTGAGTAGGCTCGAGAGTCCTCTTTAGTCCCACCATGACTTTACGTTGAAGCCTCATTCTTCTTCTTCTACGCTATTATTCTGGATTTATACCATAGAGGGTCCCATGTGTTCAGTTGTACTATTGAATTTCATATTGACAACTTGCACCCTATTTGGACTTAAGCCGACTTCATTTGGACTTGTGTATAAGCCACTTTTGACCATGACTTTTATATAAGCTCAAACCATGCGTTCATTAGCGTTTACGACTTGGCACCCTTTTCCGTGGAGGGAACATCCCCTCAGTGGCAATGACTAGCATCCACCACCTTGCATTGAGCATAGGAATGTTCCAGTCCTAGGAACTAGTGCCCTTTTTCTAGACACTCATTCTCTCCATTTTATTATAGGAATTCTTTTATTCTTTTTCAAGCTTTAAATACGAAAAAGACAAAAAAAATATTCCAAAAAATGAGCGAGAACGAGACAGTTTCTTCACTATTTGATGGCAGCAAGAGTCAATCGTGTCACCCTTGAACAAATCACTTAAAATGAGTCTTTCCTCCATTGGGATGGGACTTAGTTTGACTTTAGGGAATCCATAACCTTGTTCTTGAGTCAGTCCTCCACTGGTTGTTTATCTCTTCCAATCATATGGAGAGTTTGTTTATGCCCCCTACATTACAAACTTATAAAAAGTTATTTTATACTGCCATAAAGTCACATCAAGTCATGTTTTTATTCAAGGTAAGTTGTTTTCTTAGGTTGGGATGACCTAGGTTCGACCTTTTACTATGCACTAGAAAAACCCTCAATAATTGGCCCTTTCGGCAACGACCTACAAGTAGATCATAGTCTCACCCGAAGTGACTATGGGAGGATGTGGAACCAAGTTTCTGCAGCCTTGAGGGATGTGGAGATGTGGTATTTTTGTGTTTTCTGATACTTAACATTCATAAATTACTTTGCATTCATACATTACTTTGCCACATTACATTCATCACTTAAAACATATCATATACATCCATAAAACTTCACTGTACTGAAATAAAGTGCAACTATAATAAACTACTATTCTACAACAGATAATAAGAAAATAAACACATGAAGACAAAGGTTTTACCATGGTTCATCCCAATGTGGGACTACATCCACAAGAACTATTGCTTATAATAAAGAATTTGTACAACAAATAGTTATTGGCTTGCGCACTCAGCTGCAGGCAGTCCGTGCACTTAGCTGCGGAACCATGCATATGCGCACTCAACTGCAGAGCCTCACCTTCTTTCCCAAACCACAATTCACCAAGATACAAACATTCAATACATGATGTGATTCTTCAAGACTCTCTCCTTATTTATTATTCGTCCCTATATATACTATTACATCGATGGATATATCATCGCAATACCATCGCCCATATACTATGGACTCCCCTAATACAAGCTACTATGGTAAAAAGCCATTCATCATTTACAAAATTACATTATTTTAACAAAAAGGGAGGGGATTTGACCCGCTTTGAGGCCCATATACGACACAGTATATCTATTGCACGTTCCACTTTGGCACTCCACTACACAGTCCACTTCGCACTCTGTTGCATCCTTTACTTCACACTCCACTCCAAAAAAGGCGGATTCTTCATCAAAATCCAGGCCAAGTTGGGTTGCACCCAATAGGATCCCAACACTCACATGTGACTCATCCCAAGTCACTCAGCTGCTTTGCCTCTAATTTTTGCTACGATGTTGTTGTAGGCTTGGTTAAACTGTTGTAGAGTTTCTATCACCTGCTTGTCCTTGTTGCGTGCTTCCTCCAACAGTACCTCTGACACATGTTCTGCAGCCTTCTACACCAACACTATTTACCTTCGCTGAAGCTCCTAAAGCTTCTCATCCACTACCTATCATAATTGTATGTCCTCTTCCTACCAAGGCTGAGTCCTCTCTATCAAAATTTTCTCCTCCTTCTTCCTCTTCTCAATGTTATTATGGAAGAGCTTACTCATTTATTTTCACAAGCCTCTGTGAGATTGGTAAGGTCTTTGCAGATGCCTGAATCTCTTCTAACTTTTGTTGCTTCTGGTGCATTTCTTCCTGCAGTTTTTGTACATTTGGATCTTCCTGTAGCAAATTCCAAATTTTCAAAATTTATTCCAAGATTTTTCCACAGTCTTCCGTTGCTGCGGAAATGTTGGCCATTACAGTCTTTAGATCAGTCTCCCTTTGATCTCTCACTTCCTGCGGCATATTTAGTTGCATCTTCATTTGTAGCTCATTGATCTGCATTTCATATTTGAATTGCACTGCAATAATTTTATCCATGTACCCTTTCACTGCAAGGTCGATCTTCGCAACCTTGTCTTCTATTGGCTCTTCCTCTCGGACATCAAGGTCTAGAATCTCTTTACATGTGGCTTCGACCACCTCCTTGATATTCTAGTTTTCCTCTGCCATTTGATCCCTTTATTGGATCACCTGCTTGAGCTTCTGGAAAAGTGCATCTCACTCTTTTTCTACTTGAGTATTTAGGTGTGAAGTGTGTTGTTCGCACAGCTTCAGTTCTTCAATTATCTCCATGTGTAGCCTGTGTAGTCTTGGCAATGGTACCACTATGATGTTCATATTGACATGCTTCCATTCATTAGCCTGCTACTGCAATTCTGCAAAGTCGAACTATAGGGCTCCTATAGGTATCTGTGTTAACCTCGCTGCAAGCGTAGGCTATATCTAGCTTTTTACTCCAACCATTTCCTCTATATGCATTAGTTGTCATACTGTCTGTGCCAATACTTTCAATTCTGGGATCTGCTGTACGACACTGGTCAGAAGTACGTCATAGTGATCTTCTACTTTGTTTCAAGATTTTGTTGTTTCTTCCTGTATCATGTCCCTGATTTGATCTATGTCCCCTTCAGTAAGGACCATGAGATCCTTCGTCTTATCGGACTTCTGCTTCTTATTTTTCTCCGAGGCAACTTTGCCATCTGCCTTCCCTTTTTCTGTGACAACAGGGTCCGTCTCTATCTTTTTTAATTATATGTTCTACTCTTCTAGAGGATCCTGGTGACCCTCGTCATGTAGCTCTTCTTCCTCTGATTCATGCCCATCCTAATCCTTGTCCTTGTATTTTCCATTCGATTCTTTGTGCTGTGAGGTGTCCCCCTCTTCTTCTATCACACTATCTCCTTCTTCTGCCTCCAGTGTAGTCATCCATTTTGTGGTCCATTTCTGTACTAGTGATAACAAATCATCTTTTGTGAATAAGTATGGCAGGGCATGCCATCCCTTCTTTGTATCTTTGTGTGCTTGTATGTACACTCTATGAAAACCCACTTTAAACTTTTCAACAGTGATATATTTCTCATATAGGCTCGGCAATAGAAAAAGGCGCTAGTTCACTACCATATTCAAATCCATATGATACAATATAAAGAACATCTTGTTCTCCATTTCTCGTGACGGTTGGGTGGTAAACCATAGTGAGGCATATCACACGGCTTCATAGACATTTGATGCTACCAAGGGGAAATTTGAATCCTCTGGCTCTCTCCATGCTAACAGTGCAGTAATCAAAAGTAACCATGCATAATGGAATGTGACACCTTTCCCCTGGACTTCGCGGAAATCATCCATAAATTCTTTGCACAGGTATTTTGCATAGTTATATTGAGCCACATTGGCACACTGCATGGCTAAGGAAACCACTGACGTAGGAACTTCATTTTCCTTGCACTTTCTCATGATATTTCCAGCCAGTATGTGTGTTGCAAAGAAAACTTCCTAGTAACTGATTGAATTGATGTCATATCCCATATTTCCTTTTTCTAGCCCAAACTTCTTCTTCATATTGTCTACTATAGCATAGTCCTGATATTTTCCAACGAACTCCTCCACGGGGTTTCGCCCTTGGTATGGTAGTCTTGTGATCCTCTAGATCAACATTAGGTCTATGGGGATCTTAAATCCCATCCATAAGTATCCATCGTGCACCAACACGAGCAACTGATGCACACACATCGTGTTCCCTGGACTTCTGTAGAAGTGCGACACATTTAACATGTTTAGTAATCCTGATTGCACCTACCCATTTTCCCATTGTTGTGGTTCAAGCCTTGTTACTTTGTTATCTAGGTAAGGCACCTATTTCAAATATCAGTCTAGTGTGAATTGAGAATACTGTTTCCTATCATTAAAGTCATAATCTGTGAACTTCAACTACAATATTTTTCCAGGTAGTTCTCCAGTAAATGGTACTTTTTCTGGCATTAGGGGTGTGAAGGTGTTGAACTTTGCATCCTTCGAGTCTTTGATTGGTTTTTCATTAAGTTTCCTCGACGGAATGTATAATGGTAGAGGCAAAAAATCTGCGCCCTTTGTTTCCCTCTGCTATGCATTCTCTACTTCTTCCTCACTATATTTTACTTGCTTAGGTTGTTGTTGAGGTTTAACAGGTCTCTTATCCTATTTCTTCTTAGTTCTCTCTTCCTTGGTCGATTTCTTCCTCGATGACCTCTGCTATTTTTGTGCTAATGCTATTGTGGTTGATGCTACTGCGGGCGATGCTACTACGGGAAAAACTCATTGGCTACATCAGTGTAGCACATGTGTGGACTAGAACATCTAAGGGCATCACAGACCTAATATGACCTCAAACTTCCATGGCTCAAACAGCCGTAGTCCCTCTAAGAAGTTGGCCCAGGTTCGATCTTTTACTACACACCAAAAAAACCCTCAATCACTGGCCCTTTCATCAATGACCTGCAAGTAGATCGCAGCCTCACCCGAAGTGACTATCAAAGGATACAAAACTAGGGTTTTGTAGCCTTGAGTTATGTGTAGATGTGGTATTTTTGTGTCTTTTGATACTTAACATTCATAAATTACTTCACATTCATACATTACTTTGCCACATTACATTCATCACTTAAAACATATCATATATATCCATAAACCTTCATTGTACTGAAGTAAAGTGCAACTGCAATAAACTGCTATGCTACAATAGATTATAAGTAAATAAACACATGAAGACACATATTTTACCGTGGTTCATCCCAACACGGGACTGTGTCCACAAGAATTGTTTCTTGTAATAGAGAATTTGTGGAACAAACAGTTCTTTGCTTACGCACTCAGCTACAAGCAGTCTGTGCACTCAACTGCAGACTCAAGCCTCTTCGCACTCAACTGCAAAGCCTCACCTTCTTACCCAAACCACAATTCACCAAGTTACAACCATTCAATACATGATGTGATTCTTCAAGACTCTCTCTTTTATTTATTATTCATCCCTATATATACTATTACAGAGAGGGATATATCATCGCAATACCATGGTCCATATACTATGGACTCCCCTAATATAAGCTACTATGGTAAAAAACCATTCATCATTTACAAAATTACATTATTTTAACAAAAATGGAGGGGCTTTGACCTGCTCAAAATCCCATATACCATGTGGTATATCTACTGCGCAGTACACTTTAGTGCTCCACTGTGTGGTCCACTTCAGGCTCCACTGCATCCTTTACTTTTCACTCTTATCCACAAAGTGTGGAGTCTTTATTAAAATCTAGGCCAAGTTGGGCTGCACCCAATAGAAGTAAACATGTTTTCGTCCATTATACAGTGTCTCTTGATTCATTTATTGTTAGAAAATTATATATTATAGAGCAATGGAACACAAAAAATATTGCATAAACATAAACACAGAAAACGCATAAAACAAGAGAGACACGGATATACGTGGTTTGCTTAGTTTGGGATACATCCATGGAGAAATAACTAGTCCTTCCTTTATAGTATCTATAAAAATGAAGAGATATAACCTACAACAGTTCCGTTGTAATTCCCTCTTCACTCTCACACAATCTCCTCTCTCGTTCTCGCTCAGAATACACATATATAGCCGAAATACAATTCCCTCATAGATAGCCAGGGGTTTCCTTCTAGGGAAAAAAACTTAAATTAAACATAACTTCTATTGTCAGATCATCCGCCTAATGAACGACCCAGATTAACTACGAAATTACAATATTTTACAAGGAAATTTTACACATATTTTTAGCTTCAGGGGTGGGGGTGGGGAATCTAAAAATCATCTTCGCCCCCACCTGAACCCCCCTGGCAGTGAAAAATGGGGTCCAATGTAGTGATACATCTGAATAAAAAAGATAATCAATCTCCACACCCAACATTTTTGTCAGCCATACCTGGTCTATCAAGTTATTCTCGACATCACATCAACGACATGGTCCTTTACTCGTGTTGGTTAATAAGGTCCCCATTGACTTCTTACTGGTGGGTCTACTCTTATTGACTTCAACAAATTACTGTGAGAATAGATCGAGAGTCACACCCTACCCTATTTACACCATTGATAGGTGACCTTGTGCTCAACTTCAATGAGCATTTTGGGTCTTTGACTGAATGGTTTCCCTTGTGTTCGACGTCAGCTTACATTATTACACATTGGGATTTGTGTAGTACCTTGGTTTCCATTTGACCCTATTAGCGGATTCCTGACCTCTATGCCAACTTTCATTATTGGTTGGTTTAGAGGATTTCTATCGTGTGCTATATACATTTTTTGTAAGCTAGAAATGCACTTTGGAATGGTTACTTCATCTCTCTTCATCTGAGTTCTTCCAAATTATTGGCCTGTGGATTACACTTCCGTTGGTTTATGTGGGATGCTTTAATTCCCTCCTTCAATCAAATCATTTCCCATCAACTTCAACTAATTTCTCTTGGAACAAATTCTAGAGTTGTTTTTACAATACCTTAGGGTTTGCAGTCATCAGTGGCAGACTCCTTCGCTATTGACAGTAATAATACAAAAAAGTATCCTAATTCATATATTCTTTCACGTGTTTGACTTCAACACATCTATTCACGGTTGTTAGATTGTACTGGGGTACCTTGACACTCATTATCATTATTGGTGAGTTGTCTCGTGTTTGATAATGGTATACATCAATGACCAGTAATCAAACAATTTATAACATGGTCGACTTTAGCTCATTTATTCTCATAGTGTAGAAATTTACCATGTGCAGTCAGTGAAGACCTTGGGTTGTGTCAGCATCTTGGCTCACTTGAAATCTCCTTTAGTTTTTTTTCTAGTGACACCTCTCAGCTTTATATGTTACAGTCTTTAACAGTAGCATCTTATATGTTGGCAATTGAGTTTATGTAGTACCACTGTCCCACTTGTATGACTTGGCAATTTTATGAGGATCAGTTATGCACCATCATTGATTAGACATTCTTCTATATGTGATATTGAGACATAGCTCTGTTGTGTTCCCTTGTGGCTATGATATGATGATCAACTATGTATTCTTCAGTTCCATATGTACACTTATGTATACATTCTAGATCCGCTTTATACTTCAAGAACAGACATTCTTTACTACTTCTGAGCATGGGTATGCCCTTCTCAGACATGAGTTTTCTTTCTAACTCCTTCCATGGGTATTTGATGGGCTAGAACCTGGTGATCTCCTCTCGGATTTTTGGATGACTCCTCTCTCTATACTTAATATATTTCGGCCATCATGTTCCCCTTCTGACCTCATACATTAGGGGGAATCTGTTATAGCATCATTCAACACTCCTGTAGACCTGATGCTCTTTTATGGCCTTGGGTAGTCCCTTTTCCTATGAAAACTTGACTTTACATTAAAAACAATATCTCAAATTCCATACATGACTCTACCCATACTAAATTGCATACATATGTGGGTCCCATAACACTATACCCACGTATACCTTTTAAAATATGGAAAAATAAAATAAAATGCTCTTTTTTGGGTGGGGCTTAGGGGTTTTTCTGAGAGCCCACCTACAAGAGTGCATGGCTTAACTGAAATAACCAATTTGAGGTGGTATATATACACCCCTTTGGTAGGCCTAATTGATACAAGAAGAAGGATATCGACATTATAGTCGATTTCTCCCTGTTCAAGTCTAATTTTCTCATGCCTCCTACACTCCCAGTCTCTAGGAAATCCTGGTTTCCTTTACATATGTGCTCAGCATCCTTATCTAGCATCTATTTGCACTTGTTAGAGAGGTTGACTTCATGGATCGGGTTGGACGAATCCAGAGGAAGGCTTCGTCGGTGCCTTTGGCCTTGATTAGGTTGTATATTTCCTGTACTTAATGTTGTTAATCAATAAAGAAGCTCATGTTTGTTCCCAATATATGTTGTCATCTTATGAATGATGGTTTATATGTTTATATATGATGATATACCATATTATCATGTATGCACATTGAATTATCTATTATTTATATTCTTTTATGATTGATTTACAATTATGCACATCTTGGAGGACATAGAGGGTTTCGACCCTATGGGAACATCTTCAAACGTAGGACCCCCGGGTATGTCTCTAAATCCATGTTTGATCATTTGTATGTTTGGCATGCTTATTTGAGTGCTCTTTTTTTATTATCTTACACTACTCTATTGAGGCTTTCAACCCTTTCTTTAGGGGACTTTTCCCGCCTACATTGGGGAAGCTCTTGTACTGGTGAGTCCCAATTATGAGAAACCTTTTCAAATATTTTCTTTAGCATCACCAACTACTATTGCAGCTATGTTGTTGTAGAAAGATGAGGATAATAAAGAGCAACCTGTGGCATTCTTTAGTCAGGTGTTGAGGGATGCAGAGATGAAATATAAAATTATGGAGAAACAAGCATATTCTCTTGTCAAAGATTTGAATACTTTAAGGACATATATCTTGTAGTAAAAAATTACTGCATATGTACCTGATGCAGTTGTCAAGGTTGTTTTGACACAAGGAGATAGTGAAGGAAAAAGAGGAAATTGGATAGAAAAAGACAAGAGTATGATATCAACATAAAGCCAATTGAATTAATATAGCCGTAGGGTTTAGCCAAGATCTTATTAGAGGAAAACTATCAAGAAATGGGAATAAATTTGTTGGATGAGATTTCTAAACAAAATGTAGTAGGTAAGGAGGATCAGCCTAGTGAATAAGATAATAGAATTTCTTATAAATATAATTGTTCAAATTGGTACAAAAGTATTGTCCATTATCTATTATTTCTTAGTTCTCCAACAGATTTTGATAGAACAAAATATAAATCTCTATGAATGAAGGCCTACAAGTATGTTATCAATAATGGTTAGTTGTATTGGAAAGATCATGTTGGTGTATTATTTTTTTGTTTAACATAAGATGAATTCATGAGACTACAAATGAATATCATGGTTGTGCTTGTGGGGGGCATTATAGTTGGAAAGTTACAACACATAATATCCTGAAGGCTAGTTTTTACTAGCCTACCTTGTTTTATGATGTTTATAGGTTGGTGAAAGGTTGAAAATAATGTTAGATTTTATCTAAAAAGAAGAAGCTAGCTCCATTTCCATTGATTCCAGTTTTTGTGGAGGAACCTTTTAGATAGTGGGGATTGGATTTCATAGGAGAAATCCACCCACCTTCTAATGGATAATATAAATGGATTTTAACAGCTATCACTATTTTACAAAATGGGTGGAAGCCATTCCTACCTCAATTGTAACTGATTCAGTGGTCATCGAATTTCTTGAAGAAAATATTTTTGCTACATTTGGTTTTCCAAAGAAGATAGTGACTGATAATGCCCAAGTATTTAAGGCTACACAACATATCAATTTTTTCCATAAATATAGTGTTATACTTAGTCACTCTACCACCTATTATCCATAGGGAAATGGGTTGGCAAAGTCATCAAACAAGACTTTGCTGAGAATTTTAAAGAAAATTATTGTAGAGAATAAGAAAAAATGGGACTCTCAGCTTAACTCTTCTCTTTGGGGAAATATAGTCACAATAAAAAGATCCATCTGAAAATCACCATTTGAATTGGTATATGGTATCACAACATTGTTCCCTAGTCAATTGGTCATGGAAGTGGCTAAACTAATTTAGGATGGAAAGGTAGAACCTAATCCATTAGATAGGACGATAAATCAGCCGGTGGAACTAAATAAAAGCAAAGAATAGGTAATTCATAATTTGATTAATTATCAGGAAAAGATGAAATCTTTTTTTATAAGAGGGAAAAAGATAGATTATTTCAGCTTGGACATCTTGTCTTGAGATGGGGAGTCAGGAGAGAGGAAAAGGATAAGCATGGAAATTTTGATCCCTTATGGTTTGGGCCTTTCAAGGTAGCTGAATTTCAAGGTAACAACACTTTCCTTCTAGAAATATTGATGGTGAATTGTTGCAACTACCTGTGAATAGGTAGTATCTTAAAAGTTACTTCCAAGATTGAAGATCATTTACTTTTCATTGTATATAACAGTGATCCCATTGTAAGTATTCGGTGTGTTTATTTACTGCATTGTTTGATCCGCAATACAATCCATGCCCAAGGTGAAGGCACTAATCTGCAGTTCTTAGTGTTTTGTTTCAAAACACTATTCCCAAGTAGAGGTAGTGTTGTAGCCATTTTAATTTTTATTCTTAAAAAGAAACTTCAACAAAAAAATTGCAAAAGACGAAAAAGAAAGAATAGATATATATTTTTCAAAAAACAAAATAAAAGAAGAAGGAGAAAAACAGCATGAGAATGAGACTCTTTAAATTTGTGCCTTGTATATTTTAATGTATTTTTTATAAGCCTAATGTTGCAAGCCTAAATATTTGGGCTTTATCAAAAAATATTTTGGGAAGAGAGTGGTCCAACCCATGCAAACGTCAAGTGAAGGAAAATTTTATTAAGGAGCATGCAACTTTAAAAGTGTACCATCGTAGCAATAATCGATGTCGCGCTCAAACCAAGTATGACACCACAAAGCACAGAGGGTTTATGTTGGAGGGTGCCCCCGAGTAGTAGTTTTGAAAAGTCAACAGTTATGGTGATCGACAATTCTGATCAACCCGACATCACATAGAGGCAGAACCATTTACCACCCAAGGTGCCCTCGAAGGTGGTAAATAGTATCCGTCAATCCGATACAATGTCTGCAAGCGATCGTGAGCAAGTGAGCATGCATACAACCACGTCACCTCCACATCACCTTCATTCACTGCACCTCACCCTCTGTGTTCCCACGTGACCTGACATGTTGGCTGCCACGTCATCATTCAATACTTGTTTGTATATATTATCATAATTGCAGATTTTCTCGCTCTCCTATCTATAAAACTCCAATTTTTCTCATTCTGTCTATTTCATTTGCCACTTTTCACTCTAGTTGTTGCTCTCAAATATATTGACTTTGTCACTAATTACTCTCGATTTTACCAGGTATTTATCATTTTTAAACCACCTTGTGCTTTCAAAACAAAAATTTGAAAATCACTAAGAAAGCCTCTTTATCTGGTTTGTTAACGCATATACCCTTAATGGACATGGAAAGGTACATTTTGAATCCCATCTATCAGCTAAAATTAATAGAAGTACGTCAAAATGTCTTAGACAATCAGGTCAATTCAGATGTTTTCTCAAGGGTGGCCAAGTCTGGTTTATTCACTGCAATTATCCCTCAAACTTACTCATTCCCTAAGTTCATTAGTTGGACAACCTCATCCTTGTACCCATAGAAATTTTATGTAATTAACTCACTTGGTGAAAATATTTTGCAAGTGTCTTCCTTGTTAATTCAGAAGGCCCTAGATTTTCCCCAATCCGGAAATTACACCAAATTATCTTATAAAACCCTCTTTTATATGTATCAGAGTCTACCAACAGAAGACAAGACTGAGTTACACAATTTTGTTTTGCCTCCAAATGCAGTTCTTCCACCAGAGTCTACATAATTTCCCATACATCTTTTTCTGACAATGTATAGCCAATTTTGTATGTAATTATGGGAATTTTAGGAAGGGATGATACCCCAGTGGTTGATTATCAAGCCTTTGGGATTTTTCCATCTAGTAATGCAGCCTAATGTTGTGTTGGAAATTCCCACTTTTTAAGAACACTCCATTAACTTACAACTCCTCAATTTTGGTATTTCTAGGTGTTTTAGGTTCCCTTCATTGATGGTTACCTCTTCCTTTATGCTCATGTTGACCAATTCATGGGTTTAGGTTTGAAAATTATTGACATAAACACACAAACATAGACAATGATAAATTGAATTGATATATTCAGGTGTACAAAAAACAATGAGGGTTTCTCTTATTACAATGTTGCTTTCATGTCAACAGTATATAGAATAATCAATAATGCTACCACTCCAAGAATTTTTCCAGACGTACAGTCCCTATTATAGCTGAGTAAGGATTTGAAAGTTCAATATTAGTTCTATTTGAAGAATATATAGAGATAAGATTTTATGGTGCATAGGTCTCACCTTACAAACTTACCATATATGTGTCTATGAGGATTTTTGCATTGGAATTTATAAGGAAAAGTCTAAATGTGGATCAAGTCCACCTTGTCCCTGCCAGAAAGATATTCCTGTTCAAATTGCCAAGAAATGTAGGCCCATTTATTGTAAACAATAGATACGCAGCAAAAGAGATTGAAAAAAGATTGCAAGAGATGAATTTTCAGCAGGGGAAGAAGTGGCACTATTACCCACACCAGATTATATCAAAAAGTAGGTTAGAAATATCATGTGCCCCATATGTTTGAAAATTATGGTTTGGAGGAGATACAACCAAGTCTGGATGTGGAAACTCCTTTTCCTAGTGAAAAATGATTGAAAAGAAGTGTTGCAGACATTATAGATCTTGATAGAGACGATTCACATAGTAGCAAAAGGGAAAGAAATAAAGAAGGAGAGATAGAGTTCTCTCAATTTACAGAAAGGCCTTCAAGTGAGGTTGTTTTTCAGCTGTAGTTGGGAGGAATAAGGTGTGCACCTTCATCTCCCATTCCCAATGAGGAAGAGTAGTCTTTCTTGAATGTTTTGAAAGATACCTTTTAGCAAATTGAGGAAAAGAATGAGAAGATTAAGACAAATGTCATGGCTTAGTTGGAAGCACAATCTATTTCTCGATATCAAACCATGCTTCTCTTAACCATGGATTTGGAGAGGAACCAATTGAGATTTCTTTCACTCATCTTGTGTCCCAGTCAATTTCCTTTGATGTAGATTTCAAAATAGTTAATCTATTTGTTAACAAAAAGACATCCCACTTACAGATAAAATAAACATGCACAGGAAAACAAGGGAATTAATATATAATGATATCAGTAAAACTTCTCTGGCAACGAGTAAGGCATAGGATTTACTAGGAAAAGTGATAAATCAATTAAAGTTGGAAAATGCCAATTCCATAGCTCTTCATACTCAGAATGAAGAGCATAAGAAGTTGATAATAAATCTTGGAGTAAATCCAAAAGACAAAGCAATGGTCCAAGATTTAATTCAGGGTGCAGAGTCTGAGATTTGGTCTTTGAGGAGAAAACTGAAGTTACATGCAGCAGAACATGTACAACTTCTAGAATCATCCCATGTGGAAAAATAAAAATACATCCTAACACGTGAGTTGTTGAAGAGAAACAAATAAGTAGCATTTCTCAAGGAGATCAATGTATATTTGTAGTAGAAGATAGAGAAGCATGTATGTACAATTGTAGTACATCTTGATTCAAAAGACCCAACCGAGAAGCTTACTAGAGTCATGAAAAAGTTGAAATTTTCTGAAAGTGAATTGAAGAAACTGCACAGGGATCTGGATGCTTCAAAGGAGCAATTGAGATAGAGAGAAAAGTAGTTGAACATGGAAAAAGAAACTGCAAACCAAAATGAAACTAAGTACCAATCATCTTGTAATTAAATTAAGGAATTAAAAGAAACTATTCCCTAATCCAAGCAAGAGGAATCATATGGGGAGACATCATCCAATACATCAGGATTATCTAGGATCATATGGTGGTCATAGGTGAAGAAAAAGATATGATAAAATATTATGAAGCCATAATTTATATAAATAAGGATCAAGTACAGGAGGGAGCACAACAAGCAAATAAAATCATCGGCTACTTGAATACCAAGTCATCTCAACAACTGAAAGTAGTTGATATTGTTGACTGAACAACTGTGGTGATTGAGATAAACAAAATGGTTGAGAGAAATTTATACAGAAAACAAGAAGAGAGTAACCTTTAAGACGTCAAAGCATCAATAACTTATTTTAATTCTCACTTTGACAAGAGGATTAGAGCAGGGTTGCCTACATGTTGGGATCAACAAGGAAACCTCCTCTCTTGGGAATAGTATGAGACATTGTTGGTGGAAGCAAAGAGTAAGATCAATTCTTCCCATGAGAAGACAATAATCTTGAAGGGTGCTACAATTGTAAATTACTTGCAGAGAGATTTCCATTTCTCATGGTTAGTCAAAACCTTGTTCACTGACAAGCCCAGATATACCTCGTTAACCAACTTGAGGATGGCCTACAATAGGATGCTTCAGTGCCTAGTTTCCGATTTGACACTGTTGAGGAAGTGTCAAAGTGAATGTCTGAAAGGTAGAACCTAGAGCTTCATCAAGCGATCCTAGAGTCATAGTTGCACAAGAGTATCGAGTTTCCAAACAATTTATTTTAAAATATTTGGAATATGTTTCATTTTGCAATTTTTAAAAGTTAAAAGCAGTTTAGTCTTTTAAATGTTGTATGGGGACCGAATATTTAAAAGGTAGTTGTGGCAGTTGACAGTTTTCATAACTGCCTCTCAATGGAAAATTTTCTTTAAAAGAAGACTAAGGGACCAATTTTGGGGTTCTGATTTTTGGCCAAGAGACATAATTTTGTTGTGTAATGTATAAATTTTCTTGGATAAGTAAAAGAATTTCAAGACTATTCCGACTGTGTGTTGATTATGACATGTTTTCTCTCTCTGTGAGTCATTTATGTGTCATTCTTGTTTGGAAAATGTGTAATGAAGTTGTTGCTTCTTTTTAATTAAACAGATTTACTACTGATTTGAAAACAGTTGACATTACTTGAGGATTTTTATTAAAAGTAACCTTAAACTACGCTCCACATTTTCCATCATTTCATTTCTTGAAACTTTCATAATTTCTTCTAAGATTATGTGTAAAAGATTTTGTTCTTTCAGCCTTATACAATGAATCTTCTCCTTTGTATTCTTTCTTTTCATATTGTAATTTCAGTAAGCCATATTCATATATATATATATATATATATATATATATATATATATATATATATATATATATATATATATATAGATATATATATATATAGATATATATTGACCATCTTGGGAGGGTTTTGACCATCTTGGGAGGGTTTTGTCTTTATCCACGGGTATAAAATACATTACATTTTGAAGAAATATCTTTGAGAAACAATGTTTAGGATGATAAAAGAAAATATTTTTATTATTTTGGATAGATTTCCTAGGCACTGACCTCCTTTCAGCTAGAGGTTGTCCCTAGGGTTACAACAATTCCAATATGGAAACCTTACTTGTATCCTTTGTGAGAAAACTTAGATAAGCTAGGTGTTTGAACCCTATGGAAACCTTACTTGTATTCTTTGTGAGAAAACTTAGGTAAGCTAGGTGTTTGAACCTTATGAAAATCATATAGGTATTTATTTATTTATTTTCCAATTAGGTTTAGTTTAGGTCAAGGTTAATGTCAATGATGAATGGAAGAATGATTTTGCAAGGCTCAGTGAAGTTTAGACACCCCTTCAGATAATTTTTATCCCCATAAATGACTCTGACCCTTAATTTCTCCCATGAAATTTAAATAGCGTAAACATCCACATTATATTAAAGAAACAAATCATGTAATGAGCAAAATTCTAGTTATATTATCACTTTGATGAAAAAATAATAATAATTATTATTATTATAATATAATAATAATAATAATAAAATTTAAAATTAAATTATATATATATATATATAGATAACAAAATTAAAAATATAACGATTCATATAATTATTATTATGGATACATGGTCTATTTCAGTCAATTTTATGGTCATGAAGAGAATATTTAAAAAGTTAATAACATTCCAATACTAACCATGGATAACATTAATTTGAATATAACAATAATTACAAAAGTACAATTTATGGACGTTAGTCAGGACACCATTTGTCTAATCATTATCATAGTTCTAAAAAGTCCAAAATTTTGAAAAAACATTTCCTTAATAATTAAAGAGATTTTGTTTTGGAGGTATTTTAACGGGATCTTTTCCAAAATCTTTTAATAAATGAGCCACTAAAGGAATGGCACACACCCACACTTTTTGGGATTCCCTTATCATTCACCTTGTGATGTACTTTTGTTTTTTAAAAGTAAAACTTTTAAAGAAAGTGTTGTAACTTCAAGGAAGTGTACCTTAACGAAATAAATATCTATAACGTTCATAAAGGAAACACTATAACCCCACAAAGCACATTAATATTCTCTCCCTTTATTTGTCTGTCATAGGATAAGGTATATGCTATTATCCCTCCCTAGTTTACATGTCTCTCAAAGGATTAGGCATATGCTATTAGCCTTCACGAGTTTACATGAATTCATGATACTGTCTAGGTGGATGCATATGTATAATCTTAAGATACTTACTTGACACATTCATGAGACCATTAATATTATTTATAGTTAGAGCAACCAGCATTCAAGCATAGAGTAATCAATATTTTATATAAGTAATCAATATTTTATATATCAAGTATGTATGCCTAAATTCAATTTTATTTTTAATTCAATAATATCTTTTTTAATATGGAAAGTATTCAATATTTAGAGTAGGGGAGTTGGATAGTTATGTTGTAGTTTAATTTTTTATTTATTTTTATCAATTTTGTTTGAAATTTGATAAAGATTTGTTGGAATCATGATTTTGGGTTGTAAAATATGCGTAATTCAAATGTTCGGTTTTGAATTCATTTATACTTTCAAAAACACATTTTTGATAACAAAATATCATTATCTCACCAAAATTTGTATTATAAAATTCCAATGAGAAAAACCAACATGTAGAATAGTTAAATTGCATCGATATTTTACTCATATTATTTATATATCTATTTAATTGCATCAACTTTTATCCTATTAAAAGCCACGTATGTTGTATAATGGGAGTTATATATAGACACGCGCGTCATGACTCTGGTAATGAAACACTCAAATCAACTCAAATAAAAAATATGATAATTTGGATCATTTTAAAATTAACCAAAACTCTTGGGGGGAAGTTTCATGGACAGAGTTCCCCAAACATAAGTGGAACTACAACTACATAGTTTTAACTAGATTTAAAACCAAATTTACCCAAAAAATAATAATCTAAATGTTATCTCATGTTACGATAAATGCATTCATATATATATATATATGAACTTACATATTAAAAATAAAAATATGTGTCACCCTGATGGGGTGTTGGAAAGTGTGTTGGGAAGGGAGGGGAGTGGACTTGCCATGACGTCGTCACCCCAAGAATTAAAGTGAGGTATGGTATGGCTAGTTTTTCCCATGCAATCACACGCGCCAACGAGTAATGAGAATGCCAAGCATTAATTCAGAAACTTCTGAGGCCTCCTTGATTTCCTGGAATCACTAGGGGTGATTTGCATATATCTGGTGCCATCATTGTGTTACTAGGTTACTTGTGGGATTTTTCCTTTGTGGTACCCACACTTGTGGTTTAATAATTATGGAAGGTTCAGGTCCTCATGTTCTTCTCTTCTATCACCCACTCCATATCATTGGTTGGATTCTTTGCAATTTCCAAGTGGCTGCGGGGTTACATGCACTCAACTCATGCTTTTTTCGGTGGGAGGATCTACAGTAGAATTATTTTGGGATCTTTGGGAGCTTGTCTCCACCAAGTATGCTAGTATTACTTCTGATTTTAGCTTCTTACAGGTGGTTTTGTAGTTATAGTTTTGTTTCTCTAGTTTGTTTGGTCCAGGATTTTTTGGTGGAGGCACAACATGGTATCCGATGGAGAGGTGACCTAGCTCTCTTCCTTCCCATGAAGGACCTCCTATTACTTGGTCTTACTTATATCACTCCCCTGCAACTCTTATGGCCTCTAACATACTTACTACCCATGCCCCCGAAGTTCTCCACACTGCATCATGTGCACTAGCCTCACCTTGGTCTCCAAACGCTTAACCTCCTACTATCTCCTAGGGTTTTTCTAGCTTGGTTTTTTCTCCTCATTATCTTCATGCCTTGGAAACAAATGCAGTAAAGACGTGGATTGGGTAGTCGAGGCCTCTCTGGCAGGCCTCGTCCCCAATCGCAAGCCCAAACTATTGCTTACCTCTACCATGCGAATACCCCCCTGGAAATTCAAGACAAATTCTAGTTGCTTGAAGCTAGGGCAATTCATGATAGGGACGAACACTCTAACTTTGAGATTCAGATTAACGTTGTTTATTGGGTTCTAGATCCTAGACACACCATGGGCCACATGAATCAATACCTCCACTCTATCACTTTGTATTAACAAATGAAAACTATATTGGATAGAGTCATTCAAGGAAAGCAGGAAGATCACTATGAGATAGTTGTCCATCTCAATGATATTCGGTTCAAAAACATTTGTAACCATGTCTGGTCAACCTGAATGCTTAGTTGGCACATATAGAGACACATATTTGATGCGGGAGACAAACATCCCAAGGATCGAGCACTCAAGATCCCACTCTTACAACTTCTTTGAAGAAGGATGATGGCCCAGGTTCATTATATTTTTATGCCTATATATTTTAAATTTCACTTTACAATTTTCTATGTTATATAATTGTGGACAATCTCTTATACCAAATATTTTTTTAGCCTATATACTACCATGATTACCCATATGTCATGTTCATGTGACAATTCTATATAAAATAATTTTGATATAAAAAAAAACTTTGCAACATCTCTAGTCTAATTTTCATTATAACAAACCACAACAATGAAAAATATTATTTTATATATTTTAAAATATTTAAATTATGAAGTAATCAAAACCTACTCATCAACCCAAAAAAATTATTTCATTTAAACATAAAAATCATAATAAAACCCTGCAACTCTCTAACTCGCCTAATTCTTCTTTGGGGAAAGGTAATAATCTATGGAAATTGAACTAGTAATTTTACTAGTAAATGGTTCATAACTTCATAACATTACCCAAGCCGAGTTAATCGAAGGAGATTGAATCATTGCAATTAGAGGTGGAGATTACGTCATTGTAGTTGGGAGATGGGGAATATCAACGTCCACAACATCAATTATTATTAATGAACAAAAAGTCGGAAATAACTTTACAAAACAATGAAGTTAGTGTAGATATTTGGAATGTTTGTGATTTCTGTTGGTTAGTGTTTAAGGTAAAAAAGTCTACCACATTTTAATCGATAATTATTATTAACTATTCATAATTATTGTAATTATTACTAACTATTATATATTAATATAAGTGTGTTTATTATTGTTATTTAAAAATAATTTATTATTAATGCATAGTAATAAAAAATATTTTTATTAAATATTTTAAATCTTAAATTATTAATATATTTTAATATATTAAATAAACTAAATCAATTAAACTTTAAAGCTTTACTTCCAAACCACCAAAACTATTTAAATTAAATTACAAACTTTCTTAAAAATAATTAACTAACCATCCTAACAACCCAATATAAGCATTGAAAAATATAAACAGGTATGTATATTGAATTCAATTGTCCCCACCAAGAAAAATGAGGTACATATAAAGTTGGCAAAATTAACTTTACTTTAGAGATGAGAGAGGTCATGATTAGAAAAAACAAACGCATTTTATTCCACCAAAGGCATTGAATTAGACCACCTAAAAGGTATTGAATTAGACCACCTAAAAGGTAGAGGTGACATAACTAACTTAACGTGGGGCTCTAGATGTTGGCTCTGTGTGCTTCTAGAATTGTATATTGTGTAAGATTTTCCATTTATATTATTTAGCCATATAGTTTACAGTTGTTTTTTTCCAAGTAGATGTGAGTGAACATCTACTTTCATATTGGATTTGGATTTTAAATTTATTTTTTAATTATTATATTTTTTTTAAGTATGTTTTTTATTTTTATATAAGTGAAGGGGAACTTGAAAAAAATGATGGGATATGTTGTACAAGGATAAAAGGAAATAAGTGAAAAAAATAAAAAAAATAAATAGGGATATGTTGTACAAGGATAAAAAGAAGTTTGTGTTTTTTTATATGGAAACAAAATTTTGATGTGATTAAGTTTGATAGAGCTCATTGATATGAATGTTATAAAATTTTGATGTGATTAAGTTTGATAAGGTTTATAATTTTTTTTTATAGATTTTGAGATTTTGAGAGAGTTTATATTTAAGTTTTATTAATTTTTAATATGGAATCTTATATGTTGATAAAAAAATTGATTAGACAAGATTGTATTTTTCTCTCTATTCATGTATTCTTAATAAACAATTTTGTAACATTTGACATAGAATGTAAATAATTATTTGAACTGAATCTAATGGTGGTTAAGGTTTTGTGTACCACTTATTTTTTGAAACTTAAGTAGAAAAAATGAAAGTTGTAGATTTGAATTGGATTTAATAGTAGTTAGGGTTTTGTTTTCCACATTTTTTAGGAGTTAGGTAAACTTTTTCATTTTATGAAATAGAAAGAGGAATGAGATCATTTTCACTCATGAATCCCATTAAATGATGTTGATGCACCCTTCATTACTAAACGTGCACCATCGATAATTGATCTAATAACATCTAATTCAAGTGAGTTACACAAAGTGCCATTATCACATAATTTAAAACAGGATTTTATATCCCCAAAGATCAAATGATCATCTACAATATGGAAATGTCTCATTAAAGCTCTGACTATAAAACATGATCCAAGGCCTAAACCATCAATTTAATCCAATATGATGGTGATCTCTTACCTAGAGTTTGTGGTAATATCTATGTCTTTGACGTTTAGTGTGTAATATCTGCCATGAGATCAAATTCATCTACAATATGGAAATGTCTCATTAAAGCTCTGACTGTAAAACATGATCCAAGGCCTAAACCATCAATTTAATCCAATATGATGGTGATCTCTTACCTAGAGAGTACGTTTGTGGTAATATCTATGTCTTTGACCCTTATATAATTGGAGAGACACCAAGATTTAGTAAACACCCCTTCAAATCAACCTTGTGAAACACTAACAATATAGGATGGAGCCTTTTCAAAGTCTAAAATGAATGAAGTCCATCAATGGAAGTGGTTGTATGATTATCATGAGTTTCCATGTACTATCTTAAATAATAATAATATAAACAGTGCTATAATTATTAATGACAATCACAAGATTAAGGATACAAGCCTCTCGCAAACAAATATTCACTACATAAGTGTTAGGAGTTAAATAAATTATGCATGTTAGGGTTTAGACATTATTGGTGATTAATATGGATTTTTGTTAGGTATTAAAAGTATAATGTGATGGATATAAAAATAATAATACAACAATTGTGCTTCAATTGCATGCTTAAAATTACCCTCTTGAGTGAAACCCTAAGCCTCTTGTCTTTCCCTAATAATGACTCTAATGGTGGAATATCTCCCACGTTTTCTTTTAAAGCCTAAACATTCAAGTATTTAGTTGGCTCCTCCACTGAAAACACCCTCTATGAGCAAACCCACCTCCTCACAATTTATCAAGATGGATAAAAAAGTAGCCTCTGTGAATTTTCCTCTAATGGCCCTATGGACAAAATCCCTTGCCTTAGTAGAGCATGCTTTAATGGATTAGTTTATAATACTATGGCCCTCTCCTCACATTGTTGAACAATGACTTGAAAACAACTAGATGGTGCTCATCAAAGGTAATCTCTCATATTATTTATGTGGAAGAGAATATTATAATTTTTCATTTGAGCTAAAGGAGGACAATTTTTTAATGTTTTGAAGTGAACATTACTTCATGGGTCTCAAGGGATGTATCTCAATCCTTGATGCTTGGATTTTGATCTGAATCAGGTGGATGGTGCCTTAGTTGTCCCTGTTTTGGTGTGCCTCCCCCATTTACCCTTATATTGTTGGAATTATGAATACCTATAATCAATAAGAAAACCTCTAGGAAAATTGCCCAATAAATTTAAATCCAAATCTTGGATGTTGTCTTGTACTTTATATATGTTGAATTAAATCTTGAAAACTACCTACCCAAAGCTATCAAATCTCACCTTGGAAAACTAGTCTCAACTCCAACTTCATAATATGAGAAACTATCATTTAATGCAAAATTTGTCATTAATATGGCCACTTCACAAAATATTAAAGTAAATGGATTCCCCACCTCCTTTAGATCCCTCCATAAAATAAAAATGGAAACCGATATGTGTGTGTGTGTGTACGCGCGTGCGTGTGCGTGCATGTGTGCTTGTGTGAAAGGTTTAAATGAAGTTTTACAATCTAAAATTACAACTAAACCCAAAATAAAAGCCCCTTATAAAGGTCCCAATTGATTCATAGATATCTTTCAATTGGACTCTGAAGAACAAGACATCCCCTCTTTATCTACTACTCCTTCCCTCTTTCACCCCCTCTCTAAATGACTTCCATCCCCATCCTCTTTGAGAGGTTCCTTCAAGGTGGAGCATTTTTTGTCCCCCAACCTTATGAACCTCTCTTCATATATGCCAATATTCCTTGCAACGCCCCACACTCAATTAACTCTCCACCCTCCCATTCTTATGTGCTCACTCAAAGCTAGTTTTTCCAGCAACAAAAAGATGAGAATGGAGATGAAAAAAGGACACAAAAGAAAATAGGCCATAAGAAAAGTAAAGAGAAGCACAAAGAAGCTAAAAGTAAGGAAGAATAAATGGGAGCATAAGCAACCCTGTTGATGACCTTTGGTAATGGTGGTAAAACTTCTCAAACTACAAAATAAACAGTCTCACCTTAAGTTATGGGAGTTGTGTACTACAAAATGGAAGGAATTAGTTTGGGATTTGATCAATTCTAAAAGTCCATGCATTACTCTCCTATAAGAAACTAAGATGTAAGATGAAGTAGTGCAAGATTTCAACATTAAATTGAGTAATGACAAATGGAAAATCATGACTATGTAATGTAGGTGGAACTATGTATTAAATCTCACTATGTGAATTTCAATTTATATACACTTTAATTTTAGATATATAGTGTGTTCTATCATTTTTAATTATTATTAGGCTAATATGTGAGTTAATACACCTACAAAATTACTATCAAGTGGAACTCGACAAATGGTATTAGTATTTTTTTATTGATTATATGTAGTAATAGACATTAGGTTAAGGATTCTCAAACCTACTTAATATTTTGCAAACCCTCATGGTATTATTTAGCTACAATTTTTTAATCTAAAATTATATCCATTACTCTAGAGAAAAATAAATAAATAAATACTAATTAACCACATAAAATAAATCATAGGATTCAAATCCATTAAAATATAAGTATCTAGTTAAATTTAAATTTCCATTCAATAAAATCTAAAATTCTGATCTCACTGACTTTTCCGACTCAGTCATTCATTCTAGTGGACAATTTGGAAGTTCCCACCTTCTCCCTCACTATAGATTTTAAATAATGATATCCAACATTCATCCTTAACTTCCAAGAAGAACTTGAAAACCTACCCTCCTCTTCTAAACAAAATCAACAATCCAAGCACCATCTAGATATAATTCACATACCAAAATTGAAACTTGAACTTTACAAGATAATTGAATCAAAGAAAAGAAGACATGATGACTATGGAAATCTGATTTCACACGCTTTTATAAATAAGGTATTTTCCTTAGACATTTTGGTAAGATACTAAATGTGGTTTAATTGAACTTTTAAATTTGAGGTGCCTTTACTTAGCAACACAGAAGACAAAAGGAGATTAAAAAGGTTAGGAATAGGACCTAACACTATATTGAGTGGCATTGCTCTTTTTGTTTTACTCATCATAAAAATTTGTAAATGTTTGGATTGACCAATAACCTTAATATTTGTGTCAATTTTACAATTAAAATGAATGAAATGGAGAACATCACATTCTTAGCCTATTGAAAATTCTTACAAGGGTATGATTCATTCATGATGAATCAATGCTTATTATTGCAATTGATGATAATGTAGAGGATAAATATGCAATCATCAACCCATTATTGATAGGATATGTATTTTAGGTTTTAATTTAAGGAAAGAAGTAGTTGGAATCATATTGCCTCAATATCATGTCGTATGATTATGTTATGGCCTCTACAACGAAAGTTTTTGTCTATGATACATGTGTCATTATGAAGGAAACTAACGTGCAAAGTCAAAAGGAGGATATGTAGAGGGACTGATAACAAATGAAATTCTCAATATATAGGGAGATACAAGTCAAACATTGTGGTATTAAATGAAAGAATATGCAGAAAAAAATGTTTTTTCAAAGCATGTTGTAATGGTCGACAATTTTAGATGTGATGAAGTGTTAAGTTATGGTATGTTCTATGCTTATAACAGTTTACTTCCTTTTCTTATTATATTCCACCGATTAGCAATCACATGTACATAAAGTAAAGTGCAGATAGAACATTAAACGATCGACAAAAAACAAGCCAAGACAAGAGACACAAGATGTGGCGGCTAGCCAGGGACAAACCCCACAATGTGTGGGGAAACCCTTTGATCAAATCTTCTTTTATCTTCAATAATTCAGCAGAGAGAAATAGTACAATAAATCTGATTCATATCAGCAGTAGCAAACCCTAGATTAGCAGCATCAGTATTAGCGGCTTCATTATCAAACTAGGGCAGATGATATCTCACAAACCGACAGTCGGATTGACTTCATTCCACGACCAAAAGTTGCGGCTTTCAAAGGAGGTTCAGATGAACCTACAACGCAGTTCCAAAGAGGAGATCTTCTAGGCCACACAAGTCAATCTTTACTTCTGCAGTTGCAGCTTCAGTTTCAGCAGTTTCCGGCTTCAAACTAGGGCAGTCAATATCTTGCAAACCGTTCGTCGGATTGACTTCATTCCACCACCAAAAGTTGCGGCTTTCAAAGGAGGTTCAGATGAACCTACAACGCAGTTCCAAAGAGGAGATCTTCTAGGCCACGCAAGTCAATCTTTACTTCTGCAGTTGTAGCTTCAAATTCAACAGCTTCCGGCTTCACATGTGTGTGAGAGAGAGACCCATTTAAGCGCAGTAGAGAAGAGACTCATATCTGTGCAGTAGAGAGAGAGATGTGATGAGATGAGTGAGTCAAAATGAGGAAAAGTCCTCTTATATTTATACACAACGTTGGTGGGTGAATAGATGCGACTGTTGGGCTTCTAAGCCTACATGAGATGTAGGTCGGCTTGATAATAATTCCATAATCAAAATAAATTCATATCTCCATGAATACTTATCGGAATCGGATGATCTTTATATCAATCCTACACCTCTAGACGAGAGGAATCTAATAAAAATATTATCAGTCATGAATAAGATGACCCACATGAAGTTTTGCCCTGGTTGCCAATTTTAACACTCCCTCTCAACCATGGAGAACTTCATCTGCAATCTGTCTATCGGTCGTTACTATTCATCCATCAAATGCACTGCCCTGTACAGCCTGACCCTTGCCCTGCTCTACTATATTCTGCCTGTTCTGCTTTATCTTGTTCTGCCTGCACTGATCTGTACTGTTTTGCTCTGTTCTGCTCTGCTCTTGCATTGTACTGTTCTGCTCTGCTTTTTTCTGAATTATGAAGAAGAAGAAATGATCGAGGATGTATCATACTGACTCAAAGTCAGTCTCAGAGTATGTACCACTGGTCCCAGACCAGTCTCAACCAACCCAAAGTCACCGTCATAGTGAGTACAACTCCAATGGTCCCAGACCAATATCATCCTCCACTGACTCATAGTCAGTCTCAGAGTATGTACCACTGATCCCAGACCAGTCTCAACCGACCCGAAGTCAATGTCATAGTAAGGTACAACTCCTACCACTGGTCCCAGACCAGTATCATTGATCCCAGATCAATGGAGGTCATCCTAGCGTAGGGAGTACGGTAGTTACAACGATGCGTCCATCGGTACTACTATGGTCCCTAACTTCATTTCCCTGCTCATTGATCAGATGAGAGGTACTTCCCATGAGTCCCAGACTGCATGGGTAGGATGCCTCGACAAGAGAACTAATCAATCCTGTCCTCACAGGAGAACACATCAATCCTGCTACAATTTCCATGGAGAACACATCAATCCAAGCCTCACAGGAGAACACATCAATCCTGCTACAATTGCCATGGAGAACACATCAATTCAGGCCTCACAGGAGAACACATAAATTCAAGCCTCACAGGAGAACACATCAATCCTGCTACAATTGCCGTGGAGAACACATCAATCCAAGCTGCCATGGAGAACACATCAATCCAGGCCTCACAGGAGAACTAATCATCCTGCTACACAGGAGAGCGAATCATCCTGTTCCACAAGAGAGAGAATCATCTTGTCCCATAAGAGAGCGAATCATCTTGTTCCAGTGTGCACCACCAGGGGAGGGTGAGTCACCCTGTGGTCATATGTTTCTCCAGTAGGAACCGCAAACCCTTAGAGCTCCCAGAGCTCAATGTATGCAACATGCAGGACCCTTGTACAAAGGTTTATTTCCGACTCCAAGTCGTTTTGGAAAATCACAGATTAGATCTTTCCTCGGGGCTTTGACAAGGAGTATCAACCTGTACATCATCTTAATGTGATGGAGCTTCCTTGCTCATCAACTTACCATATCCCAGATGATGTCTATCTGCTAGAGCAATTGACGAATACGAGATTCCTCAATAATCGAATCCCACCTCTGGTTGTTACAGAGAATCACAGTGGTATTCAATGTAAATCCAAACAGCTCACTGAAGAGCTTTCGCAACCAGACTGCCTCACACGAGGTTATGCTAGCAACAATATATCCTGCTTCAGCGGTGCTCAAGGCTACCGACTTCTGCTTCCTGCTCATCCAGGATATCGAAGAAGATCCCAAGGTGAAACAGTACCCGGAAGTGCTCTTATGGTCCACCAAACTTCCTGCCCAATCAACATCAGTATATCCAAGTAGTCTCACATCTCCGGCAGTGTATCTTAATCCATGAGAGATTGTGTCCTGAAGATATCTCAGAAGATTCTTGGCATCAATCCAGTGAGGCTCAACCAAATATGAGCTCACAATGCTAACTGCAAGACATATGTTCGGACGGAGGTTCACCAAGAACATCAATGCGAATGAGTTTTTGAAACTCAGAGGCATTTCCCAAGTCTGGTCCGACATCACTACCATATAACTTCTAAAATTTAAGATCCTCGAGGTAGTCACAGGCTTGCAGTCCATCATACCGAATCTTTCCAATATATTTACCACATATTTTCCTTGAGATAGGAAAATTTCCCTTGGCTTCTGCCACACTTCAAGTCCTTGGTCCTTCATTTCAAATTCAAAAGCCATCTCCCTCTAACATTTGTGAATGAGAGGGTTTGCACCTATTAGAAAGAGGTCATCCACATACAACACCAGTATGAAGGCTTGTCATCTTCAACCTTAAAGTAAAGGTTAGGATCGGCTTCACTCCTAGTGAATCCCAGCTTCATCAAGTAGCTATCGATCCTCTCATACCATGCTCGGGGTGCTTGCTTCAGCCCATAGAGAGCTTTCTTCAACCTGCATACATGAGATTTTCGATCATAAATCTCAAATCCTTCGGGTTGCTCCACGTAGACCTCTTCTTTGATCGAGCCATGCAAGAACGCAGTCTTGACATCCATCTGATGTAGGTTCCATCCTTGTGAAGCGGTAAGGTCTATGATCGAGTGGATGGTCGTATATCTGGCAACAGGTGCAAATATCTCATCATAGTCTATACCTTCCTTTTGGGAGAAACCTCGAGCAACAAAACGAGCCTTATACTTTTCCGTGCTTCCATCTGCTGCATGCTTTATCTTGTAAAGCCATTTGGAAGTGACAACAGTCTTGTCCTGGGGTCTGGGAACTACTTCCCAAACATCATTCTTTATGATAGACTCATATTCTTCGGTCATAGCATCCTTCCATACTTGATGCTTGACGACATCTGAGAATGACGAAGGCTCATTTTGTATGATCGTGCTCATGACGGTCAGGTATCCTTGATACCTATTAGGTTTCTTACTTTCACAAAAGGTTCCTCGAGGTGCAGCATGTCCTTCAGCATCATCAAGTAACCCCTTAAGCCATGAAGGCCTCTTCCTAGAAGAGGAAGGCTCATATGGAGGAGGATCAATCGGATCCATGGGTTCTTCTACATCAGGCATTGATTCATCATCCTTTTCTTTCGGTTCCCTGGTGTTGGATTCTTGAGAGCTCCTCAAAGTCGGAAGATTGATCACCTTGCTGAGAGCCATATCTTCGTCAAAGGTGACATCATGACTAATTATGACTTCCCTTTGACCGGCTACATAGATTCTATAGCCTTTAGTATTTACACCATAGCCCACGAAAATTCCCTTCTTTCCAGATGCTCCCAATTTATTTCTTTTCTCTTTCGGCACATGAAAGTATACAGGGCTTCCAAAAATTTTAAAATGAGAAACATCAGGTTTCTTACCGGTGAATTTTTCTTCAGGAGTCTAGGAACCCAATGCTTGATGAGGGCATCAATTTTGTACATATACGACGGTGATTGTAGTTTCAGCCCATAGAAACTTTGGAAGTCTTTGATCATGTAGCATGGCCTGGACAACTTCCATCATCGTGTGGTTCTTCCTTCCTGCCACACCATTCTGCTCAAGAGTATGTGGTGTAGTAGTCTCCCTCTTAATGCCAGCCTCAGATATGCCTGAGTGAACCAACTGTAATACATCGGAGGTCTTGCTTTGGCTTGAGGGGAACGGTCCCCTTTTGAGCTTTCCTTTGACACATCCCGGACATACACCTTCTTTCTCTAGTTGGAATTTGGGTATCCCTGTCACCATTTGTTTTACACCAAGTAGAGCTTTGTAATGAAGGTGGGCAAACCTCTGATGCCAAAGTTCGGACTGAAGAGTTGTGTCACAAGACATGACACCTAGCGGACTTCCATCGACTTGATATGATGAATCAACACTAAACCCAAGAGTAAAGGCATTTCCATATACATACCTTGCCATTGCCTTGATTCAGTTTAAGAGAAACATTGCTTACACCTTTCACCGGGTATTTCATGTCATCTCTAAGGACAATTTCCAGGTTAGTTTCTTTCTCTACCAGATTATAGAGTACTTCTTTGTAACCAGTGAAGTGTCTTGAGGCACCACTATCAATGAGCCAAATTCCCATTGAGTCCGAAGGAGCGGAGGTAGATAGAGCAGCTGGTAGATAATATTCAGCCTGCTTATCGTCAACAGTGTTAGATTCATACCTGGAATTTCTAGCCTTCTTGAATGGTTGCCCTCTTCCTTGATTTCCCGCATTCCTTCGATTACCATGAGAGGGATTTTGATCATCGTCACGGTGAGAGTCCTTTCTATCAGGGCATTCCCTTGCATAGTGACCTGCTTTATTGCAAATGAAACATTGTCCTTTTCTTCCACCCTTAAATCTAGCCTTTCTTTTCGATTTAGACCCAGAATTATTTCTTTTCTTAGCATGAGAAGAAAAAGTAGCAGGAGGACCTTTAGGCAAGGGCATTTCCTGCTCTTCTACCCTTGTTTGTTCTTGAATTCATCTAGCCATTAATTCCTCGAAACTAGGAATTACATTATTGTTCAGAAGAGTAGTCCTGAACACATGCCATTCAGATGGTAATCCTCCGAGAGTTGTGAGTGCCATTTCTCTGTCAGTAATGGTTTCCCCAATAGATAGGAGATCGTTCTTGATCTCGGTGATTCTTAAGAAGTATGCTTGCATACTTTCATCTTTACCCTTCTTGATTTCCCTCAACTTATTTCTAAGAAACAAAACTTGATTTGCATCATTAACTTTAAATAAACTCACCAGTCTGTCGTAGATTTCCTTGGAGGTGTCTAGATCAGAGATGCAGGCCACCAAGCGCTTGTCGATAGAGTCCCGGATGATCTTCTTTGTTTTGACTTCTCCATTTTTCCATTTGTTCCAGGCAGCAGCAGATGCATTTGATGAAGGCTCAACAATATTGCCTCTTACATGGTCCAGCACTCCTTGATCTTCAAGGGTTAGATCGATAGACATCTTCTATCCGTGATAGTCAGCTTTCTCACGGAGCTTGTCTTCGGCAGGAAAGAGTGTTGAGGACCCCATAGTTCTTTTAGGATAGCCTTGCCAATCTTCTCTTCGATGATTGCTCTTGCTCTTGCTCGGGCTTTGTCTTCACCTCAACTTTGATACCATGTTAAGTTATGGTATGTTCTATGCTTATAACAGTTTACTTCTTTTTCTTATTATATTCCACCGATTAGCAATCACATGTACATAAAGTAAAGTGCAGATAGAACATTAAACGATCGACAGAAAACAAGCCAAGACAAGAGACACAAGATGTGGCGGCTAGCCAGGGACAAACCCCACAATGTGTGGGGAAACCCCTTGATCAAATCTTCTTTTATCTTCAATAATTCAGCATAGAGAAATAGTACAATAAATCTGATTCATATCAGGAGTAGCAAACCCTAGAGCAGTAGCATCAGTATTAGCGGCTTCATTATCAAACTAGGGCAGACGATATCTCACAAACCGACAGTCGGATTGACTTCATTCCACCACCAAAAGTTGCGGCTTTCAAAGGAGGTTCAGATGAACCTACAGCGCAGTTCCAAAGAGAAGATCTTCTAGGCCACGCAAGTCAATCTTTACTTCTGCAGTTGCAGCTTCAGTTTCAGCAATTTCCGGCTTCAAACTAGGGCAGTCGATATCTTGCAAACCTTTCGTCGGATTGACTTCATTCCACCACCAAAAGTTGCGACTTTCAAAGGAGGTTCAGATGAACCTACAATGCAGTTCCAAAGAGGAGATCTTCTAGGCCACGCAAGTCAATCTTTACTTCTGCAGTTGCAGCTTCAAATTCAACAGCTTCCGGCTTCACATGTGTGAGAGAGAGAGAGACCCATTTCAGCGCAGTAGAGAAGAGACTCATATCTGTGCAGTAGAGAGAGAGAGATGTGATGAGATGAGTGAGTCCAAATGAGGAAAAGTCCTCTTATATTTATACACAACGTTGGTGGGTGAATAGATTCGACTGTTGGGCTTCTAAGCCTACATGAGATGTAGGTCGGCTTGATAATAATTCCATAATCAAAATAAATTCATATCTCCATGAATACTTATCGGAATCGGATGATCTTTATATCAATCCTACACCTCTCGACGAGAGGAATCTAATAAAAATATTATCAACCATGAATAAGATGACCCACATGAAGTTTTTCCCTGGTTGCCAATTTTAACATGAAGGTTTTTAGGGATACACCTTTATAATTAGCAAATATTTTAGTGCAAGTATTGTCACTTCTATTTCATTATCATTATTTTGACTCACTCCTTTCACCATCTGGCTTATTTTTGTAATGCACCAAAATTATGTTCACCTTTTTTAATATACCTTATTAGTAATATATTTCGTTAGCAACCTCTATCTCTTATCATTCCCTGACCTCCCAATCCATTGTAACAATCCAATCAAATTCACATGCATTAAAATCTTTAATATGCATAATTATTTATCCTTACCTAGATAACCATTATGTATGAATTAATCCATTTACACCATTTCTTATTATTTTTATATTTCCACACATATTTGTGATTTATGAAAAAACTTTGCCACACTTATACAAGTATTTGATCTATCCAAAGCCAAATATCATGTTCTTATTGTTTTAAACATTAGTTCACTCTTTCTTTAAGACTCTTTTACTTTGTTATTCATTTCAAATTTGTGATTCAAAATGAATATGTAGCTCTACAAAAACTTGACACATTCCACAAGACTCTAGCCCACCTTCACCTAGTTGTTGATCAAATTTAATCCTTTATGGACTATGTACACTATGATTCTTCAACACTGACACATATCATAAAATTCAAGATCATAAGAAGAAAACTTATATTAGGTTTAATGTTGGAATTGTAGTGTTGGTATTGATGTCATCAAGCACTTAGCATTGTTTTCCTTGTAATGATGTCTTCAATTCTTTGTATTGGGCTTCATGTATGAACTTCTATGGTTTTAATAATGTCTAAGTCTACATGTTAATGTCCTAAAGCTAAGGTACAACTTTTGTGAAAAAAGGATGCAAATTCCATGTGTTAAGGCATCTTCTCAAGGAGATAGTTATCCATAGAGTGAAGATAATAATATCATCATTGGATCATCCATACTATCTGAACGAGTATCTTCTTTGGGATCCATTTTTATCCCAATGAATATATTTGTAGGTAGAAGTTTTGAATTATGTGTGCACTTAAATCCATGGGTATTTTCTATTATATTTACACATGGTATTTTATCAAAAAGGTCATGGAACATTACACTTCATATAGAAACTAGTTAAAGTTTAAAAGATATATCATTCAAAGAAGATCAAGGAGGATCAAGTCATGGAGGAGAAATGTTAAAAATACCTGACCAAATCAAGAGTATATGAACATATTTGTTGAGATTTGTACAATTTTGTAAGTATTGTTTTAATCACTTTGGAAAATTATTTATGTGAGGAAATTATCTATAGGAGAGGTTGGTTGGATGTATTGTGAGGATGTTCTATTGAGAGGGAAGTTTCAGAGGATTAATGTGGTTGTAGTAGCTTACTGAAGATCATAAACATATCAAAGATTGATGTGCATGTCCCTATCAGTATTTCATGCAAACAATGAAGAGATAGAGTGAACACCTGTAGCAAATCGTTAATTTGATGTGACAGAGGAAAGGTGATAGTGGTAGTAGAGATAGAGCACATGGATTAGAGTGTTGTATGTTGATATTGTTTATATTGCAGGAGCTGCTTGTTGTGATATTTTGTATATTTGAATCTCATTATCTGTAGAGATATTTCCAAGAGATTCATAGAGTGTTTTGAGTTTGATTATATGTTACTAGTGTGCATTGTTTAAGGAGAGATTGTGTCACAGAGAGAATTGAAATGTTTATGTGTTGCAAAGTTTGGTTGTTTACTTTGGGGTCCATTCTAAAACATTCTGAAATGTGAACCTAAAGAGTTTGAGGAGGTTGGGTCCTTCAACAAGTGGTGGCTATCCAAGATAGAAGTAGTAGCTCCTTGTTGGTAGTGTCCAACATACATTTGATAGGGAGTTGGGGCTTCTTAGATGGTGGTCATCAACAAACTGTAGTAGGGGTCATGGCTCCTAGATGGTAGTGGCCAACTAAATGAAGTAAAATAAAATTATTTGAATATTTAATCAAAGAAGAGAAGCAGGGCAGCAACAATGGGTGTCTTTTTCCCATTCACGTTTCCACTAGAAATTATATGTGTCCCTTGTGCATGTTTGTTATGATTCTTATTATTATTGTTTAATATGTTTTAATTATCTAATCTACTAATGAATTGATGTGTATTGTTTTTCAGTAAACTGACAAAAATAATTTAAAAACTTATATTAAGTGTTATCACTATTGATTCCCCCCACACCCCCCCCCCCCACTCCCCCTTAGTAGTGATATAATTTCCAACACTTAATTTATCTTTTCATTGAAGAATGTTAGCAAACCCATTTTATAACTTGATTCTATGTTAATATCTATTACATTTGTGTCACAATTGATGTGAAAAGCATTAATAAAATCAAGTAATTCCAACACAAGTTCTTATGTAGTTATTTTCCTTAGCAACCTAAAACTCTTTTGTGCTTGCATGCTCCACTATAATCTGGATATTTTCACACATTCTATCATCAACACACATATTCTATTAAAATTTGTAGTGAACTTTATATAGAAATTTACAATCCATAAAACCAACTGACTTTATGACACTACAAGTTATAGGGAATTCATTATTTCTTTCATTTTTTCCAAATCCATTGTAACATAACCAGTTCCCTAATAATTGATTAAAGATATGGGCTATCAAAATATTTTCTTCCTCACGAGCTTAACAATCATGTTGAATACCACTTTGTCACATACCTAGTTCCTTCAGTGACTTATAGAGGTTACGAGGTACACAAAATTTCTTTTTCTTTTTACTAGCTTGGTAATAAGCTCTAATACCACTTTGCCACATGCCCTTACTAAATTTATCCTAACAACACTTGCAAAAACTTGATTTTCATCTCTCGTACATTTTTTCAAACACTTTACAAGTACACCTTTCTTAAAATACTTTATATATAACCAATTAACTAGTCATTTTCTTGTAGACATTTTTCCAAGAATTTTGTATGATATCAAAGAATAAACATTGCTCTAATTCCACTTGCAACATTCAAATTGAAATATACCACTCAATCATGTAACTTTTGATTTTTGGCTTTGAGGTATTTTATCAAATAGTTTGAATGCAAATTGTAATAAAACACCTTTAACACATTTATTCAAATACTTTACATGAAAATAGGCATAGATAAGATGCAACAATATTATCATACAATAATGCTAACATACAAGAATAATATCCCCATCTGCAAAACAACATTTTCATTTCGAAATTTCATCAAGCAATTTGTATGCAATGAATCAGTGAACCATTTAGGCACGTCTTCAAACACTTGGCATGAAAACTAATATAGCAACTTCCTCAAGGAATATCTCATAAATTATAGAATTCCAAGTTCTTAAAATTCAACCAAATGATCATTGGGAGTTTCACTCACTATGTTCCAATTTTCACCCTCTAGAAGCTCCCAAATGAAAATTTATAGAAAAAATGTCAACATGACATGCTTGATACATGCTTTTAGGAGAATCTAGGAAGCTCAACTTCCTATGATCATATCTCCTAAAATATCGCGACCCGTGATCTGAAAGTTGAACCAGATGATTAGCCATATTTCCCCTCATTTTGGTCCAAGTTCTAACTTCTGGAACACCTGAGAAGAAAAGTTATAATATAAATTCCAACATGACCTATTTGATGCATGATTTTAAGAGAATTCATGAATCTTGACTTCCACTGATCACATATCCTAAAATATTGCAACCTAAGATCTTAAAGTTAGACCAAATTTTTAGTGTGAAATCCCTCACTATGGTTGAAGTTTCAGCTTTTGGAACCTCCCAAAAGAAATGTTATAGCATAAATTTCAAAATGACATGTTTAAAGATGCATTTAAAAAGCATGACTTCCTTTGATTATATTTCCTAGAAAAAATCAACCCAAGATCCAAAAATTGGACCAAAGGATCAATAACATTTCCCCTCACTATGGTCAGTTTCATATTTTGGAACCTCCTAGATGAAAATTTATAGAATAAATGCCAACATGACCTATTTAAAGAAGAATTTAGGAAGCATATCTTCCTCAATGAGTGCTATTACAAAATTTAATACATATAAAAAGATACATCTAAATAGTATAACAACTACATCGATGATAAATTTGTTGAAGGGTAAATGCATTTAAAATATAAACTTTTTGAAACTATCAATTAAATAATCATTCATGTCATTAAACCACATATGCCAAAAATATAATTAACACAAATAAATATTTATCTATTGCAGCGAGAAAAATACTGGAAAATGAAGTAGGGTGAGACAAGTTCCAACCCAACATAGGTTCATCTTAGTTGTAATTATTCTCATAGTTTCCACCTCCATGCTAGATATTGATGCCTTAAGGAAAGCTTAACTCAAGGTTATTTCACATACTAAGATTCAAACCATATTTTAACACCAAAAATGAAGGCCATTATCCTTCACATTCACACACACACAGAGGAAAAATTAGTGATAAGCATTTCCATCTTTGACCAAGCTCACATTCACAAAAAACCCATGTAGGTATGGACAGTACAAGGGAGTCCTTCTCTAATATTTGTAGTCCCTCGGCCCTCCCCTCTTCAATGTTGTATTTTCAACACACAACTAGGATTGTTCCCAATCCTCTGAGGAATTCAGTCCAAATAAAAAACACTATAACACATTCATTTCCTATCACATAAGTTGTCACTTAACCAATCATAAGGTCTGGACCTCTTTGGGTTTTGTCCCTGTCTTTTTTCCAATTCAATTTTTCTAAGTGAGAGAGTAATATCAGGGAGAAAAAGTAGAAGCTTAAGAACCAAGAAGAAGAACCGCTTGGCTACTGCCTCTTATTTTTAAATCACACCTTGACCCTTCATCTTCCCAACCTTTCAGCTTCTTGGGAAGACTAGCCATCACATCTGTTGTCACTTATAGAAAACACTGGTTGCGGGAAAAACTCTAAGGTAACCTCTAACCAATCTTTTGGATTGAAATTTATCCCTTTCTATTTGAAGTAGGGTCCCTTCTATAACTCAGTTAAAATGACTCGTTATGTATTTAACACATTTACTAGATCTAATTGAATTTGAGCAACGTTGGTATGGGAAAAAAAAAACATTGGGCATGGAGTCTGTTTGACAACAAGTTACTGCTTACATGCTATATGAGCAAAATACAAAGGCAGGGTAGCAACAACTTTCTTAGACAATTTATCATTTAGTTGTGATAGAAGCAAGTAGATATAAATACCAAAAATTAGAGAAATTAATGAATTTTGTATAAGATTTCTAAGTGGAAAACATATAGCAGCTTGGCATTAGTAAAACTAAGCTGACAAACAGAGTTTGGCTATAGTAACTTAATTTGCAAAATGTAGAATACATATGGGAAAAGATTATGAAACAAAAGAGATAATGATCACTAGAAGACAGAAAAGAAAAACCTCACATAGGAATCTCTGAATTTGTGAGCAAATAACACTGGTCACAATAGCTTCTATTAATGTCAAACTATATACAAAATATATCAAAGTTTTGTAAAAAAATTCCAACCCTTTTTATTCTTCAGAATTGTCTTTATAGAAAATACTACAACTTACAACATGTTTCTAACATATCTTAATTACAAAATATAAAAATAACATTGTATTTATCAAATACATGCATATGAAAAATATTCCAAACATATATGTATCTAGATATAACAATGTACTATAAATGTGGCTGGAAAATAGGTTCAAAAATAGTGACTGATCTTATGCCTTGTTTGCTGGAATTCATGCTCTCTAACTCCTTCAAAAACATGCTCTACTAAATGGTTCCTCCTTTCGTGCTTTCAATTTTGATAGCGCTGACAATAATGTTGCTATCTTTTCCAAACTAGAAAATGTCAATTTCCCTAATGGGCTAAGTGTCAATGCTTTTATCTATCTTCTTGTCAAAAATGTGTTGCCAATGAAACTACCGGCACCCTTTTAATTTTTCCGATGAAAAACGTTGATAAGTGGGTTGTCGGTCTATAGATCAAAATTTCATTTTGAAAACGAGATATCAAAACTGAAAAAACAAACATCAGCTTAGCTTAGGGTGTTAGCTGCCTCTAACAAAATATCCACATTGTCCATCCTCTGTCTTTTACTCCTCCAAGTCTCCATAATAACTCCCTTCTTTGAATCTTTTGCTTTCTTTGGCCCTTTTGAGGTCGTAGCCTTCTCCTTGTTTATGTTCATGTCCTTTAGAGGAGTATTTTCCACATTTATGAATTCTTTGGCTAGTTCAGGGTTCTGCTTAAATTTTATGTTTACCTTTTCCAGGGCTTGTTGTGAGGTTTCTTCCCACCTTTAAACATTTAGCTAAGGTGGGATCCTTCTCAAATGAGGTATGTTTGCCTTCAGGCTCAATTATTTTACCCTTAACTTTCTAATTCAATTGAATGTTTGTTGGTAGGTCTTCAGTAGGAGGAGGGGCCTCTTGTGTTTTCCTGAGCCTATCACTTTTCCTGGTGTAAACCCTAGGTAACTAAGGAACTAGAGGAGGGGTTGTTTCAGTCTTTTTCTGACTCCTTGTCTATACAAAGGAGGTCCTATGAGAGGAATTTTATGCTTTAAGGTTTTGTGTTTGGCTAGTTTTCTTCTTACTACCCTTTTTTCTACCTCTCTTTGATTTTGCAGGCTGAGGTTGAAACCCTCCCCAAAACAAAAAGTTCTCCCAACCCTTCTTAATTGACTTTCAATTAATAATTTTATTAGACTCTTGTGGTATATGAAATGAGATGATGCATTCATCCTAGCTTGGACTCTAGTAGACATGTGTTTTAAACTCTCCAGTAGAAAATAAGGGGTGTTAATTCTTAACTGACCTGCAATATGAGCCAAGAATCTGAAGTGGTACAAGTTGACCTAGTTGTAGCGTCCCTCACAGGTGAAATAGGACTAGGTGATTCAAAGAAAACAGTGTCATTCATCTTTTAACCACAATTTATGCACCCCTGTTCTCTAGTTAGCTTCTTTAAATTTGTCTTTCAAAAAGAAAGGCACATTGACTCTAGATAAGACATAGATTCTGAAGGCTTTCTCCCCATTTGTAGGAAGACCTATAACCTCAACAATCAATTCCTCTATTACCTGAAAGGTAATTCCTCCTACGACCACCTGTTGGTCACCAAATCCTTGAGAAAATGCACTCACAACTTCGTCATGGAAATCACTATATCACCTAAAAAATTCTACTCATATGTTGCAGCTGCTACAACTCCCTCCAAATATTTGTCTTACACTCAATTTCTGAGCTTTCCTTGGTCTTGCAGATTGTCATCGCAAACACTAAAACTCATTTCATGTACTTTCTTGAAGTATTTTGCTCCCCTTTGCAGGTTGGGTAAACTATCTTCTTTTCACATGATTGGTTGTCGCACAATGCGTAGAAGCTTGTTCTGATGGTTTCAAGGGTCTATCTTTGCTTATATGAGTGTTCTAACTATGTAAACATATTTCGTACTCATTCCCAAAGTTTTAAGCACTGTCGCACAAGTGTCATCACGGTCGTCACAAAATGTACCTTTAGTGTCGCAATTGTCGCAAAGTTGTCGAATTGAGGGAAACATGTTTTTAACATGCTCTAGATGATATATGTTTTTGTGTCATCAAGTGTTTCAAGTGTGTGATCATAGTAAAGGCATATCACTATTCATAATAGCCTCTTCAGTTCCACAGTTAGCCAAATTTTGAAAAAATCCCAAAAACCTAACCTCGTCCAGCCTTCCAAAATTGCACATTTCACAACCTCGGTGCTCAAATCCAAAAATGCGCATTTTGCAACCTCAATGCTCAAGCCCATAACTATGCACTTCGCAACTTCAATGCTCAATCCCATAATTGTGCATTTTGCAACCTTAGTGCTCAAGCCCATACCTTGCCTCCCAGAATTGCACAATTCATCCTCCCAGCCTAGCCTCAACTGTGCACTTCACAATATCTAGCCTCAAGCTCATTTCATGATCTTTTGAACTACAAAGTTGTGCAATAGCCCAACCTCACTTGTCTTCCTGAATTGCGTAGTGTGTTCACTCAGTGCCCATCGCCTTAGCTTGCCTCATTGGCTCCCAAAGCTGCGTAGTTTTCTCCCTCAGTCCAGCTTGAACTATGCACTACATAGTCTCAAGGTTCAAGCCTCATCCATGATCTCTTTAAATTCGCAACTACAAAATCACTTAGGCTCATCTGTCTTCCAAAAATACGCAATACGCTAATCCAGTTCTTGTCCCCTCAACCTGTCATCTTGAGCTCCCAGACTACACAATTTTCTTCCTCAACCCAGCCTGAATTGTGTATTGTGCAGTCTAAGGGATCAAGTTTCACCCTTCTCTTCTTGAACTATGCAATTTCGTAGTCAATGAGACCTCTCTCTTGACCTGTCACCTGGTTCTAACTTAGTCAATGGATCAGAATGCACCATCTTAGACTAGGGGGTGACTAGGGGGTTTTCAAACTGATGTCATCTTGTCATGATACAGTTACCTTACCATGCTATGGTGAGATGATGAAGAAAGAGATGAAGAAGGGAAACATGTTTAAATACACTCTTGTAGTTGAACATGCAAAATGATCAATCACAAGAAAGTAAAGGGACATTAGTTTACGATCGCAACTCAAGACTTAAGATCATTGAAGATTCCTTATCACCAAGTCATATGGAGGTGAAAAGAAGAGAATTCTCAAGAAGACATTCAACACAGAGTAGCAGCAGTGTCTTGACACTACCACATCATCAAGCATTCCATGTCAGCAATGTCATGTCATGAGTTATCATATGCCACATAGTCATTGTGGATCATGTAAATGGTATTCAAAATGGATTGTAAAGTGGAAGTCCAAAGGACACACATGGAATATAAAGAATCATGTAAATTGAAAATTTTAGGAAGTTAACAGTCATGAGAATTGTTAAGTTGGCAACTAGGGCCAAACTCTATGTGGGTCGGCTTATTTATGGCAACTAATACTTTTATTGGAACCCTCTCATCGAGAGGTGTAGGATTGATCCAAAGATCATTCGATTCCGATAAGTATTTATGGAGATATGAATTTATTTTGTTTATGTAATTATCAAGCCGACCAGCTCTTATGTAGGCTCTAGAAGCCCAAACGTCATGTCTATTCATCATATACATTTTAGTATAAATTGAAGAAGACTTGAGGTCATTTGGGCATGCACATTCTTCATGTGCTCTCCTCTCCGCATCTTGGGTTTTTGGAGAAGGAGAGACACTAATGAAGGATGCCCTAAGATGTTACCCTAATGGATCTGTCATAACAACGTAGGATCTGGCAGCGTGGTTTAAGGATCTATATGCAGTCGTGAAGGAATAGAATACGTTGCAGTGTAATGAAGACATATATGTTCGCTTCAATAGAAGTCATAATCCTGCAGACATTGAAAACACCCACGCAGTTCCTATATGCTGAGCAGGCAATCTATACGCTGGAATAAAGACGCAGTCCATACGTTGTAATGAAGGCTATATATATATATATATATATATATATATATATATATATATATATATATATATATATATATATATATATATGTATGTATATATATATAGAGATATATACATATCTATATATATATATATATATATATATACACGCACAATATGGTAGAGATTATATGTTGGAATGAAGATGCAGTCCATACGCTTCCATAAAGGCAATATATATACGCACAACATGATAACATTATGCGTTGTACTTAGTTAATGAAGCCGCAGTGAAAACCTATGTGCAGTCACGGAGACAGTCATATGAACTCAGATACTTCTGATATTTTGAAGAATAGTTACAAGATAAATGTCGGAACTCTCTCCACTATAATAATCATATTGTTAAGGGAATGAAGCAACAATGGATCCATAGTCTAGAAAGCAGAAAGAACACATGCTAGATCTTGCATGGAGAAGCAGGATCTGACTGCACCTCGGTTAGGGTATGAGGTGCATTCATGACCAAAACTCATAAGTATGATATGGATGCATATCTGATCGATATTCTACCTATGGATCCATGCTCGGATGAATGAAGAAGTGTAGATCTCGAATGGAGTAACTGCAGTAAGGTCTGAACTACATGGAGACATAGCCCTTGGTATGACAGTCTTCATATTACATGGATAAGGTATGACAATATGCTGTCGTGGTACTCCTATAGAATACCTGGTATAAGGATGACCATGTCATGGATCTGTTCTATAGATCACATGCCTATTTATAAGGAAAAGCAGTATCAAAGCTACTACAATATAATAATCATTGTCTCAGTAATGATAAGGATATTAGATATAGTCATCATGCTGTAGACGTCATTGGAGACCTTGTTGACATAATGAAATGACTGTCATAATAGAAATCTCTGTATATCAATGAGAGCAGTAAACCAATCATTGAGTACACATCAGATGGGTGCAGATCCATGATGTTGAGATCAACTCAGTGATATTTGGGTGCAACGCAACATGATGAATGTGCAACATGAAGATCATGAGTAGCATGATGATGCAGGATGCAGCGTGTTGGTGCTGCACGGTAAGGTGCAGCAAATGAACGAAATGGATAGAAGCCATCATCTAGGAGAATTAGTTGAAGCAGAATGTCTTCAACTAATTTCATGTATCATCGTTATAGGAAATAATCTATGCTAGATCTAGATAAGTCAAGGTGTTGACTTCTGTTGTAAATGTACTCTCTCTCTCTCTTTCTCTGCTGAACTTTGAAGATAAAAGAAGATTTGATCAAAGGGTTTCCCCACACATTGTGGGGATTGCCCCTGGCTAGCGCCACATCTTGTGTCCTCTTGTCTTGGCATGTCTTCTGCGATTTATACTTATGTTCTATCTGCAGTTTACTTTAATGTTGATGTGATTGTTAACTGTGAAAATTTAAATAAATTGCTCTAGCATAGAACATACCTAAACTTAACAAGAATAGTCAAAGAGTCACAAGGAATGAGAAGCATCACCCCTTCGTTATATATACTCCCTCATTGTATGAGCAAAGGACTTTTCACCTTGGCTCCTCCTGCAAGGCATCAGAGAGATAAGCTATTTCTTTTGAGGAGTAAGGAGTGGCTCCAACATTACATTGTTGGTGCTAGTGGTGTTCATTATATACACATGTCTTGGGACTTTTACTTAATATGAGAAGTCATATGGGCTAGCATGTTCTTCATGCATGGATTATGGATATTTGTAAGACTATTATGTGAATGTCTGTAATTCATGTTTTGGATTTTAGAGATCTGTGGGATGAATCTTTTAAATAATTGACCGGAGAATCCACAGTTTTATCATTTTTGGATCGACGTTTCGAATCCCAAGTGGGATCCATCTTCAGGATGACAGAATGATGATGATAGAAGAGCAGCGGAGAGGTAATAAATAGTGATGAGGATGAAACGATTATGAAAACAAACAAGTCGGCTGAATTAATAACTTTATTATTTTTATTTTTATTTAATTTTTATTTTTAATTTTTATAATATGTTAAAAAATTTTAAAAATATTTATTTTGATATGATAATTAATATTAATCTTAATAAGAAAATAATAACCAAATAATTTAATTAAATTATTAATAATATTAATAATACTAATTAATTATATTATTAATATTAATTAAATTGATTATAATAATATTAATATTATTATATTAATTAATTAATTAATAATAATTATAATAATTATATTAATAATATTAATTAATGTTATTAATTAATTATATTAATTATTTATTGTTTTTTAATATATTATTAATCCTAAATATATTAATTAAAATATTATTAATACTAATTATTATTAATTATATTAATTATATATTATTATTATTAATTTATTAATTAATTAATATTTAATTATATTAACCATATTATTAATTATAAAACTAATCATATTACTTATATTATTAATATTAAATAAATTTGTTAAAGAATTAATTTTGTTATGAAATTAATTTAATTTTATACCTAGGAAGGAATAATTCTAATGAGAATAAACCTGGGGTAATAATATTATTAATTATATTAATAATAATAATAATAATATTAATATATTATTATTATTAATGTTAATTATTTTAATTATGTAATAAATTATTATTATTAATATTAATTAATTATATTAAATTATATTATTGTTAATATATTAGTTAATATTAATTATAATGATTATATTAATTATTATTCTTAATTATTTAATTATATATTATTATTTATAATTATAAAATAATTCCTCAATATATTAATTAAATTATTATTAATATATTATTAATTATAATATGATTATTAATATATTAATTAATATTAATTAATTAATTATTTATTTATTTATATCAATTATATTATTTATTAATTATAAAATTATTAATAATAGTTCTTATTAATAATGTTATTATTAATATTAATTTGTTTTTATATATAATAATGATTTTAAAGGAGATTAATGTTAAACCCAGGGGAAATTTTATAAGAAATAGATTTTAACCTAGGGACCAAAAGGGAAATAATATCTAGGGTTAGAATATTCTAGAATTTTACCAAAATCCTCAAGCCCCTTGTTGGAAACACTGATTCCTTCATCAAGGACTCCCAAGACTTTGTGAACATGATTAAGAATGAAAAATTGGAACATGATGATATCCTTGTAAGCTTCGATGTGGTATCCTTATTCACTAAGATCCCTCTTGATGAAGCCATTCACGTTATAAATGAAGTTGCTGATCCAGGGACTGCAAAGCTAGCTGAGATCTGCCTAAGGTCGACCGTGTTCACCTTCCAAGGAGTATTTTATGAACAGACATCCGGTGTGGCAATGGGGTCTCCCCTTTCGCCAATAGTGGCCAACCTTTACATGGAATACTTTGAAAAGAAGGCCCTGAATTCATACCCCTTGAAACCAGGCTGGTGGAAGCGATTTGTTGATGACACCAATATAAAATGGACTCATGGTATAGCAGAGCTCGAAAAGTTTTTCACTCACTTAAATTCGATCTCACCAGACATAAAGTTTACAATGGAACTTGAAGAAAGCAAGAGCATTCCGTTTTTAGACGTCCTAATCATCAGAAAAGAAGATGGCTCTTTGGGCCACAAGGTGTTCAGGAAATCAACCCACACAGAGAGTTACCTCCATGCCGATTCCCACCATCACCCTGCGCAAAAGATTGGTGTTCTAAACACGCTGGCCATCAGAGCCCTTCGAATTTCCGACTCAGAGCACCTAGAGGAAGAGAAGAAGCACCTAATCCTAACTTTTAAAAGTATAGGCTACAAGGAGCAGGAAATTAATAAGGCCATAAAGAAAGCTGAAAGGAAGTTGTTGTCCCTTGAACCTAAGGCTCAAGACCAGCTTAACTGTGGTACTGTTTTTCTTCCGTATATCCATGGGGTTACGGACAAAATCGCCAAAGTCCTAAAAAAGAAAAACATTATCACTCATTTCTCTGCCCCAGGTACTATCAGACAAAGTTTGAGGTCCGTTAAAGATGATATCGACAAGCAGCAGCTTAAAGGAGTTTATAAAATAGAGTGTTCCTGTGGAAAATGCTACATTGGTGAAACAGGTCGCTCCCTCCAGACAAGACTAAAAGAACATGGCGCGGATATTAAGAAAGAAAGATCTCATACTTCAGCCCTGGCGGAGCACTCCTTAAAGACAAAGCACCACATATGTCTCGAAAGCGCATCAATTATTGCTAGGGAAGAGCAACATCAGAAACGAAAGATCAGAGAAGCGCTTGAAATCATCAAACATCCTCATAATCTGAACAGAGATAATGGCGTGGAGATTAGCGGGAGCTGGCTTCCCTTGATCAAGGAAATGAAAAGCGTAAGCACTTCCGCCCGTAATAGGTAAAGGCCTCAAGCAGGTAAGTTATCCCTCTCCTTTCTTGTGTCTTTAGTCTTTGTTTTCATTTAAATCGAGGTATAGGATTTTGGTAAAATTCTAGAATATTCTAACCCTAGATATTATTTCCCTTTTGGTCCCTAGGTTAAAATCTATTTCTTATAAAATTTCCCCTGGGTTTAACATTAATCTCCTTTAAAATCATTATTATATATAAAAACAAATTAATATTAATAATAACATTATTAATAAGAACTATTATTAATAATTTTATAATTAATAAATAATATAATTGATATAAATAAATAAATAAATAAATAATTAATATTAATTAATATATTAATAATCATATTATAATTAATAATATATTAATAATAATTTAATTAATATATTGAGGAATTATTTTATAATTATAAATAATAATATATAATTAAATAATTAAGAATAATAATTAATATAATCATTATAATTAATATTAACTAATATATTAACAATAATATAATTTAATATAATTAATTAATATTAATAATAATAATTTATTACATAATTAAAATAATTAACATTAATAATAATAATATATTAATATTATTATTATTATTATTAATATAATTAATAATATTATTACCCCAGGTTTATTCTCATTAGAATTATTCCTTCCTAGGTATAAAATTAAATTAATTTCATAACAAAATTAATTCTTTAACAAATTTATTTAATATTAATAATATAAGTAATATGATTAGTTTTATAATTAATAATATGGTTAATATAATTAAATATTAATTAATTAATAAATTAATAATAATAATAATATATAATTAATATAATTAATAATAATTAGTATTAATAATATTTTAATTAATATATTTAGGATTAATAATATATTAAAAAACAATAAATAATTAATATAATTAATTAATAACATTAATTAATATTATTAATATAATTATTATTAATTAATTAATTAATATAATAATATTAATATTATTATAATCAATTTAATTAATATTAATAATATAATTAATTAGTATTATTAATATTATTAATAATTTAATTAAATTATTTGGTTATTATTTTCTTATTAAGATTAATATTAATTATCATATCAAAATAAATATTTTTAAAAATTTTTAACATATTATAAAAATTAAAAATAAAAATTAAATAAAAATAAAAATAATAAAGTTATTAATTCAGCCGACTTGTTTGTTTTCATAATCGTTTCATCCTCATCACTATTTATTACCTCTCCGCTGCTCTTCTATCATCATCATTCTCTCATCCTGAAGATGGATCCCACTTGGGATTCGAAACGTCGATCCAAAAATGATAAAACTGTGGATTCTCCGGTCAATTATTTAAAAAAATTCATGTTTTCTTTCATCTATGCTAAAGTAGTTGAACTATTTCGGTTATTTTGGTATCATATTGAGAATATGTTTTAATTGTTATTATCATTGTTGCATCCTCATGGACTATTCCACTGAATATTAGACAAATATTCCTTATTATATTGATTTAAATGGCCATCACATCTCTATGGACTATTCCACTTGATGTTGTATGGACCCTTCTTGTTTTTGTGTATCTCTACTAAGGTGGTACTACTACCTCTCTCTTAGAATATCAATTTTCCTCCCCTCTACAATGAAATAACTTTAACACACATACGATCAAACTCTCACCAGACACACCCTTCTTGCTTTTCGAAGGAACCATTCATTCTGCTCTCTTGCTGACGATTAGATCCAAGGAAAATATATAAGAATACATGGAAATCAAGTCGATATTCTGGATGGGTATCCTACTCCAAACAATGTGAGGTATAATTGAGAATTCACAACAAGGAGACAACGTGGTTGATGGATTCCCAACACCATCAACATCATCCTGCTTCCTGAAACTACTGTTAGATCTTCAGATATATCTCAAGTGAATCGGGAGCCTTGGGTTCACTCTTGTTTAGTTTCCCACTTCTTCCCATATTTTCCACTGCTAAATGAGAACACAAGATCTAGGCTTACACACATCAGGCATAAGGAATAAAATAAATCAAGAGGTGGGTTAATGAATGTTACCGAATTGGCTAAAAAATCACAGGATGTGGCAGAGTATGTTATAATAATGAACTGACATAAAATCTACGAAATATATCACTAGTAATCATGAATATTACCTGTATTATCTCTTGCCGGTGATAACCATCAATAGATCAAGTGACCTCACACAAACGAGTCATCAACGCATGTTTTCTAAATGATTTCTCTATCGCTGACGTGGATGGTGTCAGTGCAATATAAAACAAATTTTGAATTTTCATCGTTTGGCGTTGATAGCCTAATTGTTTGCGCAATTTCCTGCTTCTATTTTCAAATTCATGATAACGCTAACAAGCCCGTTGTCAGTGCATTTTTTTAGCTTTTCAAAATAACAATACCATTGATATTCACATTATCATTTCCTTTCCTTGTTTATTACAAACATATCGATGACAATCACGTTGTCAACGTTTTTTCAAAAAATAATTTTATGTAGTAAAAAATGTGATAATGGTTGGCTCCATGATGATGTTGTCGATCATGGATGGTAGCAAGAACCCCATAGACCAGAGGCCTATTTATTACAATAAGTTTTCCTAAAGAAACACTTGAAAAATTTGAAATAAGAAAACCATTGTTTAAAACTATTTTTTACAGACTCTGTTGTAATTGAAAAATAAAATAACTGAAGTAAAAAAACTTTATTCTCTAATAAACACTTATCAAAATCTTAGGGCCTTCTCCTTGGGCTTCAAGCTCTTCAAAATTCTTATCCACACCTGCAATTTTTTTCAAAAGTATGGATATATACAATGGAAAGTGAAATATTCTTCTTTTAGGAGATATAATGCTTTAGAAAACGCTCATTCACTAGACCTCCATGCAATAATACTCCTTTTAAATCCTCGAGAATGAAGTTGTTCTTGCCACGGAAAGCTAAAATTTTATATGGAGCTTTCCAAATATTATCGAACTTCCCATGCTTACCTTTATCTTCAATTCAAGCATCCCATTTCAAGACTAGGTCTAGGCATTTAAAATCATCTTCCTTTGTCTTTTTGTCGAATACCTTCTTGATTTGATCCTGGAAACTTTGAGACTGCTCATATACCCTTTCTCTGCTTTCCTATACCTCTATCAGCTGATTGATTCTCCTTTGAATATGATTTGGTTCCTCTCCTAGCTCTTGTAAATATCTCATAATTGGTATCCCAATTGAAACTGGGAAAGTTGCATCAACACCATATACTAACTGAAAGGAGTAGTACCAATTGACCTCTTTGTACTGATCCTATCTGCCCACAAAGCAAACTTGAGCTTTGTATGCCAAGCTTTCTTATTATCCTCTAACAGCTTTTTGATGATTTTGATAAGGCTTTTGTTTGATGACTCAGCTAGTACATTACCTTGAGGGTAATAGGTTGTAGAGTGACTAAGTTTTATACGATACTCATCACATAATTTTATCAATATTTTGGATTTAAAACATTGAGCATTATTAGTTATGATTCTTTTTGGACTACCAAATCTAGAAAGAATATTTTCTAAAAATTGTATAACAACAAGATTAGTAGCTTGCCTGCTTGGGAGAGCCTCAATCCATTTGGTAAAATAATCCATCCCGGTCAAGATCCATTTATGTTGTGCTGAAGATGTTGGATGAATCTCGCCTATAAAATCAAGGCCCCATTGCTGAAATGGAGCTTCTATAGAAACAGGTTTCAAAGGAAGAGACATCAATTTAGCTTTCCCCTCAAACAATTGACATTTATGACATGCTGCAAATTCCTTACGGACATCAGAGAAAACTGTAAGTCAATAAAATCATGCCCTTAACATTTTAGCAATAGTGTCTTTCGAATAATGATGACCACAACATGCTCCCTCGTCGAATTATTTTATGTTCTGCTTCCTTACGGACATCAGAGAAAGTTGTAAGTGAATAAAATCATGCCCTTATCATTTTTTCAATAGTGTCTATCCAATAATGATGACCACAACATGCTCCCTCGTCGAATTATTTTATCATCTGCTCGGCTTCGTCTTCAAGTAAACAATTCAGTAGAATACCCTACGGATCTTTCCAGAACAAATAACCATCTAGGATACAATATTTAACTGATTTAAGTTTCAGAAATCTAGCCTGAGTCTTATTTGTTCCTGGTGGAGCCTATAGATTTTGCAAGATGTAAACTACATCCCCATACCATGAAGAATCTTTAAAACCATCATCCACTGCTACAATTGTTTCAACCCCTGTTGTGCTTGATAATTCCATAGTCAGATTGATTCCAAAAGTTCCAAGATTTGCTTCAGTCATCAATCTAGCTAAACCTTGTCCTTTTATTAGTTTGGTAGGCTTTATCTCCAGATCGAATTCCAACATTTTGGCAATCCATTTTCCCCTCCTACCATCATTGTCAGGCTGAATTAGAATACTTTTTACTACAACATCTGGTACATAGGAAATTATATGAGAGTGAAGTACAAAAACCCTGAAATCCTTGAGTGATTTAATCAATGCATATGCATGTTTATCCATTATGTCATATTTCAGTTCAACATCTCTCAATGCTCTGCTGAAAAAAGAAATGGGTTGTTCATGACCCTCTGCATTTTTCTGAAGCAAAACACCAGAGATGGTGTGCTCAGAGGCAAAAGAAAATATTACAAATTCTTTAGAAAAATCAGGACTAGTGAGTAAAGGAGTTTGACTGAGAACTTTCTTAATATCATGAAAAGGTTCCTTAGCTTGATTAGTCCATTTAATATCATTTCCCTTCTTTAACATATTTGTTATAAATTTCATAATCTTAGAAAAATTAGGAATACATTTGCATAAAAAATATCACCTTACTCGGAAATCACTGAACTTCTTTATTATTTCTCGGCTGCTCAATATTTTTTATAGTTGTAACTCTGCTAGGATTAATATTAATTCAGTCTTTTAATACTATATGGCCCAGTAACTTTCCTTCCTTCATGGCAAAATGAGATGTTTTCAGATTTAATGAAACTCTAAATTTTCTGCACTTAGTGAAAATTGTCCTCAAATGTTTTAAATGAACAGATTCATATTTTGAAAAAACAACGATATAATCTAAGTATATTATAACAAAATTGTCTCTCTAATAAAAAAAAATGTTTAATCCATCGATCTCTGGAAGGTAGCCCTGACATTCATGAGTCCAAATTTCATCTTAGAGTATATAAATGTACCCCACAGTGTGGTGAAGGCAGTATTATTTTGATCTTGGGGTTTAACCAAAATCCTATTGTATCCAGAGAACCCATTGAGCATAGAAGTCCTTTCAGAACCAAATACCTTCTGCAAAATATGGTCCATTGATCCAGATCTTTTACTTCAAGAATGCATACAGAATTGAATATAAAAGAGCATGTAATCAAGTAACATAAACACATGAAAATAAGTGGAATATCATACAACAACTATGAGATCAAAGGCACAAAATAATTTGATTACAAAGTTCACCCAGTGTGGGCTACATTGGACCTTGCTCAAAGTGGGGAGGCCTCTTTCATTAAATGGAAGCAAAAATAAAATTACATAAATTACCCTTATACCTCCATTTCTTGACACGGATTGAAAATGTAAATCTCTTCTGTACAAATGGACATCACCATTGGATTTGTGGCATGAAATCGTGTTGAATGACTATAAACTTGACCCCTTTCTGACAACGTCAAAATATGGACCCCCAATAATCTCGAAGATTCCCCCAAAGATTCCTTCTTGGAGCTGGGAGAAAAATCCACTGCTCAAATGAAAATTTTGAACACATCATTGCGCTCCTTGCGAAATTCTATGAAAAATGACTATAAAGTTGCCATCATTCTGCTTCTGTCAAAAATCAGCTTCCAAGAGAATCTTTTAGATTCCACAAGATTATGCAAATATTCCTTGTTGCTAGTCGCTTGAATTTCAGTTACTAATATGGCGAAATGGACCACACCATCAGGGTCCCTACGATATTATGGTTCGTTTGAGTATAAAATTGACATGATTATGTCACTGTAATAAATCATCCTTTAGGAAATCTTTCAAATTCTTCCAAAATTTTACATAAGAATATTCTGTAAAATATTCGAGAATATTACCACCTCAAAATTCATGCCCACTCCTGGTTCCGCTCCGCTCATTTCCTCTCGGCCTCTTTATGTCTTCGAATGAGAAAGATGTGATTTTAATAAGGATTCACCCGACGAACAAAACAAAGTCCACCCGTTAGGCAGTTTTTCTTGTGCAATATAAGTGGAATGTTGAACTAGTAGAGTTGTGGGGTCAAAAACCACCAATGACCACTTAAGCACGAATACACCAACATTTTTAACCATATAACAAATATTTATTTTAAACACAACAAGTTTTTAGTTGGTTTCAATTTAAACATAGTATACCCACCATTCGTTGGTTGGAGTTTAACCATATATGTCCTCCTTTATACTCATAATATATGTCCTTTTAAGCACGAATACACAAGTGTTTTTAACCATATAAAAAATCTTTGTTTTAAACATGGTATACCCGACGAATTTTTAGTTGGTTTTAATTTAAGCATAGTATACCCACTATTCGTTGGTTGGAGTTTAACCATATATTTCCTCCTTTATACTCATAATACATGTCCTTTTGACTTTGGACATTTGGTTTTGTGTTTTCATATATCTAGAACCATGCTAAATTATTTTAATTATTTTAAGTGTTGTTGCAAGTCTTTTTTTGTTGTTCAACTTGTCAACTTCAAATTGTGATAAGTTGGTCATATGGACTTAGATTTAAGTGTTGTTCATGCCACTAAAATCATAAGGATGAACTCTTCAACTTGATGCCAATATTGTTGAGATTTATGAACTTCCAAAATTGAGCCTTTCTAGATCGAACTTTTAATTTTTGAGCATTTTTTGAGCCACCTAGATCATTCTTCCCCACTTAAGAGCTTTTAGTTCTCTTAAAGCATGAACACATCTTGCAATGTGCTTGTGTCCTTGTCAAGCGACACTTTCAACATCTGCATTCCATGCAAACCTATGGCACATTCTTTACAAATTACATACAAAACCAAACATGACTCAAACAACCCCACGCTTTCCAATAGTTTACAACACACTCTTTTGTCAAGTTTACATCATAACATAAACCAATACCATGGCTATCAACAAAAGGCCAAAACATTATTGTTTCTTTAATAAGCGATGGAAAACACATTATCACTTTTACAATTATACCGCAACACATGATTTACAAAATGTGGATTAGAGATTTCTGTGGTGTAATTGTTGGTTTTGAGAGTTAGGATAATCCAGAGTCTGCATTTTTCTTTTTCTATGTTTTGAGTCTAGAACAAGACTCATTGTCAGGACTTGGATCTACAAAGAAGAGAAATGGAAACTATTAATATGAAATGAAATGTTGCACGGGTTGGGGGGCTGACCAGCTCAAGGAGAGGACAAAATGTGACCATGACAAGATACTATATCTAGTAAAACCATCTCTTTCTTAAAAAAGTGAAGGGGTCATCATCCTAGAGTTGATTCGCTTGATGAACAACTTTTCCCACTAGTTTCTTCAGAGGTGCTTTCTGGGCCTAGAGAATTTAACGTGTGGCTCTTTGGTGTACAACCTCATTGCAGTGACTACAATGATTCTTTCTTCTCCAAACTTTATGGATCGTCTTAGAACACTTATTTCTGGTGCGCCTCTGATAAGTGCACGTGGAACCCTCACTATCACTAGAATGTGATGAAGTGCTCTCATCATCTGTTGTTTATTGATCACTAGTTGTCTTGGAGAATTCCCCAACCTCTTTTCTGACATATCCAAGTCCTGGATAATGAGGCAATTCCTCCACTTTGATGGGATTCAAAATTCCTTGGTCATTAATGTTGAGGCCCTTTCCTTGATTCCCCATTTTCTTCAACAATTTTGATCCAATTATCATAGTATTTTTCTCAAAAGCAACGAAATCATCATCATAAAAAGTACATGAAATTGAAGAATCACTTTTTACTTCAGGCTTGTTATGCTGCAACTTTTCCAAGGCCTCCTCCTTGGCTTGTAACTGATGTTGTAACCTTTGTTTCTCCTTCTCTGCTTCTTGTAGGAGTCTCCTTAGTTCAACATTATCCACCTGAATGCTTTGGTTGATTTCTTTGAGTTCTTGGAGCCATGCTGCATTTGGTGCCCTTTTCATTTTTGTCACGACATCTTCCGAAATCTTTGTCTCATCGCCCAAATCGGAATCCAAGTCGATGGGTCCATCCTATGCAACCCTAAGAGCTGCAATCTTCATTTCATCACATCAGTCCGATCCCAAGTCAATTGGTCCAACACATGCAAATACCATAGTTTTGATCTTCTCATAATCCTCTAATTTAGATTATTGGTCTTGCTGCATGGTTGCAATTGTCTTCTGCTTCTATTTTTTATCGTTCCTCTTAGGTCTCAATTCTAGATGTAGTTTCCAGCAATTCTCCTCATCATGCCCTTCTTTCTCACAATGAGTACAAGAGGACCTTTCTTCTCTTCTCTTAGTTTTTGTTTCCCTCTTCGGGCAGTCATATTTCTTATGCTTCCGCCTGCTTTCAAGATCTAGAGCCTTCACGTTAGCTTCATCAAGAGACTTAAGTATAAATAATAACAATGAATGACATAAATAACTATGCAAAGAGCCAATATATTTCATCAATGTCTCAGAAGTGTCTAGTGGAACATTCAATGCTAATTCTTGTTTTCTAAACTCCTATGAAATTGTTTGAATATTTTGACCTTTAATTTCTTTCAAATGTTTCCATTCCATCATGGCCTTATGTCTGTAACCTAATGGGTGAATTTGTCCTCTTAAAGAAAAATGAACTCAAACCAAGATGAAAGAAGTTTACAACTACTCTTACCACCTTGATGCAACTTGCCTTCCCACTAGACGAGAGTAGTGCCACTCAATCGAAGGGATGATAGCAGGATCTTGGCTTCATCCTCTTTGATTTGGTGTATGCGAAAATACACTTCAACCTGTCTGATCCAGTTATCTAGATTTTCTGCATCAGCTTCTCCACTAAATACAGGTAAAAAAAACTTGGCATCCAGCTTGAAAAATGGATTTTTAGATGCATTCATATCATGCATGTTATAATGACAAGAAGAGGAAGAAGAAGAAATTTCACTGGAGGATGGAGAGGGAAGAGGCTCTTCTCCTCCACCTTCATGATTTATCGAGGACTGATCATTTGGTTCTTTTTTATCAGGCTTAATTGTCTTCTCATATTCTGCAAAAAGCTTGTCAACCTTCTTTGCCATGGTGAAGAAGATCTTGCTATAATTTCGCTCTTCCTCCATTCGTCCTTCCTCACCTACCATGTTTCATCTTGGTGTCACACGTCCCGCATAGAGATCAAATGATTTGAATTTTCCTTGTCCTCTTTGGATCTTTTTCCTGGTTATCATTACTCATGTAACTTACATCAAGAAGACCGGCTCTGATACCAAACTTAATCCAGATATTTTACTTCAAGGATGCATACATAATTGCATATAAAATAGCATGTAACCAAGTAACTTAAACACATGAAACGAAGTTGAAAATCATAAAGAAACCATTAGTTGGTTGGGTTTTAACCATATATGTCCTCCTTTATACTCATAATATATGTCCTTTTGACTTTGGACATTTGGTTTTGTGTTGTAATATATCCATAACCATACTAAATTACTTTAAATAATTTTTGTTTATTATTTTTTTATGGGGATTTAATATATATGTGTGTGTGTGTGTGTTTGTGTGTGTGTGTGTGTCTTTTTGTAGGTGCAAGAAGCGAATGAAAGAGTGCCATATGTCAGGGTCTGGTAGGCCAACACTTGATTGCCACGTAAGCTTGTGGGCCCCACTTATTGAATGAGATAAGTTGTGGGTCCATTTTCGTTGTTCAACTTGTCAACTTCAAACTGCAATAAGTTAGTCATATAGAATCAGATTGGAATGTCGTCCATGCCACTAGAATCATAAGGATGAGCTCTTAAACTTGATGCCAATATTTCTGATATTTAGGAACTTCCAAACTCGAACCTTTCTAGAGCAACCTTATAATTTCTAAGCATTTTTGGAGCAATCTTGGATCATCCATCTTGGGCAGAGGATAATTATCCATCAAATAAACTTTGTTCAAATTTCTAAAATCAATGTGGAGCCTGATTTCCCCACTCTTCTTTCTCACCGGGACCAAATTAGCTATCCAATTTGAAAATATTAGAGTTATAATGATCTTTGCAACCAACAACCTTTTAACCTCCTTTTCAATCAATGGCAGTAGCTTAGGATTAATTCTTCTTAATTTTTGTTTGAAAGGATTTTCATTTTCTTTGAGTAGAATGGTATGTTGAATGACAATTTTATCATAAACTTTTAGATCCTCATATCTCCAGGAAAATACATATGAAAACTCCTTCAACAAATTTGCATAATGTGGTTTTTGTTCTATTTTCAAGGTATTAGAAACCTTGACCATCTTTGGGTTTTCCTCAGTCCCTAAATTATAATCTTCCATCTCCCCATCACTTGGAAGAATTATGGGTTTGACAACCACATCATTTGTGTCAAACAACCTCTCTAAAGGGACTAAACCTCTAGGGATTATGTTATTATTGAGTTGAATTATATCTTGTCTAGCAACAACATTTAAGAAAACTATTGCCTCAGGATTTTCCTTCGTGGCTTCATCCTCATCTTTATCAATTGGAGTGCTAAGAAACTCATCAGTCCTCTCAAGAAATCTTCTAATTGTTGATCATCTTCAAAAACCTGCCAATGTCTAGTATTGTCTGGGATAGAAGGTCTATGTCTCACATTGATTTCATATTTTTCATTTGGGTAAATGGGAATTCTAAATGCGCTAGCAGCAGTGGCCAAAGAGTCTATGATTCCATTTTCTTCCCTAGGAACAAGAGAAATTTCATGTTCAGAAAATAAATTAGAAAACATATCCCATACCTCATTCTGGTAAGCCCTCATCCTTGGGTGTCTAGTTTGATATATGCCTTTGACCTGCTTCACAATCAACTCCAAATCTCCAAAAACACAAAGATTCTTTGCTTTATGCTCTCTTAATAGATTCATCCCAATAATCAAAGCTTTGTATTTTGTTTGTGCAGTCAAAATACAATTTGTATGAATGTAGCTAACTGGTGCAGTCTATTGGAACAATCCAAATTCTTACCCTGAAACCTTTCTCACAAGTGGAACCATCAAAATCTAAATTCTTGATTTGATCTAAAAAAGTTTGAACCTATTCTTGTTGAACACTACCTTCAACCTGTTCTGATACTTCTCCATCAGCACAAAAGTTGTTAAAGAAAGATTGAGATCCAACCTCTATGTCTACTGCGTAAATGGGATGATTATCTAGCTGAGTTCTACTGCTTACCATATAATCCATATAGACTTCTCTATATAACCTCTTTAACTCTCCAAACAATGGAATTGATGTGTAAGACATGTCCATTTGCAATGTTCCTCCTAGTCTTGTTTCCCAAGACCGAGACAATAACATACCAAATCTTTCTAGGATGTCTGCTACCACTATTTCCATCATCACACTTTTTGCAGGTATTTGTGCCAAGGTTACACCTATATCCTTTATTATCCCTAAACACTTAACCTTCCTCGAATCAAAAGAGAATAAGTCTTATTAATTCCTAGTAATTTGAAGTCCTACGTGATCCATGAATGACATAGGTATCAAATTATATGAAGCTCCAGAATCCAACATAGCGTTATGAAGGATCATATCATGAATGTCCCTAAAATTTAGGGATCACTATACATGACTTGAGATAGACTTTCAACTCGAATTTCCTAAGTCAATTATGTCAATTTAACCTAATTAACTATTACAAGTTGCTATGAGAATAGAATTTTGATTTAATTCACAATTTAATTCAAGGAAAAATTAAATTGGAATTTCTAGATGTTAATTTTTAAAATTTCTTGTTGTTATTTTCAACACTCCCTCTCAACCAGAAAGGAATTCAACTCTATCCTCATCTAGTACCTTTGGAATGTTATGCATGCAACACTTCTCTCTAGTGTTTTTGTTGTTGCAACTTCTGAAACTGAAAAAACCTCTGATCCAGGTGGATGTTGGTGGCCACTCACCTATCCCATTTTGACCCCCACAACTGTCTCTTTGAGTCTTTTCAGTTTCCTAAATTGTAGCATAGTTTACTATTTTTAGTAGTTTTTCAGGTCCTAAACTTCCGGAGCCGTTTTGAGGCCCTAAACGACGTTTTTTGGGAAATCTACCGCCATCGATATGTCTATCAAAAAATCGTCTTTTTCGTCATAGTCCTCGGAGAGATCTTTCCAATGGGCTATCATGCGCGTCAAACAAAGATAATATGACCAATTCGCAACCCTGGGAAGTTGATGTACCAACTTACCCAGAACGGGGCCCACAATTTGGCGTTTCATCTTCTAGGGTTAGGTTTTGGAATGTGAAGGGTTTTCCATTGTTTCTCAACAATAAAAAGGCCTTCGAGCCTCATTGTAACACAGTTAAAATGCATGTAGCCACCACATCTCTTCTCAGAGATAAGCTACCATCACCCTAGCTGGTTTATTTCCATTTCTGTTTGTAAGCATATTTCAGTATTTTACAGTAATGAAATGAAGTATTATTTCCGCTGCATATCTGTCTTTATGATTATCTCTGTATTTTATTGCGTTCCTGTTTAAATCCGGTTCAACATCCAACTTGAATCAATATGATGCATCTGTCACCAAAGTCTTTGACTGCTACTAGCTTTGCCTCTTCGACTAAAAATTATGTGCTTCTGCTAACTGTGCCTTTGTGCCATCTGCATGTAGATTTTCTTGTAAATTCACAGCTCATGTAATTTCCTAAAACACATGACAAGAATCTACTCTACTCTTTACAATGAAATCCCATAAAGATCGATGAAAAAGAATAATCGACAAGAGGAAGATAATCAATGGCATATAACACAATATGTAATTGGGAAAAGCCATAGCTCGAAACCCCTACTATTTATATTGCATTAATCATAAATCCAAGATGAGAATACAATGTTTTTTCTCACAAGAACAATCCCTGCAGAAGTATAATCAACTCTCATCTCACAAGCTAGCTCAAGCCAAATCCCTAGCCTATTATGTGGCTCTCCAAGCCCCTATTTCCTTGCACTATTCCTGGTCAAAGAATATAGATGAATACAATATGCTTTGCTCAACTTTGAGCTCAACCTACACAAGTATTTCCTATCCTCTGGTTGATGACTTGCTTTGGCCAATACTTAGCCAAATTCCTAGCCTTAAAGATTTTTATTCCTTACACAATTCCTAAGAGAATTAGCCCATATTTAAAGAGGAAACCTCTCTTCATAACTACGCAATCCAAACATAGGTCCTCAAATGATTGCATGCACCATTTGTACAACGCAAAAAATTATACAATTGATCGTACACTATCCCTGCACTCTAGTCTCAACTGGGTCTTCTTATGAACTGACATGCATGAGTTTCTCTTGAGTGAATCTCCAGTTATCTAGAGTAGCAATGAGGATGCACCAGTGCACCAACTCACTACTAGACCTCTACTAGTTCCACAAACAGTTAGAACTAGTTTAACTGTCTGTAACTTAGTCAAACTGAGTTATCTAATTACAACTCAAATAAAATCAATCTAGACCCCGAAAAATTAGGGATCACACTTACATGACTCCATATATACTTTCAACTCGAAATTCCTAAGTTAACTAATTCAAATTAACTTAGTAAACTATTACAAGTTGCTATGAGAAAAGAATTACAATTTAATTCAAGGACAATTTAAATTGAAATTTCTAGATATTATTTTTAACATTTCTTGTTGATATTTTCAACACTCCCTCTCAACAAGAAATGATTTCAACTCTATCCTAATCCTGAACCTTTGGAATGTTCTGCATGCAACACTTGTCTCTAATGTTGATGCTACAACTCCTGAAACTACAAAAGAATCCAACCTGAATGAATATGTTGCATCTGTCATCAAAGTCTCTGACTCCTACTGCCTCTATCAAATGAAAAATTTACGCTTCCGCTGACTCTACCTTCCTACACTATTTTCAACCCTTCTCTGCGATCTTTGGTATCTTACTGCTCTAGCCTCTGTCACTCTGATCTCTGACTGCATCAATAGCCACTAATTCCTCCTGCTACTATGTACTTTGGGCTCCCATAGCAAGTTACAATCCATGAGACAAAACCTTTCAATGGACTCTGCCCAATTTTAGCCCTCTTGGGACTATCACTTCACATCGCCCCACCTCACACCTAGAGGTATAGCTACATGTGCTCCCTCTACCCACTTGTCTTGAAATTCCCCCCTACTAGAGGTCTCTGCATGAGTGGATGCCTCCACTTGGTCTCCTCTTTGCTTCTCCAATTGTGCCTCTTCCATAATTGTCTGAGGCTGCTTCTGAGATTGCTTCTTCTCTACTTGAGTGGATCTCTCCATTTGGTCTTCTCTTTTCTTCTCCAATTGTGGCTACTCCACAATTGTTTGAGACTACATTTGAAGCTTCTTCTGGGGTTGCATGTTGAGAGCTAATTCACTCTCCCTCTAAACCACCAAGTCTCTAACCTTTTCCTTGCTCCTCAAGGCTTTGCATGCATCTTGTACCTCAAGTGCATATAGGTTCTTGACTCGCACATCCGTCATCATGAAATCTTCTGGAAAAAGAGCTGATTTTAAATAGGTGATATCTCCCTCATCCGAACTTCAATTCAGACGATTTTTTTTGAATTTGAGTATTTTTTCGCAAAGAATCCAAATCTATTATTTTTTGTTTGAAAATTTTCAACATTTTTTTTTTTAGATCTTCTCTGCAATATCTCCGCCCAAAAAATTCCTACTCCTCAATCTACCAATATCAAGGATCACAACTCCTTTTGTGTCACTAAACATTGCCTCACCGATCTAGCCACTAGCAGCCTTCTAGCTCCATTAAGAAGTTTTCACATAAGGTATTCTGAATCTTCCCTGAACTAGAGCTCCATCAATCTTCTCTTCTACAATGTCTTCACCTCTAATACCATGTAGAAAATTTCTACAAATCTAGCTCCGATACCATGTAGATTTTCCTATAGATTCACAACTCATGTAATTTCCTAAAACACAAGACAAGAATATACTCTAATCTTTACAACGGAAGCCCATAAATATCGATGAAAAATAGTAATCGACAAGAGGAAGATCATTAATGGCACATAACACAATATTTATCTAGGGAAAGCCACAGCTCAAAACCCCTACTATCTATATTGCATTAATCAGAAATCCAAGATGAGAATACAATGCTTGTTCTCACAAGAACAATCCCTACAAAAGTATAATCAACTCTCAGCTCACAAGCTAGCTCAAGCCAAATCCTTAGCCTATTCTACAACTCTCGAAGCCCCTATTCCTTATGTTATTCCTGGTCAAAGGATTTGGATGAATACAATATGCTCTACTTAGCCTTGAGCTCAAATTGCACAAGTATTTCCTATCCTCTGCCTGATGACTTCCTTTGGCCAATACTTAGCCAAATTCCTAAACTTCAAGATTTTGATTCCTTACACAATTCCTAAGAGAATTACCCTGTATTTAAAGGGAAAACCTCACTTCATAACTGCACAATCCAAACGTAGGTCCTCAAATGATTGCATGCTCCATTTGTACAACTCAGAAAATTATACAACTAATAGTACATTGTCCCTGCAATCAAGTCTCAACTGGGTCTTCCTCTGAACTGACATGCATGAGTTTCTCTTGAGTGAATCTCCAATTAGCTGGAGAAGCACTCAAGATGCACAAGTGCACCAACTCACTACTAGACCTCTACTAGTTCCACAGGCAGTTAGAACTAATTTAACTATCTATAACTTAGTCAAACTAAGTTATCTAATTACAACTCAAATAAACTTAATCTGGACCCCTAAAACTTAGTCATCACACTTACATGTGTTGGAATTATGATACAGGTGTTGTCCTTGATGGAAACTCACTTAGATGAAAGATCACAGTACAGCAGGTTAACAACAAATAACTACATATTAGTCTACACAGAATGAAGAAAGAGAGGTATACGCAGGTTCACCTTGACCAAGCTGCGTATACATGCAGGTTCACTGTATATAAGTCGCGTATATGTACACACGCACTTTCACAAAAGGAAAAGCACGTATATGTTGGAAAACTAAGCTTTTGGTCCGTGGTATTTGGTCCATGGTATTTTGATCCATGGTATTGGACCAAGGTATCTGGTCCGAGGTATTGACCCTAGGTAATTGGTCCAAGGTATTGGTTCTAAGTGGTTTTGGTCCATGGTATTGAGAAAGGCCTAAAACTATAAAAGGAGGAGAAGATCATTAGGCCAAGTGTGCAAGTATCAAATATTTGATGAAATGTGAGATCTAGTATGCAGGTTATTGACTTATGGTGTTGTGCTTGATCTGAACCAAGGATGAACCTTAGCGGTTGATGAAGGATAAGATCTAATGATGGATCGGTATCTTAAGGCTTGAAATGAATTATCATTATGTGGTTTGATCATGTATAGTCTAGATCTGAATACTGACGCATGTGTTATTCTGTATATATTATGATCTGGGTATAACTGAAATTTGGAATAACTGTATAATTATGAATTAATATTTTCAAATGTATACGCTGGTTGGCTTTGAGAAAAGCACGTATACATGTAGGTTCGACACATGGAAGTAGTGTATACCTTATAAAGTATGTTTCAGTTGTTTCTATTTGTTGTTGCAGAGTTTTGGGTTCTGGTTACTGTATTCTGGTGACAGTATTCTGAATGATCAGATTGATTATAATTTATCGATGGGTTGTCAAAGTGATTGATTGATTCGGTTGTGGTTGATTTAGAAAGTGATGATTGAGTCTCAGTGATTGGTTGATGCAGATGTATTTGATGATTGAATTGTAGTTATGATGTTGTTGATGGATCCAGTCTGAAAATTTATGAAACATGGTCCTTGGAGGAAGAAAGAAGGTCGTAGCCTTTTTGTAGGTCACCGCCTACTTACTAGTAAACATATTGACTAGTACAAGAGTTAGGGGGTTGTAGCTCCCTTCCAGTAGAAGCTAGAGAACGAGAGAAGGTTGTAACCTTCTGTGGGTAGAAGCCTGCGTACTGGTATAAGTCTGCACCAGTACAAGATTGTAAACATATTTTCTTATTATTAAAATAAGACAGAGATGATAATAGCAGGTGGTTTTCATCCACATTGGGTTTCCACCTTATATCTTGGTGTTCATGTGTGTTGCTTATGTGTGATGCTTTATTCTTCTTTTACTGCAGTGTCTAATAATCTATGATATACTTTTTAAAGTTCAATGCATGATACATTGGGTAAATCAAAAGTTCTCTACATATACGCTGGTTGCTTTAAGTACAATCATGTATACACACTAGTTCACTTAGTTGAAGTAGCGTATACAAATTTTTTTGGGAAATTAAATTATTGATCTAATAATACTAATTCACCCCCTCCTCTCAGTATTATTTCCAACAAATGGTATCGGAGCAGGTCCTTCAGAAGAAGCTTGATCGCTTGAAGGGAGATCCATCATCATGAGTCATCAAGAAAGCATGGGATCCATCAGATCGCCAATCTTTGATGGGAGCAACTTTGTTTATTGGAAGATAAGAACCACAACCTATCTACAATCACTTGGAATGGACGTCTGGGAAATCGTGGAAGGAGGATATACATTTCGATCAACAATTCCTACAGATACGATAGGTAAAAAGCAATACGAAACCAATGCCATGGTTGTAAATACATTATTGGGAAGTTTGTCACAATCAGAGTTTGTCAAAGTTATGCAACTCAAATCAGAGAAATAAATATGGGACAAAATTGTTCTAAGCTACAAAGGAGACTCTCAGGTAAAACGTGCTAAACTGCAAACTCTCAGAATTCAATATAAAACTCATGCACAATGATGAAAGTATAGCTAGTTACTTCTTACGTATAGATGAGGTTGTTAATTGTATGAAGAATCTAGGTGAAGAGATAAAGGAAGTTACGTTAGTTGAGAAAGTTTTAAGATCCTTGTCTACTAAATTTGAATCAAAAGTGTCTGCCATAGAAGAAAAACAGGATCTTCAGACTATCACTATGACACAGCTTCATGGAATCTTAACTGCCTTTGAGATGAGAAAAGGAGGCCCTTCAGATATGAGAGAAGACACATTTAAAGCTTCAGCAAAAGGAAAGGAAGAACTCAATGAATCAGGACATATTTAAGAAGAAGATGATGAAGTAAAGTTTGTCAAGAAGCTTCAACGGGGTTCCAGAAAATTTAGAGGTAAACTACCCTTCAAACTTTTTGCCTGTGGTAGAGTCGGTCATTATGCTGCCAAATGTCCTCACAAAGATAAATATGATAAAGGGAAGGAATCTGCAAAATGGAATAGAAAACAAAGTGTAAGTAAAAAGAGTTACTATACTCATGAAGATAGTGATGGTATATCAAATAGCGATGAAGATGAAAATAGTAATGACTATAGACTTATAATGGCTTATGACGATGATAATTTTTGGTATGCTTTAGAAGAAGACGACCTTCATGAAGAAATCTCTAAACTCAAAATCGTTTTAGAAGAAAAGAATATGATTATAGATAGCTTGACATACCAACTTGTTGAAAGAGAAAAACGCAATGAAAACTAGAATGTGAAATTGTGGGTCTAAGAAAGGATCTTGAGAAAACAAAATCTCTCAATCTTAGATTTGCTAAAGGATCAAAAACCTTAAATGAAATTATCAAAGTGTAGCGCTCTCCTTTGATAAAGACAGGTCTTGAATATATTGAAGAAGCATCTCAATCACAGAAGCCAACAACCTCCACTAAAAGCTTTCTTGATGCAACAAAGAACAGTGAACAATATGACAATCGTCAGGCAAGGCATAGAGCAGATCACCAGGTAAATCAGGCTCAATTTTCTTCCAGGATAAATAGAAGCCACAACCAACCTCAGGTAAATCATACTCAATTTTCTTCAAAGATGAATATCAATGGAAACTACAATCACCAAGTCAATAAATTCGATAATCGCAGGAACTTCTTTAATGGTCAATGTTTCTCATGTCATAATTTTGGACACAAAGTTGCTCAATGTGTTGCTTACAAAACCATCATGACTAGAGAAGCAAGAAATCAAAGGATTGTGACAGGGATCAATAAAAGTTCATATAATAACTTTTCTCTTCTTGAAAATGAAATAGAATGCTCAATCTATAACAACTTTGGCCATGAAGAATCTGAATGCAGGAGAAAATTTCAGCAAACATCTCAAAAGGAGAAAACTCCATTAAATCCAAAAATATGCAAAAGGAAAGAACCTCAAACAGAAAGATGTGGTATAACCTTGTATGTAGAAGGACAAGAAAATTAGTGGTACATCAACACTGGATGCTCAAAACACATGACAGGTGACAAAGAAAAACTTCACTCATATAATGCCTTAGAAAAGGAAAAGAATGTCTCATTTGGAAATGACACTCCTAATGTCATAAAAGGTAAATGCTCTGTTTTCTTGAAAGAAAAGGTTAAAGTTGGGAATTTTATGTATGTAGATGGTCTAAAGCATAACCTGTTGAGTGTCAGTCAAATGTGTGATCAAGGAAATGAAGTGGTGTTTCGATCAAACGGGTGTGTTTTTCGTGAGCTTGATATAGGAGAAACTGTGATCAAAGGTACAATAACTCCAAACAACTTATACATACTCAAGGGAGGACAACAACAGCGCTATCTAAGCAAAAAATGATGAAAACTGGCTATGAAATAGAAGATTGGGACATCTAAGCTTTTCTCAAATAAGAAAAGCATGCAAATTCTAGGTTGTTCATGATCTTCCAGATATCAGCATTCCTGAAAATACAATATGCAAACCATGTAAATTCAGTAAGAAAACCAGGTCTCACTTCATTGAAAAAGAAGGGTCAGTTAGTAAGTCCCTTGAACTTGTTCACACTGATTTATGTGGACCATCAAGGAAAAAGTCACCTCGTGGAGAAGAATACTTTATTTTTTTCATTGATGATTTTTCCAGAATGTGTTGGATAGGTCTTCTAAAGCATAAAGATGAAGCATTTGAAAAGTTCAAAGCCTTCAAAACTTTGGCTGAAAATGAATCAGATCGCAAAATCAAATGCCTCAGAACTGATCAAGGAGGGGAATTTACCTCGGATGAATTCTTTGATTTTTGTGAATAACATGGAATAAAAAGGTAGTTCTCCACCGCAAGGACTCCTCAACAAATTGGAGTGGTAGAAAGAATGAACAGAACTGTTCAACAAATGGCTCGAGCTATGCTAGATGAATTCGGAACACCTGCAACCTTCTGGGGTGAAGCTGCATTCATCGCCATAACTATTATCAACCAAGCAAATGTTCGGGTAAATAGCACTCAAACTCCACATGAACTTTGGCATGGTAAGACTCCTACGATAAAATACTTTAAAGTTTTTGGAAGCAAATGTTATATCAAAAGGATTGACGAAAAACTTGGTAAGTTTCAGCCTAAAGCAGATGAAGGTATTCTTCTTGTTTACTCTTCTCAAAGTAAAGGATATAAATGTTATAATAAAAGACTTGGGAAAACTGTTGAAAGTATTGATGTTGTAGTTGATGAAGCATGCAAAAATCCAAAACAGATAAAAACCAAAGATTATGACAATGAAGAAGATGGGGATTATTTTCCCACATCAAATCACAATGATTCTAAAGAAGAAACAAATGAAGCACCATAAGAAGAGATAACGGTAGAAGAAAAGACTTCGTCCAGGTATGTTCAGAAAAATCATCAGAAAACTCAAATTTTAGGGAAAAAAGAGGCAGGTGTATAGACAAGAAGAAATATTATAGAAACCTCAAGCTATATAGAATTACTATCCTCCACTGAACCTCAAAATGTAAATGAAGCATGCCAAGATCAATGTTGGGTCAAGGTCATGAATGAAGAACTTGAGCAAATTGAAAAGAATAATACTTGGGAATCAGTTCCTAGACCTCATGATAAAAATATCATAGGAAATAAATGGATATTTAAAAACAAGTTGAATGAAAATGGAGAAGTTATTAGAAACAAGGCCAAACTTGTTTGTAAGGGGTATGCTCAACAATAAGGTATAGATTTTGAAGAAACTTTTGCACTTGTTGCTAGACTTGAAGCCATAAGGATGTTTCTTGCTTTTTCTAGCGTTCAGAAATTCAAAGTATACCAAATGGATGTAAAATCTGCTTTCCTTAATGGAGATTTAAAAGAAGTCTATATTGAACAACTAGAAGGATTCATTCTTGGAAATGATGCAAAACTTGTATGCAGACTCAGAAAGGCTCTCTATGGTCTAAAATAGGCTCCAAGGGCCTGGTATTACTGCCTTGACAAATATCTACACCAACAAGGTTTTTCAAAAGGGTCAGCAGATAGCAATCTATATACAAATATTGACATTGATAAATTGCTAATAATTGTTGTTTATGTTGATGATATCATTTTTGGTAGCAATGAATAATCCATGAGTGAGAATTTTGCTTCAGTAATGCAACAAGAATTTGCAATGTCCTTGCTTGGTGAACTTACCTATTTTCTTGGTCTACAAGTTCAACAAAATAAAGATGGTATTTTTCTTTCACAAACCAAATATCTCAAACAGATCTTGAAAAAGTACGACATGGAATATTCTAAACTAGTATGTACCCCAATGGTAACAGGATGCAGTCTCAGCTCAAATAATGAATCAGTAGCAGTACATCAACCAACTTACAGATCCATGATTGGCGGTCTACTTTATCTAATAGGTACCCGACCTGACATCATGCATGTAGTAGGAATAGTTGGAAGATTCCAAGAAAATCCAAAGGAATCACACCTTCATGCAGTCAAAAGGATTTTCAAATATCTCCAAGGAACACAAAACTTTGGTTTATGGTATCCCAGAGATACAGATCTTACTCTTCATGCATATACATATGTAGATTGGGCAAGAAGTATTGATGATAGAAAAAGCGCTAGTGGTGGTGCATTCTATATGGGTTCCAGGTTAGTGGCTTGGTTCAACAAGAAACAAAGTTCGATTGCGTTATCTACAGCTGAAGCAGAATATGTGGTTGTTGCATCTTGTTGCACACAACTACTTTGGATGATGAAAACATTGCAAGACATTTAGATCACATGCACTCCACCCATCTCCATTCTATGTGATAATACAAGTGCCATCAATATCTCAAAGAATCCAGTCATGCACTCCAAGACCAAGCACATACCCATCAAATACCATTTTCTACATGAACAAGTGCTTGAACAAAAGGTAAAATTGGAATATGTTCCCTCCAAAGAACAAGTTGTTGATATATTCACTAAACCACTTCCCAAAGAGACATTTGAATATCTCAGACAAAAGCTGGGAGTAGTTGTTGCATCATCCTGTTGTTAAATCAAACTTTTCAGAAAAAGGTGATTATACGCGTGTTTCCTAAAGTGCAGTCGCGTACACATGTGGGTTTCTGTGGGTCAAGGAGCGTATATGTTTTTCAGGCAAGAAAAACAGTGGGGCGGGCTCTGATATGGGTGCTCTGACTGATATTGATGATATGCTTTGCTCATTAATTTTATCTGACTAACAAAGATGCCTTGATCTTTGACCTGTTAAAAATGCACAGGTAGCACCGGTTTAGGGGGAGCATTAGCCTTCACGTACATTAAGCATTGTTGGCATTATGGTTGCTAAGTCCAGCTATGGCTTCAGATATTTATAATATTGGCTGCTCAAGTCATGTAAAAGTCTAGGTTGTGATATGTCTTCTCATACATTTGAATGGGTCCTCTTGGACAAACGATGTAATTTATATCCCCACTTTACATGGGATGGATGATGTAATATTTATTGTTTTTGTCATGTATAAACAATTTGTATATCCCCACTTGGTTGGGTGGATGAGTAAAATTTGGTATATCCCCACTTGGTCGGGAGATGGATGTATGTATGAGTCATTGGTGATAGGAAGGTCATTGGTGATGTATGTATAGAGTCATGTTATTCTTTTAGAAAATATTTTTTCATACTTTGCTTGTGCTCAGGGGGAGCACGGAATCAATCATGGGAGATAAATTAGTACATTTCAGCATATCAGAGAATTTAGCATGTACTCAAGGGGAGCATGACCTTCTGCCCTTAATTTCAAAGGGGGAGAATGACTTGGTGTTGTTGTTGCCATCAAGTCCAAAGGGGGAGATTGTTGGCATTATGATACAGGTGTTGTCCTTGATGGAAACTCACTCAAATGAAAGATCTCAGTACAACAGGTTAACAACAACGAACTACAAATCAGTCTACACAGAATGAAGAAAGAGAGGTATACGCAGGTTCACCTTGAACAAGATGCATATACACACAGGTTCACTGTATATAAGTCGCGTATACATACACACGCACTTTCACAGAAGGAAAAATGCGTATATGTTGGAAAACTAAGCTTTTGGTCCGTGGTATTTGGTCCATGGTATTTTGATCCATTGTATTGGTCCAAGGTATCTGGTTCGAGGTATTGACCCTAGGTATTTGGTCCAAGGTATTGGTCCTAAGTGGTTTTGGTCCATGGTATTGAGAAAGGCCTAAAACTATAAAAGGAGGAGAAGATCATTAGGCCAAGTGTGCAAGGATCGAATATCTGATGAAGTGTGAGATCTCGTATGCAGGTTATTGACTTATGGTGCTATGCTTGATCTGAACCAAGGATGAAACTTAGCAGTTGATGAAGGATACGATCTAATGATGGATCTGGATCTTAAGGTTTGAAATGAATTATAATTATGTGGTTTGATCATGTATAGTCTAGATCTGAATATTGACGCATGTGTTATTCTGTAAATATTATGATCTGGGTATAACTAAAATTTGGAATAGCAGCAAAAATATGAATTAATATTTGCAGATGTATACGCTGGTTGGCTTTGAGAAAAACACGTATACATGTAGGTTTGACACATGGAATTAGCGTATACCTTATAAAGTATGTTTCAATTGTTTCTGTTTGATGTTGTAGAGTTCTGGGTTTTGGTTTGGGTTCTGGTTACTGTATTTTGGTGATAGTATTCTGAATGATCAGATTGATTGTAATTTATCGATGGGTTGTCAAAGTGATTGATTGATTCGGTTGTGGTTGATTAAGAAAGTGATGATTGAGTCTCAGTGATTGGTTGAGGCAGATGTACTTGATGATTGGATTTTAGTTATGATGATGTTGATGGATCCAGTCTGAAAACTTATGAAACATGGTCCTTGGAGGAAGAAAGAAGGTCATAGCCTTCTGTAGGTCGCCGCCTACGTACTAGTAAACATATCGACTAATACAAGAGTTAGGGGGTTGTAGCTCCCTTCCAGTAGAAGCTGGAGAATGAGAGAAGGTTGTAACCTTCTACAGGTAGAAGCTTGCGTACTAGTATAAGTCTGCACTAGTACAAGATTGTAAACAAATTTTCCTATTATTAAAATAAGACAGAGATGATAACAACAGGTGGTTTTCACCCACATTGGGTTTCCACCTTATATATTGGTGTTCATGTGTGTTGCTTATGTGTGATGCTTTATTCTTCTTTTACTACACTGTCTAATAATCTCTGATATACTGGTTAAAGTTCAATGCATGATACATTGGGGAAATCAAAACTTCTCTGCATATACGCTGGTTACTTTAAGTACAGTCGCGTATACACGCTAGTTCACTTGGCTGAAGTAGTGTCTACAAATCTATTTGAGAAATTAAATTATTGATCTAATAATACTGATTCACCCCCCCCCCCCCCCCAAACTCTCAATATTATTTCCAACAACATGACTCCAGATAGACTTTCAACTCGAAATTCCGAAGTTAACTAATTCAACTTCACTTAGATAACTATTACAAGTTGTTATGAGAAAATAATTACAATTTAATTCAAGGACAAATTAAATTGGAATTTCTAGATGTTATTTTTAACATTTCTTGTTGTTATTTTCAACATTGCATTGTTGTCAACTCTGCTCTATGTTATCCAGTATCTGACTAATATTAGTCTCTACCTTTGTCACTCTGATATATGATTACATCAACCACCATTGATCCATCTTGCTACTATGTATTATGTGCTCCCGTAGCAAGGTAATGATCCATGAGAAAAAAACCTCTTAATGGACCCTGCCCAAATTTCTGCATTGTTGGGACTAATACTTCACATCGCCCCACCTCTCACCTCGAGGTATGGTTGCATGTGCTCCATTTTCCCACTTGGTTCAATATTTCCCCCTATTGGAGGTCTCTTTTTGAGTGGATGTCCCCACTTGATCTCCTATGTGCTTCTCCAATTGTGGTTGCTCCACAACTTGCTGAGACTTCTTTTGAGGCTTGTTCTGGGGCTGCATGTTGAGAGGTAATTCATTCTCCCTCTCAACCACCAAGTCTATAACCTTTTTCTTGCTCCTCAAGGCTTTTCATGCATCTTCGACCTCGAGAGCATATGGGTTCTTGACTCACACACCGATCTGTTCCACATGTCTCATCGTGATGTTTCTAGCGAAAAACTTTCCCTTACTAAAAATCACATCATATCCATGACCTTCCAATGACGCGATGGAAACACGATTCTTCTTATTCCTTGAACATACATCACATGTTAGGTCCTTTTAATACTAGTGTAACCCCTTATTATTATTAGTGCAACCCCATTTTTATATTGTTGTGCCCATGTAGTACCCATATTATTATTATTGTGCCCCCATAGAAGCCCATTATTGTTATTGTTGTGCCCTTACATTATTATTGTTATGTTGGCTCTAATTATATTATGACCCCTTAGACTCCTATATATAGAAAGGAGGTCTTGTCATTTGTATCATCCAAGAATTGTTCATTTGTGTAATGGAAAGGAGTTTTCCCCCTTGAAGAGGCTTATTTATAAGGCATTGATCTATCTTTTCTATCTTTTTGTGAGTTGGTTTCATAACATTTGGTATCAGAGCTTTGGATTCTAGGGTTTCACTGTTCCAAACAAGTCATCGTGGCATTTTCACTATACCTTGTTTTCTTCAGCGTTTCAAAAGCTAAAAAAAAACCCATTTGAGCCGAAATCATTTTGAACTTCGGGTCCAAATTTTAGAGCTTGTATCGCTATATTGTCGAAGATATGATCTGAGGAATTTAGGGTTTTTGCAGACTCCTGAATTACATTCCAAACAGGTGACCTGGGGAAATCGTCATAACTTTTGTTTTAAGTATCAGATTGAAATGTTGTAAGAAATTTTAGAAAGGGACGACCTATAGCTTTCTATACATCAGTTTTAGGTACTAAGGTCAAAACAGTGACACGTGGCACTTCGTACAAGTTTGCTCTACTGAACTAGTCTATAATTAGGTCATTGCGGGAGATTGGGAATAAATATTTCTTCGGGAATCCAATTGCGATCAGAATTTCAGAGTTAAAAAGAGGACTCAGAGGGCTATTACAGGACAAAATTTCAGAACTTAAAGATCTGAAACTACAGAGTTACAGTCATTTCAAGATCGAGCTCCTAAAATAAAATAAAAAAATGAGATGTGAAAGTTTGATGGCAAGGATCCGGTAACTTGGACACTACAGATGGAGAAATATTTTGATATACATGGTGTACCACTGTTGCAAAAGGTACATATTGCATCTAATTATTTTAAACCGAATCAATTTTTATGGTATAAAGGGCTTTGTTCTCGTAAACCACTTGTCACGTGGTCATTTTTCGTGGAGAAAATGATAGCACATTATGAGGACACAAAGAGCAACGCCTTCTTTAGCCAATTGATAAATCTCAAACAAAAGGGTTCAATGGAAGAGCACATTGAGGACTTTGAAAAATTGAATATAAGGGTAAATGATATTCTAGAGAAGCAAAAGATAAATAACTTTATCTATGCCATAGACACTGATATCGATGGTACGAAAGCATATTGGAAGAAAGACATGGAAGATTTGAATAAAGACATGGAAGGTTTGAAGGAAGGTGGGACAAATCTACTACAAGAAAGGCCTTCTAATGATGAAAAGGATCAAGAAACATCAAAACAAGAGGATATACATTGGGAACCAACCCTAGAGAAAGAACAAATGAATCTGACCATATCTTGTATTGCAATAGCAGGATTTACCACTCCTCAAACTCTCAAGATAGAAGGACATATCAAGAAGAAGAAGGTTCAAGCAGTGAAATATCATGAAGAAAAGTATCAAGAAACATCAAAAGAAAAGGATACTCACCAGGAACTAACCCCAGAGAAAGAATAAATGAATCCGACCATATCTTGTAATGCATTGGTCAGAATTACCACTCCTCAAACTATAAATATAGAAGGACATATCAAGAAGAAAAAGGTAATAGTTTTGATTGATTTGGGTAGTACCCATAATTTTATTCATTGTAAGATAGCCAAGGAATTGAATTTCTTCCTATATCCAGCACCAGAGTGTCAAGTGATGGTTTTAAGCGAAGGAACCATAGATTGCTCTAGAAAGTGCCATAATATCAAGTTATCCATGGGTGAATATGTATTGAATAGCCCAATGCTTTCCATTCCAATGGGTGGTGTTGATGTTGTACTAGGAGTCCAATGGATACAACCCTTGGGTACAATAGCTTTTAATTTTCAAGAACTTTTCATGAAATTTTCTTCAGAAGGAAAGGAAGTTGAATTAAGGGGTATCACAGGGAAAGCAGGAAAGTTAATCAGCTCTAACAAAAGGACAAAGCTTCTAAAGAAAGAACAATGAGGTGTAATTGCACAATTATGTTCACTAATGGTTCCCACATCGAAATCATCTATTTCTCCATATCTCCAAAAATCCTTGGACAATCATTCCAAGGTATTTGAGACTCCCAAAGGTCTCCCATGTATTCATGATCATGATCATGCTATTCATTTGATTCCAGGAAGTTTTCCTCCAAACATCAAGCCGTACATATATCCTTACGCCCAAAGGAGTGAAATTGAACATATGGTTGTAGAAATGGTAGAGGTTGGTATAATTATCCAACCAAATTTGATAAACAAAGCAATGGATGAATGGAAGAATGGCGAAGCAGGGTGGGAACTCATTCAACAGTTGTCGAAGATCCCAGTTCCAACAATATTTCCAGAACTTGACAAGGAAGGAAAAATCATATTGGAACCTAAAACATTCACAGAACTGAGAAGTCGATAGCTACAAAATCGATCGATTTTAGAGTATCTCATCCAGTGGAAGAACTTACTTGCTGAAGATTCCACATGGAAGGATGATAATTTTATACAGAAACATCCAAAACTACTCAAGCGTTGAGGACAACACTTTTTGAAGGAGAGGGGCATGTTAGGTCCCTATAATACTAGTGTAACCCTGTTGTGGGGAAAAGTATCCGATGCGGATGACCCTATCCCTACTCTAAAGGTGACAGTCTTTAGCAACAACTGAAAGTAAAGCTTTGATGTTTTCCTTTATGAAAGTACAGAGAGAAGGATGAAAAGATTAACCAACCTGGTGTCTTTCGCTTAGTCGATCCTTGTCCTCTCTCTTTGTCTCTTGTTCCCAGCTCCTTGCTCTCTTTGCCGGTCCAGCTACACACAGATCCTGCACAAAACACGAGAGGAAACTACAAGATACATGTACTCATAACTGATGCATGGATTAGAGTGAATCAAATATACAAGTAAATACAATCCATCAATGTAATACAAGTATATAGGAGAACATGCAAAACTTTATTGATAGAAGTAACAGGGTTCTGAGAAGGTTACAACCAATGATGGCTCCAATCCAGCAGCACCTCCCCAGCAGCAAGAACTCTCCTCTTCACCTCTAGTAAAACAATCACCCAATAGCTCTAACTGTAATCCAACAGCACCTCCTTGCTTTACACAAAATTCCAGCCTCCTTAGACCTCATAGAAGAGCTCTATATATAGGAGAGAAGAAGAGAGGATGAGTCAGCTTGAGGCTGGCATAGAGCTGACTAGTGTCCTCTCCCTCTTCAGTTAATCTTCAGTTCTTGAGTCCACTTGGAGATCCTTGCTTACACATGGTGATCAAGTACCTCTTACTCATCACAGGGCGAATCTCATGAACCAAGTGTCAGTTTGGAAGCTTCCTGGGCAGTTGACACCTTGCAGAATGACTGTGCCACTTGGCCAATCTCGCCCAGCGCAGGTAGACTTCATTAGATTTGACTTCCAGCGCAGGTACAAAGAGGAGCAGTTGCATTCCAGCGCAGATGCTCAATGGAGCAGCTGACATGATCCAAAATTAGCCTGTTTTGAAGCGTTTTCAGGTGGAGAACTGATTGGAAGTGCTGTTGTTTAATGACCTTGTTCTTTTAGGGGTAAGAACAACATGTTTAGGGACTGAGGATCCCTGTAATTATTGACATTTCATGCTCCATGTCGCGAGGCACAAAAATGTCTATAACAAACCCCTTATTATTATTAGAGCAGGCCCCTTATTATATTGTTGTGCCCATGTAGTACCCATATTGTTATTATTGTGCCCTTACATTATTATTGTTATGTCGGCTATGATTATATTATGACCCCTTAGACTCCTATATATAGAAAGGAGGTCTTATCATTTGTATCATCCAATAATTGTTCATTTGTATAATGCAAAGGAGGTTGCCCCCTTGAAGAGACTTATTTCTAAGGCGTTGATCTATCTTTTCTATCTTTTTGTGAGCTGGTTTCATAACATCACATCTGTGATTCTGAGAGGGGAGTGAGACTCCCTCTAAAAGGTAATTTTACTGATGTCAGTTGCGCTATACCTCTCGTCATCTCCAAACTCTATGTTCTTCTTGAGATTTTTCTCCTCAAAATCACTGAATAGATCTCTATTCCTCGTCATATGGAATGAGGCATCGCTGTCGAGATACAACACGCTTCCTATTACAGTGTTGTCCATACAAGCAATGAGAGTGAAATCAAGTTAGAATTATGAAGCTAGAGCTTCACCTGCTGCTACTACTGTTGGCTCCTTCTTTCTTGCTTTCTTCTATGGGAAATTTGTGGCAGAGTGCCCATTGTCATGATAGTGAAAACACTTGAATTTTGACAGGTCCTTCTTCTTTCTGCCCATCTTTCAATGGGACTTATTTCCCTTGGCTTTCTTTTATTCTCTCACCAATGCAAAGTCCTCTTCCACTTATTTGGAAGAGGTCCCATCTCTGGTGTTCCGCCGAATCTCTTCCTATACCAAATCCAACCACAGTCGCTCCCAATCTAGTAGCTTTTCCCTCCCATTAACAAAGTCTTGGTAATTGTTCCATCTCTTGGGAAGTCCTAGAGGAGCTAGGCTCACCATATCATCTTCGTCAATAGTAATCCCGACACTTCCAAGCTCATCCCGACAATGGGTGAACTTGGTCAAGTAATTCAAAATTGACTCACCCTTCTCCATCTTGATCTTTCTAAGTTTTTCCTTCAGTGACAACTTACTATGGTCACTGTTATTCTGAAACAGGTCCGTCAATGCCTTCCACATTGAGTATGGTGTATCCTTACCATGGAGACTCGAGACAATGTGTTCTCGAACCCCTTCCAGGATAATTCTTCTTGCTTTTGCCACACACTTTCTCCAATCAGTCAAATCTTTAGCATCCGATGTTGGAGGCTTAGGAATACCATGATCTATAAATTCTTTGAGGCCATTTTCTTCTAGCACTTCCTCCTTCTTGTTCGTCCAAGATATGTAATTCGAGTTGCCCTCTAAGGCATACTCAAGTCTCAAACCGTAGAAAGCCATATTATTGATTCTGAAGTATAAACTTGCAAATTTGATTTCACCTACACAACAAACTTGAATTCTCCTCTTCTATTTTGTCTTCATATCTAATACCATGTAGATTTTTATTGTAGATTCAACAACAAATGTGATATGCTAAAACACAAGAGAATAATCTACTCTACTCTTCAGCAGAAACCAAAATTGATCAATGAAAACAATACAGAGAAAAGGAATCATATCAATCGCACATAACACAATATTTCTCTGGGGAAAGAAATTGCTCAAAACCTCGACTATCTATATTATATTAACTGAAATATCTGAGAAGAAAATAAAATGCTTGTTCATCCTGAACAATTCCTGCACAAGTACAATCTATCTCTCTGCTTCCTAAGCTGACTCTAGCCAAAACTTAGGTAATTCATTAGCCTTCCAAGCCCCTAATTCCTTGCGCATCCCTAAGGGAATTATCCTCTATTTAATGTGGAAATTCCCTCTCCATAACTGCGTAATCCAAACATAGGTCCTCAACTGATTGTAGGCACCATCTGTAAAATTCATAAAATTATACAACTGATAGTACATTGTCCCTGAACTCTAATCTTAACTGGGTCTTCATATGAACTGATATGCATGATTTATTTATAAGTGAATCTTCAGTTAACTGGTGTGGTACTGGTGATGCACTGGTGCACTACTCCACTACTAGACCTTTACTAATTCCTCCAACAATAAAAACTAGTTTAACTGATTATAACTTAGTTAAACCGAGTTAATTAATTACAACTCAAAAGCTCTGAATCTAGGCCCCTAAAATTTAGGGATCACTCTACATGACTCTAGATAGACTTCCAACTCGAATTTCCTATGTCAATTAAGTTAATTTAAGTTAATTAACTATTACTTAAGTTAATTAACTATTACAAGTTGCTATGAGAATAGAATTTTGATTTAATTCACAATTTAATTCAAGGACAAACTAAATTGGAATTTCTAGATGCTATTTTTAACATTTCTTGTTGCTATTTTCAACATCTTAAATATTGTGTTCCAATCATTGCCTTATTTTATCCTAATTTAGTGATATTCACTCTTTAAGTATATCTCCATGAAGTATCATGTGACACCTGGAAACTACATTAAATCATCCATTATCAGTGATGGGAATATATATATATATATATATATATATATATATATATATATATATATATATATATATGATTTTGTATTAAATCATGGGAATATGTGCATTATTATGCCTTGCAACTTTCATTTCATTTGCTTATAGCCATAAAGTATATCTAGATAATATTTTTAAATTTCATTTCATGCCCAATTTAATTGTGATTGATCACGACCCAACCTTCACCAACAATTTCTAGTAGGAATTGTTTATATTCCAAGGAACTTAGTTGAATCCAAATATGACATATCATCATCAAGTATAAGGCTAAACATAGGTGGTTAATATATATATATATATATATATATATATATATATATATATATATATATATCTGATTTTGTATTAAATCATGGGAATATGTGCATTATTATGCCTTGCAACTTTCATTTCATTCGCTTATAGCCATAAAGTATATCTAGATAATATTTTTAAATTTCATTTCATGCCCAATTTAATTGTGATTGTTCATGACCCAACCTTCACCAACAATTTATAGTAGGAATTGTTTATATTCCAAGGAACTTAGTTGAATCCAAACATGACATATCATCATCAAGTATAAGGCTAAACATAGGTGGTTAATAAGTGTGTGGAGACATCATTGAGTTTCTTTCCATGACAACGATAAGTATAGTGGATCAAATGGCTTTTCCTTCCTTGATAGGTGGCATCAAAATATCCCTAAGGAATAGAATTTTCAACCAATACCTCACTCACCTATCTATGGGTTTCAACATTTTTAGATGATTTTCAACAATGAAAAATAACACATACCTATGTAAAGACTTAAAAAGAGGGAATATTTTGGTTTTCAAATAGGAAAGCATTATCTGCAATGAAAATACCCCATAAAACTAAGGCTTTATTTTCTATTTATTCAAACCTTGTCTTTCATACTAGTTATTTAAGCAATCTTCAACACATGGCCCACTCTAAACATTAATTAATCCAATCCATGCTTTCATATACCTCGATATATGTTGGACAAACACATAATCTATAAAAAGGTGTGCTAAAGAGTTTATGCTCCTTTCACAAGAGATAAATACTTAGACCCTCTTTATTATCCTTTCAAATCATCTCCCAAGGAAGGACACTATTTTCAATGCTAACCACATAATAGGTTTTTTATTAATTAGTGCTTTATTCTTCTAACTTTCATTCCATCACCACTTGGATCTTTGTCATGCATTAGCATGGAGATCCTTACAACCCAATCTACCAAAGTAAAGTCTTCTAATATTATTATTTTCCCACACCAATTTATCATATTTCTCTCTTAATTTGACATGTGCTCTACTAAGCTTTTAGATGAAAAATTATTCCATGCCATGTTCATGATCTCGTAGTGATCCTATCTCCTATGCAAACAACCAATCTTGTTGCTAGTTGTAGGATACCCCACCTAGTTTAGTGTGTAAAAACCTAAATATTGTAAATTTTAAATCAAATTTGCAAGTAAAACTACCTCATTTCTACAATCTATAATAACATCTACTCCAACTTTCACTTGAGATTGATCTACCACTTTCCAAGTTAGATATGACATAGTTAATGGAAAAGCAAGGATTTATGATTTCCATTAGTTAGAAACATTTGTGATGTTTTTCCTTTCACTTCTAATTAAATCCATTCATTTACTTAAAGAAATATATTTTTGAATGATGATACTCTTCCAAACCTCTCCTTTGTAATTAGATTTGAAAGTGTTTTTTCCATAAGGGAAGTGCCAAAAGAATGAATGCTTTTTAGTCCCCATCCTCCCTCACCTTTTGGTTTTATGATAAACTACTAGTTTTCCAAATGTGCTACAACATTACAATACTTCCTTTCCAAATAAATTATTTTTATATGATTGCAATATCATAGTGTTTAGTACTTTGGTCCATTATGCACATTATGATAATCATATCAAATTTCAATCTTCAAATATAAATCTTACTTACAAAAATAATAAATTACCAATTCACCAAGTTTAATATCCATTAAATGAAATGATTCACTAAATAAAACTATAACATCATGTGTAGTTAAGGTTCAACCATACTATAAATTTTAATTTTGATTATAATACACTAACTCCCAAACTTGAATTTTATCCATTACCTTCATATCAATCCAAGGGTTCACATCAATTCTCGTCCCTCTGAGCCTACAAACCAATGAAGAATAATGGGTAGAGATACCTTAATCTTCAAAAAATATCAACTCTAATTCCTTACTCGCTTTTCAAATTGAAATCCAATGAATACTGCCAATTTGCAACTAAGGGCCATCCCTCACCCCTTTATTTTCTTCCCTTCCTTATATAATAATTGTTCGAAAACAAGTCGCCTCCTCTTCCATTTCATTAGTAACTACAACAAACTTATAAGCATTTATTTCCATATTGGGTATTGTTATATAATTATAAAATCTCCTTAAATTTCCTTTCCTCCTTTAGAGCGCCATTAGAAAATATAAAATCATCATTTAAAAATAAAATATGTGTAAGTGACTACCCCAAGGGGTGAAACTTGATTGGTGATTGTCATGATATGAATATTTTGTGAAAAATTAAGGTTCAAGGTTTAAATCCTCTGATTTCCCATGTGGATCATGCATGGGAGCACATATGACTTCACCTACAGGTTATAATGGTAGTGGTCAAAATCAATCCTGTGTCATATGAATACGAGCCCAAACCAATTGTTGATTCCTATAGATATAGGAGGAAAAGAAAACAAGTGTGTAAGTGATTCATTACCTCCAACTTTGATGTGTTGAATGTATTTGATGCTTTGTCTTCTAAAAGGCACCTACTCAACACCTCAACCAATAGTAAAAATAAATAAGGGGACAAAGGGAACCCTTGTCTTAAGACTTTAGTTGGTTTGAAAAATGAATATGTTGAACTATTATTAAACACTATATGAGAATTTGAAGTAGAAAACATCATTATCCAATTTACCATTGGTCACTTAAAACCAATATGAATTACTAACAATCTCAAATAAAGTCAACATGCCTTATAACTCCAAGGGTTATCTCAATTGGTTGATTCCCCACCGATAAAGCACTTCTTCTATTGAGAGGTCATGAGTTCAATTCTCTCGACACTCTTGGGGTCAGGCTTTGTGGTTGAGCCGGCAGGAAGTGATCCCTTTAGGTGGATCTTCCCGGTACAAATATTCCATAGACATAGAGGTCACCGATCTCTAGGGTCCATGAATTACATAGAAAAAAATCCAATGTGCCTTATGAAAGGCTTTTGATATATCTAGCTTGATCACCACATCTGACATATACTTGGATTTGATTATGTATAACCCATCTTGTGTCGATCCTATAACTTCATGTATTTGGTGACCTTCTAAAAAACTGAATTATTATGGCATTATAACATTTGGAAGTGGCTTCTTCAATTTAACTTCTAATATCTTGGAAAATATTTTTTATACATGATTACACAGTGTTATAGGTCTAAACACAACAAAATTATTTGGGCCATCAACCTATGGGACGATAAAAATTAATGTGGAGTTAAATGATCCTGATACCTTCTTGGCTACTCTAACTCATTCCACCTTTGGAGTGAATCCTGAACTAAAGTCTCAAAAAATACTAGGTAGAATTCAATTGCCCATTTGTTAGGGACAAAGATTTTATATATGTGAAAGATAGATTGGATAGTCAAAATTTCATCTGTAGGGACATCCTAATACATCATCTGATTACCTTCCTTAGAGTCTAATTTTTGGAAAAAAGGATGCTACTCTAACAATATCTATTATGTTTTCCACCTTTTGTTCTTTATACACATTCCCAAAGTGTTTTACTACCAACTCTACCAAACCCTTAAAACTTTTTATTGGAACCCCATCCTCATTCAACATTTCCCAAATAGTTCTAACAATTTTTCTATGATTTCAAAATTCATTAAAGTATCTAGTGTTATCACCCAAGAAGCAATCACCTAGCCAAAATCACTAGGTGGATTGAAATACACCATGTTAGTATGGGTTTTACACATTAAAACCCACTTTCACCTAAGGAAATAGCCTAAGGAACCACTTTTCCTAAGTTATTTCCATTAATTAACTCATTTAGATGAGAATAACCCATAAATTCACTCATTTTATATTATCCTCATAATTTTACCCATTTATGTGAAGATAATATAATTATTTTCACTCATTTTATTTATTAACATAGAAATAATTTAACATATCATTTATGTATTAATTATTTCTAGACATTTTACCCATTCACATGGAAATAATTTATTTATAATTTATTTCTCACTATTTTACCCTGCCAAATGGAGATAGTCTAATAAATCATTTATTTATGAATTACTTTCATTAATGAACTCAATAAATCATTATTTTTAGTTAGTTTCCCATATTAAAGGCCATTAACCATGTTCTTAACCTTTTCCTCTCTCAAAAATAGTAAAATACCAAAAGTAGTTAGATCTTTAATTGGTCCAACAAATATTTTTTAATATTTGACCTCATCAAATCTAGCAGCCATTTTTTTTATAAATAGGAGGGGTTCTCCTTTCCACCATCACCATTTTTTCCATCCAACCTCTGATCTTATAACATTTGATATCTCCTCGCTACTTGCGCTCAAACACTTTTATCTTCTTTTTTCTCTTTTTTCTCAACTACCCTTTGGGAAGATGGATAATTTTCTTGCACATACAAGATTCTAAACAAACCCTCCCAAGGTGGAAATCTATGAAACCACAATTCATCAGATGTCCCCACATGTGCTACCACTTTGATAAAGTAATTATCGGGTTTTCATTCAGATTTATACTACATGCTATATGTTTTATATTTATGCATTTTTTCCACTGTTATTTTTCATATTTTTAAGAACAACGTATGAATGTGTAATCACTCTATGATTAATCTAAAAAATCCTCATATTTTTCTTGTTGGACTATTTGCAACCCATAGGAGTGTTTTTTACTAACCTTTGTTACAAGAAATTACTAAAATTTAGTATTCTATTCACCTAGTTCAACCCAACCAGCTTGAATTTTCATTGACCATTCCATCTCTTTATCCTTGAGAAATTTCTCCTTCTTTGTTTCCAAATCCTTTAACCCTTGCACCTCTTCCATATTAAAAACACCATTTTCATTCTTATGGAACATGCTCATAATATCCAATTAAACATATTTAATATGCTTATCCATGTCTTATGCCTTTCCCCTACCTAATGAACCACGTTCTCCTTTTATACCCTTGAGTGAGGATATGAATAAGTCCCTGGTAGCTTGAGGAAGAAGCATTATGAAATTTTGAAACGCTTCCTCTTTAATCCACCTAGGATTAAATTTAAAATGTGAACTAGTCTTAGGATTATAAAACTCTAGTTTCAGTAAAATAAGATGTCAAATCACCTATTAGGATCATTCCAATATTTGTATTTGTCCACTCCCTCAAGGACATTAAATCTGAGATGAAAAATATTGCAATCCTCTTTGAAACCCCCTCATCACCAGATCTATTGTTCGTCCATGTAGGGCCCATGGAGATAGGCTCAATATCAACAATTCCAATTTTCTCAATTTGAAAATTAGAAAAAATAGCAAGTTATTAAATCCTAGCCAAAAGTCCCCAAAATTCCATCTTATTTAATGTGAAATTTAAATCTCCTCCCAAAATCATTATAACTTCATGAACACACTAAAGGGAAAACACCTTTTTCCAAAAAGGTTGTTTTTCTTCATATGGTCTACATATTCAGTATAGTGATAAGTGAAACCCAAACTTTTACTAAAATAACCCATGCACATACCTAAGAATGTAGCATAAGAATTGATTAAATTGAATTTTATGTCCATCTAGTAAACAATTAGATTCTAATGCTAAAATGTCTCATTCCTTAAGAAATCTTCTCAAATCCCCCATTAAAATATCTCCCCTCCCCATAATCTTCTGAAATAATCAAATTCTAGGCTTATGTGACTCTAATAATTATTTAAATGTCAATATTTTATCCTAGCTAACTTGACCACTAATATTCATGGATAAGTTTTCATTTAAATAGCTACCATGGGGTATAAATACTCTAATAATCCCCTTTATCGTGCATAAATGTCATGTTGAATCTCTTTTATGGCCTTTTCAAAGGCATTATGAGAAAAAAGTTATTTTTCCCACTAACCTAGGACTATGGTCTTTCAAAGGATATTCATTAAAACCCCAAATTGTGAACCCTAAAATTCTTATTTTTTGTTTTTGGGTCTAAGATGATAGAATCCACTACCTCTATTATTTGATTCTGTCATATAATCCTACTTATCTTCAACTATCATAGGGTTTAAATCATAAAAGGATTCAAAATAAGTCAACCTAGTAAAGGACCTCCCTTATTCCTTTAAAGGAGAAGTTAAGATCTTAGTCTTAATGTCACCTTTCTTATGCATACTCTTGCTATTATTAGGCTTATACAATTTAAATGTAGTCAACTAGATTGCCTTGGAGGAAGGATTGATATTTTGTAATTTAAAAGTACCATCAATAGGGGACTTACTATATCTATCTCCTTTAGTTATTAGTGATGAACTTGAAATATGAGGATAATCATTAACCTTTATATTCCCCACCCCCAAACCAATCTTTTAATTTTGACAATATTTATTTGATTATTGTGAGTGTTAACCATAGTCATAGGTGGAGGAAATAAACCTCCCATAATAGAAGCTCCAATAGTATCACTCTAAATACAAAACATACCTTTAATTATCTATAATGAGGAGTTTCGCTTCCTAGGTTTTTTAGTTCCAAAAATATACTCTCCACCTTTTTCTTGACTATAGCTCTAACCTATTGAAACTCTTGGGCATGAAAAAGGTCCTTTTGACTCCAAAATCACTTAAAAATGGCCTCTCATGGTCCATAGTGATGTGTTCATGTATATGACTTAAGATCCAATCAAATGATACTTTGATATAGTCTAAGAGTCATGTATACACCAAAAAATACCCACAATGATATCTTTAGAATCCAAGAAACCACAATTTATCCCATTATCCATTAATACTTGTGCTATAGATCTATATTGATTGGACTTATTACATTAATCCACCATAATGTTTTTATTCATAATATTTCCTATGTAACTAGGGTTTTTATCTATCTAGAGCTCAACGAGTAAACCAAATAGTTTTACCTAGAGGAGTACACTCGATGCCATCTTCACCTTGGGATCAAAACAAGGATGTTAAGGTTCTAGTGAAAGAAAATATGAACACTAAATTCACCTACCTCACAATATTTTTGATGCATCCTTACACATATTGAAATTTCAATCTTATCCATACATGCATTAGGCTACGAAAAATGACCCATGGTCAATAATAGGAATTCAAAGAAATTTAATCCACTCATTCAAAGAATCCATAAAGAAATGCATGCCCAAAATTTTTCCTACAAGTTTACCACCAATGAAATTCATTATTTGTTTCACCTACATGTCAACAACAACATCTGGACAAGTCTTATTCTCCTTTCACTTCAACATTTATTGAGGTATTTTTAACCATAAAACCTTTTGGATAATCTCATTACACCATTCTAATCTATCCAGATTAATACCACAACTAATTTATCTATATTCTTTAACCAACTCCAACAATTGTTTTCCTTTCTCAACTACAAACCCTCCAAATTCATGCTTAGGTGAAAACTGTATATAGGACAAAAACCTATTTCTTAGAATTTTTGGATATATCATGCCATATGTTTGAGTTATGCCTACCATCACATATGTTATTTTGAAAATTTGTGTTGATTTTCTACTCCACTAGATCTCGACATAGGAAATATATTATGTTATGATGCTTATCATGTGTTCCTAAAGCTATCATCGACGAGTTTGGAAATTCTTCAATCCCACTCTTCCAATAAAAGATAAAGTATGTAAACAGTTCTAAAATTGTGCCATGATAACTATGTCTTTGTTGACATCAAAAATTTTCACTAGGTAAGTCTAAAGGGAATATCAAACAAAGATTTTCCTTCATGTTATTATCATCTAAATAGTCAACAAGGTAAATGTTGTCATTCATATAGGGAAAAATCCTCATGTCAAACTCTATATTGACAAGATCTCCCCTAAAGAAAAAAAACACATAAGGACTTTTCTAGTTTTTGGTAATTAGGTTTGTTAATTAATATAAGTTAGTAATCCACATTATATAAGACCCACTAAGTAGGTGGAGTTTGTACTCAATAATCTCATATGGCCTCATTAAAGGAGGCCCACTAGGTGGTATTTTATGCACTCAGTAATGGCATGTGGCCTCATTAAGGATTTCTCACTGGGTATTTAGTGTGTGTGGTCAATGTCACTTCATTAAATAAATCCCACTAGGTAATTGGCATTTAATACTATAATACAACTCAATTATTAATGTAGGGGGAACTAGTGGATATAGTCAAGGTTTTCTAGAAGATATTTATAGGGTTAGAGTGCATTGTAGAGGCATGGCATATTTAAAATTATGTCATATGACATGAGGACACGGGACATGAAAGACATAAAAATACTAGTATCCAACACGTGATTCGATGACCCCCCAAAACATGACACAAAGGACATGTTATATTATATATTTAAAAACATACAAATTAATGAATTACACATAAAATATAAAATATTAAAAAACATTTGCATGACGATGTTAATCCCAATGGTTAGCTAAATTGGTCAAGTTCTTATCATTAAATCACCATAATAATGGAAGGTCATGGGGTCAATTCTTCTCAATGATCTTGGGGTTAGGCTCTGCTAATGAGCTGGAGAGAAGTGATCTCTTCAGGTGGATCGGTTTGGATAGTTTTTGTGGGTGTAGTAGCCGCCGATTTTTGGTGTCTGTGAACCACACATAAAATAAAAATAAAATAAAATAATAAAAAAATCCATAATAATGATACAAATTCAATCATTAAACTAAGCCATATAACTAAAATATCACTAAATGTAATCCATGTTTGAACCAAAATACATCAACAAAGAGGCCCTAAATGGCTTGTGGAGTCTAAATAATTCATGCTACAACAAATAACTAGTTCCACATATCATAAAAGTGATTTCCTATATTGGGATCCTCATCATCAATAACACCCCCTAGGCATTAAAATAAGATAGAAAAAACTTAACATGTCAAATCAAGTCTTTATTTGAGTGATGGGTGCATTTTTACTAGGATCATGATAGAGGGGTTCAACAATCAATGCCACCAACATCGAGGTACACAGAGGGCTTCATCCTATTAATTAAATGCTTGTTCTATGCAGTCATACATGACAAACTTCAATGGAAACTCTATATTGGCATGATCTCCCCTAAAGAAAAAAACTCATAAGGACTTCTCTATTTGTTGGTGATTAGGTTTGTTAATTAATATAAGTTAGCCATCCACATTATATAAGACCCACTAAGTAGGTGGAGTTTGTACTCAACAATCTCATGTGGCCTCATTAAAAGAGGCCCACTAGGTGGTATTTTATAACTCAATAATGTCATGTGGCCTCATTAAAGAAATCTCATTAGGTAGTTTGTGATGTACTCAATTATTGCAATACGGCCTCATTAAGGATTTTTCACTAGGTATATGGCGTGTGTGCTCATTGTGGCCTCACTAAATAAATCCCACTATTCAATTGGCATTTAATACTATAATATAACTCAATAATTAATGTAGGGGGCACTAGTGGTTATAGTCAAGGTTTGCTAGAAGTTACTTATAGGGTTAGAGTGCCTCGTAAGAGGTATGGCATATTTTAAAATAAGTCACATGACATGAGGACACATGACACTGAAGACACAAAAATACGAATATCTAACAAGTGATTCAATGACCCCATGAAACATGACACAAAGGACATGTTATATATTATATATGAAAAAATATAACAAATTAGTGAATTACACATAAAATATGAAACAAATAAAACATTTGAATGATGATTTTAGTCCCAAGGGTTAGCTCAAATTTTCAAGTTCCTATCGTTAAAGCACCTTGCTAATGGCAGGTAATGGGGTCAATTATCCTCAATTCTCTTCGGGTTAGGACCTACTAATGAGTTGGCAGAAAGTGATCTCTTATGGTGGATCTACCTGGATAGTTTCAGTGGACGTAGCGGCCACCTATTTTTGGTGTTTGTAAACCACACATAAAAATAAATAAATGACGATGATACAAATTAAATCATACAACTGATCCATATAACTGAAATAGCATTGAGTGCAATCCATCTTTGAACCAACAATACATCAACAAAGTGACCCTAAAGGGCCCGTAGAGTCCAAAACAATCATGCTACAACAAATAACTAGTACCACATATGATCAAAACCATTTCCTATATTAGGATCTTCATCATCAATATCACCCTCTAATAATTAAAATAAGATAGAAAAAAATTAACATGTCAAATTGAGACTCTATTTGAGTGATGGGTACATTTTTACTAGGGAAATGATAAAGGAGTTCAACAATCAATGCCACCAACAACAATGTACATAGAGGGCCTGGTCCTATTAATTAAATGTTAGTTCCATGACCTCATACGTGACAGACTTCAATGGAAACTCTATATTGGAATGATCTCCCCTAAAGGAAAAACCCCATAAGGACTTCTCTAGTTATTGGTAATTAGGTTTATTAATTAATATATTTTAGTCATCCACATTATATAAGACCCACTAAGTAGGTGGAGTTTTTACTCAATAATCTCATATGGCCTCATTAAAGGAGGCTCACTAGGTGGTATTTTATGCACTCAATAATGTCATGTGGTCCCATTAAAAAGGTTCACTAGGTAGGTAGTTATGTACTCAATTATCATAATATGGCCTCATTAAGGATTCCTCACTAGGTATTTGGTTTGTGTACTCAATGTGGCCTCATTAAATAAATTCCACTAGGAATTTGACATTTAATACTATAATACAACTCAATAATTAATGTAGGGGTCACTAGTGGTTATAGTCAAGGTATGGTAGAAGTTATTTATTGGGTTAGAGCGCATTGTAAGAGGTATGACATATTTTAAGATAAGTCGCATGACATGAGGAAACGGGAAACAAAGGACACAAAAATACAAGTATCCAACACGTGATTCAACAACCCCCTGAAACATGACATGAAGGACATGATATGTATTATATATTAAAAAATATAATTTATATTTAAAAATATAACAATTTAGTGGATTACACATAAAATATGACATATATAAAACTTTTTCATGATGATGTTATTCCCAAGGGTTAGCTCAATTGGTTGAGTTCCTGCCATTAAAGCACCTTGCTAATGGGAGGTCATGGGATCATTTCTCCTCAATGATCTTGGGGTTAGGCTCTGCTAATGAGCTAGTAGGAATTGATCCCTTGAGGTGGATGTGCTCAGATAGTTTCCATGGAAGTAGCAGCCATCGATATCTACTATCTGTGAACTACACATAAAATTTTTTACATGATGATGATACAAATTCAATCATACAAATAATCCATATAACTGAAATAACGATGAGTGCAATCCATCTTTGAACCAAAAATACATCAACAAAGAGGCCCTAAATGGCCTGTATAGTCTGAAACGATCATGTTACAACAAATAATTAGTACCACATATCATCAAAATAATTTCTTATATTGGGATCATCATCATCAATATCACCCTCTAAGCGTTAAAATAACATAGATAAAATTTAACATGTCAAATCGAGACTCTATTTGAGTGATGGGTACATTTTTAATAGGGTCGTGATAGAGGAGTTCAACAATCAATGCAACCAACATTGAGGTACATAGAGGGGTTGGTCCTATTAATTAAATTTTAGTTCCAGCCCTCATTCATGACATATTTTGATGGAAACTCTATATTGGCATGATCTCCCCTAAAGGAAAAAACCCATAAGGACTTCTCTAGTTATTGGTAATTAGGTTTGTTAATTAATATAAGCTAGCCATCCACATTATATAAGACCCATTAAGTAGATGGAGTTTGTAATTAATAATATTAGGTTGCCTCATTAAAGAAGGCACACTAGGTGGTATTTTATGCACTCAATAATGTCATGTGGCCTCAGTAAAGAAGGTTCACTAGGCAGTTGGTTATGTACTCAATTATTGTAATATGGACTCATTAAGGATTTCTCACTAGGTATTTGGTGTGTGTACTCAATGTGGCCTTATTAAATAAATCCCACAAGGTAATTGGAATTTAATACTATAATATAACTCAATTATTAATATAGGGGGTACTAGTGGTTATAGGCAAGGTTTGCTAGAAGTTATTTATAGGGTTAGAGTGCATTGTAAGAGGTATGTCATATTTTAAACTAAGTCAGATGACATAAGGACACAAAAATACAAGTATCTAACACATGATTTGATGAACCCCTGAAATATGGCGTGAAGGACATGTTATATATTATATATTAAAAAATATAATATATATTGAAAAATATAATGAATTAATGAATTACACATAAAATATGAGATATATAAAACAATTTCATGATTATGTTAGTCCCAAGGGTTAGCTCAATTGGTCAATTTATTTTTGTTAAAGAACCTTTATAATGGGATGTCATGGAGTCAAATATCCTCAATTCTCTTTGGGTTAGGCTATGCTAATGGTTGGTGGGAAGTTGTATCTTTGGGTGGATCTACCTAGATAGTTTCTGTGGACATAGCAGTCATTGGTCTCTGGCGTTCATGAACCACACATAAAAATAAAGTTACATGATGATGATACAAATTCAATCATACAACTAATCCATATAACTGAAATAACATTGAGTGCAATCGATCTTTGAACAAAAAAAACATCAAGAAATAGGCCATAAATGGCATGTAGAGTCTAAAAAAATCATGCTATGTACAACAAATAACTAGTAATGTATATCATCAAAATCATTTCCTATATTGGTATCCTCATCATCAATATCAACCTCTAAGCATTAAAATAAGATAAGAAAAACTTAACATGTCAAATTCAGACTCTATTTAAGTGATGGGTACATTTTTACTAGGGTCATGATAGAGGATTTAAAAAATCAACGGCAACAACATCAAGGTACATAGAGGGCTTGGTCCTATAAATTAAATGCTAGTTCAATTCCCTCATACATGATAAACTTCAATGGAAACTCTATATTGGCATGATCTCCTATAAAGAAAAAAACCCATAAGGACTTATCTAGTTATTGGTAATTAGGTTTGTTAATTAATATAAGTTATCCGTGCACACTATATAAGACCCACTAAGTAGGTGGAGTTTGTGCTCAATAATCTCATGTGGCCTCATTAAAGGAGGCCCACTAGGTGGTATTTTATGCACTCAATAATGTCATGTGGCCTCATTAAATAAGGTTCATTATGTAGTTAGTTATGTACTCAATTATTTTAATATGGCCTCATTAAGGATTGATCACTAGGTATTTGGTGTGTGTACTCAACATGGCCTCATTAAATAAATCCCACTAGGTAATTGGCATTTAATACTATAATATAACTCAATAATTAATGTAGGGGGAACTAGTGGTTATAGTCAAGGCTTGCTAGAAGTTATTTATAGGGTTAGAGTGCATTGTGCGAGGTATGACATTTTGTAAACTAAGTCACATCACATGAGGATAGGGGACACGAACGACACAAAAATATGATTATCCAGCATATGATTCGATGACCAACCGAAACATTCCACTAAAGACATGTTATATATTTAAAAATATTACAAATTAGTGAATAACACATAAAGTATGAAATATATAGAAAATTTTCATGATGATGTAGTTCCAATGGTTATCTCAATTGTTCAAGTTCTTGCCATTAAATCTTGTTTCTAATGGAATATCATGCGGTCAGTTATCCTCAACGTTCTTGGGGTTAGGCTCTACTAATGAGCTGGTGGGAATTCATCTCTTCGGTTGGTTTCCATGGACGCAATGACCACCGATATCTTATGTCCATGAACCACACATAAAAAAAATTACATGATGATGATACAAATTCAAGCATACAATTCATACATATTAACAAAAATAGCGCTAAGTGAAATCCATCTTTGAACCAAAATTACATCAACAAAGAGGCCCTAAATGGCCAGTAGAGTCGAAAAACATCATGCTACAAAAAATAACTAGTAACACATATCATCAAAATCACTTCCTATATTAGGATCCTCATCATAAATATCACCCTCTAAGCATTAAATAAGATGGAAAAAAACTTAATATGTAAAATCAAGACTTTATTTGAGTGATGGGTACATTTTTACTAGGGTCATGATAGAGGAGCTCAACAATCAATGACATCAACATCAAGTTATATAGAGGGATTGGTCCCATTAATTAAATTCTAGTTCCATGCCCTCATATTGTTGTGCAGACAATCCTTTCTGTGGACAGGAACGACACCTCTAGTCCTATGGGAGGATCTAGCAACTACAGAAGACAATTACATGCAATATTTCCTAATTCATAATAGAAAATACAAAGGAAGATAGATCTCCTACCTTTCCCTTATGTTAATACCTTTGTTTTCGACCTTGACTTTTTAGCTTCCAAGCATACAATCTCCTCTTCGCTAGTGTAAAGGAGTGCCTGCAAGAAAGATCTAGCAGAGACAACAAAACTATGCAAAGCATAACATTTGCTAATACAAATTATGTAATAGATCAAGGAGAATTACAATAAATGGACAATAATTGACACATTTATGAGAAGAAAACATATATTGTATTATTAATAGATGAAAAAGGGAGCATTACAACCAATGAAGCCTTGATGTTGGAAATCTCCTTCAAGTGAGATTCCAAGTTAAAGCCTTAGCCTTCAAACAAATTTTCTCCTTTGCAAATGGGCAACATTTGGACACAATCCAGCACTAGGATGGCAACCAACCAACAACCAAGCACCAACCATTAGTGGATGGTGGGAAATTCATTTATAGGGAAGGAGAGGGAGTTGAGGATACATGAAAAAAGGGAGGGGCTCCACATCTCAAGGAAGAGATCCATGGAAATAGGATCAAGGGCCAGGAATGGGAGGTCTCTTTCCAATATTCATTTACCTGAAACCATATCATCATTCTCGAGCTTTCTAGTAAGAGATGCTTCTCCTCCATTTTGGGAAAAACTGCATGAAGAGGACCAGCACGGATTTTCCTGATAAAAGTTGCGTTGGTAGTGCTAGACATGTATAATTCTAGAGGTTACTAGCGTGAGACATCATATATAGGAAGCGCGTTGGGATTTCAAACAAGCCTTTCTGACAAGCTCTTCATAATTCTTTCAATGCAATTTTTTTCTTTTTCTTCAGGGATGTTCTAAACATGCTTCATGGTGAATACATTGTTTGCGAAAAATTTCATCACTTTGCGACAATTGCGACATTGATGACACAAAGTGTGACACTTTAGGATATGAGTCTGGGAGTGTGACAAAATACTATAAAACACATACATGATAGATTTTTATGGAAATTTTGCAATCCCCCCAATCTTGAAATCCTGAAAACTGTTAAGTCTGCCAAATTTTGAATGGAATCTAAAATTCTATTTGTTGGAATTGTGATTACACTGAGAGAGAGGATGAATCTGTGTAATGTCCAATTTAACAAAATTAAGTGATTTCATTATTTATCACAGCTAAAAACATAATGGTGCATTAATAATCAAAATCATCACATTAACACATGAGAACTCCTGATATACATGGAAACCCTTATGGGAGAAAACCATAATTATTTTAATCTTTTTCTTTAATCTTTGATTACAATAGCTCGCTTGCACCAACCAGAAGGATACACCAATCCCCCTTAATCAATTTACAATCACCAACTTGTTAGAGGCACCAACCCCAAAGGATATAAAAGCACCAACTTGTTTTTGGCTTCAACTTGATGTAGGCACCAACCTAATGTAGGCTCCAACTGTTGAAAATGCAGCAAAAAATTCCTAATTTAATTTTTCCTTTGATTAAATTAGGAGAAAATTCGAAATTCCATGTCAGTAGACAACTTGTAAAAGTTAACTGAGTTATTTTGACTTAGTTTTCTTAGTTAATTCAAGTTAGAGGGAGAAATTAAGTTGTGTATAATGATTCCTAAACTTTAAGAGCCTAGGTTGAGTTAATTTCAATTGTAACAATTTAATCCAGTTAAATTGAGTTATGGTCACTTAAACTAGTTCCAACTATTGGACGAACTAGTGGAAGGTCTGGTAGTGGGGTGTGTACTTAGTGATCAACCAATTAACTAATCAATCAGCCTAAATTAACTCATGCATGCACAAAATTTGAGTTACCTAGTTGAGATTGGAGTTCAAGGGTAGTGTACTATCAATTGTAGAATATTCCAAATTGTACAACTCATGCATTCAGTCGAAGGAATGCATAAATAAATTGTACAATTATCATTGAGGAATTTCCTAATTAATAGGGGCCTAATTCCCAAGGAAAAAATGCAAGGAAATAGGATATTGGAGGCTTGGAAATTTGGCTAAGTTTTGGCCAAGGTCAGTCAGTCAGACAAAGGATAGAAGATACAGGTGCAGTTTGAGCTCAAGCTTGAGCAGAGCATATTATATTCATCCAGATCCTTTGATTAATGCAATATATATAATAAGGGGTTTTGAGAATTTTCTTTCCCCTAGATATATCTCTATGTATGTGTGTTGAATCTTAATGCATGTTATTGATTCTTGTTCTCGATCATCAATTTACTTTCGCATATTGGTGGAGTAGATTCTTGTCTTTTGATTTATCAAAATTCATGAGCAGATTGAATTTACAATTAATTTTATACATGGTATCCGAGCTAGATTCACAGTAGAGAAGAGAATTTTAAGTTTTCATTGTAAGAGGATTCATGGTTGTAGATCGGGTTGTAGGATTTCTTTGATAGCGATGTTCTGGAACTAGCAGCTACTAATGTGCAAAATCTAGTAGAATGTAAGAAGTGTGTTGCCAAGGAAAGGAGAATAATATTGGAGGGAGTATGAGACCATATCATCTCTAATATCCACATAAAAGAGACTCCACATGCAATGTGGCAAGTGCTAACAGAACTGTTCCAGAATAATAGTGACTACATGAAGCTGGCACTTAAGGACAAGCTTCGAAGCATCAAGATGAAAAATAATGACACAATTTTGCAGTACCTGAGCAAGTTTACATAATGTCGTGATGAACTTAGCTGGGTCAGTGTTACTTTCCTTGAAGAATATTTGGTAGATCTATCTCTCATGGGTCTTCCCAAGAGTTGGCATAGTTATCAAGATTCTGTAAATGGTAGAGAGAAACTACCAAGCTGGGAGTTGTTATGGTCTAATCTAATGCAAGAAGAAATAAGGCAGAGCAACAGAGATGGGACCTCATCCAAAGAACAGGAAGAGTAATTTGCATTAACTAGTAAAGGAAGGAAGGCCAAGGGGAAGAAGTCCCAAGGTGAGGCTAATTCCAGCCTAAAGGGCACACAAAAATACTTGTCTAAAATCAAGTTCTTTCACTGTCATGAATTCAAGCACTATGCCACAAAATGTCCACATAATAAGGCAATAAAGAAGGAGCATGTAATAGGAGCAGTAGGTGAAGCTCTAGCTTCACAATTCAATGTTAGGTCCCTATAATACTAGTGATTACCCCATTACTATTGTAGCTGTATCCCTTATTAATATTGTTGAGCCCCTATTGTCCCCATATTTTTATTACTGTGCCCCATAGAATCCCTCTATTGCTATTTTTTTGGCTTCATATTATTATTGTTAGGTCGGCTAGGTTATATTGTGACTCCATAGACTCCTATATATAGAAAGGAGGTTTTGTCATTTGTATCATCCAAGAATTGTTCACTTGTGTAATGTAAAGGAGGTTGCCCCCTCGAAGAGGCTGAATTATAAGGTGTTGATCTCTCTTTTCTATCTTTTCGTGAGCTGGTTTCATAACATTTGGTATCAGAGCTTTGGATTCTAGGGTTTCGCTGCTCCAAATAGGTCATCCTAGCATTTTCACTATAACTTGTTTTCTACGATGTTTCAGAAGCGAAAAAAAAAAACCCATTTGAGAAGAAATCGCACTAAACCTCAAGTTCTAATTTTAGAGATTTTCACGCTATATTTGCGGAGATATGATCTAAGGAAGTTGGCCTTTTTGCAGACTCCTGAATTACATTCCAAACAGGTGACCTGGGGAAAATCGTCATAACTTTCTCTCTGAGCATCAGATTGAAATTTTGTAAGAAGGTGAAAAAAGAGGACGGATTGTAGTTTCTTGTATATAATTTTTAATGCTATAGGTTGAAACAGTGACATGCGGCGCTTCATACAAGTTCGCTCTTCTGGAAAGGTCTATAATCAGGTCATCTTGGGAGATTGTGCATAACTCTTTCTTGGAGAATCCAATTTGGATCAGACTGGTGGCATTGGAAAGAGGACGCAGAGGGCTACTAAAGATCGCAATTTCAGAACTGGATAATCCGAAATACAGAGATACATCAGATTCAATATCAAGCTCCTACAAAGTGAAAAAAGGTGTGTAGTTTTTTTTAAATTTTTTCTTAATCTTGGTTTGAAAAATTAGTTTGAAGGAATTCAAAGGGCATGGTAAAGCATTATTATCAGTAATTGATGCCCCGAGGAAAGAAAATGCAAACACCTAGTAAGCAACCTAAAAGCTCTAGCATGACTCATGAAGAAGAGGAAGAAATGCAACATGATATATCAAAATTACGAGACCAAGTGCAACAAGTGTCACTTGCACAAAAAGTAACAGAATCTAAGATGAAAGATGTAGAAGCTAATATGGATGGTTTAAATAAAGGTGTAGGAGCTAAGATGGATTGTTTAAAGAAAGGTGTAGAAGCTAAGATGGATGGCATGGAAGCTAAGATGAATTGGCATGGACACCAAAATGGATGGCATGGATGATAAGATGGAAGAATTGAAGATAAATATGAATAAGTTGCTACAAGAAATGGTAAATAATGGTGAAAGGGTAGTAAAGGAAACTCATGATGAGAACAAAAAAAATGTTAATCATGATTCCATAGACTCTAATGTTGGATCGAACACCCACCATATTCCAAAAATTGATATGAGGAAGTTTGATGGCAAGGATCCCGCAACATGGATATTACAGATGGAGCAATTTTTCGATCTCAATAATGTGCAAAACACACAAAAGGTGCGTATTGCAACTTTATATTTGGAACCAAATCAGTTTGTATGGTATCAATGGCTTTGCTCTCGTAAACAAATTATCACTTGGGCAATTTTTATGGAAGAATTGACAGCACATTATGAGGATACAAAAAGCAACACTTTTTTTAGCCAATTGATAAGTCTCAGACAAAAAGGTTCAATAATGGAGCATATTGAGGAGTTCCAAAAATTGAACATAAGGGTAAAAAATATTCCAGAGGAGCATAGGATTGATGTGTTCATAGGGACTTTAAAGGATAATATCCAATATTATGTTTGCCTTTGGGAACCTGATTCATTAGAGAAGGAATTCAGGTTAGCAAGAAAATGGAAAGCAAAATTATGCCAACCAGGAAGCATACCAGTCACAACTATAAAGATGGAAGTGTTGTTGCCCCTACTCTTCCGCAACCTATAAGGTTGACACCACAAAAATTGGAAGAAAAAAGAGCAAAAGGGATTTGTTATAGTTGTGATAGAAAATACACTAAAGGTCATAAGTGTGCTGAGAAGAAATTATTCTACATAGATTGTGAAGAGGAAGAAGAAAAGGAGCAAGAAAGGTCAAAAGAAAAGGAGATACTCCAAGAAAAAAGCCTAGATAAAGAATAAATGAATCCGACCATATCTTGTAATGCATTGGTGGGAATTACCACTCCTCAAACCATCAAGATAGAAGGACAAATCAAGAAGAAAAAGGTAATAGTGTTGATTGATTCAGGAAGTACCCACAATTTTATTCATTGTAAGGTAGCAAAAGAATTGAATTGCTTCTTATCTCCATCACCAGAGTGTCAAGTGATGGTTGCAAATGGAGGAACAATAAATTGCTCTGGAAAGTGCCATAATATCAAGCTATCCATGGGAGAATATGTATTGACTAGCCCAATGCTTTCCATTCCAATGGGAGGTGCTGATGTTGTACTAGGAGTCCAATGGCAACAATCCTTGGGTACAATAGCTTTAAATTTTCAAGAACTTTTCATGAAATTTTCTGTGGAAGGAAAGGAAGTTGAATTAAGGGGTATTGCAAGGAAACCGAGAAAGATAATCAGCTCTAACGGTATGACAAAGCTTCTAAAAAAGGAACAAAGAGGTGTAATTGCACAATTATGTTCGCTAGATGTTTCCACATTGGAATCATCTATTTCTCCAGATCTCCAAAATGTCTTGGACAATCATTCCAAGGTATTTGAGACTCCCAAAGGTCTCCCACCTATTCGTGATCATGATCATGCTATTCATTTGATTCCAGGAAGTGTTCCTCCAAACATCAGGCCGTACAGATATCCCTATTCCCAAAAGAGTGAAAATGAACGTATGGTTGCAGAAATGCTAGAGGTTGGTATAATTCAACCAAGTCAAAGTTCTTTCTCTGCTCCAGTAGTATTGGTGCACAAGAAGGATGGATCATAGTGCATGTGTCCGGATTATAGGGAGCTCAACAAGCTCACTGTTAAAGATAAGTTTCCCATTCCTGTCATTGATGAATTATTGGATGAATTGCAATGATCAATTTACTTCACCAAGTTGGATCTTCATTCAGGATATCATCAAATTAGAATGAAGACTGAAGACATTCCGAAAACAACATTTAGAACTCATGAGAGTCATTATGAATTTTTGGTCATGCCTTTTGGCCTTACCAATGCACCTTCTACATTTCAAGGTTTGATGAATTCCATTTTCAAACCCTTCCTTAAAAAATTTGTGTTAGTATTTTTTGATGATATACTAATCTACAGCAAGTCTTGGAAGGATCATGTTGAACATGTTGACAAGGTGCTACAACTATTGGAGGAGAAACAATTATATGCAAAAAGATCCAAATGTTTCTTTGGAGTACAAGAGGTGGAATATTTGGGTCATATTGTATCTCATGAAGGAGTTAAGGTAGACCCTAGCAAAATTAAAGCCATTAAGGAATGGAAAATCCCCACATCCATAAAGTATCTGCGACGATTTCTTGGGTTGACAGGGTATTATTGCAAGTTTGTTAAGAATTATGGGAGAATAGCAGCACCACTAAAAAAATTATTGAAGAAAGATGCATTTTCATGGACTCCAGAAGAAACAATGGCCTTCGAACATCTTAAAGAGGCAATGTGCCAAGCACCGGTCTTAGCTACACCGGACTTCACAAAAACCTTTATTGTGGAATGTGACGCTTCAGGAAATGGAATTGGTGCTGTTTTAATGGAAGATGAAAGACCCATTGCTTTTGAAAGTCGTCCAATCAAGGGAAAGTTTTTACACAAAGCTATTTATGAGAAGGAAATGTTGGCAATACTACATGCACTTAAGAAATGGTGACCCTACCTAATGGGAAGACACTTCAAGGTAAAAATAGATCATGATAGCCTTAAATACATTTTAGAACAAATATTATCCTCTGAATAGCAACAAAAGTGGGTCACAAATATGTTGGGTTATGACTTTGAAATCATCTACAAAAAAGGGAAGCAAAATGTGGTGGCAGATGCACTCTCAAGAAAGGGTGAGGATGTGGAAGCATTGTTGTGTGCCATTTCTATTATCCAACCAGATTGGATAAATGAAGCAAGGGAGGAATGGAAGAATGATGAAGAAGTATGGGCACTTATTCAAAAGTTACAACAAGATTCCAGTACATCTGATACATTTAGCTGGAAAAATGATTCATTATGGTACAAATATCGCTTATACCTCTGTAAGAATTCGCAACTCAAACAAAAAATTCTTATGGAATTGCACACTTCTCCCTTAGGAGGGCACTCAGGATTTTTAAAAACTTACCACAGGGTTAAGAAGGAATTTTTTTGGGATGGCCTTAAATCGAATATTCAAAATTTTGTGGCGGAATGTTCGTCTTGCCAACAAAATAAAGATGAAACAATTAAGACACCGGGTCTATTACAACCTTTATCCATTCCAAGCCAACGTTGGGAGGAGGTTTCAATGGATTTTATCACAGGTTTACCCAAGTCTGAGGGAAAGAGTGTCATCATGGTGGTGGTTGACAAACTTACCAAGTATTCAAACTTTTTTGCATTATCACATCCATTTAAAGCTAGTACAGTTTCTACTGCATTTATGGAAACAATTCAAAAGCTACATGGAACCCCAAAGATTATTGTAAGTGACAGAGATCCCATTTTCACTGGAAATTTTTGGACAGAATTATTTTCTTGTCTTGGTACTCAGTTAGCTCATAGCTCATCTTATCATCCTCAATCTGATGGAAAAACTGAGATAGTAAACAAATGTTTGGAAGGATATCTTCGTTTATTTGTATCTGATAAACAAACACAATGGGTCATATGGTTGCCTTTGGCTGAATGGTGGTATAACACTTCCTTCCATACAACAACAAAAATGACCCCATTTATGGCACTTTATGGATATCAGCCACCATCCATCACATCATATTTAAGAGAAAATTCTAAGGTTCAAGTAGTGGAACATCACATCGAACATCAACAACAAGTCCTGCAACTCTTAAAGGATAACCTTGTGTTGGCACAGAATAGAATGAAACAACAAGTAGATCAACATCGCAGCGAAAGAAGTTTTGATGTAGGTGATTGGGTATTCCCACGGCTACAACCATATAAATAAATGTCCCTCAAGCAAGCTAAGAAGGATAATAAATTATCACCAAAGTATTATGTTCCGTACAAGGTGTTGCAAAAGATTGGTACTATGGCATACAAATTGGAGCTTCCTGTAGCATCTCGAGTGCACCCAGTTTTCCATGTTTCATGTTTAAAGAAGGTTATAGGTGAAAATCTCCCAGTTCAAACAATATTACCAGAACTTGATGAGGAAGGAAAAATTATATTGGAACCGGAAGTATTCATAGAAACAAGAACTCGACAGCTACGAAATCGATCAATTTCGGAGTATCTCATCAAGTGGAAGAACTTATCCGCTGAAGGCTCCACATGGGAGGATGATAATTTTATACAGAAGCATCCAGAACTACTCAAGTGTTGAGGACAACACTTTTTTGAAGGAGAGGGGCATGTTAGGTCCCTATAATACTAGTGATTACCCCATTACTATTGTAGTTGTATCCCTTATTAATATTGTTGAGCCCTTATAGTCCCCATATTTTTATTATTGTGCCCCATAGAATCCCTCTATTGTTATTTTTGTGGCTTTATATTATTATTTTTAGGTCGGTTGGGTTATATTGTGACTCCATAGACTCCTATATATAGAAAGGAGGTTTTGTCATTTGTATCATCCAAGAATTGTTCATTTGTATAATGTAAAGGAGGTTGCCCCCTCGAAGAGGCTAAATTCTAAGGCGTTGATCTCTCTTTTCTATCTTTTTGTGAGCTAGTTTCATATCATTCAATCTTAATTTTTCTCTCATTGAATGCATGGCAAGAACAGTAATGGGAAGCATGTGGTATCTCGATAGCAATGCCTCGTACCATATGACGGGGAATAGAGATCTCTTCGGTGACTTGGAGGAGAAAGACCTCAAGAAGAACATTGAGTTTGGAGATGACGTGAGGTATAGCACGACCGAAATCAATAAAATTACCTTTTAGAGGGAGTCTGGATCCCCTATAAGGCTCAAGGATGTGATGTTTGTTCCAGGTCTAAAGAAGAATCTAGTTTCCATCGCGATGATGGAAGATCGTGGCTACGATGCGATATTTAGCAAAGGAAAGGAATTCCTTGGGCACATCACCACTGGGCAAGTGAAGCAAATCAATGTGTGAGTCAAGAAATTGTATGCACTTGTGGTAGAAGATTCATTCAAAGCCTTAAGGAGAAAGGAAAAGGTTAGATACTTGGTGGTTGAGAGGGACCATGATTTACCTCTCAACATGTAGCCTGAGAAGTAGTCTTAGGAAGTTGTGGAGTAACCACAAATGGAGAACAAGAGAAGAGGCAGAGTGGATACATCCACTAAAATAGAGACATATAAGAAAGGGAAAGATAGAGCCAAGTGGTTACAGGGAGCACATGCAGCCATACCTCCAAGTGTGAGGTGGGGCAATGTGAAGCAATAGTCATAGGAGTGCATAAAATTTGGGCAGGGTCCATTGAGTTGTTTTTCCTCATGGATCATTACCTTACTACAGGAGCCCACAATATTCAGTAGCAGGAGGATCAATGTCAGACGAATAAGGAGTGCAGAGTATTGTTGAAAATAGAGTAGGAGGCTCAATAGCAGAGTCAACATAAACATAGTTCTCCCTGTAGACAGTTGCAGACACAGTTGATTTAATTTGTTTTTTTTTTTTTAGGATGCTTTTCAGTTGCAGATGTTGGAATAGCAAAAACGAAAATGAGAATTGTTTCATGTAGTACATTCAAATGGTTATAGATCGGGGTAGATGTGAACCCCTTTCTTGTTGAGAGGGAGTGTTGAAACTGTAACAAGAAATTCCTAATTTAATTTTTCCTTTGATCAAATTAGGAGAAAATTTGAAATATCGTGTCAGCAGACAACTTGTAAAATTTAATTGAGTTATTTTTACTTAGTTGGCTTAGTTAATTCGAGTTATAGGGATAACTTGAGTTGTGTACGGTGATTCCTAAATTTTAGGAGCGTAGGTTAAGTTAATTCCAATTGTAACAATTTAATTTAGTTAAATTGAGTTATGGTAAGTTCAACTAGTTCCAAATCTTGGAGGAACTAGTGGGAGGTCTAATAGTGGGGTGTGTACTCAATGATCAACGAGTTAACTAATAAATCAGCCTAAATTAACTCACGCATACACAAAATTCAAGTTACCTAGTTGATATTGGAGTTGAGTGTACTATCAGTTGTAGAATATTCCAAATTGTACAGCTCATGCATGCAGTAAAAGGAAGGCCTAAAGGAATTGCACATTTCTCATTGAGGAATTTCCTAATTAATAGGGGCCTAATTCCCAAGGAAACAACACGAGGAAATAAGATCTTGGAGGCTTGGAAATTTAACTAAGGGTTGGCAAAGGTCATCTAGTCAGGTAGAGGATAGAAGATATAGGTGTAGGTTGAGCTCAAGCTTGAGCAGAGCATATTGTATTCATCCAGATCCTTTTATTAATGTAATATAGATAGTAAGGGGTTTTGAGCATCTTCTTTTCCCTAGATATATCTTTTTGTATGTATGTTGAATCTTGATGCATGTTATTTATTCTTGTTCTCGATCGTGAATTTACTTCTACAGATTGATAGAGTAGATTCTTGTCTTTTGATTTATCAAATTTCATGAGCAGATTGAATCTACAATTAAATTTCTGCATCAACGTGATGGTGAATCAATATTTCCCTTATTTTCCACAATTGGTTAGTTTTCCTTTTAAACATTAAGAATATTAAAAAAACACATGAAACAACATCAATGAAATGATTAGTATGTAGTAATTTCGTATTAACAAGTACTTCATTATGCATGGTTTACATACAAATTTACCAAATAAACTGGAAGGAAGTAAAAGATTCCCCATGGGGTTTTACAACAATTCTAGAAGGAAGCAAATGCTCCCTAAATGGGTTTGCACTCCCATGCCAAGGACAATGACCCAACTACAATCTACTATGCATCACAAACTACTACCTCTGCTGCCACTATTGTCCACTCCCACTTTGTTATTTCTGCTACTCGATAAGTCAATATCACCACAGGCCTACAACCTATAACTAATCACATGTTTTTACTGTTGCCACTACTGCCATTGTTTCCACTACTATTGTTGTTGGCATTCACCATTGTCACTTTCCTTCATGAGGTCATTGCTAGTCTCACTATCATGTGTTACTATCACAATATCACATCACTGTACAAATCATTCAATTACTGCCATAAGAGTTCATAAAGGTTACTACCATACAATGGTACATCATTTTTATATATCAAGATCATTGTTAGGAATATTTTTCAATCACTTTCTGTCATATATCATTCACTTTCATAAACATATGCAACTCCCTACCATACACAGTCACATATCAAGAGAAAATTTATTTTCACATACTCAATCATACATCCATGTAATGCAACTATATCACTTTCATCATTTCAAAGTCACTTATCATTATGTCACTGCCACTGCTATATCAATAGGTCTTTTTCATACAAGGTTACTACTATATCAAAGTCACTTTCATGTCTTCCATACATCCATATCATACATCTACAACAATGACATCAACAATCACAGTCAAGTATGTTTGTCAAAATTTTGTCAATTTTCCTCTGTGAAGTTTAATATCTTTTGCTCATTAAGCAACACTCTCTACTGTTTCAAATTATGATCCATCAAACATCTATCCATAAAAAACATGTTTCTTAACAAGTATGAGTTAATTAAATGTCCTCTTATGTCGTCATTTTGTAACTCTAGTAGTCAACATACTTTACAATAGTAGAGGTAGATGTATAATTTAATTTTAACGCATTTTCCATATCTACAAGTTGTCGAATATTTTTTTTCATCCATACTAAGTCCACCAAGACTTTGACCAGCTTAGAATCTGCTCAACTTGTCAGACTTTGAATGATACTCATAAATTTTCGAATGTCCCCATAGTGATCACAAAATACTGCATATGTTGGTTGATGAACTCATCATAGCCCTTGTACATGTAGTAATATTTCAGAACCTCCACTACTGCTTATTAATCAATTTATTATCACTGTTTCTGTTGGCTTAGGCGGTCCTGACCCAGGTTCAAAGTTAGTTGCTCCAACCAACAAATCCCTACACTACTCGACCTTTCGGAAACAACCTGCGTAGCGCAGGCTGCAGTCTCACCCAAAGAAATTTGGGGGGATTTTGGAACCAAGTTTCCACATCCAAAGATCAGTGTGATGCCTTTTAGCGGCTCAGATTCACCTTCGTGCAGATCGGTGCACTCCTAGAGAACACAGCTACAACTCTGTCAAAATGGCCTTTAGACCTTCGCAAAGGTCTATGATTAGTCTTTGCGGACATTTAATAGTCAATTTATCTACTTACATGCATCATAAAGCAGTCCTAAATTGGGGTTCGTGCAGATTTACTTAATTTATTAGTAATCATCAGGGAATTCATCAGAGTCTTCGTGAAAATACATAAACATGATTTGCATACACCATTAATAGTTATTCAATAGAATCGTGCAACATTTAACCAATATTCCATAAAAAACATTATTCATTGACAACATATGTCATAGACAGAAGTAAACAGAAATATGCAACAATTCTTCAAAAACTATCTTTATTTATCATTAATTTAGGATTACATGCTCTAAAATACCCTGCGGACTTAGCTACAGGGGTCCAGGCACTCAGCTACGGACTCTACCTAGGCCTCTACACACTCAGCTGCAGAGCCTTTCTTCTCCTATCTGACCCACTTCTCTTCTCTATCACCTCTAAGACTCCATCCTTTATCATAAAAAACATGCCTTAGACTCTCTAAGACACACCTATTTATAGCCTTTTTCATACAATCCCATGGTCTATAGACCATGGGTGGATCTCAAAACTGACTCAAAATTTACATAAATAAGGGGCTAAAACCCCTTTGACTCCTAATCATTTGTGCGCTCCGCATACACAAATCACAGAGACTTTAAATTAGTTACAAAAATGTACCAAAACTTGGGTTATCTTAACCCCAAAACTGATCCAGGGGACCCCATCCCAACAGGCCCCCAACATAAAGATCGTGACTTTCCCTTGAGTCACTCAGCTGGCGCTACGATCTTACTGTGAAGATCCCCAGCTCTACCTATATCAGGGTGACTTCGGCAACGCTCTAAATTGCTACCTGCTTGACTTCCTCAAACAACTGTTCTGTAGTTGGCTCTTCGATGGCCAGCCTCATCGTCTGTTGTGTCTGTTGCAAGCCTTTAAGCTTATCCTGAATGGTAGTAGTGACTTGATAAGCTTCCTCCAACCATGGTTGTAGCCTGAACTTAAGTAAGGCCTCCTTCTTCTATGCTTCCTTTACTTGCACTAGGACCTACTTTCCCTCCTGTAATTTGGCTAGGTGTTGCGCTAGTGCTATGGAGCTCTTCGTTTCCCTAAATTCATCATATTGTCGCTACAACTCCCCTACTTCTGTATTCAGTGTCTACAGATTCGGATCCTCCTGTAGGTTGGTCACTAACTCCATTGCTTGCTCGAACAATGTCGTACAATCAATGACTGTGGCATCCAAGGTAGCCATTCCTTCCTTTATCGCAACTCCGCGTTATTCTTGGACCTCAAGTGGGGTCGTGTGCTGCAACTTTAACTATAGCTCTTTGATCTTCATGTTGAGCTCAAAATGAACTTGGCCAACCTCAGCTTTACTTCGCGCATTCCAGTGGCTAATTTTCTGATCTTTGCTTCTGGTTGTACATCCTCAGGTATGTGAAGCTTAAGCACTATCTTGCATGCCTCTATGACTACTGGCTCTAGTCGTGAACTCTATGCCTACAACGTCTCCTTTTCCTTCAGAGCCTATGTCTTTTCAGCGAGCATCTTCTCATTGTTCACTTTGTACTCATTGATGAGGTTGAGGGCGTGCTGCTCTCATAATCTCAATTCATCTACCACCCCTGCATGCAGTGCATGGAGGGTCTCATTGGAAAGCACTACTATATTCAGTCTGATGTTTTGATAGTACTTAGGATAATGCGATCATCGATGGTCTCTGCACACAGGGACCCATCTAGCAGTGCTATGGTTCTGAGGTCAAGTGTCCTTACTAACTCAATTGCTTAGCTTGTCCCAGGTGTCAAGCTCACTTGCTCCACGCTCACTTGTCCAGTGCCCACCTGTATCCTACTTGCTTGGATCTGCTTCTCACGCAAATCCTTTTGGATGCTCCCTAGCATCTGCATATATTTCCGCTCGAACTATTGCGGCACTTCAGACATGGTATCCTTGATTGTATCCCTGATCTCATCTATATTGCCTTCTATTAAGACCATGGGATCAGCTTGTGACTTATCTGATTTCTGCTTCTTCCTTGTGCCTTCCTGTTGTGCCTTACCACGTTTCTTCAAAATTAATGGGGTGCTATGCCCCTCATCCTCTATGCTGCCTTGCCTTGAAAGTTCCTCCTCCTCTGTCTCCGATGAAAGTGACTTGCCACTTTTTTTCATTCATTGCTCTTGTTCCGCCTGCTCCTTGGCAGTGCATTCTTGTTCCACCCGAGGCTTTTCTGCAGCTTCCTTCTTTTTCTACTCTGTGAGTGTACGCGAAGTGTGCTTCGCTGCCTCCTTTCTCTTCTGTGCAGCAGAATTTCCTATGCTCATGCTTATTCCAACATCTAAGTCTGAGGGGGCGTGCCACTCTTCAGGCCATCTTGCTACCACCTCTTGCACATCTGTTTCCATCACCAAATATGGAAAGTCATGGCATTTCTGTTGTGGATCCTTCCATGCTTGAATGTACACTCTATGGAAGTTGTCCTTGAATGTTGAGTAGGGTGATAGCTACGTGTACAAGTTTGGGGACAACCTCGGACATTGGTTAATGGCCATGCAGAGACTCATTTCAATAACGACCCAAAATATTTTCGTCTCTGTAATCCGCGTAGGGTCCTTTGTAGCCCATAAGGAGGCGAATTGTGCTACCTCCATCAATCCTTCCTCAAGTAGAGGAAATTGGTTGTCCTCCAACAATTCCCATGCAACAAGCACAATCGACAAGAATAACCAAGCACAGTGAAATGACTTGTTTTCATCTTGGGCCTCGTGACAATTCACTAAGAACTCCTAGCACAGGTATCTTGACTAATTAGATTGTATGCCCTTCGCACACCGTGTAGCTAGGGAAACTATAGGCGCTAGAACTTTATCCGTGCGGCATTTCCTCATCACCTTCCTTACGAATCCTTCATGAGGCTGTAATCTCTCTTCATGCTTTCTACGAGGTCTTTCTCCCCAGTCTTTCTGCTAAACTCCTTAGTCGAGTTTAGGCCTTCGTACAACAAGTGCGTGATCCTATGAATTAGCATGTCTATAATGGGTATAGGCCCTCCTAGCCATAGACAAACATCGTGCACTAATGTAAGCAGTTGGCGCACACAGATTGTGTTGATGGGGGTGTGGTGATAATGGGGCACCCACAGTAGATTGAGTAACCGTGAGTTCTCGACACTGCGGACCCATTCCTCCATTTCCAATGCGGTAACACCTGACTCCGCATAGTAGGCGCACCTCATGTACTTATCTGTCACTAAGTGTGGAAACCTAGCATGATTTGTAAGGTTCCAAATCTCCATTTTCAACAGTGGGATTTGCATGAGCCGCAGACCTTCAAAAGGGACCTGCTCTGGTAGCAGGGGCGTGGAAATGGTGAACTTCTCAGAATTTGGGTCCTTCGGGACCTTCGCCTTTCCCTGCCACATAGGGATATATTTGGGTAGCTTAGCTATAGGTTCCACTCCTTCAGTGTTAATATATTTTGTTCCCTAGCCTTCTTTTGCCTCTAGGTCCATGACTTTCTCCGGATGCTTGTCTTTCTTTTGTTTTGCTTGTGCTGTGGAATGCTTTCTTGGTGATTCATGCACCAGTACTAGTTTTTTCTACTTGTCCTTCTTCAGTTTGGTTGTTTGGGGTTCTCTGGTAGGTGTAGGCTTTGGCCTAGGCAACCTCGGCACCATAGGCATAGGAGCTAGAGCTTCCACACTTACCACATCCGGGGCAACTCCCTCAAAGACAACATCACCACCAGTACTCATAGTTTCAATGGGACTTGGTCCAAGAATTTTATCCAGAATAAGCTTCTAATTTAGCTTAGACAACTTAGTAAATGCAGGGCTCGTGACTAAATCTTCCCAATAAGATCTATTGGGATGAGGTCCCATGGGTCAGTTTTGGGTTAAAAACCCAAGTTTTGATGTAAATTATGAACAAAAAAGTTGTAAAGTCTCTGCAAATTGTGGATGCGGAGCACGTAGGTAGATAAGAGTCAAAAAGGGTTTTCACCCTCATTTATGTAAAGATTGATTCATTTATGAGATCTACCCTTAGTCCACGGACCGGGATTGTATAAATAGGTGTGTCTTAGAGAGTCTAAGGCAGATCTATCTTTTTTTATGGGTATGATGAATGGAGTCTTAGAGAGCTAGCGCAAAGAATAGTTCTTAGAGGAGGAAAAGGTTCTGTAGCTGAGTGCACAGAGGCCTAGGGTAGTGTCCGCAGCTGAGTGCGCGGACCCTTGCAAATGAGTACGTGAGGAATTTTTGGGTCTGTAACCTTATATTAAATATCAATAAAGAAGATTGTTTGGAAAATTCACGTGTTTTATCTATCTACTTCTGTGTTTATGTCTGCAACTTATGCTATGATGAAAGAATATCTTTATGAAATAATGATGTATTGATGAGCGAATCTACTAGATAAGTCTCGTTAATTGAACGCAATACTTGTTAAGTATTTACGCGAAGGTTATAATACTTTCTATTATGGCTATTAATCACTTAAGCTAATTTGTATGGATTCTGATATGAGGTTAGTCTATGATGTGTGTAAGTAGATAACTAAAATGTTAAAGGTTCATAAAAGCTGATCGTAGACCTTCGTGGAGGTCTAGGGGCCAATTGAAGGAAATTACAGCGCCAAGCCCAAAGGGCTTAGAGATATGTGCAAAGGCAGATCTAAGACATAAAAGGACATCACACTAATCTCTAGATGCGGAAACTTGGTTCCAACATCCCCCCATAGTGCCTCGAGTGAGACTTTAGTCCGCGCTATCTGAGTTGATGTCGAAAGGGCCAGTAGTGTAGGGTTTTTTTTGGCACAACCAACTCTGAACCTGGGTCATGACCCACTAAGCCAACAAATGGTTCTGTTTCTGGGACCGAGATCTGCATAAAGGGATGTGTGATGTCGCATCACTGGAATCTGACTAAAAATGAAATTGAGAAGTGGTTGGATAGAAAGATCCACGAATTCACGATGCACGAGAATAGGAATCCATGCCTATCAAAATAATAGTGGTTGGACAAATATTTGTACATAGAAATACATGAAATTTTCTTCCGCACCTTCACGATCGAGTTATACGAGTTGGATAGCTAAACTGGCAGACGACCAAGGAAGGTGGATGCTCGACAGTCCAATAGTGTGGACTCCAAAATTAGTGCAGAGGTTGGAAGCTTCTGAAGATAAGATCATGCGCGTTGTTGATCACTATCTTGATCGAGTCATAGGAGGATTTGTGACAGAGTTTGTGGTTGATACCTCAGTCAGCTACAGTGAAGAAGATCGATGATTCTTCAAAGGTCCACGAGGTAAGTACTTGAGATCTTTGAATACCTAGATTAATATTTTGTTGTGTGAAAAATGGGTTATACCATTGCCCTGATGTTCAAATCTACGTGAAGTGGAAAGCTTTTTAGAGATCAAGAGAAAACAGGTCCTGAATATAGCCCGTTGATTGGGCCTCCTCCGAGCAATGACGAAGGAACAGTACAGGCTTCACCACGGAGTGTTGTATAGCTGATAAGTGTTATACAACAAAATGACCTCCTCATCAACTCAAAGGTGAAAGACATGATGACTAAAACAAAGACCACAATTGTAGGCCTTGATTCCACACTAACGTTGGTTGCACACTAAAAACCTGCTTTATAAAGCTTTTTACCAAGCCTAAGGGAGCATTAGTGACCCCAATAACTCATGTTACTAGTGAAGGGGCAGTGTTAGTGAAACTAAAGGAAGTTCAATGGGTCAAGCTAACGAATTGACTCACAAATATCTAGATATTTATCCCTAAATTTGCTCAAGAAAAGGAAGGAAACATCCAAAATCAAGATATTTGGAGGATTTCTAATCTAAGAAAAGAAGGCAAATGGGAAAAAGCTGAAAAGCGGAGCAAGTTCATCGCTTTTTCCCTAGTGAACTCTAGGAGGAGCTTGACAACCCTAACTCGATTGCTATATAAGCAAGGTGAGGGTTATTGTGAAAGGGGTTAGAGCTTTTTAAAGGATAGCCCACTAAGATGTTGTGAACTGTCATACACTTGAAGAAGTGAGCTAAAAGAGAGAGAGAGAGAGAAGAAGAAGGGGCAAGGGAAGACTGATACAACGGATGGTTGTAATCACTCTTCCATTATAAATACAGAACTACAGTTGTGTTCCCTACTCCATAGTGTCGGTAAAATTGTTCATTGAGTTGTTCATTTCGATACTTGTTTAGATGAGTGGTTTAGTTGTATGCAAATAGATGTTCATTGTGCATTCTTATATTAGTTTTCAATATTGTATGTTAACATTGTGTTTGCCTTTCCTTTATGTAAGAATTGATTTGGAGCCGGCTTTGAGGGAGTTCTTCTTGGCTGCATAGCGATCTCCAAAAAAATATAGAAGGAGACTTGAGGTAATCCTCTTTCCATACTTTGTTAACTTATATTTGATAGATGAACATGTGTATAACTTGGTAGCTTCTGCAGATAATCTTAAAGTCTGTCGAAGGTCCCGGGAAGGCCTTTGAGGGTAGTATTCATTCTCAATACACTGTGCATTTTACCCCATAGCAGAATTGGCAACTCCGCTGGGGACTATACATCTAGTTCCCAATTTACCCAGACTCTTCTCTATTCTCTCTTCCTTCTAAGAGCTCCCTATTCTTCAGCAATCCTTTTTCTGATCTACCAAATATCTTGCTGCATCCTACTAGTATACATTCATCTCAGAAACTGATCTTGCAAACCCTTTTTGTGCAAGATTTCCCACACTAACACAGGTTACCAGGCTACACAGAGCTTTATAAAGCACTGTACTTGTGTACAGGGAGCGTTAGTGACCCTACTAACTCTCTATAACCATTGTTACAGAGCGTTAGTCTCCCTTTGTCTTCATTTCCAGTAGTATCTGTGGACCAAAAGGGATGGAAAATTTCTCATGGGCTGAAATAAGATTTGTAACTATATTATGTCAACAAAATTGGTGTCCTAGAAATTTATTTTTATGAAAAAAAATTGGTTTTTCTCTCTTAAAAAACATTTTTTCTGAAAGAAAGATTGATATTTTGTATTCACACTCCTGTTTAAATAGTTGTGAGTTGCTTCATTTTGGTTTCATTAGTTGTTAGGAAATATTGGAAAAGAACCTTTTGGTTATGCATGTGTTGAAAGACTATAGATGCACAGACGAAACTATGAATATGTGAAAAATATGAATATGTAGAATAAAGCTTGTTTGCATCAAATTGAAAAAAAAATTCAAAGCATTGTTTCTGCATGATTTATTGAGTCAAGAGTCTCACCATATTTCATACGTCAACACCCCTACCGAAGACAAATAATCAAGTACACATAAAATTTACATTAAAATCAATCAATTACTCTTTTGAGCAAACCAACATTAGCTAGGCTAGGATCTTGGGATAAGCATGTGAGTGAACTGCCCAAGGTTGAAAACCAAAACTAGTGTCGTTAACGAGCGAAAAATTCCTTCTGCACTCATATTACTGGGACCACTCCACTAACAATGGAGCAAAATACGAGACAACATCAGACTGTAATTGAAGGTAGCCCGCCTTATCTTACAAATGCTTTGGGCATTCTGTGTACTGGGGGTCCTTTCGGGGATTCAAAACTGAGTCGGGGACTCAGATATCCTGCCCACACAGTGTGCTATCTACGACTATGTCCCCCCTGGTGATGTATGTGATTTTAGGTATCTCTAGTGGCCAAACTTATATGGGACTTACACAAGGTGACTGGGATGGGCTGTCCTAGTACCTAACACAGACGGACCTACTTTGTCTTTAGTTTTTGGGAGGGTGCTCGTCTTCACGAGAGTACTTTGCCCCTTAATCTAAGGTTCGGGCGAAACTCTAAAGTAACCATAATTGTACATTCTGTCATCCTTCTTTGTTATTCATTGAGATATTGGGTTTCATCTCTGGTGATCGGTGCCTATCAGACGAGGCATTTTCCCTCTGTTTGCTGATTGATAGACTTAGTGTATTTTTATATTAGGTACCCGAATGTTATCATTTTGAGACTTTAACGAACATCACAATAAAATTTTATTGATAAATTAACGGTCACTGTGGCTACATCCGGTCCTCATCGTCACTCTAGACGATTGTTAGGACTTCCTCCACTCATCATGGAGGATCCGCCGAGCTCCAGTGAACCAAATTCCCCATCTTCGGGGAATCAGTCTCCCAGATCTCACATGGGATATGTTTGGACAAATGACGATTCAAGTTTGCCAGAGGGTTTCTTCATGGAAGGATTTCTTCCTCATTTTAAGCCTCCACTCACAAGTCAGTTGGACCCACTCTTGATTCCAAAGGCACTAATACTTCCTATTTCAGTAGTTGGAACATTTCCATCTATCCAGTCGACGACTAATGGGTTGTGGAAATTTAGGGGCACTTTTGGTCCTTCACCACTCCCCCAGTCAATAGTCTCCACAACACCAATAATGGTAAATCCCGCTATCCCGTTTGTCCCAGGTACAACCACTCACACGACTATGAGTGGAACCCAATAGATGCCAGGTTCCACCCCTATGGTGCCACACTACATACCTTCGAAAAGTGCCACATATAGTGCTCCTTATAACACTCAATGCGAAACTATGGGAGCGGTGCCTGTTTACCAACAATATGGTTGGCTGCCAATGTACAGTTCAAACCCCCTGACTCAGACACCTAGGGGGTTCCCAATATGCACATGCTAGTAGGGATCGTAACAGTTCCCCCTCCATTCTTAGGCATGCATGGTCAATTGCTAATTGACATGAGTGTCCCCTCTGTCAATCAAGGCCAAATAGTCAGTTTTGTGTCGGGCGGGAATCCACAAGGGGTTCCCAACTAGTCCATGGGGGCACCCTACTCACATACTCAAATGAGTCAAGGGGGCACCACTTATACTGGGGGAAATTTCATACCCCAGTATCAAAATCTTCATGGAAATCCACTCTACAACACCATACCGTAAAGCAACTGCTATACCACGCAACCCATGTACACTATGGGGAACCAAACAATGGGAGGAGTGCAAAGCTCCTCAACTCATCCGTCATCACCATGGTCCGAGTTGGGGGCGCCTAACTCTCTACCTTCCTTGGCAACGTTGGATATACCCAACTTATACACGCTGATAAACGACCCCATCTACCACAACTTACAATGGTTGTCGATCCCGCATAAAATACCAACGGACATTCCAAAGTTCGATGGAAAACAAGGGGAGGATTCGGGCACCCACATCACCACCTACCATCTCTGGTGTGTTTCAAACTCTATGGTGGATGATAGTGTCTGGTTACATCTTTTTCCCTGCACCCTCACTGACAATGTAGCGAAATGGTAGATTGAGTTACCACGTGCGTCAATAAACACCTTTGACACTTTAGTGATGGAATTCCTAAAGTACTTCCAATTACCAATCCGCTATGGGACTGGGATAGAGCTCCTCACTTCATTTCATCAGGATACCGCCACCCACATCTCTGATCATATTCATGAATGGAGATGTAGGCAAAGGTTAGTAAAAGCTCCCATCCTAGACTTTCTCTTAATGGACTAGTTCTGCAAGTCCTTACTCCCGCAAATCGCTAGAGATGTCACTCTAGGTGGTGCGGTCACAGAAGGCCAATCCATACATCGTGCCCAGCACTTAGATCTGATATATTCACAGCATGGCACTCTTTACGACATAGTCCCCAATGCTCCTAGGAACCCCAATGCTTCCGCCACTCAGCACCTCAGAATCTACACCGATGGGATTGTCAGTGCAACCTCTAGGGCTGCTGTAAAACAACTCAGTGGTTCCATTGCCAAGTCAGCAGTGGACCCCTCTACCAATACGACTGCTCTTCCTGCCACTGCGATAAACTTTGTGTAGTCTACGCAAAAATCCCATGGCAAGAACAAGAAGAATAAGAAAAATACTGCTCCTTCTGAAGAGCAGTCACTCAAGCAGCCAAACCCAAAATAGAAGGCCGCTGCGCCTACTGATGAGGAAAAGGATAAACCGACCAGATATCCATGTAAACTATGTGCTAAAGACCACATGACTTGGCGTTTTCCACGGCTTTAGGAATGCACATACTACCTTGCTAAAAGGGATTCTGGTAACACACCTTTTGTCCTTAGAAATCCTTTTCCTACTCAACAGTAGCAAATCTTATTGCCAACCAACTACAACCCCTGCAAGGGGGCAACGATGGTTCGCAACATCCTTCGGCTGGTGAAGGATCTTCTACCGTTTACACATTTGAAATGGTAGATCTCGCCACAAGAGCCAAATCATATGGAACTCCTATTGCTCCTGCAACAGAACCATCCTCAGGTTAAAACCCACTGCCGCCTAACGATTTTCATATCGAAAGGCCAGTTGAGGACCTTGTAATTCAACCCCCAAAAGGGACATTTCGACACACAATGCACAATACATCTGCACGTGCCGCCCAACACTACAACATTGTAGAGGATTTGGCGTAAGCGTCGTTGGCTATGTCGGTGCTTGAAGTATTACAAACATGCCCAAAGCAACGGATTCCATGCTTGCTAATTTTGACATGGACAAGTGTAAACCTCCCCTTTCTCACCAGCTTGCATTCCAGGTGCATATAACTTCGAAAGGTAAAGGTATACACAGAACTGTCATCGAAGAAGGTGCTTCAACCTGCGTCATGTCGGCTTCATGTTGGCTCGCCCTGGGTTCCCAAACCCTATCCCCACCGTCAAACTCCCTTAAAGATTTCGAAAACCACACCTTTATCCCAATAGGCTACCTAGTCAGTTTCTCCATCACTTTGTGTGGGAAAGCCATAATCGTGGACGTAGAAGTCGTAGACAAAAAACTCGACTATAATCTCTTACTGGGTCGCAGTTGGACATATGCCATGACGGCCGTCGTATCTACTGTCTTTCGCATCATCCAATTCCCATTGGATGGAGAGGTAGCTACAGTAGATCAGTTGTCTTTATGCTTCCCTGATTATTCACCATTACCAAGTGGCTCCGTAACCCTAGTAGGAGGAGGAACTGACTCTTATGTCAGTTTAGGTACTGATCTACTGAAGGATTCTTCCCTCATGGGTTGTTTTCCTCTTTAGCCACCGAAGGTTTCATAGATGGTTAATATGCTCTCATCTATTCCTCATGAACAACGATCCATGGATCTTACCGGTTCCTTCAGAAATTGACACATACAGAGAGAAAATTCCACTATCACCAGCTGAATTGGCCTGCGAAGCCATTCAAATTGCATCCAAATCTCCGGTCACTTTGGTTTCGGCCAACGGTACCACTGCCCCTCCCATAACCGCTCCTTCTTTCGATCCACTCAATCAAGTCCTACATATGGATGAAGCTATTAGAGAGGTCACGAGTTTAGGAGAGTGACCTTGGGAGGATTCGCACCATCATGTTTTGATATCTGATTCAGACATGATGCCTCTTCAAATTATGTCACCTAACGCACCAGAAATAGTTTCCTCACCATGTACGACTATCCAACCTTTGGAATTAGAAGGAAACAGGGGAAATATTTCAAAACCATTTCTCATCGATATTTCTGTCATGACAAGGATCACGGAAAACATACAGATTGGAGCCAATCACAATCCTGAGGAAATTGTGAGCTTCACCTACCCGTTTAGGGACTTCCACGATGTTTTTCCTTGGTCTTATGAGGAAATGCATGGCATAGACCCTTCTATTGTCAAGAATGAGATCAAGGAAGGTCGAGCATTATTTTTATGGTATTTTTCTTGCTCGTTAATCCAAAAAATCCTCGAGTCTCCTTCTTCAGGCTCGTTAAATTACCATGAAGATCGAGCGTTCTTTTTATGGTATTTTTCTTACTCATTAATCTGAAAAACCTCGAGTCTTCTAATTTTGGCTCATTAAACTACTACAACAAAGAATACAATAGAGCACTTTTCGTGATATTTATTGCTCTTTAAAAAATATAAACATCTCCAAGTTTTTATCGTTGAGCTTGTTAAATCTATGCGACGATAGTTAGAGAAATTTTTGTGATATTTTATTGCTCTTTAAAAAATAGAAACATCTCTGAGTTTTCATTGTTGCACTCATTAAATCCATACAACGATGCTCTGAGCAACTCTTTTTTGATCTTTTTCCAACTCATAAACTAAAAAAGACCAAAAGAGCATTCTTTTTAGGCGCCTTTTTCTCGCTCTTTAAACTGAAAAATTCTGAGCCTAGTCTTTCTGCTCGTTAAACTTGATGAAGATGACCCAAGCATTCTTTTAGGTACTTTTCTCGCTCGTTAAACTGAAGAATGCTGAGTTTTTATTACCGGGCTCGTTAAAAATATACAGCAGCAGCAAGAGCACTTTCTTTTTTGGGACCATTTCTCACTCTTAAATCAAAAAATCCCTGAGTTTTTCCTCTCCTTCGAGCTCATAAAAATATGAAGAAGAGATGAGCCATTCTTTTCCCTCTTTTTCTGGCTCACTAAACTGAAAAAGATACCCTGAGTTTTCTTCATTTGACTCATTAACAAAAAATTTGATGAAGGTATTGAGTTTGTCGTCGCGTGACTCATTAAAAATTCACGATGAAGAACAAGTTTAGTTCATCGCCTGATACTCGTAACAAAATGAGGTCAACATCTATTGAAAATAGGTTTCTCTTTATCCGGGTCCAATAGATTAACTTACTGAAAAGTAACAAATCCAGGTATACTATTAACCTTTTGTCACACCCGGTTAACAACTATGACAAAGGGACCACCATGGAGTCTCTCTTTACGATCTTTTCAGACTCTCTAAATATGAAAAGACCACTGAGTTGTCTAGTCTGGACTCTTTAAATTACACAGACAAGATATAGAGTCGTTCTTTTTACAATACTTTTAATAGTCTTAAAACATGAAAAAATCGACGAGTTTGCCTATCTGGACTCATTAAAATAATTAGATAGGGCAAAGATTCGTTCTTTTTGTGATCCTTTTCAGACTCTTTAAACATGAAAAGATCAGTGAGTTTACCCGTCTGGACTCATTAAATTAATCAGAAAGGGAAAGTGGACAATACAACTATATTCCGTATTCGAAAGCGTGGTTTGGTAGCAGTCGTACCCTTGAACATGGCACTCCCTCAGATAAACCTTCCTTTTGATGGCCTCTCAATATGAACCCTACCATTCTATGAGTTTTAGCCAATATACCCTAATGTAATTGCGTCTCTGTATCCTAACACTCTGTAGTGTTCATGAGTCTAGTGCTGTCTGGTTAAAACCGTTGTCTTACCTTCTATTGTTCAAGGGTTACCCATTTTTTTCCTCCATCAACTGATCAAACATATCCTTTCATCATGCCCTCCGTTGTTTAGACCCAAATGCTCAAAAAATTCCTCAAAAACAAAATCATTCTTGCCCCTTTTTGTGTCGATTGATGGGACACATCATTGCCTACCTTTTGACAGGTTTCTTCCTATCGATTTCAATACTCTATCTAGGAAGATAACCCAGAAACACATTCAGTGCCTTGGTACTTGCATACATTAGTGGCAGGTTACCTTGTGTTTGATTAGGGGTTCTCATTATTGGCTCCTAGTTAAGCGATTCTACGGGTGTTCGATGACAAATAAATCTTTCACACTCGCTAGTTTGTACTGTGCATCTTGGAGACCATCACCATTATCGGTGGCCTTCCTCACATCTATTAACAGTCTCCATTATTGACTGGTAAACAGATGATTTCGTGCATGTTCAACATCAACACATAATTTTCACATGTATCGATCTATGTTGTTCGGTGAAGCGGAAATCAAGACCTTGGGTAGAGGCTTGCATCATTCAGCCTTGTTTCCTCTCCCAAGCTGCGGATATTGTTTTTTGGAGACAATTGTTTCAGGATGATTCTATTATGACACTGGATCCGCATTGTGCTTATTGGTGGCTAACCTTTTTATATCTCTTTGGAGAAAATTATTCTGACATAGCTATTGAGCATAGGAATGCCCGACTCAGGACATGATTTTAGCAATTTTATATATATGTGTTGTATTAGGTTTTCCTTGCTTCCCGAAGCTTCTCTCTCTACAAATTTTGACAGGAAAAATTACAGTTTTAGTAAAGTATTTCGGCCATTGTCTTTGCCTCTCATCTCATACTTTAGGGGGCATCTGTTATACAACAAAATGACCTCCTCATCAACTCAGAGGTGAGAGACATGATGACTGAAGCAAAGACCACAATTGCAGGTCTTGATTCCACACTAACGCTGGTTGCACACTGAAAACCTACTTTATAAAGCTTGTTACCAAGCCTAAGGGAGCGTTAGTGACCCCACTAACTCATGTTACTAGTGAAGGGGTAGCGTTAGTGAAACTAAGGGAAGTTCAATGGGTCAAGCCAACGAATTGACTCACAAATATCTAGATATTTATCCCTTAATTTTCTCAAGAAAAGTAAGGAAACATCCAAAATCAAGATATTTGGAGGATTTCTAATCTAAGAAAATAAGGCAAATGGGAAAGAGCTGAAAAGTGGAGCAAGTTCATTGCGTTTTCCCTAGTGAACTCTAGGAGGAGCTTGACAACCCTAACTTGATTGCTATATAAGCAAGCTGAGGGTTATTGTGAAATGGGCCAGAGCATTTGAAAGGATAGCCCACTAAGTTGTTGTGAACTGTCATACACTTGAAGAAGTGAGCTGAAAGAGAGAGAGAGAGAGAGAAGAAGAAGAAGAAGAAGGGGCAAGGGAAGACTAATACAATAGATGGTTGTAATCACTCTTCCATTATAAATACAGAACTGCAGTTGTGTTCCCTACTCCATAGTGTTGGTAACATTGTTCATTGAGTTGTTCATTTCGATACTTGTTTAGATGAGTGGTTTAGTTGTATGCAAATAGATGTTCATTGTGCATTCTTATATTAGTTTTCAATATTGTATGTTGTGATTATGTTTGCCTTTCCTTTGTGCAGGAATTGATTTGGAGCCAGCTTTGAGGGAGTTCTTCTTGGCTGCATAGCGATCTCCAAACAAATCTAGAAGGAGACTTGAGGTAATCCTCTTTCCATACTTTGTTAACTTATATTTGATAGATGAACATGTGTATAACTTGGTAGCTTCTGCAGATAATCTTACAGTCTGTCGAAGGTCCCGGGAAGGCCTTTGAGGGTAATTTTCATTCTCCATACACTGTGCATTTTACCACATAGTAATAAGATAGGGTTTTTCACGAACTCATCATCCATCCACTCCACCTCCACCTCCACCTTCACATCCACAACATACAACTTTTCCCACATCGCCACCACCACCGCCACCATTCAACATGTCGAATACAATGAAGTTTCCAGTTTTCAAGGGTATAGGGAGTGAGGATGTGGATCAATTTTGGTTTGTTTCAGAGGCTGTATGGACAATGCAACAAGTTACAAATGATAATATGAATAAGGTGCAATTGGTTACTGCTCTGTAGGATCACGCGCTGACATGGTATGTCAAGTACTGCAGTGATAACCCTTTGGAATCATTAGCAAACACTACGGCCACTTTGAACAAGGAATTCAAAAAGCCTAAGTTTGACTCGCAATCAGTAGTTGGATTCAAGGAAATCACGATGAAGGCTAGTGAAATGCCCTGGGAGTTAGATCAAATATTGAAGTGTGTGATCCACGAAGCTAATATGCAGCTCATAGATAGTTAGCACCTCGAGTGGTTTATATCCTCACTCCTGCCCCACCTGAGGATTGCTTTATCACAACAAAAGATAGGGACTCAGGCATAAGCCCTGGAAATCATGATGATATTGCATTAAATGCTTATTTAGGATGTGTCTTTTGGAGTTCAACAAATTCACTCGCAATTGTAGAACCTCTGCTTGGAACTGCATAGTTTGAAAAAGGAAAAGGAGGCTAGGTCAGAGGTGTGCGAGGAAGTTTGGTGCCTCAAGTGTAACTGCCAAGGGCATGATAAATACAACTACCCTGTCTTCAAAAATTATATCATGAGGGGGGACCAATGCCCCCAAAGGCAGGAAGCTCCAGCAGGACCAAGTACGGGACCCGCACTATGGTGCGTTGTTTGTCAAGTGGCCGGAAAACATGTAACAGATTATTGTCATTTGCTGCAAAAGTTTGTGCAGACACCACAACAATTGTTCTGTGATTTCTGCAAATCAATGGGCCATGATGAGTGCCACTACCATAGCTATGAATTCATGATGGAAAATACGTCTGCGTATCGAATGCAAAATGAAACTCACCCTTTGGGTCATGGCACTGGGGAAGTGCACAGAGGATTTCAAGGGTGCGGATGAGTCTGAGGAGGAGGAGGACCTGGTAGAGGTTGTGGACAGGTCATTTGCTATAATAGTAGGACACAAGGGTACTACACATGGGATTGTCCGAATCAAACGCGCCCGTCATGTCAATACTACACTCAGTTTGACCACACAATCGAAGAATGCCCTGTGTTGATAGCTAATATGTAGGAGAAGAAGGCGCAACCTCCGCAACCTACACAAAACTTACAGTTGATGAGGGCTGAGCCCCACGAGGAGGATCCAAATGTGAATATAGTGCTAAGAAGCAGAGTACCGACTAGGGACAACAAGGGAAAACATATTGAAGAGAATGGATGAGTCTGTAGGACCCCAAAAAAGGAAGTCGGCTTTGATCTAGAATGCACGAAGGAGACATTTATGGAATTGAAGAAAAGCTTCATTGAGGCATCTACCTCAGGAAGTCAGGAAAAACTACCAGAAACTAGTGCATCCATAGAGATTGATCCCTCTGTACTCACCACGTTCCTGGAAACTTGCAGGAACCTCTTGCGCGATAGTAAGGTTGTAAAGGGCTTACAAGAGTTGATTAAAAAGTGTGCTGGTAAAGAAAATACTTTTGATGGACACCACGTAGTCAAAAATATTGGTAAACATAAGGAAAGAACAGGGAGTGAGATGAGGCTCACTACGTAGATAGGAGACTATGAGATTGACCAGGTTATTTTGGATCTAGGATCTAATGCGAACATTTTGCCTAAACAAACATGGGAGAGAATGGGGAGACTTACGCTGCAATGGTCTTTGAATGAACTAAGGAGGGAGAACCAGTAGAAGATTATCCCCATGGGACGACTGCATGGAGTCACCGTAGATATAGAAGGTGCGAGTGCATCGGCTGATTTTGAGGTAATAGAAATCATTGATGATAGTAATCCATATCCCGTGCTCCTTGGAATTGACTGGGCCATTGATATGAATGGAGTCATCAACTTGAAATAGCAGACAATGTCATTTGAAAGGAAATCATTTTGTTCTGTAGTACCATTGGACCCTACAGAAGGACTGCACTATATCGAACCAGTCCATGACTATGAAGAAAGTGATGATGATTTGGATAAGATCTACAAAATTACAATGTGAGACTAGGACTGTATTAATCTGATAGCTAATGGAGAGATTGCATGGGACCACGAAATCTCCTGTACCTCGGATTTAGATGAATAATTAGAGCATTGGCAGAATCGGTTGCACAAAGTATCTACGCTACATTGTAACATGATGACTAAATCGTTGCATTGTGTGTCAATGAAGGTAAGAAATTTACCCTATTACGATGGTTTAACTAATGTAAATAAATTTTTGGATGCCTTTGAAAGAGAAGTGTCGAGCAGTAAAAAGGTTATTTTTCACCTCTATTTACCCTACATTAATTGTCAATCCAAGAACGATTTGTTATCTCAAAGAGTGTACTCAGTTTGAGGCGGTCATTTTTCAGAGTAATGCTAGTAGTATAGTGCTCTAAATACAAGAGTAAACGGATGCTTGGAATAAAATCTACTTACAAAAAGAAACTTAAAACTCAAATCATGCATTCAGAAAGCTACAACAATTTATCAGTCAAGGGTATAGTAATGGTAACTCTTCCCTTTGTAAACTGATGCAAATAAAAAGAAATCAAGGAAAATATCATCAATTTGGACACTAGACAACATATGTCAATGTTCACTACAGTCTCAGATCGTTTTGCACACCAAAGCAATGATAATTCAAATGACAAGAAATGGAACAACAACTAATCTTATTAACAGGATTGAACAGCAAAACCTTAACCTACATAAATGAATGCAGCAATAATTATATCATACAGGAATTGAGTAACAACCTTTACTTTAGAGATGAATTGATCAGCAAACGGAAGTAGAAAAACAAACTAACAGAAATGAAATATAGAACAACAACTTAAATCAAATGAAAATGTATAGCAAACCATATCAAATATTACACGCGACACTCTTAATATTGAAAGGAACAGTAATCTGAGCTTCGATACAACGAGTATGAATCATAGTTATAAAGAAATAGCAATCGTGATCATGATGTAATAGCAATCCCAAATGAACAACAATCATGTTTTAAGAGTAAACCATAGATAAATATAGTAATACCGATTTATGAATATACACCATTGTTACTCTGTAATCGAACAACAATGGAAATCTGTAAGGAACAACAATGTTATATCAATTGTTAAAGGAACAACGATGTGATATAAAGTTAGAATGAATAGTATAACATTCCTGTTACAGATAATAACATTATTTGGTCAAGTATAAACGAAATATAACAGAACCAATATGTAAAGTAGTAAGGCACATCAGATTACTGAACAAAGCGAATAGAAGAGATCAAACTACACATAAATCGGAAATAATGGTACAAGAGCAAGTGATCCACCAAGGTCAGGCCCTTAGCCTCTATGGACACACTGCTTAAGATTACTCCAAAATCAAAAATGGAACGGCAACAAGATTTATATATTAAAGCGTCAAAACAGAGTTACAGTGAATCGTTCTTCAAAGAGATTCTATGATCAAAGTTTCAAGTACAAAGGAGAATTTCATAAAAACAACAATAGTCCATCCCCCTGGGCTAGCAGTGCTGCCCCCTTCTTATAGCAGCTGAGTGGAGATATCAAAGATACAGAAAATCATTAAGGTAGCGATCCCTCAGGATCAAAGGATCCTGAGGGATTCGCCAAATTGTTAGCTCTCAGTTATCCTCTTGTTCTCTTGTGCCGATTTGGTATCTCCTTTTCCTTTTCCTCGCTAATACGCTCCAATTTAGATCGTCTCATTTGAATGCGGCTCCTTGTCAAAGGGACAACAGTTAACTTTGTCTTGTCTTTTCCATTGGGATGGCAATCTTCCATTTTCTCCTTTTTCTGCATAGGAAAAGGGGTAATTATTAGTTATTTCACGTTGCATACAAATCTTCTAGATTTTATCATAATCTCTTGTCATATACCTAGTTCATGATGTAAAGAGGTTATGAGTTTTAAAGAAAAGATGACAAAATAAATGATAATAACATACCTTCTCTAGTGCTCAACACACCCACTTGCTTACTCTTTTTCATGCCCTCATGAAAACATTATAGTTGACATGCAAGGCAATGAGAGAGTAGGCTAGAGACGGGATGTTATGAGGTGGTCTACAGCCATGATGCCTAGCTAGGTGCTCAAAAAGATGTCCTGTCTGACCCTTAGGCATTTCGTATAAGGCTTGGTATCCTGGTGCAGGATGCCAAATGACCGGACTTCGGAACCTACAGCCTAACCAAGAGGGGCCTTCTCTCAAAATAAGGTCACCATAAAGACCCAAGCAGTTAGCAGCTAGCTTAAAGTTCTCATAGTTAAACGGTTCCCTATGTTGGATGTTCGGATTAGAAGTCTGGTATCAGAATTTGGCAGCTGCAATGGCAAGGTCTTTGATGGTAAATAAGTATTCTATCCCTTTCCGATTGATTGTTGTATGAATAGGTCCCAATGCCTCAATCACACCCAGAGTCCTCATTAGGTTCTTATGTTTATTGCATAACTGGAATGGGTCTCTAGGTTCAGCTCTCACCCATAAGTCATACATTCTCTTGTCTTTGAAAGGTGTTGTAGGCTTTAAGCCATTTTATTTGATTAACACCAAAAGAAATGAATGCCTGCAGTTGGACATAACCCATGAAAGGGCTGGGATTCTGCTCTGTTTCTCGATCTAACACAAGGTTGTGCAAATAGAAGTCACATAATAATCTTTCAACCTTCACCCCATAGTGCTTACAACAGTTTATGAAGTCATCAATAGTGTTTATTTCTATAGGGCCTCCTACTTTGATAGCTTTAATTTTCAATTGAAAATATCTTTCCATTAAAATCAAAGCATAGTTCCTAGCAGGTTCTCTACAAGCTAGAACATCAGTATACAAAGAGCATAAGGTATCCATTTGTTTGATGACTACATCTAGTCTATGAGTTACCTCTTTGACTCTTTCTTCTTCCTTTCTCCATCCTTCGAAGGCCTAAATTTTGGATAAGTTAACGTCCCTCAGCTGCTGTTGTAATTTCTCATACTTTTCTCGAGAGATAGTCTATTCTGTAAGTTTCTCTACTGCTTGTTGGGCTTGCACCAAATCCTTTCACAGAGTTACTGTCCTCGGGTCACTAACCCACATGGTAGTTGTAAGCGAGAGGTTTACTTGAATCTTCTTATTGCATCGTCCCGTATTTATGGTTAGAATTTCCTTAGAGGACTGTGCCTCTGTCTGAATTTCTTTGTCACAGGCCGATATGTTATCTGTTTGTACTTCGACATGGGCAACAGCCAAATGTTGTTCCTTTCGGTTTTGAACAGAAAGCTGGACTTGAGTCCTCTTAATCTTTTTCTTAAGGGGTTTCACCGGAGTGGTTGCATGCTTTACCACCGAGGTCCTTTTTTCTTTCTTCCCCATTTTCAAAACCCTTATTTGTTGTTGAAGTCATGCTATCACGTTAAGCAGTCTTTGTTGTTCCTTTCGTAATCTTTTTATTTCTTTTGTTTTCTTGGAAGGAATAGCCATTCGTTTACTTGGGGCTGGACTTTCACCTTGACCAATTTCTTGATTTTCTTCTTGGGGTGCTTCCTCATTGTTCTGCTGATCGGGTTGTTTAGGGGTAGAAACCCTAGCTTGTTCTGTTATCTCCTGGGTAACTTCTTCTTCCACCCCTTCTTCTTCGTGGAGTTCCTCTGGTGTATTCTGACTAGGAACAGATTGTTCCTCGTCATCACTTTTCTCTCCGGATACACTTTCATCATGGATAGAGGGATTATCTTCTTCTTCTTCCTCATCACACAATTCTTCGGATGCACTTTCATCATGAACAAAGTACTCCTACGGTCCATCTTCCTCATTGCACAGTCCCTCAAATTTATTTTTGTCATGAGCAGTATGCTCCTTTGGTCCTTCTTCAGTGTGGAGGTTTAGTGGGCTGAGAGGTTGAGCATATTCACCCATATTGTTCAGAATCTAGGCCAATTCATCTTCTTGCAGTGGATTTTGCAATGGGCTTTCATCACGTTGCTCTGTTTCTTCTTCCGCCTGACCAGATTGCTCGTTCTCTTCCTCTGTTTCTCCTTCATCTTTTTCCTCCAATTCCTTTTTGTTCCTCTCCTTCCAATTGTGGGGATTGCTCGTCCCCTAAATCATCTATTTCCACTAGTTTACTGGTGTTCGCTTAGGAATTTTCCAGCCTTCCTCTAATCCATGCCAATCTAATGGATTTCCTTCGTTTCAGCGGTCTATTCGTTGTACTGGCAGCATGTTTTCGTTTTGGGGCTGCCAAAGCCAGTCCCCCGTCTATTATGAAAATTAGTTCTGCCCAACTGCTCTATTGCTGAGCAAGACTATAGCTAACTATTAGTCGTACCAACCCATGGTGACTTACTACCGATTCTACGTGGCGAGATTTCTTCATGCTTCGGGCAACATCGTGTAATAAAGAATTTAAAAATGCAGGCAAATTCATAGTGCATTTTTGTTTTAACATGGCTAAAAGTTTAAGGTGACGTGGTCTTACCACATCTTTCTTGCCTTCACAGGTGATGTGACTCTGGATGATTCTCACCAACTCTACCCAAAGTTCTCCCAAGGCTACTGGTAGAACTCCCTTTCCTCTTACAGTCAGGTTCTGCCCTTCATCTTGGAAGATTTTTATGGTGTCTCGTAGTCTCACCTTTTTCAGAGTCCACACAGGTCCAGTGGCTGGCAGTCCCAAAACCTCTGCAATTATGTCATCGGTGACTGCTATCTATCTCCCTCTCACCATGGAGTGATGTTCTTGCAAGTTCTGCAAAAATTCAATTGCCACGGTCTCGTTGGATTGTTGTAGACGATTGAGATAAACTATCCATCTTGCCCTTGTTAGGATTTCTCGTGCAGCATCAGAGACTATCAATACCTGTGGTTCTCTACAAATTGATCTTCCTCCCATGCTTAGCACATTGTAAAAAAAATGCAAAGACGACAATGGAACAGTAGGCTGTTCAAGTTGTTAGCAAACACAGAGAAAATGATGAAACTGCAAGCTTGTTCAAATTTCGAATTATTGCTAATTGTTGCAGAGCATAACATGGAAATAGCTTTGGAACAGCAAGCCATGCAAATTGGAAAACAATATACCGTTAAGCCTTGCTATTCCCGAGTGAGAATTCTCTGAATGATAGGCTGACACGTATGCCAGCAAATTATGAGGTCACCTACTCCCCCCTGCAATGTGATAGGTCATCCTCGACCTTCAAATGAAGGAGCGGCGTGCTAAATTTCCATGGTACAGAGTCATAAAGGAACAATGTATACTGAGATGCCATGTTTACAAGAATGAGCAGATTGCTGAAATCAAGGTGTATAATAGAATCGCTTAATAAATAAGAGAATGTCGTGATATGATGCGAGATTTGGAGGATAGGACAGCTGACGTGCACAAAAGGTTAATGCGATCATTATCGAATTTTGCCGTCATAATTGATTGTAATAGATTTTCATGTATTAAAGGTTTGGAGGGGTTATGTACATAATCTCATTTGACCCATTACAAAGATATAAGAAGAAGAATGGTTTTATAATTTCTATTGGTGTATAAGGAATGTGACTTCAATACCATCAACAGAGCTCTATTGCCCACAGGTGTCCATAATCTTGACAGAGTTGTTTATTTCACCCATGGAACCATGATCCTTTATGTATGCTTAGGAAATTTTTGTGCAATGTCAGAATGGAGGCCATTTTGTTAGCTTGGTAACCAGAGAAGTCATAATGCCATTCACCAGGAAGGAGTGAAAGGTGGGCAGATCGGCTCGTGATGAGACCTCCTGTTCCAAGGACTCTTTATTTTTTCTAATGTGCCTCTTGTATCATATCCCTGGTGTGGTGGCCATAGTGGGAATGCCACTTCACCTTCTTCCTTATGATCATGGTAGGCTGGCTCTTGATGAGACCCCCTATCCTTCATTTGACAAACCATGTTAGCAAATCATTTAGACATTTTTCTCTGTTTTTTTTCCTTTATAAAGCACTTTTCCTATTTATACTCAAAGGGTGGTTCAACACTCCTTAAGAGTAGGAATGGTGGAAGAAGTCTTAACATCTCAATAGAAAAATATACTGTTTGTTCTTATTCCTTAATAATGATCAAAGAGGATTATGGAAATTTAGAAAGAACCATCATGATAAAGATAACCAATCATATTGGTATTAGTATAATAGTGACAGCAAGGTGATTGATAGTTGTGTCCTTTCCTCTTTTCTCTTATCAATTCAAAGCAATTTCTTATAAAGATAGCAATTTTTATGTAATTTTTTGATTTTAGTATCCTCTAGTTTTTGTATTCATTGCATAGATGTATAGCTATGCTTCAAAAATGATCTAAATGGTAAAACACACAAAGAAGAAAAATGTACTCTAAAAAGATAAAACAGGTACTGTGCACAAAATCGCAAGAAAAAGGAAAAAAATATACTCGAAATTGTTGTGCATTGAGAGGAACAACAGTTGTCCCTTAATTGGAACAACAAAAAAAACAAGCGCAAGCAAAAAAAATGCAAAAATGTTGTCCTTTCAAAAAGGAACAGCAAAAAAATGAAGGTGTTGTTCCTTCGAAAAGGAACAACAGAAAACGAAAGTGTTGTTCCTTCGGAAGGGAACAATAGAAAATGCAGGTGTTGTTCCTTTAGAAAGGAATAGTAGAAAATGCAAGTGTTGTTCCTTCGGAAAGGAACAGCAGAAAAATGCAAGTGTTGTTCCTTCGGAAAAATAACAACAAAAAATTCAAGTGTTGTTCCTTTGGAAAGGAACAACAGAAAAACGCAATTGTTGTTCCTTCGGAAAAGGAACAGCAGAAAACGAAAGTGTTGTTCCTTCAGAAAGGAACAACAGAAAATTCAAGTGTTGTTCCTTCAGAAAGGAACAACAAAATGGCACAAATGTTGTTCCTTTGGAAAGGAACAGTAGAATGCAAAAGTGTTGTTCCTTCGAAAAGGAACAACAAAATGGTGGAACTGTTGTTCCTTCGGAAAGGAACAGCGAAATGCAAAAGTGTTGTTCCTTGAAAAATGAACAGCAGAATGGTGAAAATGTTGTTCCTTCCAAAAGGAACAGCAGAATGGTGAAGTGTTGTTCCTTCAAAAAGGAACAGAAAAGTGGTGAAAATGTTGTTCCTTCCTAAAAGGAACAGCAAAATGCAAACATTACAGAAATGAAAAAATATGTACAGAAAGTAATTTATACTAACAAAACAAAAGAATTATGTACAAAATGTAAGAGCAATCAAATCACTTAATGAACCAAAGGTGAGGAATATTTCTCTTCCTCAACCAACATCTGCATGTAGGAGTCTTCGCGGAGTTGCTGGTAAAGGATTCCCGAGTAAGTGGTTTGCGGTATAATCGAACTCGATGGCCGTTTTCCTTAAAGGTATGTCTAGATCCATCAATGGTGGTTAGAGTAATGGGGCCATTATCATGTACCTTCTGGATTTCGTATGGTCCCAGCCAGTGAGTTTGAAGTTTCCTTGGAAAATCCTGAAACCTGGAATCGTATAGGAGCGCCCAATCTCCTTCGTGGAAGACTTTATTTTTAATGAGGGCATCGTGCCATTTGGCTCACTCTTGTTGGATTAATGTGGTATGTCGAAGGGCAGAGAGCCTAATTTCATCTAGCTCATTGATCTGTTGTAATCTATTAATCTGGGCCTCGTTTAAATCTAGACTGACTTCTTGTGCTATTCGCAGTGTTTGTATTTTGAATTCTATTGGAAAGATGGGTTCCTTTCCAAATACTAGTTGATATGGTGAATAACCAGTAGTACTTCTCCATGTTGTTCTGTATGCCCACAAAGCTTCCGGCAATCTTGTATCCCAATCGCGTCTGTGTGACGCAATGGTTTTTGTCATTATTGCTTCTATTATTTTATTCGTGCTTTCTACTTGACCATTCGCCTGTGGGTGGTATGGAGTAGTAATTTTATGTTGAATATGATAGTTTTTTAGTGTTGCAACAATTTTATTACCAGCAAAATGTGGTCCTCCATTCATAATTATATCACTTGGGAGGCCATATCGCACAAATATGTGGACCAGGAACTGTATGACGGAATCCTCTGTAGCTCTCAGCAATGCCTTTGCTTCAACCCATTTGGTGACATATTCTGTTGCTACCAAAATATATTTTTTCTGGTTCGATGATGGATTGATTGGACCAATAAAATCGAGCGGCCATCGTTCGAATGGTTCAATGACTAGCTATGGGTTCAGGGGCATTTCTTCAGACTATCCAGGGTGTCTTGCTCTTTGGCAGTTGTCACAAGCTTGAACGAAATTCTTTGCATCTTTGAATATTGTGGGCCAATAATACCCTGTTTGCAGCACCTTGTGACTAGTTATCTGATCTGCAAAATGTCCACCACATGGTCCATCGTGACAAGATTTCAAGATGTCAAAAATTTCATGTTCACGGATGCATCTCCTGATGTGCATATCTGCCCTTGTATGAAACAGGTAGCCCCCAATCCAAGAAAATCGAGTACTACACTGGACAATCTACTTTCGTTCATTGGGGGTTAGATGTTTCGGTAATTTGCTTACTGCTAAATAATTTGCAACATCAGCATACCATGGTGTTTTAACAGTGACAACAAACAAATGTTCATTTGGAAATTGATCTTCAACCGCTGCTGCGTCCACTGGTTTTGGCATTCGTGAGAGAAAGTTAGCTACAGGATTTTCTTTTCCAGGTCGGTCCTTTATTGTGATATCGAATTCCTGCAATAAAATCAGCCATCTGGTTACTCTACTGTTTGTGATTGGTTTATTTGCTAAATATTTTATGGCAGAGTGATCTGTATATAAGACAACATGATATCTAGTGATATAATGCCTAAATTTATTGACAGCATGTATTACAGCTAAAAATTCCTTTTCAGTAACAGTATAGTTCAATTCAGCAGGAGATAAATTCTTGCTAATATAATAAATTGCATATGGTTTTTTATCTTCTTCCTGCCCAAGGACTGCTCCAATAGCTGTGTCTGAAGCATCTAATGAAATTTGAAATGGTAGGTCCCAGTTTGGAGCTCTGAGTACTGAGGCTGTTGACACAAGCTTTTTTAGATCCTCAAAAGCATGATCACATTTATCTGTCCAAACAAACTCAACATTCCCTGTTAGCACATATAAAGGTGCAGTAATATGAGAAAAATGTTCTATAAATCTTCTATAATAACCAGAAAATCCAAGAAAACTGCGTACCTCTGTCTGAGTGGTAGGAGTAGGTATTAACAAAATTATTTCAATTTTGGCCGGATCTACCTATATTCCAGCTGCTGAGATATAATGACCTAGGATGAGACCTTCAGTCATCATCATATATCATTTTTCATGGCTTAGGCAAAGCCTGGTAGCAATGCATAACTGCAGCACTTTTTCTAGTGTGTCCAATGCTGGGTCAAAATCATCTCCGTATGGTGAAAATCATCCATGTATACTTTGAGCCCTTAATTTATTAATTCTGAAAAGATGTTGAGGATAGCTCTTTGAAATGTGGCAGGGGCATTGCATAGGTTAAAAGGTAAAAATTTGTAGGAAAATGTTCCCCAAGGACACGTAAAAGTAGTTTTGTCTTTGTCTTCATGGGCAATCTAAATCTGATCGTATCCACTGAAGCCATCCAAGAAAGAAAATAATTTCTTTCCTGTTAAAGTATCTAATACCTGGTCAATGAATGGCGGGGGAAATTGGTATTTTTGTGTTGCTTTATTTAGTTCTCTATATTCTACACAAATCCTCCACTTTCCATTCTTTTTTGGCACCACTACAAGCAGAGAGACCCATTTGCTATCGGAGATAGGGTAAATGAAGTTCACATCTAAATTTTTTTGAAGTTCAGCTTTTACAATGCCTTTTAGATGAGGTTTAAGTCTCCTTTGTGCTTAGCGAATAGGTCTTGCATCCTTTTCTGTGTAAATTTTGTGTGTACATAACTGAGGATCAAGTCCTTTCATGTCAGGATAATCCCATGCAAATGTTTCTATGTATTTTCTTAGTAGTTGGATTAGCTTCTCTTCTTGTTCGGAAGTCAGGTTGCCATTAATGTTTAAAGTTTTTCCTAGCTCAATTTCTACAGTTTTGTTATTTGACACAGAGGTAGTAGGTATTCTTTGATCATGAGTGTCTTTGAGAGGATATTCTTCTAATTCATTATCAAATGTTGCTTCTATCATGTGACATTGTATGTGGGATCTAGATTTAGTTTGGCTAATAAAGTTGTTAATGACATCATCCTCTGTTTGATCTTTGAAATCAAGGGCATCTTCTATGGTTAATGGGGATCTAATATTTTTGGTGAGGTATGATACAGGATGTTTGTTAGTTCTTATTATTGTGACACTTGGCTGGGCAGGATGGTATAAGGCTAGATTCTTGATATTATCCCCACTATTTATGGTCATACTGCCTTGTCGGCAGCCAAAGTAAGCATCTGCGGTTGCAAGCCAAGGTCTACCTAACATTAATGGGTGTCCATCAAGTCAATTTTTGGGGTTTATTATCAAAAAGTCGGCAGGATATTCCCAGGAATCAACAAATACCATGAAATCATGTAGTGTGCCTTCTGGCCTAACCACGGATCGGTCAGCCAGTTCTAATAAAGTGGAAGTTGGTTCTACTGATGTAATGCCCAGTTTTTGACAAGTGGTGGTTGTTAGGATATTAATTGCAGCCCCTAAATCAACTAAGGCATTTGAAAAGTTTTTTCCATTGATTTGTACTGTTACTATTGGATTTCCTGGGTCTTCATATTTAATGGGTGTTTCATTTCCTGACAATAGGTCAGATAAGGTGCTAACTACTTGGACTGTTGGCTTATTTGTTATTCTCCTCCTTGGTTTTTTTATACATAGCTCTTTGATGGTCTTTGCATATATTGGGATGTCCTGGATGGCTTGGAGGAGTGGGATTTTTATATACAAATTTTTAAGTTCTCCCAGAATGTCAAAATCAGGATGTTGTATAGGTCGAGGTATGATTAATCGTTTTGGGAATGGGGGAGAAGATGTGGTTGCTTAATCATGAGTTTTTTGTCTGATCACATCCTCTTCTTGTGGTGGTTGTTTTATAGGTAATTGATTTTCAACTTGAGCAGTTTTATTTCCCTCTGTTTCTATAATGCACCTAGATCTTAAGTGAAGGTCATTGCACTCCTTTAGATCGGTTTCTAGTTCTGGTGTTTCAATTATTAGAATAGATTGGACTAGTCTATTATTTGGATTAGCGTTGGGTTTGGCTGGGAGTTGCGGTCTTAAGTTAGACTGGGGTTTTTTTTGGAGTTGCGGTCTTAAGTTAGACTGGGGTTTTTTTTGTAAAGCTGGTAGTGTAGGTTCAGGGAGCGGAATAGTTCCTACTGGTTGATTCATCGGTCTTTGCCAATTTGTCTGCCAGGCTTGACTCTGTGAAGTAGGCGGGGACAATTGTGTTGGATATGCATTATTTTGCCAATATGGTGCAGCATAGGGAAAATTTGGCCAATTAGATTGGCTTGTTTGATTCGGCCATGGAGAGGATGAAGGAAATTGTTGTTGTGTCCAATTTGGGAAGGGGGGTTGATTTTGCCACATTGTATTATATTGCTGAGCATGATATTGCGGAGGCTGAAAAGAAGAAGCTAGATCGGGAAACATACCTGATTGTCACAGCTGCCATTGACGGCGCTGATTAAGTAGGTACACCGGTTCTGGTTCTTCTTCCACTTCTTTGTATACTGCTTTCAAACCAGGAAGTGAGGGACAACTCTCTGTAGAATGGTATTTTGTACAAATGGCGCAAACTTGAACTGCATCTAATGGACACTCTTTGTGGTTGTGTTTCTTTCTGCATCTTGGATAGAAGATTGCCAGATTCTGTTCTGCCTCTGCTTGTTTCTCCTTGGCTTGCATAATATCAAGTTGCATTGTCAGAGTCCCCAATATGTCAGTTTTGAAATTTTCTAATAAATTTCCAATTTATGCGCGAGTTACTCCTTCTGCCAAGATCTTGTTGTCTCTTGTAAACCTGTCATGTTCTACTGGTTTTAGTCTTGTGTTGCCTCTTGAACTCCTAATACATAATTCAATAATGTCAGCAAAATTTTCCTAATAAATATCTCCTTTTCCTATAATATTTAGTGTTTCAATCCATTGTTCCTTCATTCCTTTAATTAATTTTGTTTTTAATACATTATCATGTAAGGGTAATGATGCATAAGGAGATCTTTGAAGATTATACTAAAAATGTTCAACATATTCTTCTAGTGTTTCATTAGGTCTAGCTACCATCTAAAATATTTCATCTTTTAACTCTCTAGACCTGCAATAATCCTGATTCAGAAAAGCATCTTTCATTTCATCCCAGTTATTTATAACACCACCACCCAACCCCATAAACCATCTTAAAGAAGCCCCTTTTAATGTAGAGGGAAATAATTTTAGTTTTTGGGATTGGTGGTATAGTCATATCCTCTACACAGCACATCAAATTCAAATAAAAATGCATCTGGATCTTCTAATGTTAGGCCATGAAATGTAGGGATGTGCTGGAGCGGAATGGTTTTCATGGGTGCATTTGCTGCAGTGTCTACAATGGGATATTGCAGTGTGGAGGTTTGGGTGTTTGGCTAGTTCTGGGCCATTTGGTCAAATATATGCCAATAAACTTCTAGGATGTCTAGGAGGGTATTCCTAGGTTGGCGAGGAGCCGGATTGTCCTTAATAGCACTTCCTTGATCTAGGATAATGAGAGTTCCTTGTTGATTTAATGTTTGGGAGGATTCTCTATTTTGAATGATCTTTACAACACTTCCCTTATCTGGGCTACTTAATGGCTGAATTATCCCAAGAGGAGATCTTGCTTCTTCAGTTTGCCCTATTTCTTCTCTCCCTTCACAGAGGTTGCTAAGGTTCCCTTCTTGCAATGATTTTGGGCTAGAATTCTCAATTTCTTGAAAATCTTGCTCTTCAGTTTGACTATGCACCTTAGCAAAGGCTACAGATGGTGATCCTGTGGCCTGAAGGGAACTAGCAGATTGTCTAGAAGCAACTTTTCTAGGTCCTACTGAAGGCTGAGATTCTGCTTTCTTAAGGATTTCATCTATAAAGGTCGATCGGACAAGGGTCACCGGCCCCTTAGCTTTATCAGACTTGGGTAGTGGTTTAGGATTCTTTTCAGGGTTTTTCTGCTTAGTCATGCACATAAATCAAATTCTAATTTCTACCCAAAAATAGCAACAAATCTGCAGGAAAGCGGGCAAGGGAGCAGGATTGTTACATGCTCCGTACACAAGGTCTTACCTTCCACTCTTAAAACCCAATTCTCTCCTAGCAAGTTCTTACACTACTCTAGAAAAGAAACAAATGGCTACACTCTTCCCTGGCAATGGCGCCAAAATGTCGAGCAGTAAAAAGGGTCTTTTTCCACCTCTATTTACCCTACATTAATTTTCAATCCAGGAACGATTTGTTATCTCAAAGAGTGTACTCAGTTTGAGGCTGTCATTTGTCAGAGTAATGCTAGCAGTATAGTGCTCTAAATACAAGAGTAAACGGATGCTTGGAATAAAATCTACTTGCAAAAAGAAACTTAAAACTCAAATCATGCATTCAGAAAGCTACAACAATTTATCAGTCAAGGGTACAGTAATGGTAACTCTTCCCTCTGTAAACTGATGCAATTAAAAAGCAATTGAGGAAAAGATCATCAATCTAGGAACTAGACAACATATGTCAATGTTCACTACAATCTCAGATCGTTTTGCACACCAAAGCAATGATAATTCAAATGACAGGAAATGGAATAGCAACTAATCTTATTAATAGGATTGAATAGCAAAACCTTAACCTATAGAAATGAATGCAGCAGTAATTATATCCTACAATAATTGAGTAACAACCTTTACTTTAGAGATGAATTGATCAGCAAACAGAAGGAGAATAGCAAACTAACATAAATGAAATATAGAACAACAACTTAAATCAAATGCAAATGTATAGCAAACCAGATCAAATATTACACACGCCAATCTTAATATTGAAAGGAACAGTAATCTGAGCTTCGATACAACGAGTATGAATCATAGTTATAAAGAAACAACAATTGTGATCACAATGGAACAGTAATCCCAAATGAACAACAATCACGTTTTTAGAGTAAACCATAGATAAATACAGTAATACCGATTTATGAATATACAACACTGTTACTCTGTAATTAAACAGCAATGGAAATCTGTAAGGAACAACAATGTTATATCAATTGTTAAAGGAACAATGATGCGATATAAAGTTAGAATGAATAGCATAACATTCCTATTACAGAGAATAACATTACTTGGTCAAGTATAAACGAAATATAACAGAACCGATATGTAAAGTAGTAAGGCACATTAGATTACTAAACAAAGCGAATAGAAGAGATCAAGCCACACACGAATCGGAAATAATGGTACAAGAGCAAGTGATCCACTAGGGTCGGGCCCTTAGCTTCCAGGGACACACTGCTTAAGATTACTCCAGAATCAAAGATGGAACGGAAACAAGATTTATATATTAAAGTGTGAAAACAAAGTTACAGTGAATCTCTCTTCAAAGAGAGTCGATGATCAAAGTTTCAAGTACAAAGGAAAATTTCATAAAAACAAAAATAGTCCGTCCCCTCGGGCTAGCAATGCTGCCCCCTTCTTATAGCAACCGAGCGGAGATATCAAAGATACACAAAATCGTTATGGTAACAATCCCTCAGGATCAAAGGATCCTGAGGGATTCGCCAAACTGTTAGCTCTCAGTTATCCTCTTGTTCTCTTGCGTCGATTTGGTATCTCCTTTTCCTTTTCCTGGCTGATACGCTCTAATTTGGATTGCCTCATTTGAATGCGGCTCCCTGTCAAAGGGACAACAGTTAACTTTGTCTTGTCTTTTCCTTTGGGATTAAATCTTCCATTTTCTCCTTTTTCTACATAGGAAAAGGCGTAATTATTAGTTATTTCACGTTGCATACAAATCTTCTAGATTTTCTCATAATCTCTTGTCATATACCTAGTTCATGATGTAAAGAGGTTATGAGTTTTAAATAAAAGATGACAAAATAAATGATAATAACATACCTTCTCTAGTGCTCAACAAGAAGTACCTGAGGATCATTGCTTTCAAGTGCTGGATTTTGCGCTATGCGCTACGCTTGCACGGTGGTGGGGTACACACAAAGATAACTTTGATGAATGGCACAATTATAGGAGGATGATGAGGTTGTGATTTGGTCCTCTGAAGGAACGATTAACTGAGAAATATGATGGGAGAAATTATCCATCCAACCATTTGGAAAAATGGACCAAAGTCTATGGAACATAGCAGCAGCCAGAGTGGGTGCACTTATTCTGTCATACATTGGATATAATCCCTATAATTTGGTACCTGGAAACAGAGATCCTTCATGGCACCGCGAAGTGGGATATATTAAGGGAGGTTTTCTTGATGACTGTCATTTTTGAAGATGGGTTCGAAAGCATTGATGAAGCTCCACAGGAGGTTAAGGCGATGATCTTTAGAATTCCACAGTATCCTTTAGAGTTGGTTCAACTAGATTGGAGCACCCAGCTGCGCAATGCGCTGGATGCTATAATGTGACTGCTGAGGGGGAGGATGAAGATCCAAGAAATATTAATATCTCAAAGGCAGAAGGCCACCACGAGGTCGAGGGTCCGCAGATAGAAAATATGGACATCACCGCACTGCTGAAAACCAGGAAAGTGAACATCGGTACTAAAGCAGTACCAAAATTTGAGAAGATCGGAGATTACTAGAATGATGCCACATTGGATAAAGTTGTTGAGTTACTCTGTGAGTACCAGGATAATTTTCCTACGAAATTTTCAGACCAAAATTTTCAGACTTAAAGGGCATCATAGGTGACCTAGGCGTGATGAAAATTACCTTGAAGTCATACGTGAAGCCTATTAAGTAGAGGCCATATCGCCTTAATCCCAAATACAAGGAAAAGGTCTTCTTGGATTTGGACAAGATGCTTCAAGCAGACATTATCAAACTTGTGGAGGAATATGATCGGGTGAGCCCAATGGCGGTCCAAGAAAATAAAAAAAAGGGAGAAATACAAAGTGTATAGATCTGAGCAAGCTTAATGACACATGTATCTATGATCCTTTTCCAACACTGTTTACTGATGACGTACTGGATAATGTTGGAGGGTAGGAGGCCTATTCATTCATTGATGGATTCTCTGGATACCATCAGATTAAGGTCACACCAGAAGACAAGAGTAAAACAACCTTCACGATGGAATGGGGTTGTTTCCAATATACAGTAATGCCGTTTGGACTCAAGAATGCGTCGACGATATTTTCTCGCGTAGTCATTATGGCATTCAAGGACTTTATTCACAAGTTCTTGGAGGTGTATTTTGATGATGTTGTAGCGGCTAAAACCACCCTCCAAAATTTTTCCTTAGCCTGTTTTGGACCCTCCCTACCAACCTTCACAACAACTTTCCTTGCTTCATCAATCCTCAACCTTTAGTGTCTTTCTTGCTCAAAGGCATCCTGTCGATCATAATTTGATCTTTTCCCTTCACAGGCTGCTCACCCGGACTTGATCCAGCTATAGGCTGAGCAGATTCCCTTTGAAAATTGCACATTTATGGAGGGCAACCAACATTCCCTCCAGAAATTGTGCAATCCTCTTTGACAGCCTCTCCAGGATTGCGCAATCCTGCCATCTAACCCTCCCAACAGGATTTGAGCAAATATCACCAGCAGCAGGCTATTTAGCCTAGGATTTGAGAAAATCTGGGTAGGATTCATTTGCTCAGCCCAGAAATTGCGCAAATCTCCTGGGCAGCCAGCCCAGCTCCCAGCCATAAATGCACATTTTTCTCCAATAGTCAAGCGGTCTCTTGCATGCACTGCTGAGTTGACCGGTTCCCTCTGGGACTGAGAAAAATAGACTTGCATGCATGGGTTGTTTCTCCCAATGCAACATGCAAAGGCATCCCTTGTTTTAGGGATCTGTGTTTAGCAGTTGGAGGTTACATCCAAGGAACATTTCAAAAACCTCCCTCCAAGTGTTTCTTCCCTTAGATTTGTGGCATGGGCATTACAACCTCAATGTTATCAAAACTCATCAACCATATGCTGCAGAGCTCATTCCTCACATCAACCTTGTAGCTCTGACATCCCACATCACGTCTAGGAGCAGTCGGAACATTCAGCTCAGTTGTTTTGGGGTAAGCTCGCTTCCCATGCCTTGTGCTGCATTTCTGACACTCTTTATGTATTCACTTTTATGAGTGTTGTTCTATTGATTTCTTTGAATTCCTGTTGAAGTTTACATGTATTCTAGTTTTTCCTAGCTCTGTTTCAATTTTTGTTGCTATCTCACTACTGTCACATGCATGAAACTGTTTTGCATGGATGTTCGCCCAACCAGCAAACTGCCTCACCCACATGCATGTTGATCTGTTTGTTGAATATTTCATTCATGTTTTTCATGCACTCTCAATCACTTCTGCTATCACTTAGTGTCTCCATGCGTTTATTGTCTTAGTTTATTTCAGTTGCCTGTCAACGAGTCGAGCCAACCTTGGCCCGAACTCTGCCTTCACAAAGGTTGCATTACGTAATTTGCAGAAGGAAAGCTCACCTTCCTCTCCAGATTTACACATTCCTTCCCAACACTTGCCTCCATGAATTTTTTGCACGTTTATGGAGGACAGTGGCTACCGGGCTCAAGAAATTGTGCAAATTTGTCCCTGGGCCAACAGTCCTTCCCAGCTAAAATTGCATAATGCACAATCCCAGCAGTTAGGAACCAGACTAGACTATGCATTGCACACTTCTAGCAGTCAATCAGTCTCTCAGCAGCCTAGACTGTGCCTTGTGCAGTCTTGGCAGTCGGTCTCTCGACCTCCTGGCCAAAATTGCACAACCTTCATGATCATCCACCCAGGTATGTTGCAAGTCAGTTCTCATGTTCATTCTGGTTTTCGACTGACAGATTGCTTGCTATGAGTGTTATCATGTCTCTAGGTATCGCAGGTGTTCATCTACCTCTCAATAGTATAGGTACAATGGCTTCCAAGAGAGCAAATAAGAAGACACCATTCAAAGCACGCTTGGGGATGCAGTTGATGTGTCTATGAGCATGCCTACTCACGAAAACATCAAGTTGTTCATGGGCAAGGACATCAAGCAGCAGCATCACAATGAGAAACATCATGAAAAACAACTGAAGGCAGCATACCAAATGCAGCGAATACAATGAATGAAGTGAACATAGCGAATGCAAGAGGAAGGTTGTTGACGACATAGAGGCAAAGCAAAGTTGCAAGATCAAGAAGATCCACTGATAATGAAAGAAACTTTGGAGACTTAAGCTATGAAATGATGGCGCGACATGAAGATCGCGCGAAGGCAGAAGATGGAACAAAGAAGGAGTTGGATGTGCTGAAGCAGCAAATCAGGAAGAACATGAAGCTGCACAGACAATCCAATGAGTTGCAGCAAGAATAGGAACAGCAGTGGGCGCAACATGCACTCATGGATGAAACTACACCAATACAAGTTAAGGATCCATCCTAGCAGCTAACATGGAGCAAAAATGGTGAGCAGTGCTTTTGATCACATGCAAAGGATCCAACAGCATGCATGTCATTGATAGCACGCATGCAATCCAACATATTCAACGCACTCACCAAGGTGAAGACAAGAAGCAAGTCCAACTGGGGCTGAACATGCACTTCAGCAAGTTGATGCGCATGACCACAAGAACACACTTGAAGATCAGCACAGACATTATGCATCAGAGTGTTGCCTGTTCAACCATAACCAAGAAGACCATGCGCATGTTAGCAGATAAGTTGCATGAAGGGGCCGAACCAATGCACCGGTTGCAACAGAGGCAATAGTTTGCTTCGGCAAGATGTCACCATGAGGTACATGCACACCATCATGGACGACCAAGCTTGGCATCATCTCACCACCTTCACCATCACAGGCATGTCAAAGATTTGGTCTCACCACAGTGAACCGAGTGTCAGTGATGTCTTGCTAGGCTTGCTCAAGCCATGTTGTCTCACATGAGTACATGTGCATTTTAATGTTGAGTCATGTAAAGTGTAAGTCGAGTGTCAACAATTGAATATAACAGTCATAGAGTAGGTGAAGAGCCATGAGGGTGGTTGAACTGTCACAAAGGGGAATGTCAAGGGTCACCCCACCCTTTGCTATAAATAGTCCCTCATAACTCATTGTATAGGCTTTTGGTTAGCCAAGCTTCTACTAAGACTATCTTGAATAAGACTTGCATAGTATTGTAATGTGCCTTGGCTTCTCCACTGCACGGAGCTAGTACATCTCTTTGGAGGAGTAGGCGGATGTGGTTGTAACTTTCCACTATTGGGGCTAGCAGGTTTACATGGTGTATTGTATGATTGTGACTTGCACTTCTTTAATTAATAAGAGCCAACACATTTTCATGCATATGTTGCTGTTGTAGTTGGACTATTTCAGTTGCCTTAATGATATATGTTGTTTAACTTACGTACTTGTGTATGAACTGATTTGTATGCAATTATATGAATCTTGTTGTTAATTTGTTGCATATATTATTAATGTTGTCACCGTCCGTGTCGACTATTCTACCGAACATCAGACAGACCTTTCTCATGAACCTTGCTATATCAACCATCACACTTGTCTCAGACTGATCTGTGAGTTTTTTTCATGTTATCTTACCTTGTATGTTGTGACTGCCACATTCGAGTGGACTGCTCCGCCGGAAGTTGTGCATGTCCTTTGTGTATTGTGTTCCTAGCCGAGTTGGGACTGATCCATTTCAACTTGGAACTCACCTTCACCTTCCTCTCCCTTTGAAGTGTTGAAACCTATCGTACACCTTCCTTGACTCACTGCATCAGTCACACCCTTGCTACTAACAGAATTATCTTACTTGCCTCTGTGTGACATCGCGGTCAAGGCATTACCTTACGACCCACTGTTGGGACTCCTACAACAAACAGTCTTAGGTCTAATTGGGATTTCTTACCGGGGAGATCCCCTTTACATGTTGGCGGGTCCAGCACCATCAACAGATGACTAGACTGTATTTGGGTTAGTAAAGCACCATGTAGCTAGTCTACGCTTAATGTTGGATACATGCCGAAGATATCAGATCACGTTGAACCTAAAGAAGTGTTTATTCTGCATCCCCTCCATGATTTTGTTGGGTCATGTGGTGTGCAAGAAAGGACTAATGGTGGACCCTGCAAAGATCGTGATAATAGTCAATTTGAAGGCCCTAAGGATTGTCAAATAGTTGCACGCAATGCTGGGGCATACTGGATATTATCAAAAGTTCATCAAGGCTTATGCTCAAATTACTGTGTTTGTGGAGAAGCTATTGAAGAAGGATGCTACATTCTGCTGGGATGAAGAATCTTAGTGTAGTCTAGATGTATTAAAGGAAAATATGGTCACTGCACCAATATTGATCTTCCCGGATTGGAAGAAGGAATTCCATGTGCACGTTTATGCCTCGTGTATTGCGTTGGGAGCAGTGCTAACACAAGCCAGTGAAGGAGATATGGATCACCCTATAGCCTTTGCGAGCAGGAAATTATCAAAGGCTGAGAAGAATTACTCAATGACAGAGCGCGAAGGATTGGCTATGGTGTACATGCTCCAAACTTTCAGACACTATCTGTTGGGTGGACATTTCAAGATGTATACTGACCATTCTGACTTAAAATACCTAGTCAATAAGCCTATGTTGGGGGGGAAGATCTGCAGATGGTTGTTGTTATTTAAAGAATATGACTTTGAGGTAATTTTGAAGCCAGGAAGCTTGAATGCAGGACCTGACCACTTATTGTGAATCGAAATAGGGGAGGAGCCTACTAATTTGGAGGAAGTGTTGACCGACACATAACTCTTCACAGTGCGCATAGCAGATAACCATTTTTCCAATATTATCCACTTTTTGACTACAGGGATGGCTCCAGAAGGATACACTAGTCAACAGAAGAAAGATTTAGTAGTGTGCTTAACAGATTTTTCGGTGATCGTGCAACATTTGTATAACATGGGCATTGATGAGATACTATGCAGGTATGTACCTGATTTTGAATGAGGTAGCATCCTAGATGAAGCTCATGGAGGGGCTGTAGGAGGACATTATGCAAGAAAGGAAACGACACAGAAGATTTTTCGCACAGGATTGTGGTGGCCTACATTGCATAAAGATTCTAAAGCATATTGTAGGGTATGAAATGCATGTCAGTGAACGGGCAGACCATCGCGGAGGGATGAGATGCCATTAAACCCTCAAGTGTCAATGCAACCATTTGTGAAATGGGCAATTGACTTTATGGGTCTAATCCAGCCCCCAGGCAAGAAAATAGGTGCGTGGTATATCATCACCGAGACGGAGTATCTGACCAGATGGATGGAGGCATAGCCTGTGAAGGATTGTATAAGGACCATAGCAACAAAGTTCTTGTTTGAGTACGTGCTAACCAGATTCGGCTCCCCAAAAGTATTGATGAGCGATTATGGTACACACTTCCTTAATGAGACAATTAGCGCGTTGACCGAAGAATTCCAAGTTTATCATCATATGAGCACATTGTATCATCCTCAAGATAATGGGACAGTTGAGGCCTTTAATAAGATCTTGGGGAACACACTGACAAAGATTTGCAACACGCAGCGGGAATGATTGGGACGTGCACTTACCAAGAATACTGTGGGCATATAGGACTATTTGCAAAAAGGTAACAGGTCAGACACCTTTTCAATTGGTCTATGGCATAGAAGTTGTGATGCCTATGGAATATATCATGCCTAGTCTACACATAGCAGCCTTAATAGGGATGGCAGACTGCAGAGCCTTAGAAGAAAGGCTCATGCAGCTGATAGAGCTTGAAGAAGTCATGCGAGTTCAATTTGAACTCAACATGAAAATCATGGAGATGCAGCTCAAATCATAGCCTTCGACTCCGCCCGAGGTTCGGGAATAGCACAAAGACACAATCCAGGAAGGGATTGTTACTTTCGATGCCGTAGTCATGGACTACACAGCCTTGTTTGAACAGGCGATGGAATTGGTGATGACCCTGCAGGAAGACCCCAACTTGTAGATATTGAGTACAGAGATCCACGAGCTCCAAAAGCAGTATGACAAGCTTAGGGTGATGGCACACTCAATTGCTACAGTGTAGTTCCTCGCCAAGTTGCAGGAGGGGAAGCAGCACCTCGCACAGGTGGAAGAAACTTAGAAAAAATAGGCAGTACTTAAGGCCAGTTTGGGTCCTTGGTTGGAAGAATCCTACCAAGTCTCAACCAACATTCAGGAGAAGCTAACGAACTTGCAACTCACATAGCAGAAGATCAATCTGGTGGGCGAAGAACCATCTACACAACTTGCTGCTGAGGTAGCAGTTGTGTAGGTGGAGCTGGGGTATCTTTGTAGTAAGATCACCGCACCAGCCAAGTGACTCGAGGGTGATTCATGACCTTTTTATTGGGCACCTATTGGGATGGGGTCCCCTGGGTTAGTTTTGGGTTTAAAACCCAAGTTTTGATGTACATTTTGACAAAAAGTTGTAAAGTCTCTACGAATTGTGGATGCAGAGCACGTAGGTAGATAAGATTCAAAAGGGTTTTTACCCTTGTTTCTGTAAAGATTGAGTCGGTTCTGAGATCTACCCTTGGTCTGTGGACCATGGGATTGTATAAATAGGGTTGTCTTAGAGAGTATAAGGGAGATCTATGTTTTGTCTATGGGTACGACGAATGGATTCTTAGAGAGTTAGCACAGAGAAGTAATTCTTAGAGGAGGAAAAGGCTCTACAACTAAGTGCGTAGAGGCCTAGGGTAGTGTCCACAGCTGAGTGCATGGACCCCTGCAGCAGAGTGCGCAAGGAAGTTTTGGGTCTATAAACTTATATTAAAGATCAATAAAGAATACTGTCGGGAAAATTCATGTGTTTTATCTATATACTTCTGTGTTTATGTATGCAACTTATATTGTCATGAAAGAATGTCTTTATGAAATAATGATGTATTGATGCGCAAATCTACTGGATAAGTCTTGTTAATTGAACGCAATACATGTTAAGTATTTACGTGAAGGTTATAATAATTTTTGGTATGGATATTAAGCACTTAAGCTAATATGTATGGATTCTGATATGAGGTTAGTCTATGATGTGTGTAAGTAGATTTAAAGGTCCACAAAAGCTGATCGTAGACCTTCGTGGAGGTCTAGGGGCTAATTGAAGGAAATTACAAATCCAAGCCCAAAGGGCTTAGAGATCTGCGCGAAGGTAGATCTAAGACATAAAATAACATCACACTAATCTTTGGATGTGGAAACTTGGTTCCAGCATCCCCCCATACTACTTCGGGTGAGACTTCAGTCTGTGCTACGCGGGTTGATGCCAAAAGGGCCAGTAGTGTAGGGTTTTCTTTGGAAAAACTAACTCTGAACTTGGGTCAGGACCCACTAAGCCAACACGATTGGTTCATAGGTGACAGATAGCAAATCTCAATAGCAATTATGAGGGTGCAAAGTGTTCTCTGTTGGACCGGCACACGTAATTTATAAGGAGTTTTGAATTCAAATCCGCTCGTTCCTCCCAATTTTTGATAATAAATGTTGTTTTGGTGAAAAATCATCAAATATTTTTTCCTTAAATGTCACCATCCCACTCCTCTGAACCATCTTCTGGCTGTCAAGTCATGAATAGTGACTCCAACGGTCACTTGTCCCCCAAACTGGGCAGTGTATTTTATAGTCCCCGCTCCCTTGCAACTGCCTGGAGAACTAAGACTATCCTGTCACCATATAGTCATTGTGCAGGATCCCTTGTATACAATTTCAGTCTACTCCCATTCACTCTTACTGGAAAAGGTTCCCCATTCAGCTTCACGAGATGAACTACGCCTCCATCTATAATTTCTTTGATAATGTATGTCCCTAGCTAATGCATCTAGAATTCACCTGGAAATTTAGTGAATTTACTATCATATAACAAGACAAGATCATTTACCTTGAAAGTGTGAAGCTTTATGTGGCGATCGTGTCATGATTTTTCACGTTCCTTTTGGACTTGTTAACGGAATCCTGCCAAAAAGTGATCCTCTTCGAGCTCCATCAGCTGCATGAGGCGTTCCTCCAAGACCTTGTGATTCGCCATACCTATGAGAGTTGTTATGCTTAGACTAGGCACAATATACTCCATGGGAATTACAGCTTCAACCCCACATACTAGTTTGAACGATGTTTTCCCTGTCAGCTTCTTACAAGTAGTCCTATAAGCCCATAGTACTGCAGGTGCATGGACATCCCATTCATTTTGTTTCACGTTGCAGATCTTTTTCAGCGTGTTCTCGAAAATCGTATTGAAAGCTGCAACAATTCCATTGGCCTACGGGTGATACGATGTGCTCTTCTGATGGTAGACCTGGAATTATTTAGTTAACACGTTGATCATTTCGTTTAGAAAGTGCATACCTCTATCACTCATCAACACTTTCAGGCAGCCAAATCTGGTTAAAACATATTCAAACAAAAACTTTGTTGTCATTGCCCTTGTACAATCCTTGACTAGTTGTGCCTCCGCCCATCTGGTTAGATATTCAGTCGCGATGATGATATAGCGTGCACCTATTTTCTTTCTTGGGGGCAGAATTGGCCCAAAAAAATCAATCGCCCATTTCTCAAATGGTTGCAAAGAGACCCGAGGATGTAATGGAAATTCATCACTTCGTGATAGCCTGCCAATTCTTTGACATGCATCACATGCCTTATAATACGCCTTGGAATCCTTGTGCAAGGTTGGCCACCATAGACCTACACATAAAATCTTCTACACTGTTGCCTTACCTACATAATGACCTCTCATAGCTCCCCCATGAGATTCAGCAAGAATGTTATCCCTCTCAAAATCTATCACATATCTTCGCAATATTTCATTAACACCCATATTATACAAATGTCACGCAATAACTGAAAAATTTGTAATGCGCACTACTAGTTCCTTCTTTTGTTGACTTTTATGCCCTTTCGATGCCATCCCCATAGTCAAGAAGTGAATAATATCTACAAAATGATTACCTACTACACGCACCGTAGAGGGATGTGCATCTAGCAACCCTTCCTCTAGATTATTGGGCTCCTCTCCTGTTTCAATCTGCGACATATGGTCAGGTCCCGCATTTAACCTCCCTAGCTTCACAATGACTTCAAAGTCATACGCCTGAAATAGTAGCAACCATATATAGATCTTCCCCCCCACCATAGGCTTATTGACTAGGTATTTCAAGGCAGAATGATCTGTGTACATTTTGAAATTTCCTCGTAACAGATAGTACTTGAATTTCTGCAGCGCGTACACCATGGCCAACCCTTTGCGTTTAGTCGTTGAATAATTATTGTAAGCCTTTGATAATTTCCTACTCGCAAAGGCTATAGGATGGTCCATTTCTGCTTCACTGGCCTATGTTAGCATTGCGCCCAACGCAATGAAAGAGGAATCCACATGTACGTGAAACTCTTTTTTACAATTAGGGAATACAAAGATTGGCGCAATGACCATATTTTCTTTCAATACATCCAAGTTGTGCTGACATTCTTCGTCCCAACAAAATGTTGCATCCTTCTTCAGCAGTTTCTCCATGGGCACATTAATTTGAGCATAGGCTTTGATAAAATTTCTATAATATCCTGTATGTCCTAGTGTCACACGCAACTACTTAACATTCCTCGGGGCCTCCAAATTCACAATTACTGCGATTTTTGTAGGGTCTACCATCAACCCTTGCTTGCACACCACGTGACCCAACAAGATCCCAAAGGGAACATAGAATATGCATTTCTTCAAATTCAGCGCAATCTGTTATCTGCGACATGTATCCAACATCAGGTGCAGACTTGCTACATGGAATTTTACTAATCTGAACACCGTCCAGTCATCAAAGTACACTTCTAAGAATTTATGAATGAAATCCTTTAATGTTATTATGACTACGGGAGAAAATATCGCAGGTGCATTCTTAAGTCCAAACGACATCACAATGTACTGAAAATAACCCCACTCCATCGTGAAGCTCATTTTTCTCCTATCCTCTAGCGTGATCTTAATATGATGATACCCAAAAAACCCATCAGTGAAGGAATAGGATTCCTGCCCTACAACATTGTCTAATACTTCATTGGTAAACAATTTTGGGAATGGGTCACGGACAGATGAATCATTAAGCTTCTGCAGATCTACGCAAATCCTTATTTCACCCTTCTGCTTCTTCTCTTGAACTACCATCGAGCTCACCCAATCAAATTCTTCAACTAGTTCTATAATGTGTGCCTCCAGCATCCTATCCAACTCCTAGAAAACCTTTTCCTTGTATTTAGGATTAAGTCGATGAGGCCTTTGTTTAATAGGCTTTGCGTCCATCTTCAGAGTAATCTTTATAACTCCCAAATCACCAATTATGCCTTCAAACCTGAAAACTCGGTGGGGAAAAGATCCTGGTATTCATAGATTAACTCAACAACTTTATCCACGGTAGTGTCGTCCAATTAGTCTCCAATCTTTTCAAACTTTCATTCTGCTTCAGTGCCAATGTTTACTTGCTTTATTTTTAGTGGCACAGTGGTGTTTGGGTTGTCTCTTTGTGGGCCCTCAACTTTGTGATGCCCTTCTACCTCTGGAATATTAATGTTTCTTGGATCTTCATCATCCTCTTCAGCGGTAACATTATAGCATTCCAGCGCATGGCACAACTAGGTGCTCCAATCTACTTGGACCCATTCCATAACCTCTTGCCGTGTTCTAAAGATGATGCCTTAATCTCTTGTAGAGCTTCATTGATGCTTGCAAAGACATATTCAAAGTTGAAGTTCAATAAGAACCCTTCCCTCAATATATCCCACTCTGTGTTGCCATGGCGGAGCTCCGTTTCCAAATACCAATTCATGGGAATTGTATCCAAAGTATGGCAAAAGATGTGTACCCATTCCGGCTATGGTTCTGTTCCACATGCGTTAGTCAATTTCGCTAAGTGATCATGCGGATCACCCTTCCCATTATATTTCTTAGTCAATTGAGTATTAAAACGCCTAAACTGTAACTTCATCATTCTTCTGTAATCTCTCCACCCATCAAAGCTATTCTTATGCATACCCCACCATCATGCAGGCGTAAAGCGCAGTGCCAAATCTAATGCTTGGAAGCAGTGATCCTCAGGGACTTCACACTCAAATTCATCCAAAAACAAATCGATGTCAATTAAACCATCATAATAGGGTAGTTTTCTTACCTTCGACAAGACACAGCGCAACGACTTCATCATCATATTGCATCCAATGTCGACACTTCATCCAAACAATTTTTCCAATGCTCCAACTCTTCATCTGAATCATAGGTGTGGGAACTCTCCTGGTCCCATGCAATCCATCCATATGCTGTTGGATTAATCCAGTCCTAATCTTGCACTGTTATTTTATAGATTTGATCTAGTTCATCCTCACTTTCTTCATAATCATGGACTGGTTCAGTATAGTGCGCCCCTTCTGCGAGGTCCAACGGTACTACAACTCGAAGTGATTTCCTTTCAAAGTACATTGTCCTCTTCTTCAAATTAATGACCCCATTCATATCAATGGCCTAGTAAATTTCGAGGAGTACGGGGTATGGTTTACTATCATCGACGATCTCTATAACCTCAAAGTTGTCCATCGCACTCGCATCTTCTATATCAGTAGTTACTCTATAAAATCATCCCATAGGGATGATCTTCTACTGGTTCGCCATTCTGAGCTGAATCAGAGACCATTGTAGCACAGGTCTCCCCGTCCTTTCCCATGTTTACTTCAGCAAAACATTCGCATCATATCTCAGATCCAAAATGACCTGGTCCATCTCATAATCACCTATCTGCACAGTGAGCCTCATCTCGCGCCTTGTTCGTGCCATGTGTTTTTCATTCTTTCTAACCACCTAGTCTCCATTAGGGACCTTCTCTTTTTTGGGACATTTTTTTATTAACTCTTGCAGGTATAAGTTTTTCATAGGCTATGCTTTATTCTCTTGAATTTTAGCTATCAGCACCAGGCATTCTTCTATAGTATGGTCAAACTTCATGCAGTATTTACATGTTGGGCATATCTGATTCTAGTAGTCTCGCACATAGTGACCTGCATTCCACAGTTGTAGCAAATGAGCTGACCACAGCCCCTACCAGGTCCTCCTCGACCTCATCCTCTCCCCTGATAACCTCTTCGTACCCCTCCAGCACCCTGATCTGAAGGCCGTGTTTCTACTTGCATCCAGTATGTAGGTGTTCTTTCCATCATCATTTCGTAGCTTCGCAGTAGAGCTCATCATGGCCCACAGATTTGCAGAAGTTACAAAACAATTGTTGAGGTGTTTGGACGAAATTTTGAAGTAAATGACAATTATCCGCCGCATGTTGTCCAACAACCTGACAAATAGCACACCATAGTGCAACCCCCATGCTCGCTCCTGTTGGGGCTTCTGGTTTCATGGGAATCGGTCCCCCTCCTATAATATAATTCGAGTAAATGAGACAATGGTCTTTACCGTGCCCCTGGCTCTTTCACATCAGACACCAGACTTTCGTGCACAACTTTGGTTTAGTCTCCTTGTCTTTCTTCAAGCTCCGCAATTCTAAGTGAAAGCTCTGTAAGTAAGAGTGGATCTATTGTACCCCCAAGGGTCGCATCCTGAATAGGCGTTGCATGCAAACTCATCATGATTTCCTAGGCTTCTGCCTGTGTTCCTATCTTCTGTTGTAACAAAGAAATTCACACGTAGGGCAGAAGCAAAGCTATAAACCATTCATGATGCTCACTATCCGAGATTTGCATGTTAGCTTCTCGAATCTAACACTTCAACCTTTGATCTAATTCCCACAGTGTCTCATCGACCCTCATCATGATCTCTTTAAATCCAATTACTGACTATGAGTTAGACATAGGCTTACTAAACTCCTTGCTTAAATCCACCTTAGTCTCTTCTAGCGATGCAAGAGGATTATTAGAACAAAACTTAATATACCAAGTCAGTGCGTGATCCTGCAAAGTGGTAACCAATTGTGCCTTATTTATATTGTCATCAGTAATCTGTTGCGATGTCCACACATCGTTCACAAAAAACCAAAACTCTTATGTATCTTCACTCCCTATTCCTTTAAAAATTGACAACTTCATTGTGTTCACCATGTTGAATGGTGGTGGTGGCGATGAAGGTGTGGGCGAAGGTGTATGGGGTGGAGGTGGAGGCAGAGGTGGAGTGGATGAATGATTTATTCAAGGAAACCCCTGAGTGATTAGCTGAACAATGCTTCGTGGTGAAGCTTTCACCGCTCCTTCATCGTCACTTGAAGGAGGTCCAATTAACAGACTATATTGTGGACATAATCTCTCTCGATCTCTAAAGAGTCTTCCACTTCGCATAGCTCCGAACATCAAGGCAATGGCATAACCTGTTTTTCACATAACAACATTTAAATCCAAGGATTCAAAGATCTTAAATACTTACCTCGCGGTCCTTTGAAAAATATCCTCTCTGCTTTGTTGTAGCAGACTGAGGTATCAACTGCAAATTTTGTAACAAATCCTCCTATAATTCGATCGAGCAATGATCAACAGCTCACGCGATCTTGTTTTCAGAATCTTCTAACTGTCGTACTAATTTTGGATTCCACACTAAAGGATTATCGAGCTTCCACCTTCCTTCTCTATCTGTCAGTTTATCTAACCGGTCATACAGTTCATTGGGAAAAGTGCAGAAGAAGATCTTGTTTATCTCTGTGTACAGATACATATTCAACCACTATTTCTTTGAAAGGCGCGGATTCATGTTTTCTTGCACTGTGAACTCGTAAATCTTCCGATCCAACCACTTTTCAATTTATTTCTTAGTCAGATTCCAATGATACGACATCACACATCTCTTTCAAGAAGATCCCGGTCTCAGAAATGGAACCATTTATTGGATTAGGGGGTATTGACCCAAGTTCAAAGTTAGTTGTACCAACCAACAAATCCCTACACTACTGGCCCTTTTGAAAACAACCCACGTAGGCAGGTTGTAGTCTCACCCGAAGTAGTAGTATGGAGGGATGCTGGAATCAAGTTTCCGCATCTAGAGATCAATGTGATGTTATTTAGCACCTCAGATCTGCCTTCGTGCATATCGGTGCACTCCTAGGGCACACAGCTGCAACTCTATCAAAATGGCCTTTAGACCTTCGCAAAGGTCTACGATTAGTCTTTTCGGACCTTTAACAATCAAATTATCTACTTACGTGCATCATAAAGCAATCCTAAATTGGGGTTCACGCAGATTTACTTAAGTTATTAGTAATCATCAGGGAATTCATCAGAGTCTTCGTGAAAATACATAAACATGCTTTTCATACGCCATTAACAGTTATTCAACATAATCACGCAACATTTAACTAATATTCCATAAAACACATTATTCATTAACATCATATATCACAAACAGAAGAAAACAGAAATACGTCGGAATTCTTCGGAAACTGTCTTTATTTATCTTTAATTCAGAATTAAAAACTCAAAACTACCCTATGCACTCAGCGATAGGGGTCTGCGCACTCAGCTGCGGACTCTACCTAGGCTTCTGCACACTCATCTGCAGAGCCTTCCTTCTCCTATCTGACTCACTTCTCTTCACTGTCGCCTCTAAGACTCCATCCCTTATCATCAAAAACATGCCTTAGACTCTCTAAGACACACCTATTTATAGTGGTTTTCATACAATCCCATGGTCCGCGGACCATGGGTGGATCTCAAAACCGACTCAAACTTTACATAAACAAGGGGCTAAAACCCCTTTGACTCCTAATTATCTACGCCCTCCACATCCACAAATCGCAGAGACTTTACATTACTTACCAAAATGTATCAAAACTTGGGTTATCTTAACCCCAAAACTGACCCAGGGGACCCCATCCCAATAGTTTCAAATTCACACTTTAGGAGAAATGAAGATATGTGAAGAGCATGTTGTCTCAAGCAACCACAAGTGCTATATAATTCCATATCAAGTAAAATAATAGGTTACCCACCGTAACTTCTTACGAATTCACACTAGGCTAAAAGCATCAGGATAATAGGGTCACATAGTTTTTTTCACAACTAGAATCATTAAATCAATTCAACGCTACCTGGTTCAGAGGATTGTATGGTTGTAGTGTTACTGTAAGTCTTACTCAACCAAGGACTGATGTTTTAGGGCTCAATTTGGTGTGCAAAGGAGCTTGTACAATCCTTCAGTGTTTGCTTTCTTCAGATCCTTGGATAATATTTCACTTAGTGTGATTGAAAGTGAAACAATTTACAAGATTTGTGAATCCTCAAGCATAGGATATAAGCGGTACATGGTTTTTATTTAAATTTTATTCACATGGTAGCATTATAATTCCCTTACACCTTGACATATTATCTACACCAATTGAGTTTACCATCATACCAAAATTCCATCCATGCTTCCAAGGATATTTCAAATCAATGATCAACATAGTCTTTTGTACATATCGCTTCCATACAAGGTGTCAAACATGTGTTAGTCTTTTAATCCAATTCATATAGAAGACAATAGAATAGAAAAAGAGATACTCTTCAAAACTAATTCCTGGTTGCTTGTAAAATCGACCTTCAACAAGTTCCCAACAATCATACATATACCCTAATAAAAAATCCTCTGCTAGGACATTTTCCAAACGAGACTTGGATTCCCAAACAATTTGCAACAGAAAAAAACACCAATTCTACAATAAGAAATTAAGTGAAATTCAAATAATGACCATGTAAAAATCTGAGAGGCCGCATAATAGAGAAAGGGTGTCAAAACATGGTACTACAATTTAATGAAAATATCTCATAACAACCTTGTTTAGTGGATGGAACGGTTCCAAATGCGACTAGAGTTGAGGCTGCACAAAAAGTCTCATATGGAGCAACGTTTCCCTAGCTTCTTTGATGTTCTAAGGAATCATAAATGTAAATTAGCCAACCCCGTATTCAAAGAAGTGGTTCCCTAAGAGGGTCAAGACTTCAAAGGTCATGCAAAGAGAAACACAATTCCAACAAATCCCTCATGCAATAAAATAGAGGCTTACAACCTAGCGAATCCCAACACAAAAAATCACAAATCAAAAACCTACAACAGATCTCCAATACTCCTCATGGCCATAGGTATCTCAGAGATTTTGATACACCTTTGATACAAAATTGATGAGAAGAACTGAGGCCTTTATATAAGTTTGGATGAGCATTTAAAATGGATGAATTACCAAAGTAGGAAGAAAATTATTTGTAATTTCAATTTAATTTTGGTCCAAATGTTGCCTCCAAAAATTGGACCATATTAAATTTATATTTATCCTCAATAATAATTGAACTTAATAAAATATCCTTTTTATGGAAGTCCTTTGTGTCCACATGAAATGTGCAATAGCTGGCCAATATTAGATGTTGGCTTGTTGGGGCTTGACCCATGTTCACAGGTGATTTAGCCAAACAAATCCCAATACTACTGGCCCTTTTGGCAACAGTCCGTGGAGCGCGGACTAAGGTCTCACCCAAAGTAGTATGGGAGGGTGCTAGAACTAGGTTTCCCCACCCTGGGGATGTTTGATGGGTTCCAAGAGGTTCGCGGCTCGATCATGCGCGCACGTCGCTACACGCACTTATCAATACCTCGCAGCCTGAGATACTGCCTTTACGCAGCCCTGCTCGGGGGTTGAACAACGTTATTACCCAAGTCATTATCAGTAACCCGATATTAGTTTATTAACTTAGTTTATGTGTATGCTTTCAGTTATACTTAACAATATTCACCATTCATACAAATGCGCACAGTAAATAAACAGTATAATTGCAAATGATATCACGCATGTAATAACACAAGAACAAATACACAGAATTCAGATAAGACTTTTCTTTATTATTCTTCCTCCTTGGTTACAGACTCGACTCCACCCTGCGCACTCAGCTGCAAGGGTCCATGCACTCAGCTATGGACTCTACTAGGCGTCTGTGCACTTAGCTGCAAAGCCTCTTCCTACTAATACGACCCAAGATACACATAGACACTTTCTTTGTACTTCTATCTCATTCTATCCATTCTATTCTATTATGATCTAATGGTTACTTTACAACTTAAGCCTCGCTCTATTTATACAATAACATTGTCTACAGACCATGGGTAGGTCGACACTATATTCAAAACTTAGAGTGGACAGCCCTATGACTCTAACATACAATTCGCGCTTCGCGCCCACAATTCGTAGAGTCTTTACAACAATAGCAACTCAAAACTTGGGCTTTGAGCCCCAAAACATGTTGTGGGGGGATTCCATGCCCAATAAGCCCCCAACACAAACATTGTGACTCGCCCTTGAGTCACTCTATCGGTGTAGCGATCTTGGTGCGGAGTCCCTTCAGCTAGTCCCGAACGGTCTTGATGTTTACACCACACTAAGCTACGACTTGTTGAACCTGTTGCATTCTCTCTTCTGAGACCTCTGTTTCTGGTGTGCTTCCCTGCATCTGTCCATGCATCCCCTAAATCTGCACGAGCTTTCCTTCAATATCTACCATGATTGTGAAGGCTTTGTTAATCCATGGATGGACACACGCTTTGAGAACTGTTTCCTTATGGCGCCGCATCCACCTGCTCCTTTAACATCTTGGCCTGCTGCATCCTCGCAAGCCGCTGAGTGAGGACTACTGTCTACGTAGTCCCTCTGATGTTGTCGTACTGTTTCTGGAGTTTGCATGCCTCTGTCTCAAGCTGCTGGATGTTGGGGTCCTCTTGCAACGTCGTGAGGACCTCAAGTGCCTGTTCCAACATGTTGGTATAGTCATGCACTACACCTCCAATCTCTTCCAACCCTACTGCAATAGCGCTGGCGTGCTGTTCTTTGATTTATGGGGGAGTGGAAGGTTGTGCCTTCAACCACAGCTCGGCGATCTAGAGATTCAGCTCTAGCTGTACCCTTATCGTCTCTTCTCACGTGTCACGGACTCCACTTGCCAAACTGTGGATCCGCACTTCTACCGGTAGATCTGATGCGATGGCTAGCTCCGAGACGCGTTCGCAAGCGTCATCTACCATGTGCACCAAATGTTGATTCTGTGACACCAACTCGTCGCACTACAAACTGAGTTGTTCTATGTTAATTTTCTGCTCACTGAGAACCTAGATCACACGGCTCTCCCTATCCTGTAGCTTTGCCATTATCCCATCCTGTAACTAATATAGTGTTTCTCAGGGAAGGGCAGCCAGGTTAAGGCCCATGTATTTCATCATGTTAAGTGACATCCGATCCATCACATTGGATGACACTAATGCTCCCTCTAGAAACACTATTGTGTCAACCATCCTTGCATGCAGCATCTGCTCTGTTGCTGAAGTGCCTACTGTGACATGGGTAGACAGGGTACCTTCCTGAGGGGGTCGCACCTGTAACTCTTGCAGCTGCACCCTGATGGCCCCCAACATAGTCTGGTGCTCCGTCATAAAATCTTGAAGTGCTTCACTGGTGACATCGCGAACCATCTCGCCGATGTCATGGAGATCACCTTTGATTAAGGTGATCGGGTCAATGGCCAGCTTCAAAGCCTTAACCTTCTTCCTTGGACCCAATCTCTTTGTGATACGCGGCCGTTTGAGCTGTGTGGACGTGGTCCGTGGGTCTGCGCTCCCTTCTACTATTTCTATGTCCTCTGCCTCCTGCCCTGAGGGCATTGCTTGGCCCCCCTCTACCTGTACCGTTGTTGCCTCTCCTGTTTGCGCTGCTGCTGTTGCTTCTGCCACCTTCTACTCCATGGCTTCTTGTCCCACTTTGCGTACTGCCCATACCTCAGTTGTTGCTTTTTCATTTCGCCTTCTCGCAGCTGGTTGGGTGATGCACAGCTTGGCATCATCCTTCTTTTTATGTGCTGCTGCTTTCTCCAGTTCCATCAAATCTAGGGTGTGCCACTTAGGAGGCCATGTCTCGATATAATGAATATTGCATTGTCAATGGCTACAAATGGTAGCTCTATCCACTGGTTCACCGGGTCCTTTCATGCCCTAATATAAATGTTGTGCATATCCACCCTTAAGTTTGCAAAACTCTATAGACTATTGTGCAACATAGGTGACAAGTGCGGCCTCCTTTTGATCCACATTTGGATGCTTGCCTCCATGAGCACCTAGAAAATTTTTGTATTGCAAATCCGTTTCGTGTCCTTGGTGGCCGAGAGCGAAGCGTACTTTGTGGCCTCTGGTAAGTCTCAGTCAATGCTAGGAAACTGACTATCCTCTGGCAATTCTCCCACTACCAGCAAGTTTGATAATAGAAACCATGCATAGTGGAAGGTCTTACCCTGCTCCTAGGCTTCGCGAAAGTTTAACAAAAATTCCTCGCAGAGGAATTCGGCCCAGTTGAACTAGACCCCCTCTAAGCACTGCTTAGCCAATGCGACCACTAGTGCTGGTACCTCATCAACATGGCATTTTCCCATCACTTTACCAGCCAGGAGTTGAGTTGCTACGTGCACCCCCTTATCCTTGATGTTGGAGATGGCATAGCCCCTCTTCTTTTTCTCCAGCTTATATTTCACTTTCATGGATTCTACAAGAGCCAAATCGCTACCTTTTCCGACTATAGTCGCGGGGTCCTTTCCCTTACAAGGGAGCCGAGAAATATAGTGGATGAGGTCTATCATGATGGGAATAGGCTCCTCCAGCCATAGATACCCATCATGCATCAGACAGAGCAACTGCCTGATGACGAAAATGGTGATGGGTGTGTGGTGGAATGTGGTATCCATAATAGGTGCAACAACCTGGCATTTTCCACATTGCAAAACCATTTTCGCGACTCTAATGCTATCACCGCCCCCTCGGTATTCTGCTTCACCAGATTCGCCATATCTAGGTGTGGGAACTATTCTCTCTCAACGAAGTCCCAGTCTTCAAATTTCATGGTGTGCACATGGCCTAGGTGTGTGCCCTCAAATATAATGCCATTGAGGACGAGCGGGGTCTGGAGTGAACTCTTCATTGCATCCAGATCCTTTGGTACTTTGGTCTTCCCTTTCCGTAGAGGGAAATACGTGGGCAGTTTTGTTTCCTGTAAGTCTTCTTCTTCCTCATCTGTTTCAATTGTGTTTGCCTTCCCCTTTTCTTCCATTGATAATTTTCTATGTCGCGGATTCCTCGGGGACATGCATACTAGACCCATTGCCTGTTTATCCTTCTTCAGCCATAGCATCCGTGGTGATTTGGGGATTTTTGTGACAACCCCAATGCCCTTGGGAGCATCCTGCACTATCGGGGTCTATGCAGCCTCATCAGTGGTTCCCTCTTCAATTCCCAACCCATCCTTAGTGGCAGTCATCATCTCTACACTGTATTCTATATCTTGCAAACTTAGGGGCTCAATTATCGCTTGGCTCTCAACACTTTGTGCTCTACTCAGATGCTCAATTCTCAAACGACCAAGTGTTGTTCACTAGCTAGCCCTATGAGTTTTACAGTGCCTTTTGAATTAAAATTTGACCGTTCCCCCAAATTTCGGGCCATTAATTCTTTCTTGGCAGTAGATTTTCCCAAATCTTTCCCATAACTTGCGTCTTAAATGCCCGCCTCCCGCTCCATTTGGCCTCAAATCGAACATCCCATCATGAATAGTGACACCAATGGTCACTTCCCAGCCAACCCATGCAGTAGCATAGCCCTCCATGTGCGGTTGCGAACCCTGTGACGTCTTGCTCCTGCGCGCATCTCTCATATCACATAGCCCCCAGGCAGGATATTTTATAGTACCGCGTTCCCTTTCAACTGCCTGGAGCACTAAGACTGTCTTTCCTATGGCTAGTTAGGTGGACGCACCACTCATGCGGGGCTTCATCTCATCCTCCACCATGGTTCACAGAGAATCCCCATCTTCCATTGTAGTGATCAGCATTGTGCACTCTACTATTTGCACTGCGCTGCACTGGTCACTATGTTTGGCGAGATGTAGTCTCAGCCACGACAGCAGACTAACCAATTCGCGAAAATAGTTTTCCAATTTTTCAGTATGGCTGTATGCACCTTGCCTTGCCATCCTCAGTTTTTTGACGAGAAAGGCTTCATTTATTTCATTTTCCAGATTCTTAACCTCTGCGTCCATTAAAGCACTTTTCTCCCTTAGCCAAACCCGGTCTTTTTCAAGTTTGCGAAGTCTAAAGTTTCCCCATCGGATTTCTTCCTCAAGTCTTATATGTTCTATTTCACGCAACTATGTGATTTCTTCATTCCGATCTGCGCAGACCATCGTATCTATGGGTGCTATTATGCACGAACTCATTTTCGCATGCTCCACGGGGACTACAACACCTACTTCATACTTTAGCTTCAGAAGCGCTTGTGTGGTCAGAGTTTTGCACATGGTCCTATAATCCCATACAACCGCTAGTGCACACAGGTCCCAGTCGGTGCATCTCACATGGTGGACCCTATTCAGCACTTCGCACACCTTGTCGAAGGCTTCCCTACATATGATTTTTGGCATGCTAGGTCTTATCATACTTTGTCGTTCGCGCACTTGCCCTGCCTACTTTTGCTTGTTGTTCTTATTTCCTATCATGATAGCAGTGTGTGTTCATGTGGGCTGCGTACCATACGCCTATACCCATCTAGAAAGGTGAGCGCGCAGGTTGTTTTGTCCATCATGCTCAGCTTCCACCCGCATCTAAGGCTTCCCAAATTATAAGCGCATCATCTTTCTACATTCGCGCTAGTCCCCAAAACTCCGCTGGTGCGTACCCCACCACCTTGCAGGCATAGCGCGTAGTGCCCATTTCATAGCATCGAACCGCTGCTATTCTGGCACTGTACTTTTAAATTTGTTTAGGAATTCATCCATCATTGTCAACTCGTCATACATAGGCAGATCCCTTACCTCTGTTGTCACACAGCGCAGTGATCTTATCATCATGTTGCAATTGAGCGTGGTTACCTCGTGTAACTAGTACTGGCATCATTATGTTTCCTCATCTGAATCAAATGTGCAGGATCTTTCGCGCTCCCACAAAATTTTTCCATCCGTTGTAGGATTTACCCAGTCCTGCTCCCAAGTGGTTATCTTGTAGATACAGTCTAGTTCGTCGTCGCGCACTGGCTCAGTGTAGTGTGCTCCTTCCGCAGGGTCTAAAGGCACCACTACACGTACTGACTTTTTCTCAAAAATCATTTTACGCTTCTTTAGATTTATCACTGCATTCATATCAATGGCCCAATCTATTCCTAGTAGCATAAGATAGGGATTGTTGTCATCGACAATCTCTATCACCTCGAAATCTGCAAGTGCACTCGCACCTTCGATGTCTACTGTTATTCCTTGCAATCTTCCCATTGGTAGGACCTTCTGTTGGTTCTTCATTTGCAATTGAATGGGAGACCATTGCAACGTAGGCCTACCCATGCACTCCCATGTTTGCTTTGGCAACACATTCACGTCCGATCCTAGATTCAGAATTACTTGATCCATTTCATACTACCCGATTTGCGCAGTCAATTGCATTTCCCTTCCTGTTTGCGATGTATGTTTCCTGAGCTTCCAGACTACGCAAGGTTCTCCTGACCCAATGCACCTAGTGATAAGTTCCTGCAGTCCTTTCATAGCCTTTCTATCCTGGAGCAGCTTCATACATGTCTCCAGAATGGTAGTGATCATTGAAGGATCCATATCCGGCTCTAGTTTATCCTTACTACCAGAAGTGGAGGCCTCCGTGAAGCTCTTCTTAGCTTCCATGAATGTCTCCTTCGTGTGCTCTAAATCAAATTCATGTTCCTTTGTAGGAGCCTTGCGAACCCACACACTTTCTTCAGGCTACTTACCTTTGTCATCTCCTGTCATGATACCGCTTCTTAGCACTGTGTTTAAATTCGGGTCCTCTTCGCACAGCTCAGACCTCATCATCTGCAAATTTTGAGTTGGGGGAGGCTAGAGTATCCCTTTATCGCACAGCCTCATTATCAGTGTAGGGAAGTCCTCCATCTCATGATCAAACTGAGTACAATATAAACTTGATGCTCTTGTCGGATTTGTTCAATCGCGGGCATAATTCCCTGGCCCTCCACAATTGTTACAAATTAGCTGTCCGCGACCCGCTCCTGGTCCCATTCCACCTCAACCTCGTCTGCGCCCCTAAAATCCAGCGCGTTCCATCCTTGCATTTGGATCGAGGGTTCGCGTTTCGGTATGTACTCTATAGGCAAGAGTCTGATCCATCATCAGCTTGTAACTTCTGTAGGTGTGCTCATCATGGCCTACCATCCTACAGAAATTATAGAACAATTGTTGGGACATCTGTGTATACTTCTGCAATAGATGACAATCATTTGTAGCATGTTTTCCTTCTTTATGATAGATCGCACACCATAATGCAGGTGCCACACTTAGTCTTGCTTGTGTCTCTATTCTTAATGGCATCGACCCTCCTCCCGCCAAGTAGTTCAAGAAGATTGAACAATGGTCCTTGTCATGCCCCTGGCCTTTGCATTTTATGCACCATACCTCCTTACGCACTTCTATGTGAGTTTTCCTGTCCTGTTTCAAACTCTACATTTCCAAACACAAATTTTGTAGTTACGCGTGGATTTGTTGGACTCCCAGGCCAGGATCTTGTATTGGGGTCTCGTGTAGTCTCACTGCAATCTCCAAAGCTTCGGCCTGGGTGGATAACTTTTGTTGTGACAACACCGTCCTTAGATGCGGGGTTTATGATGCTACAAACCATGCGCGGTGCTGCCCATCTGTCAAGGTCATGTTGGCTTCACGAATCATACTCTTCATTCTCTGATCGAGATCCCATGGGTTCTCACCTAGAAGCATCACGATCTCCGTAAACTCGATAATCAATTGTGTCTTCGACTTCGGCCTGCTAGATTCCTTGTTCAGTGCGGCCTGGATATCTACGATTCCCCACATTTGGATGATCATTAGAATTCTTAATGTACCATCTCAGCGCGTGATCCTACAAAGCGCTCACCAACGTTGCCTTCTTTATATTTTCATCCATGACTCCTTGTGCTTCCCATACGGCCCTTACCACGAACCAAAATTGGTCTGGATCTTTGTTCCCTACTCCCTTGAATACCGGAAATTTTATCGCGCTCACCATATTGAACTGTGATGGTGGCGAAGGTGGTGTGGGCAGAGATGGAGGTGAAGATGGTGAGACTGGTGGTGGTGCAGGTGGAGGTGGTAGGCATGGAATTCGCTGCCTTATTAGACTAACCACGCTTCTCAGAGAAACATTCACGAGCTCTTCCTCGCTTTCCTGCCAAGACGAAATCAAGGGGATATTTTCTATCTCTGCAATACCTTCGTTTCTATAGATCCTCCCACTTTGCGTAGCCCAAAACATCAATTTATTCGCATAACTTGCTTTTCACACAATAACATCTTAATCCAAGTGTTCAAAGATTTAATGTACTTACCTCATGGTCCTTTGAGGAAGCATCGTTTCGCCTCACTGTAGTTGACTGTCGTGCCTACTGCGAACTCGGTGATAAAACCCCCTATAATTCGATCGAGCCAGTGGTCCACAACGCGCACGATCTTATCTTCCGATGCTTCTAGTCTGCGCACTAATTCTGGAGTCCACACAATTGATTTGTCAAGCTTACACCTTCCCTAACTGTCTGCTAGCTTCACATTCCACTCATACAACTCAGAGGGAAAGGATGCAAAGAAAATTTCGTGGATTTCCATATATAAGTAGCGCTTCAACCACTGTTCCTTTGATACTCACGGATTCTTGTTTTCTTGCGCCGTTAACTCGTGAATCTTTTTGTCTAACCACCCTTCAATTTCTTTCTTCGTTGGATTCCAGTGACACGTTATCAAACATCCCTTATGCAGATCCTGGTCCCAGCAACGGAATCATTTGTTGGCTTGTTGGGACCTAACCCAGGTTCAAAGGTGATTTAGCCAAACAAATCCCCGTACTACTGGCCCTTTCGCCAATAGTCCGTGGAGTGCGGACTAAGGTCTCACTTGAAGTAGTATGGGAGGGTGCTAGAACCAGGTTTCCACACCGTTGGGATGTCTGATGGGTTCCAAGTCGTCCGTGGTTCGATCATGTGCGCACATCGCTACGCGCACTTATTGGTACCTCATAGCCTGAGATACTACCTTCATGCATCCCTGCTCAGGGACCGAACAGTGTTATTACCCAATTCTTTATCAGTAACCCAATATTAGTTGATTAACTTAGTTTGTCTGTATGCTTTTAGTTATACTTAACAATATTTACCATTCATACAAATGCGCGCAGTAACTAAACAGTATAATTGCAAATGATATGACACATGTAATAACACAAGAACAGATACATGGAATTCAGATAAAACTTCTCTTTATTATTCTTCCTCCTTGGTTACAGACTCAACTCCGCCCTGCCCACTCAGATGTGGACTCTACTAGGCCTCTACGCACTCAACTGTAGAGCCTCTTCCTACTACTACGACCCAAGATACACTTAGACACTTTCTCTGTACTTCTATCTCATTCTATCCATTCTATTCTATTATGCTTTGATGGTTACTTTACAACTTAGAGCCTCGCTATATTTATACAATCCCATCGTCCACGGACCATGGATAGGCCGACACTACATTCAAAACTTAGGGAAAATAGCCCTGTGACTCTAACATACAATTCGCGCTTCGCGCCCGCAATTCGCGGAGTCTTTACAACAATAGCAACTCAAAACTTGGGCTTTGAGCCCCAAAACATGCTATGGGGGGATTCCATGCCCAACATTATATTTCCACATCATCACACTAATTGGAGTTTCCTTACAGCAACCTTATATCTTGACTGCCACACCATCCATGCTTTGGGGTTTTTGACCACTAGAATGGGGCACCATATTTGACTGAGCATATCTCGTAAACCATGAGGGATCTTGAAATGATCCACATACTATCAGAATTAGCATGATGAAGAGGATCCAATGGTTATGGTATCCAAGAAAAATTCATTGATCTACACCTTCAAATATCTCATCAAATGCAGAGCGTGCTCATCCCCCAAGGAAACAAAACCATAGAGCTAGGGTTTTGTCATTGCATCATCTCATTCAGGACATCCAGAATACCAAGGACATTAATGATGGCATCCTACTTCTATTTCACCTTCTTTAAAACCTACACTCACTTTTCCCTCCTACAACTGCTTTGACATCCTGCACCTGTTGCACCCACTTTGACATCAATGAAAACATACTCAACAACCATACAATATGAACTAGACCATGATTTTTCATCAACAAATATATGTTAACATAAGTATGATTTCATTGTTCCATTTGGCACCCTTTGTGTGATGCCACATGTCACTTAAATTTTCCCCCTCGGATAACCCAATAATGTTGACTCAAAATGCCACATGGCACCCTATTGTATGTCCTTGTCATTACATGCCATCCATCATACTACCACGTAATCCATCATTCTATTGTCTATTTCATCATCCATGCACTAGTCTCATGCCACCATGTGTCAACTTGCCACTAGCGAGTTCACCTAGTATATGACAACTTGTCATTTTGTTGGCGTGCTAGCCTATTATTCATCACTTACGTCATCCACTCAGTGACTTCATCCACATGTCAATGGCATGGAATCCTGTCATTGGGCTGATGTTCCAACTTTTTATTCATCACTTACATCATCCACTTGGCAATCATGTCATCCACATGTCAATGATGTGTCATCCTTTCATTAGGCTTATGTGTCCACCTCGAAGCGATTTGTCGATGTGTCATCCAAGAATTGGTAGGAATGGATGGGTAGTGAAGGTTAGTGGTGTAGTTATGAAAGGGTTCTAAAATGAGGGGTAGGGTCCCATAAAGGAGGGGTGAGGTTCTAGCATTAAACTCCATGCATGTTGGCATGTCAATCCACTATGCATTGTCCATGAGTGCATAGATCCACCCAGAAGATGCATGAGATTTAAAAAAAATTGAGTTTGACCCATTTTCACCCCTTTTTACCAACGTTCATTTTCAAACTGAATTTTCTTCTCATTTTAGAGGAGTTTGGCCAAGTGTAGTATATCGTTCGAATTTTTTCAAAGAGGACTATCCAACCATACCTTCTGCATACTCATTAGATCATCATAACTTTAGTAAATGATATCCAGACTATCAAAATTCTTTTGAAAATGCTCAATGACCTCCTTTGATAATTTTCAATGATCTCTAAGGTGTCATACCTCCTTTAACAATGCTCAATGACCTCCTTTGACAACGCTCAATGATATCCAATTTATCATACCTCCTTTGACATCATTGACATGACATTGGTTGTCATCAATGACAATAGTGTGTATAACTCTATATTCTCCATATTAAATCCCATGAGGTCAGAACTACACTCAAACATTCCAAGTCAATTAATGGTAATGTTAAAAAATTTAAGTAAAAGGATGAAAATGAAAAATAAAGGAGAATGTCACCTTACTTTAAGAATTTAACCTTACCATTAATTGCATAGAATTAGTAGGGCTTGCAAAATCCACATCCCAACACTTGTAATCCTTTCTAGTATTGCTTAATCACCCTTAGTTGCACTCCAAAACCTTTGAGAGATCCAAACCTATGACTGAATTGTGTGAGAATGAGGAAATAAATTGATTTTATGGTGCTTTTTCACTAGACACTTTTCCAAATTTCAGGGCACCAGTTGTTTAGTCAATTTAGTATGTCCTAAATTGCTACATTAATTATCAATCCGGGAGTCGTAAACTGATGAAGTGTGGCACACTATATGTGCAAGACAACCTCTTTCTTACTTTTTATTGTTTTCAATTTTATCTTGTTTTTGGGGGTTTTATCTTGGTTTGTCTCCTAATGCAAATGGAAATCCTATTCCTAAGTTTTAAGAATACTTTAGAAGGCAAGTATGGGTATAGATTTTAAGGCAATTATGTCCTTTATGATGACTTCCAGAACTTAACACTTCAAAGGATCTCAAAACATGCTAATGATGAAATTAATACTTGAACAAGAATGTAAATGTGCAGCTATTTGAATCAAACAAGTGATGAACTACTGATCATGAAATATCTATCTCTGCTGCTCATCTAAATACAGAAATAAAAGTTAAGCTATTGCACTCAAACAAATCAAAAACTGCAAACTAATAAAAGTAAAACCAATTCACTTCATTTATAGTCTGATAGCTCGCTAAGTAGCTTTTCAGGGTTAAGCCATGGCTCTGGAGATAACGTTAATAACATGAGGAATTGATATCTAAATTATCTACTTGCAAATGAAAATAAAATCAAGTCTCTTCACTTATAGTCCGATAGCTTGCCAAGTAGCTTTTCCGGGTTAAGCCATGGCTCTGGAGATAACGTCAATAACATGAAGAATCAAATCACTTCACTCAAAATCCGATAGCTCACCATGTAGCTTTTCGGGGTTAAGCCATGGCTCTGGAGATAACGTTAAATGACATGAATAATTTGATATCTAAACTAACTATCAACATCAAATGAATAAAACTAAAATCAAAGCATTACTGAAATTGAAAGCTAAGAAAAACAAATTCAGTAGAGAGGTCAAGCTCATGTCACTATTTACTGCAAACATTGAATGAAAATGCCCGGGCCTATCCTAACCTGAAACACACTGATTAGTGTTAGCAAAAAATATACAACGCTTGGAGAATCATGTACAAGAATGAAACATTAACACCATAACTGAAATGTGAAATATACACAAGTGAACAAACTATGAAATATCTACAATGGAAATAAAACAACAGCATATGAAAACTTTACAGAAATAAAAGAACAAAACCTTAGCCAGCAGGGGCCCTCTGCACAGCCTTGGTTAACACACTGTCAGTCCGAGATTATGCTCACACAGTCATATAAAATAGAGTCTTATTATATTGCAAAACAGAGGAAGGATCCTCTCGTTATCATAGCAGGACCAGTGTCACGGCACAGTACATAAACTTAACAGCAAGATTACATCAACAAAAACTAGCTACATGCATTTGCAAATGCATTATTTATAAGGGAAATTACATAACTATTTTTCCTATGGAACTCCTTCAGCAAAAGACACGTCAAAAGACAACATCCGTGAGCTTAGAATTTTGGTTGCCATGATCATTCAATCTACAAAAAGGTGGTTGTTGGATTTGCGTCGTGAAGGCAGTCTACAGTTGTCAAAATGAATCCACGGATCTAGGACCGTTCTCGGACCCTTTACGTGTTGAAACAGAGACCTGTTTGTTGTAGAACTCCTTCTTTTGACCACCGTTTGACGAAGGCTTTCCTTTAGGAATCTGGCTAAACCAATAGGACCTGGTCCATGTCCATATCATTTCTGACCTGCCCACATGCCTTGTTTTGCTTGTTGACACCTGCATCCTAGATATCAACAAAAACAGCTGCAGAATCTCAAGTCAGCTACGGAAAGTGGCTACATTCTGCAGTTGATGAGTAAAATCTAATTCAAATAGCAAACACAAAAACATAGTTAGAAAACCACTTAAATGCACTCTCAAAATCAATATGTAATAATTTTTGATAGCTTGTGGGGCACTGGTGAGGGGAAAAATTCTAGAAAAGTGTGTAGAAGAGATGTAGTTTCAGGGCTCAACACCAGTAGGGCTCGTGTCTGACATAATTCAAACTCGTGTCCTATGAATAGGACACTAGTCAAACTCATGTTGAACACATGTCATTTCCAACACATGAAATACATGGCACGATGGGAGCTAGAGGATGTGTCAAGTTACTTAGATTTTAAATTATATTGAAGGTTTTTTCTCCTAGACGTCCCTTATATAAATGGAGTTGTGATTATTGCTATTAGTTCTTATATCAATATCTAGTTTTCCATGTTGCATGCTTAATTATTGATATTCCTTTCTTGTTAGCTATTATAGATATTATTTATTTAACATTGTTCATTTTACATATCCACATCTTCAATCAAATGTGTCTTATGTAAACTTATCTCATCTTGAACAATAGACCTACACTACAACAGAACAAGGAAACAACACATAAACTTGTACCGAAATTTAGTGTTTTTTAGTTTAAGAATTGGATATCTTTCCTGGTGAAAAAATGGGCATGACCAGGTATGTTTGTACTAGCGCCATAAATTGCTCCAAAACCAGCATTAGAAATAGCACCTGAAAAAATAGCAACATAAATAACGCCCAAAATAGCACGTGAAATAGCGCTCCACAATTTGCCTGGAGTTGCACCGGAAGTGGCGCTGGAAATAAGTCATTAGTAGTACCAGGAATAATGTCATAAATAATGCCTAGAATGGCATCATTTTATATTCAAAAATAGCATTAGGACTTTCTTCCAATTTGGATCTTGGTTTGGATTCTAGTGTAACATCGAATTTTGCTTCTAGTTTTTCTTCTAATGTGGATTCCAATTTTTCTTCCCATTTTTCTTCTAATGTGGCTTCCAATTTTGGTTCTAGTTTTGCTTCTATTCTGGCTTCCAATTTTGCTTCCAGTGTGGCTTCCAATTTTGTTTCTAGTGTGGCTTCCAATTTTTCTTCCAATTTTGCTTCTAGTGTGGCTTTCAATTATACATCTAGTTTTGCGTCTAGTGTGGTTTCTAGATTTTCTCCTAGTGTGGCTTCCAATTTTTCTTCCAGTTTTTCTTCTAGTGTGGCTTCCAATTTTACATCCATTTTTGCTTCCAGTGTGGCTTCCAATTTTTCTTCCAATTTTCTTTCCATTGTTGCTTCTTTTTTTGCTTCCAATGATATGAAATAACACCAGGTTTAGTACCAGGATACCCATCTAGTTTGCTTTCTAATTTGGTTTCTAATTTTTACTTCTTGTTTTGCTTCTAGTGTGGCTTCCAATTTAGATTCCATTTTTTCTTCTTTTTTTTCTACCAAAAAATAATTATTGTTTTGCATACAGTTAAATTAATGTTGAAAATGCAACAAGAAATTACTAATTTAATTTTCCCTTCATTAAATTAGGAGAAATTTGAAATTCCACATCAACAGATAACATGAATGAGTTAACTAAGATGATATAGTTGTTATCACTCAGTTAGCTTAATTAATTTGAGTTGGGGGCATGACCTTGAGTTATGTACAATGATTGCTAAAGTTTAGGAGCCTAGGTTGAGTTAATTCAGTTGTAACAATTTAATTCAATTAAATTGAGTTATGGTCAGTTAAACCAGTTCCAACTATTGGAGGAACTAGTGTAAGGTTTAGCAGTGGGGTGTAAATTCAGTGTTTAACCAGTTAACTAATTAATCAACCTAAATTAAATCATGCATGCATATAATTTGAGTTACGTGGTTGAAAGTGGAGTTCAAGGGAAGTGTACTATCAGTTGTAAACTATTCCAAGTTGTGCAAGTCATGCATTCAGTCAGAGAAGGACCTAAAGGAATTGTGCAATCCAGATTTAGGAATTTCCTAAATAATAGGGGCTAATTCCTTGAGGAACAACACAAGGAAATATGAGCTTGGAGGCTTGAAAATTTGACTAAGTTTTGGGTAGGCTTAGTTAGTCAGGCAAAGGATAGTGCAGGTTAAGCTCAAGGTTGAGCAGAGCGTATTGTATTCATCCAGATTCTTTAATTAATGCAATACAGATAGTAAGGGGTTTTGAGAAGTTTATTTACCCTAGATAAATCTCTGTGTATGTGTGTTGAATCTTGATGCATGTTAATGATTTGTGTTCTGGATCGTAAATTTTCCTCCGCAGATCAGTAGAGTATATTCTAGTCTTGTGATTATGGGATGATGTTATGGTAGAGTATGACTCCATTGTTAGAAAAATGTTTGGGAAGTGGTCCCAAGACCAACAAATAAATTGGTGGTAGGTTCGATATGGATTTACAAGGTAAAGAATGCAACAGATGGAAGCATTGAGAAGCACAAGGTGAGGTTTCTGGCCAAGGGGTACTCTTAGGTAAAAGGGATTAACTATGAAGATATATTTTCTCCTGTAGCAAGGTACTCTTCCATTAGATCAACTCTCGCTTTGGCTACACAAATAGGGTGGAAGATCCAACAGATGGATGTGAAGACAACATTCCTCAGTGGAGTTATTGAGGAGGAGGTTTACATTAAACAACCTGAAGATTTTGAGACCTTTGACAGAGAGTTGCATGTGTGCTGACTTAAGCGAGTGTTGTATGGGTTGAAGCAAGAACCTCGTGCTTGGTACACCAGGATTGATAGCTACCTCACCGGGTTGGGCTTTACCAAAATTGAAGCGTATGCAAACCATTACCACATTTTGGTAGAAGGTAAATTATTGATTATTGTTCTTTATGTTGATGACTTGATTTTGACCAGTGATGAAAATCTTATGAGGTCTTGCAAGAGATTTTGGAATGAAGGACATGGGGTTGATGTATTATCTCCTTAGTTTGGAAGTATGGTAGAGAGAAGGGGAATTGTTTGTCTCTCAGGGAAAGTATTCCAACAAGATACTTCAGAAGTTCCACATGCACAGATACAAACCAATGGAGACTCCTCTAGTGAACAATTGGAGGAAAGAGGATACCACTTTAGGTGAGGAAGTAGATGCTACTGTGTACAGGCAGTTGCTGGGTTCACTCATGTATTTAGTGAACACATCGCTAGACTTGTGTTATGCAGTCAATAAGCTAAGCCAATCTATGGTTCAATCAACCAACTTATTTTGGAGGGAGGCTAAACATGTACTACGGTACCTCAGAGGCACCACTCAGTTTTGACTTCGGTACAAACAGATAGAGGGAGTAAGCTACAAGGCTTCACAAATGCAGATTGGGTGGGAAGTTCATCAGATCATAAGGGCACTTCAGGAGAAATTTTTAGTGTTGGATCAAAAACAACTTCTTGGTATAGCATGAAGCAAAGATCAGTTGCACTCAATTTAGCAGAAGCAGAGTACATAGCTACCAGTCAAGTAGATTGTGAGGCTATCTGGATGAGGAAGATTCTTATTGGGTTATTTGGTCAGATGATGGATCCTACTTTGATTTATTGTGACAATCAGAGTTGTATCAAACTCTCTGAGAATCCATTTTTTCACAATCGTTCCAAGCACATAGATGTTTGGTACCACCATCTACAAGATTGTGTGCAGAGGAGGGTCATGTTATTGAAGTACATTCTAACAGAAGAACATGATGCAAACATTTTGACAAAAGCCTTATCAAGATGTAAATTCGAGTTCCATAGAAGTAGGATTAGGGTATCCAATAATCCCTTTCTCGCTGAGAGGGAGTGTTGAAAATGCAACAAGAAATTCCTAATTTAATTTTCCCTTGATTAAATTAGGACAAATTTTAACTTCCACATCAATAGACAACCTGAATGAGTTAACTGAGGTGATATAGTTGTTATCACTTAGTTATCTTAGTTAATTCGAGTTGCGGGAATAAAATTGAGTTATGTAAAGTTATTCCTAAATTTTAGGAGCCTAGGTTGAGTTAATTTCAATTGTAACAATTTAATTCAATTAAATTGGGTTATGGTCAGTTAAACTAGTTCCAATTGTTGGAGGAACTAGTGGAAGGACTAGTAGTGGGGTATAACTTCAGTTTCCAACCAGTTAACTAATCAGTTAGCATAAATTAACTCATGCATGCATATAATTCGAGTTACCCAATTGAGAGTGGAGTTCAAGGGTAGTGTACTATAAGTTGTAAACTATTCCAAGTTGTACAAGTCATGCATTCAGACAATGAAGGACATAAGGGAATTGCATAATCTACATTGAGGAATTTCCTAAATAATAGGGGATAATTTATTGAGGAACAACTCAAGGAAATAGGAGCTTGGAGGCTTGAAAAATTAGCTAAGTGTTGGCTAGGTTCAGTCAATCAGACAGAGGATAGAAGATATAGGTGCAAGCTGAGCTCAAAATTGAGCAGAGAATATTGTATTCATCTAGTTTCTTTGATTAATGTAGTACATATAATATGTGTGTTGAATATTGATGCATGTTAATGATTTGTGTTCTCGATTGTGAATTTGCTTTCGCAAATCAATAAAGTACGTTCTAGTGTTGTGCTTTAGTAAATTTCATGAGCAATTTAGGATCTACACATTAATTTCTACAATTAATATGTTTTATCCAATTTAATTAGTTAATTATATCATGTCCCTTGAATAAGTTATATGATTATACATCATATGAATGCATTTGAAATATTTTATAGGATAACGTTTATAAAGAAATTTTAGGGAAACTAACATCCATACAAATTAACAACATCATTATACTTATTAAATCTCCATCAAAATGTAATCTACAACATCCAGTATATATAAAATAACAAGATAATTATTGTAACATGATCATCATCTATAATTAAAAAAAGTGAATCAAATATCTATAATTTAAGTGAATTTCACAACATCCATCATGAGCAGCAAATCAAAACCATCATATGTAATAAATATGCATCCAAATCATAAACCACTTTCAACATATAAAAATGACGAGTCAATACTAACAAGATCATCATCATATATGTCTTTGGAGACTCTCTCATTACAAATTAAAAACATATTAAATTGAATCATTGCAAGGACCCAAATACAAGACCAACTCTACAAAGAATCCAATTGATCATGGATAAAGTTGAAATTTTGGAGTTCTATCATATCCAGATAAAGACCAACACTTTTTTGGATGATCAAGCCAACAAAGGCATCAATTTGGTTCAAGGCGAGTTGATGGAGGAGGGTGGCATATCAACTATATGTCACATACCATGATTTCTCATAACTCGGGGATCTTGAGATGCTTAAGGGTAAATAAGGAGGCTAATCTGACTGACTGAGGTTGCATAAACTTGGTAGTCATTTCAAGGTACAAAAGCTCATCAGTGATTGCTATAGCTCATCAGTGATCGCTCCAGCAAAATGATGGGCCATTATTCCAATAGATGGTTAAATGCAAGGATTAATGTTAAGCATGTGGCTAGGTTGGATGTTACTAACAAAGGATTTGATATTTTTGTGGCCGAGGAAGAACGTCTCAGTTCAACAGTGTGCGTTTATGGTCCAGACCAAGAAGCAATGAATTCACAATTTTTAATGCAAACAACATTAAACTCGAAGGGATGCCCCCCACCGCCATTTTGGAGTTAAGTCTAGAAATAATAGGATGGTTGTGCAGAATTCATGCACAATGGCTCTCCATACATTATTTCTAATATGAAGAGATCATGGCCTCCTCGTTAAGAAATGGTGTTGGTGGCTCCCAAGATAAGATTGACCAGGTGTTGGTGGCTCTCATTTCACCATGGTAATGGGTCAATTGGAAGGTCTAAAAAAGATGTTGAAATTGTGCAAGCAATAGTGGAGGTAATAATATCTAAGATAGAAAATCTTAATTACAAGGTGGATAACTCTGAGGTCAATGTCGAGAATTCAGTTGTTTCAGTGTTAAAAGAAATATTTGACCTCAATGACAGCAGTGAACAAGATATGGATATTGTTGAGGGAGGGGATCTCCCTCTAGTGTTTCTTGATCAACAGGAGTTGGAGCATGAGCAGGGGCAGAAAAGAGAAGCAGAACCATCCCAGTAGGAGGAAGCAGACAAGGTTATTATGGAGGAACTCGGCCAGAACAATGTGGATGGAACTGGGTAGTTAATTTTATATTAATATCTATGTAGATTATGTTATGTAGGTATGAAAGTATTAATGGGGTATTTTCGAGAAACGACAAGAAGAATGATGTAGTAAATCTGGAAAAACATTATTGCATACCCAAATATACTAGTCAGAGCAATTTTGGAGAACTCTGAAAATTTTGATGCTTTTGAATGTAATGGCATTGGCCATATTCTAGTTTGATTAATATAAATATACATGTTCCTTTTGAAAAAAATGACATGTGAAAATGATGCATGTACAACAGTCGGCATAATTCAAAATGATACATCATGTACAAATGATATAAATAAAAATGATAAATTATGTAAGACAAAATTATACAAGTCAATACGATACATCATGTCCAAATTGTTAGGGTCCTATAGTCTAGGAATCATAGTGTTTTTTTATCTTACTATTTCATTCTCGAGGTATGCTTGTAAAATTTAGCCTATGAATCACAAAGTGTCGTAGTCTAAATGTTTATATATGAAAGGGTTTGTGTGTGTCACATGTTGTCATCCCCATTGTAAAGGTTCATGTCATAAAGAGGTTTTTGATTCTAAGGTTGAATTTTGTGAAAGGCTCAAATCTAAAATTCATGAGAAGGTCATAAGGTCATAAATTAAAATGCGTAAACATGGAGGGAAAAGGAATTATTGACGGTTCATGGGGTTTTCACTCATCATAAGTATATTAGTGGTCTTCACTTCTCATCATTGGTTTCATTAGTAAGGGATATCCTCATGTCACCTCACTCTTCCTCCACTCAACCATTCATCCTCATGACATGAAACAAGGCATATGGAGGCACTAAATTCAATTTTTTTTAAAAGCTTCACTCATTCCCACCTAATTGCAACCCACACTCAAAGAAGTTGTGAATTGAAAGCTAGTGTTTGAAAACTCAAAAGAAAAGAGGTCGTTGCGCAAATGTTGTGCAAACTAAGAACAATCATTTTGGAGGTCTACAAGCATGGAGGGAAGCACTAAGGGGGTGCTAATAATCAACAAGTCATCTAAACCACACCTAAACACTTACCCTTGCATAGAACCATTTGCAACCATGTCAACCATGAAGGATGTTGCACTCTACTATGGATTTGCTCTGAAATTGAGTGTTTTGGCAATTATTTTCAAAAGAGGATTATGACCGAATGGAAAATAATTTTGAAAAACTGAAATTTTTTTATTCCAAGCACGGGCTAAATAACAAAACCCTCCTTCATTTTTTTTACATATGTTATGGTTTTGGAGATATGCAACGCTCTGGGATGCCTATTTTTCAAAAAAATAAAATTCTGCATTTTCCTCCTATTTCAGTGTTTTTTTTGGCACACTTTTCTAACAAATGGATGTGAATTTTTAAAAACTAAAAGAGTTTTATGTCTAAAATGGGCCAAATAACAAAAAATTCTCTCATTCTGTGCACAAGTATCATGGTTTGGGAATTACAAGTGTCACTTGGAGACCCACTTTCCACATTTTCTTGCTGACAAAATTCTAATTTTGTTTTTTGAAATTTGATTTGTAAATTTCGAGTTTTGGTAGGTTGGAAGTATGTTGGGTTATATAAGGATGAATGAGATGTTTGAATGGCCACTACAATTAGTTTGGATCAAGAGCTTCTAATACAACCTCAAAATATTTTTTTAGTTGCACAAGTGGTGAGCAGTCAATTGGGAGGTTGGCGAAGGCTAAAGAGGATATATCAGGGGTTCTACACCAACACAACACCATTTCAAGCATACCCATTAGCTTGGTTTTGTCCATGATGATCTGCAACTATGTCAAGCTTAGAGGTATATTTCACCCTGCTGCGCAACTATATCAGTCAGGTTTATTTTTGCATTTTGGTATTTCAAGACCTTCTAGAAGTATGTTAGCGATTGAATAGGTGTGGATAAGCGTAGATAAGATAGTTTAGTTGATAAATCTGGACATGTTGTTTCTAATTTTTTGTAATATTTAAAACATTGATGTTTCTAAAATTATGATAGCTTCTATATGGTAGGTTTTTTTATTTTCTACAAATACATTGTATTGATCCTGTTTTACTCCTGTGCGGTGAATTTGACCACCTTGACTGGTAATTTTGAATTCCTCTTCATATTTAATGATGTAAGAAGATGAAAAAGGGGTTGGTTGGTCAGAGTGTGAGAGAAAATACTTGTGTTTTGTAAATTTTATAAAAAATTTAGTGAATGAAAGAAGGACGAAGTGACTTGTTCTAGGAATTCAAGTGTTAGTCCTTTATGGGATGTAATTTCATATTTTTTTCATTACCTTATGTTATTTCCATTCATCATTGTCTTACTTCATCTTTAGTAAAGAAAAATTTGGTTTCAAAATTCATTGTTAAGGTGCTTATTCATGGCTTACTAAGCATTTTAATGTTTATTCCTCAGTAAACATCTAAAATTTTCCCCTGGTGAGGCGCTTTAGGTGTTCTTAAGTTCATTCTTCCTCTGCTCGCCCTCCTACAACAAATTTTTATTTAAACCGTATAAGACTACCTATATTTCTCCTATTACAATAGATCTTCATTATCCCATTTATTCATCGAAAACATCAACTGAGACTGACTCCATGCCCAATGGATTTCTTCTCATACCTACCATCAAACCATTAAAACAAATTCATTTTTCTTTGTCCTTAAGAGCTAGCCCAAAATCTGAACACTTAGTTATCTAATTGACTGAAAAATACTATAGAGAGAGCCCTCTTTGGAGTTGGAAGGGCTAGGTTCCAATTCTACAAGTGGTTTGTGGTTACCCCTGTGATCCTTTTATCAACCTAGAGGTAATTATAGGGTGATAACACAAATGATATAAGTTGACATGATACACATTAAAAATATACCACTCAATAATATTGTGCAGGAGACTATGAAAATGATACATATGATAGTAACCATGAAAATCAACATCATGACAATATATCAAATGTAGTACCCTCCTCCCACACTTACCCAATCTTACCGGTCCACCAGGGTAAATATGTGACGAAGAGTTAATATGATATGACTCAACTCCCTAAGTGTAGTTAAGGAAGTGGAATCCAACAAACAGAACTTTACTGGCCTCCCTCAGGTGCTACGGGACCCCTAGGAGCTAATCAACCACTCCAGGTTCCCAAGCCTTGAGATAACTTAGCTTTTCACTTACCTAGGTTCTTAATCGCTCCCATGAAAAGGAAATCCAGCGGCTAAGACCCTTATATCACTATCATGAGCCTTCATCATAGAGATTGCAGATTTTTTCACTGAATTTTGTGCCAAGGACCCTAAGATCTGAGCCACTTTTTCAGGGCTAGGACCTAGGCCTCTAATCAAAACTTAATGAAACTATCAGAAATGATAAATAACAAGGAGACAATGCCTCTAATGCAAAACTTGAACAAGGACCTAACCTAACTTCCTAACCGTGACAGGATTTTTTCCAAACACATCATGAACATGTAATGTGTAGGTCATAAATACACTTCATAACATAAGGGCCTCATACTTATCGAAGAATCATTAAGAAGGTCTAATGCCCTCTCACAATAGTTGCATTATTATCTATTAGGTCACACACTCATTAACCATTTGTTTACTAATAAAAACATGATGAGAGCCATAACTAAAGTCTTCCATAAAACCATGCTTATAACCAACATATAAAAAAATAGTAGCAATGATATAACAACCATAAGAGACACATAAAAACATGCATAAATACTCATGAAAATATAAGGGAAAAATAGCTCTTATTAACATATGCAAAAGTTGACCAAATCAAAACTTCCATGTACCACCCGACCATAGACTGGGCTGAAGAAAATATTTCTTTTATCCATTCACCCTCGTGCCATATTCCAAGCATGAACATGGGACTCACAACAAAACCAACTAGGGCTTACTCAGGCTTTACCGTGAATCCCTCCATTATGGTAAAGGGATTACTAGGCCCAAAACCCTCATCTATACAACTATACTTTACCGTGTATCCCACCATTATTGTTCAATGGATTCCTAGGCCTAAACAAAGAAACATACACTACAGGCTTTACCACAATCCTGCCATTATCGGTCTAGGCCTAAACAAGCATGGATGCCTCTAGATTTCTTCACCAATACCTTAAGGAATTTTCTCGTCTCCACCCTCAGTCCTTACCATGTATCCCTCCATTACCGGTCAAGGGATTCCTATGAATTTGGGAATTTTCCTTAGACCACCTCACTAGGTTCCAAAACCATCCATCAATCCAGCTCAACTAAATGAAAGAACCCCATCACACCACGATTATCCTGAAATGGCAAGGCAAGGTTGAAACCACTGTCACACCTGGAAAAACACATGCCAATGATATAAAGAGAACCAAATACACACATGCATGTACCATGCATGCCAAAACTAGCAAGGAAATCATACATGTAACTAGATACCTACGAGTAATCCTGTTATAGTCGCTTGATCCAAATTTTCCTTACTTGATATTTTCTTCTATTTGCTTTCTTTTACTTACTTTACCTTCATTTCTCTAATGCTAGAGTGCTCCAAGAATGCTCTGAGTGTGCAAGAGTATGATAGAGAGAATAGAGAGAGAGCTCCAACCCAAAACTATCAAAAGGCTAACCAACCAAAGTTGTGAACTGATCCTCATACGACTTTTTATTAATGAGGCCTCTACTTTCTTCAATTTCCATTATTTTCCTTCATTTTCCTCCTCACATGCAACATGTGACCTTTCACCTTCATTTTCTTATATTTTCCATTATTTCATAAATAAAATTTCCAATTAATGCCTATTTTCCTTTCAAAGTATTTTCCATTGCCTTTGCCAATTTCCCCTTAGCCATAATAAACCAAATGAACACCCACTATGATGTTTTACCCAACATTCATCTTGGAATATGTGTCCCATGGCTTTGGTCTTATTTTTCATTTATTATATTTATTACATGAAATTTTAACCCAAGGTTGTTACAAACCCCTCCCCCTTAGGGGAACATCATCCTCAATGTTCTATAACACCTACAACCAACAAGACTGCCAAAAACCAAAACATACTACCCATGGAGATTTATAACTTAGCTTGATCTAGTATTTACAATATAATCCTGCTGAAAGGAAAACCAACATGACAAAAATAACAACATGACACCCATGCTGCATATTGGAGCTTTATAACATAGCTCATTGAGGTATTTACAATGACAACCATACATAAATATGTACATATACCAAAACACATTTTCCTTCTTTGGCAAATAATGAAGGATACATAGCCCGCATATGATCAACCATCTCCCATGTAGCTTCATCAGGCCCAAAGTGCTTCCACTGCACTTTAACTTGCTCGATTGCTTAATTATGGAGTATTAGCATATTTCATTGAAATATGCACTAAGGTTCCGGCTGGAATCCTCCTTTTGGCTCCACCTACAATATAGACCAATCAATAACATGATCAACATCCCTTACATATATTTTAAGCAATGAAACATGCAAACCATCATAGACTTTCACTGTCGGAGGTAGTGCAAGTTTATAGGCCACTGCTCAAATCCTCTAAGGGATCTCGAAAGGCCCGCAATAACGAGGTGTAAATTCCATACATGACCCAATCCACAAAGAGCTCTTCTTGGGATTGATGTGTAAGTACACATGTTATCCAACCTGAAACTCCTTAAATGCCCTGTGCTAGTCTACATAAATCTTTTGTCTATCCTATGTTACCTTTAGATTCTTCTTGATAACCTGCATTTCTTGTTCCATATCTGCCATCATATCTAGTCTTATCAACACCCTATTCATTAGATCACTCCAACATATGGGACTATTACAGCCCCTCCCATAAAGTGCCTCAAGCGGACTCATCCTTGGTGACTCTTGATACCCATTGTTGTAAGAAAACTCAACCAGTGGTTGATACTCTTCCCACTTCCATTGCTGGTGCATAACATACATTCTCAACATGTCCGCAAAAATCCTATTGACCCTCTCTATCTGTCCATCTGTCTGCGGATGATAAGTTGTATTAAAGTCCAACTTTGTACCCAAAGATGCAAATAACTCCTTCGAAAACCTGGAAGTGGAATTAGCATCTCTGTCTGGCAAAATATTCTTTGAAACATCGTGCAACCTCATTATCTCCCTGATGAAAACTTTTGCTACATCACTAGCTGAATAAGTAGACTTCACTAGAATGAATTATGCTACCTTTGTGAACCTGTCAACCACAACCATAATAGAATCATGTTCTCTAGGTGTCCTTAGCAAGCCTATAATGAAATCCATGGAAATGACATCCCATTTCCACTTTGGAATTAGAATCAGCTATATTAGACCACCTGGATTCCTACACTCTGCTTTTACCCGTTGAAAATACAAACATATAGCCTCAAAAGTTTCCACTTCCTTCTTCAGATTCAACCAATAGTAGAACTTCTTCACTGATGTCAATGTCTTTTGATATCCCAGATGAATTGAATATGGCTTAACATGAAATTCCCATAAGATAAGTTTCTTGAGCTCATTGTTATCTGGCACATAGATCATGTCCCTAAATTTGATCAAACCATCCACTGTGAGACAATAGTCCACATCCTGGTCACATGTTGTTTTGGGAAGTTTTAGTGTCTACGAATAAACGGTTAAACCCCTAGACTAGTAGCTAAGTCTAGAACAACAATTTAAAGAGTTCTATACTTTTCCTATGATCAATAGATTAAATAAGAGGCAAATAAGCCTACCTGTAGCTTTTGCTTGCTCCTTATCTCCATTGACCAACTCTGTCGCTCCTCTCCGTACTTAATCCGCTTGAAGAGTACTTGCACACAAACAGAAGACAACAACCAATCAAAGCATATGATAATGATCTATTGATTAAACATAGCATGGAATCAAGTACATGATACACATATGAAAGCATAAATGAATAACACAAGCATATGGAAAAAGTTTTGAACACCTTATTAGTAAAATGAAGAGTTACAACCCATTGCTCGATTCAACATCACTCCTCCAGTTCAATCCCATCCTCTCCTCATAACAAGCAAGACATTTTGACATCATTACAATACTTGAGATCAACTCAAGTCTCATACTAATAGCATCTCCCTATAATTCAATAATTTCCAGCCCCTGATCACTTGAATGAGCGGTCTTTTTATAGGTGAATGAAGGAAGTTATGCCATAAATGGTGATAATGAATGCCCTCCCAAACTTAGAATTTAGTTCCATGGAGGAAGGGATAAGGGATTGATGTTCCTTAACTCCCTTCCTCATCCAAATACAATCTCAAAGGAGTAGATAGCCTTGAGAAACTTCTAGAGGCATCCAATGGATAAGGAATCTTTTAAACCCCAATGGAAATTTGCTCAAATTCACTTAGCGTAGACCAAAGAGGGGCCAAGTGTGCAGCATAGCACCCTATCAGTGTATGGTTTGCATTACAGTGCACCCTAATGAAGGCCTACCTGCACTGATCTTCTTAGAGGCAGTTTCTGGATGATTTTGGTCATGGAACTTCTTTGGAAGCCAGGAATTTTGATGGTTGACTTGTTTAGGGCATGTAACAACTGAAGTAGGGTTTGATGGGCCTTAATAGTACTGATCTATAGGTTGGGGTTGATGTGCCCAAATGGATCTGTAAAAGCTTCCCCCTAAAGCATGAAGTCGTAAATATGTATGTCGAGTGAAATACTTTATGATGTGGAGAGGAGGTTTCGAAGCGGAAGGTGACCTACATCAATTACAATACATATATCATGATAATTTGATTTTTTCTCATGAACTTGCTGAGGGAAGGCATAGCCATGCTCAGCTTATAAACTTTCATTACATGTACAAATATAGTCGTCTACAGATATAGACCCATGAATGGATGACCATGAATGTAAGGCCATTGTACATTTGATTTAGTACTCCTTAAAATATCGCAGCTCAGGTGGATGAAACTAGATCTGAGGTCTTCAATCTCGTTCAATCTTTCACTCAAGTACAAGTCTAACCATGTGAATAGATGTTCTGAAGTCGAACATGGAAAGACATCGTCTGATTACCAGCCAATGATGTAAACTGTTAACAGATGCGAGAGGAATCATCGATAATGATGATGACCCTCAAGGTACTACAGTACATTTTGCATGGTGTGAATAAATGATTTGATGTCAAACAACATAAAAAGTATTTCGGTCAAAGGCCAGTGATGTCAACTTATCGCGGGAAGTGAGAAACCTGTCATTGATGTAAGCAAGCCTCAAGGTACTGAAGGGGTGTTTCTAAGTAAACTTCTTAGATGATGTGTTGATGTCGATAAGAAGCGACTCATCGTAGGAGGGCCTTGATGTATGCCACATCAATGACATGAAATGAGGTAAATGATTTTGGAGATGAAAAATCGATTGTCGACACAAGGTTCAGGAATGGTGGTCATGAAAATGAAGGTTTACGGTATTGCAAAGGATGAAATTTAAATTGAATGACTTTTCTTGAACATGTCGGAGACACTAAGATGAATTGGTAGCATTGACCCAAAACAAAGTAATGGATGGTATGATAGACCAACGGTGTGATAACCATCAAACTAAATGACCCAACCCACATAGTCACGGTGATGAGGTGAAAGTGTCATGTTCAAGAGCGACTTGCTACCATAAAGTGTTTTCCCCTTTTTCCAATTTTCCCCAGTCATTGCTGACCAGTACCTCTTTATTTTTTTCAAGCTTGAGGAGGATAACATATGCTTGTATAATTTCACCCTTCGGGCGAATCCATCGCTATTTGATGCTTTAACGAGTCTAGTGAAGGTGAAACTCGGTCTTGTCTAGATGGAAAAGTTTGTTGCTATTTGATGTTTTTAACGAGTTTAACGACAAATATAACTCGGTCCTTTTCATGTTTAGAGAGTTTGAAAAGGGATGAAAAGAAAACTCCACAAGTTCTTTTTCGTAAAATAATCTCTCAAGTCTTAAAAAGGCGTAAAATAATACAAGAGAGATATCGTTTCCAATCCTTTAACGAGCTGGAATGGACAAGCGCTCGACAATATTTTCATATTTAGAGAGTCTAAAAAGAGCTTAAAGAGGACTCCAAGGGGGTTCCTTTTTCCTTTTTAACAAAGCTCAAAAAATAGATAAATTTTTTCTTTGTGGTCAAAGATGTTCAATTTACATTTGAGCACGTAAAATTCTACATTTAAGTTGTTAAACCTGCTCAAAACACCATCAAAATAGATTAAAAATACTTGTTCCATGGATAAAAATGAATGAAACTAATTTTTGCTCGATTAACGTGCAAGAAATAAACATAAAAACAAGTTTTACCATTTCACTTTTACCCTTTGATTTTGGTGTTCTGGAGCAGTTTTTACCTCGAAGTTCACTAGCTGATTGCGGAAGATTCAGTGGATTGTTTCTCGTGTCGTCTGGACCAGGTAGGAGCTATCTCTGTTCTCTTTCATTTCATTCCATTTATTTTTAGTTTTAAGCAAAAATTTTGAGTTTTTGAGTCCCCTAGGGTTTCAATTTTCAACACTAGAATTAGCACACCCTTTCAATATCGAAAGGTGTGCTACATTGCATACACCTAGAAGGCTATATGCATTGCAGCGCACTGTCTCTAAGGGAGGGGTGCGCTGGGCACAAAACCTAAATTTACACAGCAATTTTCTCCCAAATTTTCCTCCTTTTTTTGCAAAAAAAATGGATCCTAATTTGTCTAATGGTTGCATTGCAGACATTCATCGAATCAAAATGGTGATTATATGGAGAGAATGAGAGCACGAAGAACAAGATATGGTTGCCCTAAATAATCAGGGTACGATTGAGGCCCTAAGTAATTGCGGGTTACTCAAGTATTTCCGATTATCTAGCATGTGGCAACAAATTGAGCTTTTACATTTCCTTGTTCGTTCTTGGGATCCTACTGATCAAGGCCTTTCACATTAGGGACAAAATGATCCCATTTACCAACGATGACATTTACTTTCTAACTAGACTGTTGAGGCGGGGTGCCCCCATCTCTCTATCAGGATTTTCCAGAGGAGGTGAATTAGTGAGAGACTATATACGACAGTTTTGCTGAGAAGGAGCTCAATCTAGCAAAGACCGAAAGATTAACATCAGGGATGTTAGTGATTTACCATTGAGGACGATCCTCTTCACCCTTGCCAAACTGGTTGGTAGTGCGACACTACATTTGGCAAACAAATCATATATGCAATATGCTTTAGAGTGTTTAGAGCCAAAAGTGTTCAACTGGTGTGAGGCAGTTCTTTCATCCATGAAAGAACAACTGACCAAGGTGAAGAATGGAAAGACAAAAAAATTTGGCTATGGGTCGATCCTGATTTCTTTTGCCTTGGAGAGAATACCACTTATGCAACCACAACTCATTTCACTGGGTGTATCTAGACCTAGAGATCCACGAATGCAGAGATGGGTAGATCTTATGGCTAGACATGCTGGTCAGTCATTGATCTCATTTACCCCTGCATTCTTTGAGTGGTTTGATCGACAGGATATGGTTGTCGCAGAATATCCATATTCAGGAATGGATTTCCGTGGTGATCCAGACTTGATGTTACCAGTTGGAGCACAGTGGAGTGCTATAGGTAAATTTTTTGACCAAAGTGTTTTTTATTTTAAAGTTTCTACATTTTTTGTGTTTTTTTATTATTTCCAAGACTAAACAAAACATTTTTTTAATGTATGAAGATGTTGGACGTGTTCGACCTGTGGGGCACCAATGAGAGGCAGGTGGGCCAACACAAAGACCTGTTGGGAGAGCAGTTCTCCAAGACTTAGATTTAGCCGAAACATTGGCTGAGCTACAGGATCACATCGAGGGTTTCACCCTAGGCATTCTAGATGTCCGGATCGAGGAGTTGCCTATGCGACTGTAGCGCCACACCATCGGTGTGCTGAGTCATTGGATGAGACTTTTACGTATGATAGCACAGGCTATGACCTATTATCATCCGCAGCACTAGTCTACTTAGATGTTTTTTGCATACATTTTGAGTTTTTGGGTCAAATGAGTAATTTTTGTCTTGGGCACAAACTGTTTGTAAAAACTTTTAAAACAACTATCTATTTTACATTCAGAGTTTACTTTACATATGTTACAAATGTCTATTTAAAACATAATTTGCTAGAGAATCAGTTAATGTGTTTAGATTTCTGGAAATATGATGATATTGAATAAACTCAAAATACCTTTCCAAAGTACGAACTCTAAGGAACATGTGATGAATTGCTGGGTTTCGGACGGTATAAATGCTAGTACGTTGTAGTACAATGAGTTGTGAATCTAGCCTGATGATGATTCGGCATATGCCAAGTGAAATGGCATCAGGGAGGAGTTCAATCAATGCACTATACTTAGTGATATTGTTTGTCTATCATCCAATACATATCCCTCTAAAACTCACTAACTCACTGCTTGGAGCGAAAATGGCCCATGCTGCAGAGGATAAATTCTGCGTACTATGACTAGCCCCATCAGCGTAACCAACAAATGGTTTCGAAAACTTCGACATATGCAACAAATGCAAAGTGGATTACTTAACCAAATAATAGCTCTAAAAGAAACACACACACACATGCAATCAAAGCATATATACAGTGATTTTTACTACACTTAACTAAGCATAGTAACGTTTAAGGTACAACCCATTTCTGGGCTGCAACAATGGAATCCCATCATAGTCCACTAATTCATAGGCACCTTTCGTCAAAGCATGCTTAAAAATATAAGGGCCCATCCAAAGTGGTTCAAATTTTCCTACGCCAAGTATATCAGACTCCTAATTATAAAGCAAGACCAGGTCACCTTCTGAGAAGACATGAGGCTTGACATTTTTATCATATTGCGCCTTAATACATTTCTTGTGCGCCTCGTTAGCCAATGCAACATCATGACGGGTTTCATTCAGATGGATTAACTGCAAGAAACACACTTCTTCTTTATAAGTATCGGGTAGCAGGTCAATCACGAGTTCGAGAGACGAGATTTCACATTGGATTGGTAAGACTGCTTCCAAACCATACACCAATTGAAAGGGTGTAAATCCGGTCAAATTTCTTACCGAGGTTCAATATACCCACAGAGCCAAGTACAAGATTAAATTCCAATTTCTTTTATGAACTCCAATCATTCTTTGCAACATGTGCTTAAGGACTTTGTTGATAGCCTCAACTTGTCCATTAACTTGTGGGTAGTATGGAGTATAAATATCATGTGACAATCCTAACTTGGGAGTCAGTGCAACCATCATGTGATTGCGAAAATGGGATCCATGATCTGTAACTATGGCTTGTGGTACACCAAACCTGGCAACCACATGGTTGAAGAAAAATAAAGCATCTATTTTGCCACTGTTGTTCAATGTTGGCATCGCCTCAGCCCATTTGGTAAAATAGTCAATGGTGGGGTTACATGTCATAAAATCAATGCCCCATTTGGCGAATGGGCCAACATCAATTACTGGATGTAGTGGTGCAAGTGGTAATCTGGTTTTGTGGTCAAATATCTGGCAAGCATGGTAACTTCTGACAGCAATAATGCAATCTTTGAATATGGTTGGCCAGAAATAACCAGCATGAAGAATTCTCTGTGCAGTAGCGTAACCAGATAAATTTCCACCACAAGCACCTGAATGACATTCATTTAAAGCTTTTTCAACTTTCTCATGAGTGAGGCACCTATGTAAAATTGTATCGACACCACGACGGTAAAGGGTATCACCAATGATCAGATAATCTTTGGCTTGGTATCGAGTACATCGTTGTTCAGAGCGAGAGGTAATAGGCTGAAAAGCTTGGGTCTGGAGATAGACCAGTATATCTCCATACCATTGATCATTTGATGAGATAAGAAACAGAGACTCATCCAAGATTGATTCTTTTGATGTTAAATCATTGGAGGATGAGGGAAGATCGCAAAGTAACTTGGCAAAGACAAGAGATTTCTTTGATTTAGACTTGATGAATTCTAAAGAAAACTCCTACAAAATTACTATCCATTTTGAATATTTTCCGCCCAACAATTGACATGACAAAATGTATGTCATAGGGTTGCAATCTGATATAATGGTAGTTTTACGGAGGAGGATGTAATGACAAAATATCTGTACAGCTTCAATGGCTGCCAAAGCTAACTTTTCGACATAGGAATACTTACTTTCTGTATCGTTGAGATTACAACTTAAGTAAGAAATAGGATGTTCAATTCCACTTTCTTCTTGGACTAAAACCATACCAATGGTTGTATCTGCAGCGGTGAGATACAGGTAATAGTATTTTTGATAGTTTGGGGCATACATTAATGATGCTCTAATCAGGAAATTTTTAAGAGCATCAAAGGAAGCTTGTGCAACCTAATCCCAATGGAAGGGTACCTCTTTTTTCAATAGACATGTAAAACCTTTAGCCAATTCAACATAGTTTGGAATGAACCTCCTCAAAAAGTTTGCCTTCACTTGAAGTCTCTGTAACTGTAACAAGTTTGAAGGTGGAGGCAAGTCAAGGATTGCCTGAACCTTTATTGGATCGAGTCGAATTCCATCTTTTGAGACTACGAATCCAAGCAATCGACCAGAGCCAACACAAAACACACACTTGTGTGGATTGAGTCTTGTCTTGTAGTGTCGACATCGTAAAAATATTCCTCTCAAATGTTGCAGGTGATCAGACCGCTTTTGTGTATGAGCAGGTAAATCATCAAGATAAGGTTGGACAATGTGCTTGATGTCATGGAAGGCATAATTCATTTCCCTCTGAAATGTACCCCTTGCATTCTTCAAACCAAAAGGTAAATTTCGATAAGCGAATGTGCCCCAAGGACAAATAAAAGTTGTTTTAGATTGTTCCTATGGGCGGATTTTGATTTGATTGTAGCTAGAAAATTCATCCATGAACGAAAATATTTCACATCTGACACATTCGTCAATAATCTGGTCAATAAAGGGTGTAGGATAATTGTCTTTTGGACATGCTTGAATTATATCCCTATAATCGACGCACACTTGAATTTTCCCTTGTTTTTTCATAACTGGAACAATGTTAGATACCCAGTCGGTAAGAGGTACAGGGAAAATGAATCCAGCGTGCAAAAGTTTTTCAACCTCTGCTTTAATGGCAATGACTTTCTTAGGATGAATAGGTCGAAGCCGTTGTCGCACTAGTTTGACATTAGGGTACATTTTAATCTCATGTTCAACAATGCTTGAGGCAATTCTTGGCATCTCCTCGTAAGAACATGCAAAAATATCTCTAAATTCATGAAACAGAGCATGGTAATTATCAAGTTCCAATGGAGAACAAGACTTGCCGACATGAATATTCTTTACAATACTAGGCTTGGTCTAAATTTTTATAGAAATTGTTTCTTCTATGTTTGAGAAATTACGCTCAAAATCTACAGCATCTAATCTATTAGAATTTGACAAGAAATCAACGATTGATGGGTGGTTTAGTTTGTTTGAATAATCTTCATTGTCATCTGGAAGGTGGGAATGATAATGATAATCTCCCCACGTTTCCTCTCCTATTATCATTTATTGGACGATTCCTTCATCTGTAGAATGTATACGTGAAAAAGGATTCGAAGAGGTACCATATTCTAATGATCTATCTCTCCATACAAAAGTTGAGTGCGGATTTGGGTTTGCCACACAAGCCCAAAAGATTGATTGCTATGATAATTCAATGGGGCATAATGACAATACCTTAATATGACCGTCATCTTCATGGGGATTTCCGTTAAACTTCGGAATGTCAGAAGGTAACTTATGTGGAATTACCGGCCACCAAGGTGCATATAAGATTGGGTCATTAGTGAGCTGATTTAAATCTAGTAATTCTAAAGTTGCTACAAATGGCAACTGTCGATTCAAGTTAGGTTGGGCATACCCAGGATATGATGGAATTGCTTGGGCAATAGATCTTTGCATACCAACATAGGGCATCTGCATTTTGTAACCTTGGTATGGTTGTTGAAAAAAACCAGTATAAGGTGGTTGTTGATAACTAGGTTGAATATGTGGTTGTCCATAACCTACAAAGCCTTGTTGACCTTAACCTTGGTAAGCTTTATATTGACCAAAAACAGTTTGAGCCTGTGAAACAGGTCCAAACTAAGGTTGGTACTACTAGAATTGGGGTTGTTGAAATTGAGGCTGCAACAGTTGTTGAATCAACTGTTGTTGTTGTTGATATAACTGTTGTGGATTCAACAGTTGTTGCTGTCTAGCAATGAAAATTTGGCCAGGTTGTGAATAAATTATACCAGTGTAATCCTGGGTTAGTCTAGATAAGGGTACACTAACCTGAGGTTGTTGTTGGACTCCAGAAACAAGTGGTTGTTGTACAACAACTTGAGGAATTTGAACTTCTTGACTTGAAACTTGTGATTGCAAGGTGGAAGGATCAGTTTGAATAGGTTGAGATACAAGAGTTTGAACTTGTGACTGTGGTACAGTAGTAACAACAGGTGTGGTAGGAATAGTTGACACAGTTTGCATTGGTTGTGTTGGATACAAAAGCCTTGGTTGAAATGGCATTGTTGGTTGCCATTAACAAACTCTAATTCTAGTTTGACCTGAATACTGTGGGATATTACAATATGGTAGTCCCCCGAAATAAGGAGGATACGGTGAATAAGCATATTGCTCTCCATATGGTGGCAATCCAGTATTTGATGGATACATAGGTCTTGGTTGACCAGATTTCCCAACTTGATACTGATATGTAGGATCAAATTGTTGAGTTCCCATTAGAGAAGAACCAAGTAAAATTCCGATTGAGTACATGGGTGATGACCATGGTGTAGAAAAAACCCCTGAGTGGGTCCCAGACAATGATTGGTAACCAACCGAGACAGACAATTCACCATACATGTGCAACTCAGGTGTGGTAGAAAACATCGAAGAGGTAACAACAAACGAATCTACTGCAGCTGCATCAGATGATACAGTTTGGGATGTTGACGGTTGTTCAGCCATAGTTAACTGACCCAAAAGTTTTCGTAAAGATTCGACAGGTATTTGAAAAGAAGCAGGATCAAATGAATCAAAGAAATCAGGAGTATTAGGGTAAAGATAAAGCCCAGTTCCAAAGTGAAAAGGGGTTCCAGGTGTGGAATCTTCTTCTAATTCCTCCTCTATGGCAATCAAACCTCGTGGAAGAACTTCATTGTTAGGTCCGTAAAAGATTTATGGTGTTGGTGAAGTTCAAGTTTCAACAGTTACTATTGATTGAGGGGTAACCGGTAAAGTAACAACTTCTGAATGTTCAAATTCGAAGTCCAGATGTTCGAGTAAATGAAAAATAGTTTCAGTGAGAGGTTCCTAAACAACTTCAGGTTCAGATGTAACTCTTGTTTGAACTGGGATAGTTTCTAGATTAACTTCTGGTTGAACTTATTCAAATTCAGAAGTACTTTCTTGCTAAGAAATTTCATGTTGAGGATCAACTTGTGGGTGAAAAACTTCGGTTACTGTTTCACTAGGATCAGTGTTAATGTCCTTAGGTAATTGTGAAACTTCTTCTTCAAGAACAGATGTACCAGAAATAGTTGGAGTAACTGGAGTCTATGTACTTACCGAAATAGATGATTCAGGTAACTCAGATGAAGAACTAGGAGTTCTTGATGTACTAGACTCAGTTACCGATAAAGTAACAACTTCTAAATGTTCAAATTCGAAGTCCAGATGTTCGAGTAAATGAACAATAGTTTCAGTGAGAGGTTCCTAAACAACTTCAGGTTCAGATGTAACTCTTGTTTGAACTGGGATAGTTTCTAGATTAACTTCTGGTTGAACTTATTCAAATTCAAAAGTACTTTCTTGCTAAGAAATTTCATGTTGAGGATCAACTTGTGGATGAACAACTTCAGTTACTGTTTCACTAGGATCAGTGTTAATGTCCTCAGGTAATTGTGAAACTTCTTCTTCAGGAATAGATGTACCAGAAATAGTTGGAGTAACTGGAGTCTATGTACTTACCGAAATAGATGATTCAGGTAACTCAGATGAAGAACTAGGAGTTCTTGATGTACTAGACTCAGTTAAGTGAGACCGCTTTGCCCGAATTGGTGTCGCTTCGGGAGGAAAAAGCGGTTTGCTCACTGTTCTCCATGAATGATGGTGTATGGGTTGATGTTCCTCCATGATTTCTGATTAATTTTATTATCAAAAAATAAATAAACAAAAAAGGGGTATACTAGGCAAAAGGTTTACCAAACAACTGTGAATTGCAGAATACCTCCTGGTGAACCAAGAAGTACGAGTAGGCAATCTCCCCGAATGTTGTGTTCGGTGTATCACAATTTACAAGGAGGCCAACTTGGTTACTTAAGGATGGATAGCGACGTAGAGTTTTCCTCCCATATATACCCAAAGGTACGTGTAGTTCCAGTCCGTATAATCGTTGTCTAATGCAAAACCGCACAGTGAGAGCATTCCCATTTACTTTATGTACTGTAACACCGCCCTATATACCTGAAGGTATGTGGACGAGCTACGATATACTCATGTACGTGGAATGAGATATCACACTCAGGATGTATTGCAGACAAGTTAGCGATAGCTTCTTTGTTTTATGATGCCGGAACATGTCTCTAGCCTAGAACCACTAAATGTTTGCGTTAATGACAATGCTCCATTAGCTAAATTGATGTTTATTTTAAGTTGATCTTGCTTAGGAATTTTCCTTTCAAGTTCACCACGTGATGTATTCTGAAATTCCTAGGAATGCAACTATCATGATAAGCATTCTTTCCATTCAATTTAACGATGAAAATCCTAGCTACTTAGGGATAGAGAAATCGGATTTCTTTTGATCAAAGAGCAAAGAGCACAATCTAAATGCAAATTCCCTACACTATTCGTATCAACACACGCAAACTTTTTCAATGCAACATGCATGTATTTCTTTTCAGTTTCCCTTAATGTGAATTAACAAAAGGAAAACTAATGCACAATCGATCAATAAACTCTTTTCATAAAAAATGACAATTTTGCGACAATTTCTTTTCAAGGAAAGGAAGACTTTACGAAACTTTCGTTTTCAAAGAAATGATGAATTACGACACTTTCAACGAAATGACTAATCATTTGCACACATCAATCAATCGATCATTCATGAATGAATATTTGACGACAATTCAATTTTCGAAGGAAAAGACATTTTTACGACACTTTTTTTTCGCTAAAGATCAATCGATCAAAAAACTAACTTTCGACTATAGATTGAAAATTACAAAGTAAATACATAAGAAAAATTTATCAATCCTAGTCTAAGTAGGGCCAGGTAAGGAGATGAAACACTATTTTCAGAGACAAGACATCATTGACATTCAGCAAATCTTTCAAACAGGAGAAAATTGGCTCAAAAACTTCAGCTTCTAGATGGGAAACTGACCCTCAAGGGATCAGCGCAGGCAGCAGCGAGAGACAGTACGCTGAAGCACACTGGACCTATGTGAGAAGTGCATTGCAGTGCAGTGTGTCCTTCATTGGGCTGCACTGGTGACATTAAGCAATTTTGAAGACAATTTGGCACAGTTCTGGCTCATTTTTCAATGAAAGAAGACAATTTGGCACAGTTCTGGCTCATTTTTCAATGAAAGAAGACTGAAATTCAATCAACGACCACAAGTACAGTATGTAGAAGTGTCTTAAGAGGTTGATAAGCTCCTAGGATCGATGATCACTCCCCAGTGGAGTCGCCAATTTGTTTTGGGAAGTTTTCGTGTCTACAGATAAACGCTTAAACTCATAGACTAGTAGCGAAGTCTAGAACAATAGTTTAAAGAGTTCTCTACTTTTCCTATAATTAATATATTAAATAAGAGGCAAAGAAGCCTACCTGTAGCTTTCTCTTGCTCCTTATCTCCCTTGACCAACTCTATCACTCCTCTCCATACTTAATCTACTTGAAGAGTACCTACACACAGACATAAGACAGCAACCAATCAAAGCATATGATAATGATCTATTGATTAAACATAGCATGGAATCAAGTACATGATACACATATCAAAGCATAATTGAATAACACAAGAATATGGAAAAAAATTTGAACACTTTATTAGTAAAAGGAAGAGTTACAACCCATTGCTCGATTCAACATCACTCCTCCAGTTCAATCCCATCCTCTCCTCATAACAGGCAAGACATTTTGACATCATTACAATAATTGAAATCAACTCAAGTCTCATACTAACAGCATCTCCCTATAATTCAATAATTTCCGGCCCCTAATCACTTGAATGAGTGGTCTTTTTATAGGTGAATGAAGGATGTTATGTCATAAATGATGATAATTAATGCCCTCCCATAGCTAGAATTTAGTTCCATGGAGGAAGGGATAAGGGATTGATGTTCCTTAAATCCCTTCCTCATCCAAATACAAGCTCAAATGAGTATATAGCCTTGATAAACTTCTAGAGGCATCCAATGGATAAGGAATCTTTCAAACCCCATTGGAAATTTGCTCAAATTCACTTAGTGTAGGCCAAAGAGGGATCAAGTGCACTGCATAGCACCCTATCAGTGTATGTTTTGCATTGCAGCGCACCCTAATGAAGGCCTACCTGCGTTGATCTTCTTAGAGGTAGTTTTTGGATGATTTTGGTCATGGAAAATCTTGGGAAGCTAGGAATTCTAATGGTTTACTTGTTTAGGGTATGTAACAAATGAATTAGGGTTTGATGGGCCCTAATAGTACTGATCTGTTGGTTGGGGTTGATGTGCCCAAATGGATCTGTAACACATGTACCATGTTGCTCTAACTTGTGCCTAAGCTCCCTATACATGTCATCCTGTTGTCCTACCTGTAAGATTTGATCTGAGCCAATGTGATCTGGATCTATGTGATGAGGATCAATAGATATTTTGGAATATCCTTGTTTTGCAAAAAAAAAACATTTAGAATGAAAGCTTATTATTTATTTCATGCAATAATTAATTTCTTTGTTATATATCTAATATTACAACATATGAAATGAAGCAATAATCATATTACATCATATCAAAGTGCACATATGATAATAAAATTTCAAATAAGTTATAATTAAGATGTTGTAATAGTGGATGTTGTAACAAAGGATGTTGTAACAACAAGCCATTCCATCTTGCTTGTCAAAGCTTGAAAGTGGGCAGACAAAGAGGTGTTTCTACCACCAAACACTATACCAGCACCTGGGCGAACAAGAAAACAAATTCAGAAACACAAACATAAATAATAGTGGATTTAGAAGTAGATGTTGTAACAATAGATGTTGTAACAACATTTAAATGTTAAATCTGCTGAAAATGTTGTAACATCCATTACGATTGAAAATGTTGAAACCGCTGTAAAAGTTGATGCTATAACAAATGCTACTATTGAAACTACTAAGACGGTGACCATTACAACGGATGTTGTAACAATGGTTGTTGTAACAGCATATGTTGTAACAACTGAGCGGGTAGAAAGCCATTTCATTTTTCTTGTCAAAGCTTGAAAGTGGGCAGCCAAAGAAGTTTTCCTGCCACCCAACTCTACACTAGCACTTGGGGGATCAAGAAAACAAATTGAGAAGCACAAATCTAGCTAAAAACGGATTTAGAAGCAGATGTTGTAACAGTGGATGTGTAACATCACCCATCCCCTCATATTAGAGGAATGGGGTAACACATATTTAATTAGTTATTTCCTCCAAACTCTACTTGACTTCCCAACTCGTCATAAGGGCCTCACAACTAGAGTTGTTAGTCTACATGCTTATATATATATATATATATATATATATATATATATATATATATCAAGCACTACTGAATGCAATGACCTCTACTCACTGCATCAGCCTGTCACCGACCTGTCAAGACGGTCCACCTCTGACCAATCGTAGAAATTTCAGGTTGGTGTGTCAACTAGCTCATCCCTGCTAACATCATCTTGGTCGATCTCATAGTTGCGCCACACAATCCTTCGGGGTAATCTTCCATGTTTTACCTCCAAGCCATGTCATCACTTCCTCATCCAATTGTGTTAAAAGAAAAACCAGGTCACGTCAATGAAGAATCTCCATGGCTAGGTTTGGAGTGGTGCAAGGTTTTGCCAAATTTTCATTATAAGTTTAAGTATTTCCCTCTTGCGTCACATCGAGCTTTCATTCCATCTTTTCCATGGCCAGACTAAGGGATCTTGACCTTGCCTTAAGCAGTGCATCATATGGGGATCTTTTATGACCATCATAAGAGAAAGTGTCGACCCAGTCATAATTTCCCTGAGCTTGTCATTTTGAACATGCCTATATCTCATAGGTTTTATAGAACTCCAGATCAACACTAGTGCTCAGTGCTGACATTGATGGCTTATTAAGGTTCCCTATGGTGCTAGCCCTCCTGATGAGCCAATCCAACTCCAAGGTGTTCCTGACCATTTTTCATTCCCCGTTCCCGGAAAAGGAATTCCAGGTATGTTGTCATAAGTGTTCCTACAACCCTTACCTACCACCGGTTGCGTGTGAACTCCTACGAGGTCTCCACCTCTCCTGTCACACGTCAAAGGTTTCAGGATTCAAAGCAGGCCTGTAAGCTGCTCCATGGAAATATGCAAATACTTTCAGGGTCAAGCTAGCTACACCTTGATGCAAGCAAAAGATATCTAGGTTTCTTATAATGCAATGCTGGTGAAGTCTGCCTACATGGATTTTGGCTATTCCTACACTTGAAGGGAGGATAACCCTTCCAGCATTGACTCAACACCTTTTGCACAGGTTTAAGGGCTTATAGCCCAATGAAGGAACATCCATGTATATGTACAGACCCTACCAAGAGAGCTATCTCTTATGTACTTATTTTATGTTAATAAAAAGGGTATATGTGCCTAATGTACCAAGTTTTTATTCCAGATCCTTATGGATCCTTCTGTTGTTTGTGGCATTTCATGACATCTTTGTATTACTTACATATGTGATGTTAATCAGTATGAATGAGCATTTAACCCCAGATAGGATTCTTGTTTAGGAACACGACTCAAGTTAGTTTATTTTATACAACATTGTATATTATGCTGCAAAGTATATGTTATGAACTGTGGTAATGATCATTTAACATAGCACTTCATTCCATTGCAGATGCATACACTAGTTCAACTTGTTTATCAACATTGTTCATTTCAGAGGTGTGACATATGTGTTTATGTATGCATTTCTTTATAATAACTATAAATCTATATTTACATAGAAAGGCATCCACATGCTCATCACATTAACAATCTTGTTATAGTCCAAAAAGAATCCAAACCATTTCAACTAGAAATGCATCATAAGTTCATTAATATTTAAGCAACACAAATATATACTTATCTTTAAAGTTGCATGGAAACTGAGTGTGGGACAAGGACTTGCCACCCAACCATAAACAGTTGCAGCCACACTTGCACTATCACCCTCAAGCCAAATTCCATATTATGAGGGGGGTTCTTGCTTAAGGGATTAGAACACTAACTGCCAATAGAAACATGGAATCCATAGGGCCTCTTCCTCATTCCCACCAGTTGAAGCTACCATCTTCTCAGAACAGAGAGTCTGGAGGTTCTTTCCTCACCCCAGGTGAATACACATTGATTCACTCCTTTCCAGGGAATCCAAGATCCACTCGAACATTAATGCAGTAACCAAGGTGTTTAATGAAGTATTATTTTGATGTTGTTGTAGGGTTATTCTCTTCCCAAGCTGTCTAGGGCTCCACAACCTGCTGTCTCAACCCATAGCCTCCAAGGGACCTAAGCTATTATAGGTATCCATAGATTACATCCCAACCAACAACCTCCAAGGACCCAAGCTATTACAAGGCTCCAGAGACTGTCTCAACCCATATCCTCTAGGTATTGAATCTATTACAGGGTTCCAGGGATTGTATCTCAACCCACATCCTCCAAGGAGCCCCAAACTATTACATGGATCCAAAGACTAACATCTCAACTCACAGAATCCATGAAAATTATGAACCAATCCCATTATCTTCTCTCTTGTTTTGTGATGCCTGCTGATCGAACCAAATTTCTCTATTTTTCTGCTGCTTGAATTCTACCTCCTCTCTCCTCCAGCATGAATTTGAATATCATGCCTTGTCTTATTTTCCTATCTCACATTTACTTCTTCTTCCTTACTTTCTTGCACTATGCAGTTCCCCTCTTGGTTTCTTGTCCCTTTTCCTTGTGAAGGTTCCCAAGTGCATGGGCTTATGTACCTTCCTTGTAGTTCATTCAATTTTAAGAACTAGTTCATTAATTCATGCACCAACCAACTTTTAATGGTTGTCCCAAACATTTCAGATTTTCTCCACAATCAAAAATCAACCTCCCTAGCAAGTAATCCTCCTCCCCAACTCTGGAATCCATGTCCCTTTGACTCTGTCCCTTTTTTTTAATTTCACATATTTTTAAAAAATATTTACAATGCATTTTATGATAGAACCATGTGTGGTGCTATCACAGGATGTTGTAATAGCATTTTTATAACAACAAATGCCATAAAAATACTATCAATGTTGAAAATGTTGTAACACCCATTACTGTTGAAACTATTGTAAAAGATGATACTATAACCACTACTACTATTGAAACTACTGAAATAGTGACCATTACAGTGGATGTTGTAATAGCAAATGTTGTAACAACATATGTCATAATAGTTTTCAAAGTTAAATCTACTGAAAATGTTGTAACAATTGATGTTGTAACACCCATTCAGATCCCTTCAACTTGGTAGTATCACCACTTTTCATTAATTTGAATAAGTCTTTCTTAAAAGATCTCGGTGTTCTAGCTATTTAATCATTTTCTTTCAAATATATATATATATATATATATATATATATATATATACACACACACACACAAAGAAAAGGGAGATATAGGGACTCTTTGAGCCAAGCTTTTGTAAAACTATGTGCTATATATCCACTACATTTCCACACTCAAGTGAAGGGATGGTCAACATTTCCTTTAAATTTTGAGTATATAGATCTAGTAAAGGTGATGAATATGAAATGGTTATGGGGAATTAGACTAGAGTCAGCTCTAGGTGGAGTAGAAGGATCAACAAGAACGGCACAACTGAAATTGCAACTGGTAGCTTTGAATCTTTAGTTGCAAGAAGTGGTGAAAGGGAGCTTCCCTTTGTCTATGTCACTTCCTAGAGAAATGGTTATGTTTGAAGCTCACATGTAGAATATCTAGGAGATAGAGGGATCGTTCCACCCTAGGCTTAGGCTTATAGGTTTTAAGTCAACGACTTGTGGGACAATGAAAGAACTTGACTTTAGTCGAAGAATGAAGGCAATGAAGGTGACTTAGAGGTGACCTTAGGGATGTCCTAAAGGGCTGCTACAAGTCTTCACTAAAAATATAAGTTGATTTTTCATTATGACTTCTACAGGGTAAACACTTTCCATATAGATGATTGTTGTAAATTATTTGTGCTTTCCTAATAGTTTGAGAACATATTCAATGTAGATTTTTCCAGGGATAGTAATTAGTGATCCAAGTCAAAATCAATATAATCCATTGAATATATGAATTGGCATCGGTCACTTCATATATTGGGCATGATGAACCTCTATTCATTGGTGAACCTATGGATTTTAGAAGTTGCGGGAATTTTCAACTAAATAAATCAAACTTCCTTATGAAATATTCTCTTATTGATGAATTATAATGTTGGAATCCATTTGGAATTAGGCTTGAAACCTAATGCAAACATATTTTATTATGCCCTTTGTTGATCAAAAGCATTGATCCCAATAAATGTTTCTTTTGGTCAATTTATACAAGTTGAGGGTTGGTCATTTGTTATGTGAATTACAATAATGCATCATGGCTAGGATACTTTAACTTGCTTGGACTAACAAAGGATACTTGAACTCGACTTCACAATGTTTTGGTTTTGTAAATGAATCACATTGACAATTGATTAATAAATTGCATTGGAAACAATCATCGAATTTTAGAGACATCATTGTTTTATTTTATATTTATTTTCACAATGATCCATGTTGATGAGATAAATAGGCCATAGGCCTACTATTTATAGATCATATGTTATCAAAGCAATTGAATTTGTAGTCTTGAAGGAGATCTAGCACCTTGAAGATAAAATTGAGCGGGTAGAAATCCTTTCCAACTTGCTTGTCAAATTTTGATAGTGGGCAACCAAAGAGGTGTTTCTTCCACCCAACACTACACCATCATGTTCAATCTGTCGACGTTTCAAACCCCAAAGGGGGTCCATCATCAAGCACAAACATAGGTAACAATGGATTGAGAAGAAGATGTTGTAGCAGACAGACATTTCATGTTACTTGTCATAGCTTGAAAGTGGGCATCCAAAGACGTGTTTTTGCCACTAAACACTACAACACTTAGGGGATCAAAAAAACAAATTGAGAAGCACAAACATAGCTAACAGTGGATTGAAAAGAATATGTTGTAGAAATATATGCCATAACAACATGAAAATGTTAAACATGTTGAAAATATTGTAGTAATTGATGGTGTAACACCCATTACTATTGAAAACGCTGAAATTGTTGCAAAATTTTATGTTATAACAACTGTTACTATTGAAACTACTGAAACAATGACTATTACAGCAGATCCTGTAACAACAGATGTAGTAACAATTGAGGGGGTAGTAAGCTATTTCATCTTGATTTTCAAATCTTTAAATTGTGTAGCCAAAGAGTTGTTTATGCCACCCAACACTACACTAGCACTTGGGGTGTTGTTACATTGAAAATTTCAAAATTTCAAAAAAAATTTCAAAAAAAAATTACTGCACTTTGTAATAGTTAGTGTGCAAATATATAATCTCACAATATATTATTTTCTTTTCTTTTAATAAATAGAATGTCAAATCACCACACACTAACTATCATGCATTTTCTATTGGCAGTGATTGATATTTTGGTGATCGACAACTCTTGTTCTATTGTGTGGCCCCCCTGCTTGTTGTACATTTAATGAAAGAGGGGGGGGGGGGGGGGTGTGACGTGCAAAACATTGCTTTTCTAAAACAACTTTTTCAACATGGAACATATGAATTGTGCACCCCACCGCCCCCCCCCCCCCCCGCCCACTCATTACCACTTACCATCTACACCCCTGCGTAAAAAACCATTCTTGGTTTTCAGTAATAAATATCACCCACCAACATTTTATTGATCGTTCTCAATTTAATTATAAATATTACCCTTATCAAAACATTCATTCCATTGTTTTCTCACTCCCATTCATAATTTAATCACTCCCACCTTTGTCTCTCCCCTCTCACCTTTCCTTCAGTCGTTAGACACAGAGAATCAAAGTGTGGAATTACATAAATCCCTAAGTGACAACTCAAAAATATAGTCTACGGTACATTTCCCAAGTAATTCTACTCCATAAAAGTTGATGGTTCAAAATGAGTTCAACTAAAGGAAAAGAGTCTTAGGTTTAGTCTAAAACACTCCCAAAAATTGATGAATTTCCCTTAGTTGATAGGGAAAGCATAATATAAGATACAAACTCAGAGTTTTGCCTATATGAATTACATAATTGGGCTTCCCAAAATTTTGAAGATAATAGCGACAAGTTTTCTCTATGGGAGTCCTTTTTACCCCATTTTATATTTCCTCAAACTCATCCTTTTCTGGAATTTGTAGTATGGTGTACAGATGGGTACTTATCCAGTGAGAAAATGATAATTGCTCAAAACAGTGAAACCCTATTTTCTATAACTTTTGAGTCCCTTTTAAAATCCCTGTCCGTATAGTTTCTTGGCTCTTTTCACTGATTCTCTAGTGAAATTCTCTTGGAAATATATCATAAATTAACTTTTGAAAAAAGAGTTGCTATTTTTCAATTATTTATGCCTGAAGGGATTGGTATTCCGACTCATAGTTTGCCTTACCCTTCATCAATCTTTCCAGAATTTTCAAGACAAACCATATCCATTTTATGTTATATTTTAGGGTATAATAGTGATTGGAAATTGGATGAAGTAGTTCTATCTTTTCTGCCAACTTTTTTTCCATACAAGAAACCACAAATCTTATTCAACTTCAACCAATTTTTATCTGAGGCCATTCATGACTAGTTTTGTAAATTTGGAGTTGAAAAAAAAATGTCAATTAGTCCTTGTGTATTTGTTTTTTAATATCAGACAGACATATTCCACATACAATTGCAAAAGAATAATCTTCAAGGGAATCAATGGTCTGTGATTCTTTGGACATCCTTGGTCAGAAGGAATTCTGAGGAATTTTCCTTCACTGATTTTGTGAACAAATTTCTTCACATATGCTACAATATATTGATTAGTGACAGTCCTCCCAGAATTTCACCTGAAATCAAAATGATTGTGCAGCTTAGTGAACAAAAAATTCTTGGTGATTGGTATGTGTACCAACATCTTACAAAAATTAGATTGTATGGGTGTGAACTTCCACCTTGTCAGTTGCCAGTTTTTTTTCCTATGCGTATTTTTGCAATTGAATTCATCAGATAAATACTCAAAGTAAATCAAGTGCATTTTTTACCTAGAAATAAACATACATTGTTTAAACTAAAGGCATTGTTAGGTCCATTTATAGTGAATCACCATTTATAGTGAATTAGAGGTCAGTGAACAAAGAGGTGGAACAATTATTGGCACAAATGAAGTTTAAATTGGGGGTTACTTAGCCATATGACCCCATTGGGAGAATTTCAGCCATCGGACTTCATCAAAAATCCCCACCTTATTTTCATGTGTTCAAGCTTGAGATAGAGAATTTTGTTAATAAGGACAACAACGAGGAAAACACTTTGCAGGAAGCGACAGAAGGAAAAATTGTGGAGCATTGAGTAGGACAAAAAAAATTGGTTACACCTCCAATGAAAGACAAAGAACTTAAGAGGATAGATCAAAGCTTTTCGAAGTCATAAATGGAATAGTTTAGAGTATACAATAGAAATAAAACAGACAATATGGAGGGAGCAATATCAGAAACTATCTCATCTGACATTCCTTCACTAGCTACTATTGTTTTAGGTGAGCTTGTTTTTAGAATGCAAGATTTGAATCCAAGAACAGAACAATCTTCTCCTTCTTCTTCTTCTAACTGAAACCTCTTTTCTCATATTTTGGAAATGAATAAAAATAATGAGGCTTTGAAGGTAGTAACTTATACCGTGTTCTAGAAGCAAACTTCTTCCAATAAAAATAGCTTTCTTTCAGCTCTTAATACTGAAAAAGGTGAATTTAAATTATCATTTCTTGAACCTAAAGTTCCTGCTCCTAAAGTTGTTAGAGATTATAAGACTTCTATTTTTTCTTTCAATACTAAATAGATCCATCATATAGATCATATTGATTTGAATAAACAAACTCGTGAGATGATATATTCTTGTCTCACTAGTTCTGCTTCAAATGTATCAAAATTGCATAATTCTTTGAATAATACTATTGCAGAACTTAAAATGGAAAAGTAATCTTCTTTGGTGAAGGATGTTAAGATCAAATCACTGGAATACCTTGTAATTAAATTAGGTTTGGATCCCAAAAATGTGGACGCAAATTAAGAAATTGTTAAGAAGAAAAATGAATATATTTAGGCACTTAGAAGATAGTTGAAGTTGCCCACAACAGAGCATCCCCAAACACAAGAAATTGGGGAATTAGAGAAGGAGAAGGAAAATATATTATCCTATCTAATTGAACAGAACCTGTAGATTCATAAAATGCAAGAAAGGATGAAAGAGTTGTTAAAAGAGAAGGCATAAACTGACAGTGTAGTAATTCCAGTAACAGAAATAGGTTCCATAGAAATTATATTATAGGAAATATATTCTCTTAAACTAAAGTATGTTGAAATTGGCAGATTGAAATAAAAATTGGATAGAGATGAGATGAAAAAAATGAATTAGAAAATTGGATAGAGATGAGATGAACAAAAATGAATCAAAAAATGCCTTAGTTGAGGAAATAAAGAAAAATGAAAATTTGCAAAATCAATTAGAACAATATTTGAGAATTTCTAACCGTTTTAAATGTTTATCACGTGCCAAAGAACAAATCTGGAATGAAATTATGTCATATTTGTCTGATATTTGCAGTGTATGGATATTATTGTAGAACAAGAGGAGTTGATTGAAAGATCCAAAGAAGTTATTAATGACATCAAAATACAATTGAGAAATAAACTTGGACAAGCAAGTCAGACAATAAAAGATCTAAAGACAAGGTCCAGAGAAGAACTTCAAGAACTAGGAATTGAAGATAGAACATAATCAGTTATTCAGACTAGAAAATTTCTCATGAAGAAAACCTTGATGTTGAAGACAAAGGAAAAGTGTGAAAATCTTCCAGTGGAAATCAATAAATTCCATATAAAATTATCTATTTTGCAAGAGAGAGGACTTCCATCATTTAAGAATTCATTTGGCTAGATGGTAACATAAAACCCATATGAAAGATTGTTGAAGAGAGAGGTAGGGGACAGGACAAAGTTTGCTAGAATCAAGGGACAGATTAGTGGTCAGAATCTACTTCAAATGTTAGATAATGACCTTTTCATTTATGAAATTAAACACTTGTTCATAGTAAAACATTATTATGATAAGTATACCGATGTAGATGAATAGTACATATAGATGGTGGATCTTTGTTACCCAACAGATGAAGAATGGGAACAGTTGGTCAAATTTGTTCAACAACTTCATCTTATTAATGTAGATATTAGCAATAGATCATAGCTTTTATGCATTTCAAGCAACAAAATGATTTAGGTGGATATTGGTGGCCACCCGCCTATTCAACCTAGACCCCCGAGTCAGTTTCATCTATTTCCTTGTTCATTTCAGCATTTACTATTTTTAGCATTTTTTCGGGTCCTAAAATTCTAGAGTAGTTTTGACCCCCTAAACGGCATTTTTTGGGGTCCACAGCAAGCCCAAATCCATAAGCATGGTACTACATAAAAACCTGTAGTACACAGCGAGACCTTTCCAACAAGGTATTGTACGCGCCAAACGAAGATAATATGACCAAGTTACGAGCCCGGGAAGTTGGCTACCCAACTAACCCCAACGGAATCCACAAACTCTTGGTGCTACATCTACTGGGGTTAGGGTTTTGGTTGTTTAGGTTTTTCTCATGTTTTCCAATAATAAATATGCCCTTGAGCCGCATTGTAACATAGTTCAGAGGCATGCAGCTGCCACATCTCTTCTCAAAGATAAGCTACCATCGCCCGAGCTAACTTATTTCCCTTCTGCTTGTAAGCATAGTTCAATACTTTTATATTAATGAAATGAAGTGTTTTCATGCTGCATCTTTATGTTTATGATTATATCTATAAGTTTTTGTGTTCCTTTTTAAGTTCAAATCAAAAAAATAGAACATTTTCGAATACATTGACCCTGAATGCAGAAATCAAGTGTCGTTGTAGACATTTTTGGAGCAGTTTTCTTAGCATTTTTCTATTATTAGTTAAAAGAAACATTACAAAAATATTGATAACATACCAATTTTATCTTCAAATCATAATTTTTTGACCTATCCAATGTTTTTCAATTTTTATCGATATTTTGTGGGTATCTTGATTTTGTCGATGTTCACCAATTTTTACTAGTATTTTTCTGATTTTTAGGTTTTTCGAGCCCTTATCAATCTATCCCAATGTCGATGTTCGCAACATTGGTTAAAGAATACTTTGAATGTAAATATTTTAAGAGATAGGATATTTTGCAAAGCACTCTATATATACCTTATTTTTTAATAAGAAAGGGTTAATATCTGGAAAAAGTTTTTGCAATATTGTTATAATACTTTCAATTTGGGTATAATCAAAGGCTTCTGGGTTTCGTTCATGACAACAATTGTGTACTTGTGAGTTCATCTTTTAATTTCATAGTAATTTTTTGTGTATATTTGAGAATAGTATAAGACATTGGGAAGGGCTAGATTGAGTATCAATCTCCATGACATCCCTCTGCAAATTTATGTTCACATCTGAGTTAGAAATTGAGCAACCTATTTAATTTACTGCACATAAATATTTAAATTGTTGCTTCTATGTTGTACTTGGATATATGTGTGTTGATTATAGAGGTTAATTTATACATATCTAATATAATTAGATGATTAAATGTTCAGGGGAATGCTTAGACTTCTAAATTCCTCTCAATTCCTCTCAACTCCTCACATTGATGATTTGGCTTAGTTATTTAGCCAAGGATTGTCTACAAAGATACACTATGGGGGATCAAGAAAATAAATTTGAGAAGCAAAAACAAAGGTAACAATGGATTGAGAAGTAGATGTTGTAACAATATATGCCATAAAAACATGTCAATGTTAAATCTGTTGAAAATGTTGTAATAGTTGATGATGTAACAATCAAAACTATTGAAAATGTTGAAACTATTGTAAAATTTGATGTTATAACAACTTCTACTATTGAAACTACTGAAACAGAGACCATTACAGCAGATGTTGTAATAGCAGATGTTGTAACAATGGATGTTGTAACAATAGATATTGTAACAATCGAGGGGGTAGAAAGCCATTTCATCTTGTTTGTCAAAGCTTGAAAGTGGGCATCCAAAGAGTTGTTTCTGCCACCCAACACTACACCAACACTTGTGGGATAAATAAAATAAATTTAGAATCACAAACATAGGTAACAACGGATTGAGAAGAAAATGTTGTAACAATGGATGTTGTAACAATAGATGCCATAATAGTTGTTGTAACAATGAATTTTGTAACAACAAGCCATTTCATCTTTCTTGTTAAACCTTGAAAGTGGGAAACCAAAGGGGTGTTTCTTAGTAACATTGCATTTGTTTTATTCTTCTTTTGAGACCTATGTAATAAAGTTGTGGGTTTCGTTTAATAACAGATTTATTAATGTTGTGTGAATAGTTGAGATACATGTGAATTTTATCTAAGAAACCTTAATGAAGCACTCTGCAATCTCTCCATATTATTTTCTTTTATTTCATGCTCTCTACTATAGATCTAATGCATAGGATTTTGTTTAGCCTTATGCTATAAACCTCAAATTTCTTTATGTTCTTCTCTCCATAATATAACGCCAGTTGACTTTATTCATTAATTTATCCAAAAACTAGTTCACATTGCATCTATAGGTCTATCATCACCTACCCCACTTGTCTGGTTGTTTTAGGATTAACAAGGTTCAGATAGAGCTAGAATAGTGAGTAGACTTTTGTTGTAGTCTAGAATGTAGGAATAATTTTTTTTTTGAAAAATCACCAAGTTGTGTGCTATCCATACTCCCCGTAGGACTAGAAAATGAAGTGTCCTATAGAGTTTTAGGTCCTTTCTTTCAAACCATGCCTTCAAAGTTCAAAAAAGCTCCAACACAGGCCTACATCGTAAATGTTACTACACTAGTATCCATGTCCCTACATATCTTATTAATTCATTCAATATATATATATCACTACAAAATAAATTGTTTAGACCTCAGTACACCCTTCATCATACCATATGAAAAATAATTTCTAAGAGAAGTGCTAAGACACAAGATCATCCCTAGTGTTAGCATTCATCTTCATTTCTTCTCTAGGGTTTACATCACAAACTCTAGGTCTTCCTCTATTGCATCACACAATCCCTAAGAACTATCCATGCCAATTATATAGATGGAATAATGAGTATAGTGTAGATCAATACAGTATATTCCCTCTATATAGAGTAGGTGAGGGAGGAAAACATTGGTGAAGTGGACTAATTACACAAGCAATTTAATTTAATTTACAAGATAAGGTTAACATAACATAAGAATATTCAAGTGAGTTATTGAAAGTCAACTAATGATACTTTATTCTCCATCCAGATAATAAAATTGGACCACTTTCTTTCTTATATCATATCGAATTCCAATTGTGATGGATGATGGCCATATTGTTGGTCCTGTCAAAACATGGCAGGTAGATAAGTTAAAGTAATTAATATCCAATCATTTACTTTATTGTACAAAATTAAAAAATATATATATAGTTTCAAATATTAAATATACTTAAAAATTTGCATGCTAAGGCTTCTATACTTGTTTGGCTACTATGATGTGTGGAACAATATTTGGCAAGCCTGGACTTTGAGGCCTTGTCCTGAAACATACACAAATTCAATTTAATTATGCACCAGTAAAATATAAAAATCATTTAATGAATTTGAAATAATCTTATGACCAAATTTAAATATTTGTATGCTCTCCTCAGTAGAATTCCTCAGTGCATCTGCTCTATCATATTATTTCACGAGCTCCTTCCATACTTTCATGCTTACATAAATTGGCCTTATTTTGGACCTTAGCTCGGGAGGACTCAGTTTTGTCTTTTTCATTTGGTTGCAATAAAATATTTTGTAGTTTTGAGTCATTTGGCTTTTTAATTGCTTTACTGACCAAGCTGTCCCAAATTCAGTCTGCATGTCATGGATGACTGCCTTTTGAAGGAGAATGGGTATCTTCAATAATGGAATATGTATATTCTCCTTCAAGTGTTGAAGGTGTGATTCCTTCAACCTACAATTGAACATTTTCCCAACATCTGTCATTCTGATTTCCCGAGAGGCAAAATCATATTCTACCTCAGTTTCATATGTACCAATGCAAGATGAATAAGTACCCATATTGGTGGTGGAAGAAATATGTGTCCTAGGAGTGGGTGGGACATTGGACATATATGTTCCTTGTTAAACATTCTTAGAGGTTATTGTGATTCATTTTTTCCTAGATCTTTTTCTCGATCCAGGAGTTTATGGGGAATCAATCGATTCCCTTTGACAGGGTTGCTTTGGTTGGCCTATTTAAGTGCCTTTAGTACATTCTTCCACGTATTTGAAAAGCATGGACATGTCCATACCTTCTATTTTATTCACTGCTTCTACCCGCAATATAGAAGTCATTGCCTCTTTAAGTTTCTCACTGTCATGTCCCTATATATGTATGATTTATTTTTATTTTAAAATTAGAAATAAGAAAATAAACCCTAATTTCTTCTTTTATAATTTTGAAACTAAAAACTAAAAAATACAATTCAAACAAGAAATGGAAACATGTGAAATTCTATAAATTAAGTATGAAATACCTCGTTCTTGCAAGATTCAAATCCCTTTGCTCGTTTCCCTCTACTATTTCTTGACATTTTTTGTTGTCCTAGGTCATTTTTTTTTCCTCCACACTGTGGAAAATCCCTTCTCTTTGCTCCCTACATTTTTCTCCCTTCCCTCTAACTGTTTTAAACAACAGCAGTGCAAAATTGATGGACATGGGTTTGATTTTCATCTCTGATACGGGGTGAATGATATGCACAAATTGATTTTGTGATTTCTAGAGGTCGAATCACACCCACAAATCAATGTTTTTATTGAAATCCACAACAGGGGAGGAGAGGTCCATGAATATCTCTTCCCACCATCAACATAGATCCAATCGATTAGTTATTTTCTTTCATAGCCTCAACGCATTGCTCCAATCGTGGTCTACTCCAACTCCGCACAGAACTTCAAAGCTCCCTTGATTTGCAATTGGTGAGTATTAGAATGGAAATATGGTGAATGTACTACATTGTTTTGGTTGAATAGTTGGGATACAGAATATGTTTATCCATTGTGTGTGTCAATTATAGATTGGCGGGTTTTTTCTTCGATTTGGACTAATTTTTATTCACTGTCATCTTTTCACTTTGCAATGTCGATGTGGGAGGCTTCCATGTTATTGTCATTTTTATGAGATTTAATTGAATACCAATATTGGATGTGCAATGTGAATAGGCACATGTGTTACACATCATTTTGTCACATTAGGCAAATGACCATTGGTTTGGATCTTTCACTATCCATAAATGTGTTCCAAAGCATCCCTTTGCAAGGCTAGAACCCAAACTATCTGAAAGAGAATGAAATTCCTGGATCCCATGGCTCAAAATCCTATTTTTGGCTTCCTGTGCAATTCCCTAGTCAATTTATGTGCATACGCAGAAAGGTCCATTAGAAATTGTGCATAAGTGTGCTCTATATTACATTCTGGCCTATGCACATGACTTAAATAATGTAAAAATAAAAAGTAAAGTCTATTGTTAGTCAAGTATTTCCCAACTAACAAGCTTTGAATAGATGCTTATTCAACCCTAATCCCTCCCATCATGGAGTTACTTCCCCCTCTTTATTGAACCCCTATCCCACCATGAATGGATCTCATCCCTTGGGAAATGGATCCCAGACTTCCCCCTCTTGTCCTATAAAGCTAACACGGGCGTGAGGATTGAAGAGGACTATTGGAAGTAGGCTTATGCTATAGAAAAAGGGCTGGGAGGCTATTCATTCAAGGAGAGGGTTGGAGATTGTGAGAAGAGACTTGTAACATCAAGGATTTGAGGTTGTAAGTTTATCCTCCATTTTATTAATATTAAAGGACTTGTTATTTCCCAATTATGTCTTCTTTGATATCATTTGTGGGATTACCTGATCACCCACATAGGTTATGATTGCATATTGATCAATTTATGATATATGATTGAGTTAATTAGTTCATTTGTCTTTTATGCTATATAATGGATGCTTTGATCTTGTGTATGTTTCTGTCTATGCATATCTCCCTTGGGACATCATGGGGAAGTTTTGGGAAGTGGTGGAACAATCTCTAAAGCATTGAGCAGAATTGAACGGTCGAAGGGACTAAAAAGGACTTCATCAGGAATTTTGATTAAATGGTAAGTGACCTCTATCATATTGTTTGTTTCATTCAATCATAAACTAGGGAAAGGTAGAAATTCTTTGTTTTTTGTTACTATATTTCTTTGAGGTCTAGGGAGATTGCTCTTGTTCGCAAGAAGGATTATTCCACCTAACAAATTTTCGACTCCACTAGGATCATCTCACTCTCCATTATTTTGTTTGTTTGACCTTTTGATCCTTATGTTGAATCCCTCTCTGAGTGTTTGGAAATGTTAAAAAAATTGGATTTTGTGATTTATTTGACTTTTTTTTTTTTTTTTCTAAAATTTCTCGTTGTGTGCACTTTAGCTTAAGGAAAAAAGCACACTTTTGTGCACTTTTATTTCTAAAACAGTGTGTATGCACACTAGTTTTCTCTATGACCTGAGCACATCCTAGGAATTTTTTAAAATTTCATTTTTATCCTCATCAAGTCCAGGGTATTTTGTTTTTCATGTTTATTTACACTTGTTTTTACCTTATTGAGTCTCTATCAGTCTGGTTGAGTGTTGTGAAAGGATTTGCTTGTGATTTTCTTGTTTTCACAAATTAGGGTAAAGTCTCATCTGGTGAGTAATTGATCTATCAAAAGAGAGTTTAGTTGAACTAGCTTTGCCAGATATTTGTCTTTCTTCTTTCGATCAAATTAGCTCTTAAGTTTATTTTTCTTTTTTGTGAAATATTTTTTTATGAGTGAAAAGCAATGATTTACAAGAATGGGTATTGTTTGTGAAAAGTACTTCTTATGTTGAATGTGAAATGAAAAGTCATTTTTTCTTTCGTTACTAAAGTGTTTCTGAACTGTGCTCTTGACTGCAAGTGAATTCATAGCATTCAAGTAGGGGAAATTCATTTTAGTGTTCATTGGTTTCTTCTTGCATTTTACAAATTTTCAAGTGATTGTATGTCAAAGAGAAGTTTCTTGATTTTTTGTGTTATTAGGAAAAGTGAAATTTTGAAAGTTAATTTCTAAAAGAAAGAAAAAAAGTAATTTGAAGTTGGACATCAAAATTTAGGAAAAAGGCATATAGTGGGATTTAAGAGTTTTTTATATTTCCATTGAAATTTTGAAAGACTCTTTCTTTACTTCAGATAGAAATTCATTGAAACAAAAAGATTACAATTTCATTTTCGATTGCATTAGGATTTGCGTCAAGTCATAATTCAGTTTCACGTCCATTACCTTGGAGTAAATAATAGCTCTTAAAATCAAATCTAATAAAATCAATCTAGATTATTTTTTTTTAAGGTCTCTTTTCCACCTACATTAGATCAGGTTGTAGGACTTTGGAATATGGAAGTGAGTTAACTTTCCAAAGCTACAAAAAAACACTAGAATCTTGCGATAGGGAGAAAAAACCATTTACTACAATTTTTCTTTGGGAAGCTCCTCGTAAAAAGGACTCAAGCATGATATCATATCAGACCCGATGAAGTGATCAACCCCACTTCATTGGTTACGGTAGATCAATTTACACATATTAAAAATGTTCTCGAAAGGTACTTGGGAGTCACTTGAAAGTAAACTTGAGATTAACCATGTTGAGGAACTTTCAAGGGGATTGAGAATTTTTACTCTTCCCTTGCGTGTACATCTGATCTGTGACTGTCCCCCCAGTTTAAATTGTTTTACGTGGTAATCTTAGAGACCATAATCTTAAGGCTTTTACCTGAGGTGACATTAGAGGGGAAGTCTTTGCTATACCTGGAAAAGACATTGGCTAGACTCACTTGGACCTTTTTAGAGGGTATTCTTCATTCGAGATGGCATAAATGAAGTTTACTTACACCATATTATGTACATTAATTAGGTTGTCAGTGTAAATGGTTCCACCTGCCACTTTGATGTCTGCGACGTTGGGTTTCATCACCAACTAGTGATTTCGTTGTGAAAAGCGTGTTTGCATGGTTTGAATCCTTAGATTTTTTAGCATGTCTTATTTGTTTATTTTTATTTTTTAGAGACATTAGGATTGGATTGTGAATATTGTTTGATTTTTTAATAAAAATTTCAGCCTGGTTGATTCACCAAGGCAACCGTATAGAATGCAGGGTAAACCCCCTGAATATACACCTAGTCAATTAGAAAAGATAAGAAATGAAAGGTCAAAATCAAGGTGATCTGGAACCTTAGAACAACCTGAAACATCTACAGTTTTACAATATAATACAGTACAAACCGATGTGAATCCAACACAAGAAGTAGAATCAGGCTTAGTTCATTCTCGCCCAAAAATTACCGAAGTAGTTCAAATTGAATATGATACTGGTGAAGTTCAAACACTGAACTAACTGAACCAGAAATAGACGAACCTGAGTCTGATATTTCTCAACCTGAATCACCTTCGGCTATTATAGCTCCTACTCTTTCTCCAACTTCACCTCAAACGAAGCTGATAATTACGAATGGATTACCTCCTGGTTTAATTAGCATTGAAGATATTACTGGGAATGAGAAGGAAGAATCAACTAGTACTCTAGTTGCCACTGGTGAACCTTTTGATCCAAGAGTTTTTCCAATAATTCCTTTCGATCTTTTCCGACCTGATCCTTGTATTCTACCCCTTTGAACTTTTTAGGTCCTAGTTTTCCACCTCACCGCATTCCTTTTTATTCACCAAGAATAACCATGTCAGAAATTCCTCTTCAGAGCCAACCTACTAATTCATCTATGTTTACCATCTCCCCAGAAACACTATTGTATGGTGGTCTACCAGTTCCTCCTGGATATAGTCACTTATTGGGACTTTTTAAGGAGCTTCTTCTTCTCCTCAATCTTCTACTTGGTCATCTAGTTTATCTAAATCTATTTTTCAAAGCATGACATCCATGCCTGAAGCACCTACGGCATCAAATCGATATGTGCATATGGTATCTGGTAACTTAGGTAACCCTCAAGTAACCCCAACTGGTGTTTATTACCTGCTCGGGGGGGAGCCACATCATGCTCCACCTGGAGGACAAACTATTGTCGAATCTTATCCTATAGTTGGAGGTCAAACTTTTACTGTAACTTATGGTCAGATACCTCAGCCCGTTCTGGTCCAACATGTCGTAGCTCAACCTTTGATTGGTACTCCTTACCCTAGTATGAACAGTATTTGGAACCCTTCTTTTTCTCAACACTTTACTCCAGTTCCTCCATAAGTGCAAATTTATCAACCTGTTCATTATACTGGACACTATATTCCTCAAATAACTATTCCAACTATTGTTGTACCTGTCCAACAGCCTGTCCAAGGAATTCCTCAAACACATGTTCAACAACTAATCAAACAACACTTTCATAAATCAATTCAACAACTTGTTCAGAGTGCACCTCAAACACTTGTTTAGGCACCTGTTTTGCAGTCGGTTCCAAGTTCGCCTCAGACACATATCCCAGGAGTATCACAAACGACCATTCAAGTTACCCCTCAGATACTCGTTCCAAAAACTACACAGGAAATCCCTAAGGCTTATGCATATCAATCTTGTCCTACCATCTAGTATACACCAAATATTCTTATCGTACAACCTGGTATAGGAACAATGGAAACACCCTTTCAAGGTCAAGCTTATCAGGTTCCACCTTTTCAAGGAAAACCTTTTCAAAGTCAACCTTTCCAAGGTCAAGCTTTCCAAAACCAACCTTTTCAAGGTCAATTTATCCAAAGTCAACCTGTTCAAAGTCAATTTGTTAAAGGTCAACCTTTACAAGCTTAACCTATATAGGGGTAGCATTACTTGGGTCAAATGGGTCAAATTCAACCTTTCCAAAGTCAATCATACCCTAGTCCTACTTATCAAGTCCCTGTTCAACTCAACCTCGTATGGTTCACCCTGGTTACCCTAGTGGAATCCCAATTCCAACTGCAAAGGCTATTCCAGGATATCATGGGTATCCTCCTCCAAGGATTGGACTTAACCCGCAAGGTTATCAAACTCTGTAGAAAGACACTAACCAACAGTTATCGTTCATTAAAACTCTAGATTTACTTGATTTATTCCATCTAACGAATGATACTATTTATTATTATCCTTTTTGGTCGATGACTCCCACCAAGTTATCAAGTGATATACCCAAATTTGAAGGCAAATCAGGAGAATACCCATCCAATCACATGATGACATATCATCTTTGGTGTGCATCAAATTCCTTAATCGATGATTCTATCAGACTTCACCTTTTCTAACGAACTTTAACTGATTCAGCACCCAAATGGTAGATTAGTCTACCTTATGCTTCTTTCCATAACTTTAACTCTCTAGCAACAATGTTTTTAACCCATTTTCAGCTACCGATTCAATATGATACTGGTACCAAACTATTTACTTCCTTAAAACAATCGAAATCAACTCACATTTCTGATCATATACATGAATGGAGACATAGATGTTGGTTAGTCAAAGTTTTTATTCTAGATCAGATTTTAGCTTAATGGTTTACGAAGTCATTACTTTTCATTATTACTGAGGATGTTGCTAAGGGAGGTGTTGTGATGGAAGAGCAGGTAATTTCTCATGACCAATATTTAGACTTATTCTATACCCAATCTGACACCTTGTATGATAGAATATTGAATTTACTGTGCCCAACAATTTTGAATGATCAAATACTTTCAACTCCTACAGGGTATAATGTTGTTGATGATATAATAGGTTCTATGATCCAATAGTCTAAGGGGAAAAAGAAAATTTCTAAAAGTACTCAGGATTTGGCCATAAAAGATTCACCCACTAAAATCCTTTCTCTGGAAGCTATTTCCGAAATTAATGTCATAGAATCATCTACTGGAAAGAGTCAATAATTTAGAGACTATAAAGAAGGGGAAGATAAATCAAAACAAAATGCTTCTCAGAAAGATAAACCCACTAAAACTGAACCTACTGATGAGAAAAAGAAACCTTGTTATCCTTGCCTTATTTGTAATGAGGATTATTATATGAAAGAATGCCCACATCGAGCAAAGGTTACCAAATTTATTAAAGGTTATCCAACTCCCACTATTTTGAAGGATCCCTTATATACTCAAGGCAACAAAATGGTTTCTCATAACACATGTTCCTCTTCCACATTGCGATATATCATGATGATGTCTTTGCAGCAAGACATGGTAGCTATAAGATCAAAATATTACGGATCTAAGGATCCTGTAGTCAATGGGAACAAGCCTAGTTCATTTGGTCAACCTTTCAATTCAATTCCTCATACTCCTTTTGAACCATTACAGATCGAGAAAACGAATCTTGACATGATGATTCGACCACCTCCAAAAGGTGTGCTTTGAAAATCAGCTTTCAACCCACATGCTAGAGTTGCACAAAATTACAACATTGTTGAAGACTTGGCTATGTCTCCTTCAGCGATGTCAGCTTTTGAGGTGCTACAAACATGCCCAACACAACGAAAGTTACTATTGTCAGCCATTAGAGCTATTGATCCGCAAAATTCTAATCTAATTATCTTTTATCTTGAGAGTCATATACCTAGACTCCCAACTATCATTCCATATTCTAGATTTTGTCAAAACCAGATGAGTGTTTCGCACAGTTGTTGATGAAGGAGCTTCTATGTGTGTCATGTTGATTACTTGTTGGAAAGCTTTAGGTTCTCCAACTATCAATCAGTAACCTACCACTTTGAAAATATTTGATGGAAGACGTTTTTGTCCTTATGGAATCCTAAATGATCTTCCCATAGAGTTAGAGGGTAAAAAAATTGCAATCGAAGTTGAAGTTATTGATGCTCAACTCAATTACAACCTTTTTCTTGGTTGAAGTTGGAGTTGTTGGTGCTCATATCAACTACAACTTTTTTCTTGGTCGAAGTTGGACCTATGCTATGTCAGCAGTGGTCTCATTTCTTTTCTGTGTGATACAATTTCCTCACAAAGGGGAAATTGTCAAAGTATACGAGTTGTATTATTACACTTCTAACCCTAACTCTATGGGTAGGATACCTTTTGTCAGAAAAACAAGTTCTCCTTATGAGGATATTTGTGTCATTTTTCTCAAAGACTCATCACTAATGGGAACCTTTGCACTTCCTCCACCGAAATTTCCTTCTAATTTTTCCGAGGTTAACATGATTACATCAAGCACTATGGAATCTTCTGATCCGTGGATAGTTCCTTCAGAGTCTGAATTGACCTCCTATGGAAATGAGATTCCTTTGCTCCCATTTGAATTGGATTACCAAGCAATTCAATCATTTTTCGACCCATCATCTTCTGAGACTGATCGAGTGAATATGATCAATGATTATTATTCTCCTTTACCTTGGTTAGAACCAATTTCACTTCCTGATCCTTTCAAAAATACATTTTCGACTGATAAAAGTATTATGGAGGTCATGAATTTGGATGAAATTTCATGGAATGATTATCATCATTTTTCATCTTTTCTCCCTAACCCTCATAAAATCAAGACTAGTTTTTCAACTATGTTTTCACTTGAGATCGTAGATAGTATGGAATGGCCATGTTTGTATTTCAAGATGAATCTGAAATGAATTTAGGAAACATATCTACAACGATTTCCATTATATCTCAATGAAAATAGGGAATTATTAAAAATATTCACATAGGTTCTCCATGCTCATTTGAAGAAATTCGAACGTATAAATCCCTATTTAAAGAAGTTTGCAACATTTTTTCCTAGTCCAGTGAGGAAATGCCAGGAATTGACCCAAGAATTGTTGTGCATGATATTAGGACTTACCTGAATGAAAAACCTATTAGACAACGATTATGTCCAGTGCATCCATGAAAGGTTGTTGTGATTAAAGTTGAGGTCAAGGAACTTCTCAAAGCAAGATTCATCTACACAATTCCCTTGACTGATTGGGTGCCCAATATTGTACCTATTAACAAGAAACAGGGAACCATCAGATTATGTGTCGATTATATGGATATAAATAATGCTTGTCTGAAGGATAGTGATCCTACTCCCTATATCGATCAAATCATTGATGATTGTGCTAGAAATGAAATGTTTTCATTCATGGATGAATTTTCTGGCTAAAATCAAATCAACATACTCTGAGTTGATCACAATAAAACTGTGTTCATCTGTCCATGGGGGAATTTTTCATATCAAAAACTCCCACTCTGTTGGCTTGTATAGGCCTAACCCAGGTTCGAAAGAATTATTTAGCCAAACAAATCTTGCAGCTACCAACCCTTTCAGCAACAACGTGTGGAGTGCAGACTGAGGTCTCACCCGAGGTAGCAGGGGAGGGAGTTGGAACTAGGTTTCCACACCCTTGGGATGTCTAGATGTAGTCTGGAGATTTCGCACGCCGTTCTGCAGTCTTGCACTACTTTGCTTCCGCGCAGATCTGGACTAGGACTACTTCTTAAGATTAATTGCTTAATGATATATTATGAATCAGATCTACTTAGAAGGATCTTTAAGCAAACATTTATCAGAATTAACCAGTTTGCGCACTTGGAATAGATGCAGATTCACATATATTCATAACATAAGCATATGTGCATAAATTCAAACAGTTATATTAATCATACAATAGCCAGATCCGTGATAATGCAGACTTAACATAGAATTTTAGAAGCAACTTATCTTTATTCACTTTCTTCACCACTACATCTAGATCCGCCCTGCGCACTCAGCTGCAAGGGTCTGCACACACAGCTGCGGACACTTCTAGGCCTTTGCACACACAGCTGTAGAGCCTCTATCTACTACCCAATCCCTTGACTTAGACTTACAGACGCTTCAAGACTTTTCTTCTCAAAAACTCATTACATAGCAGATCCAAGATCATACCACAAACTAGCAACCTCTACCCATAGAGCCTTGCTCTATTTATACCTTTCCATGGACCACGATCCATTGGCGGGCCGACTCACTTACATTTCTTTACTTTATTTTTGGGTAGACTAACCTTTGACTCAACTTATTACAAATCGTGCTCCACACATCCCGCGGAGTCTTTACCCCATCTTTACCCAAAATTCTGGGCTTCGTGCCCCATGACCGTTACGCAGGGCTTCTGCTACCCAACTGTTATAGACATATTTGGGCACTACAACACCAATCAGATATGTCCATAAACCAAGGGATTCTAAGTCTCTAAAAATGTTGTTTCATACCCTAAAGGAGCAAGGTCAGCTGATTACATCATCTCCTAGAAGTTCTCCCTGAAAAACTACTCAGAACTGGTCAAAATAATACCATACAGACTACCCAGTGCTAAGGGTGTGATGCATCTCACCTGCCACATGCAAAAAGTGTGATGCATGTTGAAAATCCCTTGTGCAGGCTGCGATGAGCGAGAGCAGAAAAATGGAAAAGGCAGTTGGCTAGGTGGAAACCCAAAGAATCTTCTAGAAACTGCCCATTTGACACTTGCCTCTCTGAATTCACCCAGGGATGAGTAAGAGATCATGAAATCTCCAAGTGGAACCAAGAACTATCTGAGAGATGACACTAACAAAAATCCCAGAAGCTGACTCACCCACCTGCAAACATCTATATATGGACCCCTCATCCTAGATATCCAAAGGCTGCAATTTTGTATTTTGTAAGGAAGTGCTATTGGTTTCTCTGTGCAACACTGTATTGTTGGGTGATCTAAGCTTTTCATGAGGGGAAGAGGGCTTTCATGTTGGGAGGATGGCGTTGGGTCAGACCAATGGGTTGTAATCCTCTCTTCTACTACTTCTATCAATAAAGATTTTTGAGTTTTCCTCCATATTCTTGTATATCTCTAAATCTTGTATTGATATATGCATTTGTATGGTTAATATACATCTAATCCTATATTGTTTATGGTAATAGATCTCTATGATTTGATGGTATTATGCTGCTTTGACTCTACAGGTGTTCTTTGAAGTGGGACAAGTAGGGAAGGAGTGGCGAATCTCTGTCAAAGGAGGGAGGAAACAAGCAAGGAGCCAAGCGAAACATTGAGGTTTGTACTCTCTGCTTCTCTCTCATCTATCTCTCATAAAGGAAAACACAAGTAACTTTAATCTGTTTGTTTCTAAGATAGCTACCTGTCTTAGTGGGACTAGCAGCTCTGAATGGACACTATTTTTCCCGATAAAAAAATGGCGACTCCACTGAGGAGCGAATAGTTTGATTGCTTGTCTATATTTGTTTGCTTCATAAACTACAGACAAAGCCTGAAGTTAAGCCAGCTAGCCTTCGAACTACATTTTCTATGTAAGTGCAAAGTAGATCAACGTTGCTTCAGTCAATCTCCGGGTTTGTTTATGAACTGAACAACTGACTTGCAAACATCCTAAGTGCCCTAGTGGTAGCTCAAGTAACCTCATTATATCAGCCCATGTACTTAGTATTTATTGACTATCATTAGCTCATCTTAAATCCCTGAACTAAGCTGCAAACTGTGAGAAAATGCCAAGCCCAGTCTCGTCCCTGGACCATCACACTGTCTCCCTTTGACAGTCTAGTTGCATCGCACCTCCCATGTGCTATAGGTGAGATGCATCCTTGTTTCCCTGTGTTACAGTTGCGATAATCAGATAACACTGTTTTTGCCTCCAGATTTTGGTTTTTTCCTCATTGTCTTCAGCTTTATTTAGGAGTTTTGCTATTTGTGATCAGTATATCACTGTTGAAACTCCTTTCCTTTGCATTATTCAGCCTCCATTGTATAAATAATTGTGAATGTTTTTATGTATTTTTCGCCATTTACAGTTCTCCTTTGCAAACAATAGCTTAATCGAACTGTCGTCTTTTGATTTGAAAGTGTCGCAAGTGTCATTTTCAGTCAAAGAAAAGAATCCTCCTCTTTTTGATAGTCAATTACACTTTTGCTCTTGTATTTGATTTGAATTAATAGTATTTCAAGTGTCGAAAGTAGTTTTCAATTCAAAATCGCAAAGTGTCGTCTTCGTCTTCCTTTCGCTTTTGAAAAGAAAATTGTTAGTACTGTCGCTTTAAAAGAAAAATAGTTCAGATTTGTACTTAGCATTATTTTTGTCATTCACACATTAAGAAAGTGGAAAACAAATACATACATGTTCATTTGCATTTAGAATGCTTGTGGAGTTTGATTTAGGACAGTGCATCATAGTGTGTGCCCTCTGCTCTATGTTGAAAGAATTCCGCTTCTCTTTCCTTAGTATCTAGGATTTTCATTGCAAAAAGAAAGTAAACGACTGTTTATCATCTTAGATTTCATATTTAGGATTTGTATATCTACATCACACGGTGAACCTTAAAGGAAAACTTCTTAAGAAAGATCAACTGTAAAATAAATTCAATGAACATAAAAATGCTTTGGAACCTAACGCACAACATTTAGAAGTATAGGCTAGAGACATATTCTGGCGTCGTAAAACCTGGTAACTATCGCTTTCATCATAGGTTGGGTGATTCCTCCTCTTTGAGACGACAAGTGCCAGTACGGACTTGTGCTCCCACGTACTGTCGAGTATATATTGGGAGACCACAACAGGCTACATCCTTTATCCTTAGGAAGCCATGTCTGCCGCCCTATCAATCGCAATGCACTGAACACAGCATTTGGGAAGATTGACTGTCGTACCATAAAAAGTATTCTGCAGTTTTGAGATTGGTTTGGTAATCCCTCTATCTAGATTTCTAGAGTAGTCACTTTCGTTCCTTTTCAGACTCCTTAAAAGAAAAGGTCTATCTGAGCACTTGTCACTTCATGCTCATTAAAAATCAAAGGCGACTAGAGTCATCTTTATCTTTTTCTCGACTCTTAAAAATTAAAAAAGCAAGTTGTGTCAAAGCGTCATAAAATTTATTTTAATTGAAATAACGTCACTCTTCCCTCGTTGGTCTTTAGGTTGAGAAATGGAGTCTACCAATCAAGGATTTCCCCTTGGGGGAAATCCTAGTCCCTTCTCCTCTTGGGGGGATGTTGGTGCTCCACAAATGGCCACATCGTCCCTTCCAGGACTCACAATTGGCCTGCCAGTATGGCTTTTCTTGACCTCTGTCATTCAAAACACCACAATTCCTCAGCAATCAAATCAGCAACCAGATGAAGTTGCTCCCCCACCTTCTACTTTGTTTTTTTCTCCCTCCCCTTCTTCCTCTTCGCTTGGTGAAGCTAGTAATGCTAAAAACCAAGTAACTGAGAAGAAGAAGAAGAAAGGGAAGGGGAAGAAGAAGAAGAACCCAACAGCAAAAGGGGGCAACCGTACATCACCTGGAAAAAATCCACACACTGCACCTTCCAAACCTAAATCTCCATGTGTCATTTGCAAGGGAGACCACTATCATGGAGATTGTCCCTACATCCCACGGATCTTGAGGGACTGGTCTCCCCGCTTGCATAATCCGGTGTCATCAACCGTTGACGATCATGTTGAAAGCACACCATCAACTAGTGAAAACGAAGTCAATGGACAAAAAGGAAGATCCAAATTTCCTTGTAGACTATGTGAAGGAGATCATGCCCTCCACCATTGTCCCTTCTTAGACGAAGCTAAAAGAGTCTTCGATAACCATCCTACTTCACCGCAGCGACTTCCCCCTGGATACAAGAAACTCTTGCCATGTCCATCGCTAGTTGAAAATCTGACTGACACACCTTTGTTGTCGGTCGAAGCACCTATCATTGAAGATAAACCCTCTGAGTCCACATCGAACCAAATTCAACAGGTCGAGACGGAAGTTGACCCCATCTTGTCTTTAGAGGACCCACCTTCAAATGATACCGTCACGAAAGAGAATGAGAACGACACCGTTCAAATTCGTTTCGTAAACACAGACTCCGATGAACATGGGGGAAATCTACCCGTTCCTTTACTGTAGGAAGGAAGTTCGTCAGAGATTTATCCGGTCATTTATTCGGTCCCACCTCCAAGCAACCTAGTCGTCTCCTTCGATTGGAATCTACTAGGCAGACACTGCCTACCATCTAATGTACCATTTCGAATCATAGTACAAGATTACATAATGATCATGGTTGGTACTATCATAGATGAAAGGGCTTCTGTGAGTATCCTTTCCTCAATTGCTTGGAAAGCGCTTGGTTCGCCATCACTTATACTTGAGATTTGAAATCTGATAGGCTTCAACAAAGGAACCAGTCGACTGTTAGGGATCCTTCCAAATTTACCTATAACTTTGAGAAGGAAAACCTTTCATCTAAACGTGATGGTAGTCCAAGGACCTTTGGATTACAATCTACTCCATGGGCGTGACTACATTTATAGCATGAGAGCTATTGTTTCCTCACTCTTCTGAGTGATGTGTTTTCCACATGAAGGCAGAGTGGTCTAGCTCGTAGACCAGCTTTCATTCCCCGGTTCACACATAGCTAATAGTCAAATTCCATTCCCTAACTAGTCTTTTTGTGCAAGGAATGTCTCATCAATCTCTAGTCTGTCCACCTGATGAGCGCGAGTGATTCGGTGATTGTGACTGAAACCTAGGAGGCATGCGCCCTGGTCTGCTTCGACAGAAAAACCCTAGATATAAGGTAGGTTTCCGCGTAGGAATATGAATAGTCTAACAATCCTGTCCATTTAGGATAATGGATCAGTCTAGAAAAGGATTCCTCCATCAAAGGTTAGGTGATTGGAACTTGAATCATCTTCATCCATTTTGATGGACAGAGTCGAGGAAGCTTTTTATCTGCTACGCGTATGGAACAGTCTTGCTAATGCAAGAACTTCCATAAGGCAACCTGGAAACTCTATTTCAGTATACCTGGGGGCATGCAAGTGAAAAGCGACCATTTATTTTCTTAGTTTGTAGGCTCTTTACCCTTTAAACTCATAGGTTGGTCATTCCTAGATTGCATAACAAAAGGCTCTGGAGCAAAGTTTTGAATGGTGCAAGCTCCCTAAAAAATGAACCTATCGATGAGACATCCTTATTATATAACTGGCACGAGCAATTTTACGCAAAGTTCAAGCTCGTTAAAACATAAACCTAGCAATGAGCATATGTTCCACCAGAGTTTAAGCTCATTAAAAAATGAACCCACCTTCGATAAATAACCATTGCGATCGCATAATTATCAGCTTTTCAACCTTGGTCGTGTTCTTACCATCACCTCCACTCTCTTTTAGCCGATCATACACCTCCATTTGATTGTTTACCCCTTTTAAGGAACAGCTGCGACAAGTGATCCTATTGGCCACCTTCTTTACACTGTCATGATTGAAAAGTTACAAACCTTATCGGAACCAGCTTCTATCTGAGAACATCACTCGTTCATCAAAAAACGAGCCTCCTTTAAGCTCTCTTCATCTGACTTGTAAAATATGAAAAGATTACCGAGCAATTGGCCTCTCCAGCTCATTAAAGCGGTCGGAAGTGTCGTCCCTCCTCTAGATTTTAATATTTTTGGACCTGAGGGATTATTACACAAAAAGATCAAGTGCTTGTCTTGTTCGACTCGTTAAAACTATCGAAAATTCATCTCTTTCGTATTATTTTACACTTTTTCGAACTTAAGGGATTACATTGCGAAAAAGGAATATTGGAGTTTCCTTTCCATCTCTTTTCAGACTCTGTAAAATTGAAAAGAACTGAGTTATCGTTGTCGTTAAACTCGTTAAAACAATAGCGACAAACTTGTCCATGCAGACAAGAGCGAGTTTCACTGTCGCTAGGCTTGTTAAAACATAGCGATGGGTTTGCCCAAAGGGAAAATTATAGAAAAAGCATATGTTATCCTCCTCAAGCTTGACAAAAATAAAGAGGTACTATTCAATAATGACTGGGGAAAAATTGGGAAGAAAACTTGAAGAAACTTTATTGGTAGTAGGTCTCTCTTGAACATGACACTTTCACTCCATCACCATGATTGAGTCGGGTTGGGTTATTCCGTTCACCGGTCATATCACCATTGGTCCTCCGTACTATCCATTTTTGGGGTTAACGCTACCAATCCATTTCAATGTCACCGATATGTTCAAGAGAAGTTGCTCAGAGAATTCACCAACCTAGCTTATGTCTCATCCGCTGTAATACCTTCATGCTTCATTCTTTCATGACCACCACCCTGAACCTTGTATCACTAGATCCTTTTCACCTCCAAAAAATCATTTGCTTCGTTTCATGTCGTAGATGTGGGATTCATTAAGGCCCTCCTATGATGGGTCACTTCTTGTCGACATCAGCTCATTATCCAAGAATTCGACTTAGGAACAACCCTTTCAGTACTTTGAAGCTTGCATGCCTCAATGGCAAGTTTCTCACTTTCGGCGACAGGTTTACGTCAATGGCCTTCGACCAAAAGATTTTGCGTGGTGTTCGACATCAACTCATGTATTAACACCATGTGAATTGTGCTGCAGTACCTTGAGGGTCATCATCATTATCGGTGATTCCTCTCGTGCCTGTTAACAGCTTACATCATTGGCTGGTAATCAGGCAATGTCTTTCCATATTCAACATCAAAACATCTTTTCACATGGATCAAATTGTACTTCGGGCAAAGATTGAACGAATTTTGAAGACCCCGGATCTAGTTTCATCCATCCAGGTTGTGATATATTCAGGAAAATAAAAACATCGAATGCACATCATAGTTTCACAGATAATCATCCAAGCTAAGGGATGATGGCTCTAACAGAGTCGTCAGTCTGCCACATAGACGATTGTCTGTCCTATGTACATGAAAATGAATTTATAAAGCTAAGCATGGGAATGCCTGCCTCAGCTAGATCATGAAAATATTATGAAGATGATGTATTGTATTGTATCTTATTACAGGTCACCTTCCGGTTCGAAAAACCTCGGATCCTCATGATAAATCATTTCACCTGACATCAGAAGATTTACGACCTCGTGCTTTAGGGGGCAACTGTTATAGACATATTTGGGAACTGCAACCCCAATCACATATGTCCATAAAACAAGGGCTTCTAGGTCTCTAAAAGTGTTTTTTCATACCCTAAAGGAACAAGGTCAGCTGATTACATCATCTCCCAGAAGTTCTCCCTGAAAAACTACTCAGAACTGGTCAAAACAGGACAATACAAAATACCCAGTGCTAAGGGTGTGATGCATCTCACCTGCCACATGGCAAAATTGTGATGCATACTGAAAAGCCCTTGTGTCGGGTGCGATGAGCAAGAGCAGACAAATGGCAGAGGCAGTTGGCTAGGTGGAAACCCAGAGAATCTTCTAGAAACTGCCCATTTGACACTTGCCTCTCTGAATTCGCCCAGGGATGAGTAAGAGATCATGAAATCTCCAAGTGGAACCAAGAACTACCAGAGAGATGACACTAATCAAAATCCCAGAAGTTGACTCACCCACCTGCAAACATCTATATATGGATCCCTCATCATAGAGATCCAAAGGCTGAAATTTTGTATTTTGTAAGGAAGTGTTGTTGGTTTCTCTGTGCAACACTGTATTGTTGGGTGATCTAAGCTTTTCATGAGGTGATGAGGGCTTTCATGCTGGGAGGATGGCGTTGGGTCAAATCAATGGGTTGTAATCCTCTCTTCTACTACTTCTATCAATAAAGCTATTTGAGTTTTCCTCCATACTCTTGTATATCTCTGAATCTTGTATTGATATATGCATTTGTGTGGTTAATATACATCTGATCCTATATTTTTTATGGTTATAGATCTCTATGCTTTGATGGTATTATGCTGCTTTGACTCTACAGGTGCTCTTTGAAGCGGGACAAGTAAGGAAGGAGTGGCAAATCTCTATCAAAGGAGGGAGGGAACAAGCAAGGAGCCAAGTGAAAGATTGAGGTTGGTACTCTCTGCTTCTCTCTCATCTATCTCTCATAAAGGAAAACACAAGTAACTTTAATCTATTTGTTTCTAAGATAGCTACCCATCTTAGTGGGAGTAGCAGCTCTGAATGGACACTAGTTTTCCCGATAACACTAACAGCCCCCCAACACAATCATCGTGACTCATCCTGAATCACTCAACTGGTGCAGGAATATTCATGCGAATATTGGTCAGCAACTTCTGCATATCACCCGTCCCTGCAACAAACTCAGCTACGAGCCTCTGTACCCTCTCCAAGTGAGCCGCTAATGCATCCCTATCACCTACAGTTGCTTACTCAATATCACACATGGCCTGTATATACGCTAACTTGCCTTCAATAGTTGTAGAGACGCTAAACACTTCATCAAGCCAGGGCTTGATACGTTCTTTAAGTACTGCCTCCTATTGTTGCACCGTGTCAACTTGGGCCTTGAGAACCTAGGCCTACTTCATTTTGGCCAACCGTTGCGTGATAGCGACTGTCTGTGCAGTTCCTCGAGTGGTGTCATAGGCCTCTTGTAACTCATGCACCTGGGTTTCCACTTGCTGTATGGTTGCGTCCTCCTGGACAGATGCGAGTATACCTAGGGATTGACCTAGAAGTCCCGAGCATTCACAAACAATGCTCCTCATTGCTTCCATTCCAGCTTGAATTTCATCGTGGCACCATTCTCATTCTGTCGAAGGAGTGGAGGGTCATGCCTTGAGGCGGAGCTCTGTAATTTGTAACGTTAGTTCCCCCTGCGCTCTTGCGGCTTCTTCTTGGGCCGTACGAAATCTGGCTGCCATGTGCTAGATCTTGGTAGCTGTTGGGAGGTCCTCAGGGATGGCTAGCTCTAGTATCGTGTTACACACCTCCCTCATAGCTTGTTCTACTTCCTGGTAGCGTGTGGCCAAGGCATCATGTTGGTGAGTGACCTATTCTGACTTTACCTTCTACTCTGTCAAGATGTGGACAGCGCGACCTTCCCTAACACAAAGCTCCTGAGTTACTCCCTCTTGCAGTTGGTTATTCCCTAGACAGGGCGGCTAGATTTAATTCCCAACTACATTCTTCACCTGAAGTTGTGGCTAGGACAGCACCTGCTGGCAACAGTAGGGTGTGTGGCGTGTGCGTGTTGACCATCTACTCGGTAGCAGTTGTATCTTCTGTTGGCTGTCGGGTCACCCTGCTCGGGGTCACTCTTGTAATTCCTGCAACTGCGCGTGGATCTCCCCCAACACAGATGTCTATTCGATGATTAGTTCAGTCAACGCGCTGGTGGGAACATTACTCATTGGCTGGCTGTTGTCCAGGAATTCCTTTTCTAGAGCCTTCGCTGTTTTGGACTTTTTTCGGGTGGCCGGTGATTCCTTGGCATGCAACCACTTGAGGTGGTCCTGCGTCTCCATTTTCTGTTGCGGGTCCTGTTCCAAGTCCATTTTCTGATCTGCCTGGTTCTCTTCTATTGTCGAGCTCTTGGTATCCTCCTGCTGTGAAGCGACCTGTTGTTCCTGACGTGTCTTTTCTACCAAGTGAGTGAGTCACTGCTGGTGTTCCTTCTTCTGCTCTTGTGCTGCAAGCTTATCGAGAATGCCTTTTCTGGGGCGCGCCATTCTAGATGCCATGCTACCAATACCATGTAAATGGAATCATCTATTGCAATGAACGGAAGTGTGACCCATGATCACTTTGGATCATTTCGCGCGCGGATATACAAGTGATGCATGTCTACTTTGAACTCGGTCGTGCTTTGAAAATTATTTTAGATTGTGGGGGACATGCACGGTCTCAAGCAATCCATGTTCGTATATTCCCTTCCATGCAGTTCCAAAATGCCCGAATCACAGAAACCCTTGCTGCATCCGTCGTAGCCTAGAGCGAAATATACCACACTGCTTCGGGTAGGCTATCTTCGATGCTAGGAAACTGGCTCTCCTACGGCAATTCACCTGTAACCAGAAGGATTAATAAAAGCAACCATGTGTAATGAAATGTCTTACCTTTTTCCGCTACTTCTTGACAATTGGTCAGAAATTCATCGCATAAAAACTGTGCCGAACTGAACTGAACCCCTTCGGCACACTGTCTTACCAACGCAATGACAGGGGCTAGTACCTCATCTGCGTGACACTTCCTCATGAGTTTTCCAGCTAGTAGCTGAGTGGTGACTCGTACTCTGCGGTCGCTAATGCTTGCAATGACATACACCACTTTCTTTTTCCAGCTGGTATTTCGCCTTCACTATTTTGGTGAGGCCTCCCTCGCTACTTGTTCCTGCTATGTCTCCAGGACTATTCCCTTTAAGGGGAAAATGCATAATTCGGTGGATTAATTCAGCTGTGATTGGGATCCACTCCTCCAACCAAAGATATCCATCGTGTACGAGATGGAGCAGCTGTCGGATCACAAATATGGTGATGGTCGTGCGGTGATAGTGAGGTATCCACCTGAGATTTAGTAGTCCCGCCTTCTCCACACCTAATAACCACTTTTGCGGCAATAACTTGTCTTCGGCTAGCTCGGGGAACTTTTCGCTTTCTACAAGGTCCAAATCTGCAAACTTGAGGCTTGGAACACACCCCATCAGTAACCCTTCGAACCTTATGTCATATGGAAGAAGCAGGTCTAGAGCATAGTCTTTGTAGCATCCACATCCTTGGGTATCTTGGTTGTCCTGGTCCACGGAGAACTATATGAAGGTAGTGATGGTAGTTGGAATGCATCGTCTTCTTCCTCATTCTATGCATCGATCTAATCAATCAGGGCTTGCAGATCGTCATCGTCCTTAGCAGGTTCGGTGGTGACTGCTTTGCCTTTGTCAACTGTCGACCGTTTGTTGAATCTTGGTGAGGCCCGAACTGCTCCTACCATCTGCTTGTTCTTCCTGGGTTGCAGTGTGCGTGGAGACTTAGGAACTTTTGGAACCTGAGTCACATCCTTAGGCTCTTTCTGATTCAGTTGCATTTCCTCTGCAAACCGTGCTCAGGTTCTGGCCGTGGTACTCATGGGGTGCCTGGTATCTGAGTACGCGCTACTCTTTGCTGGTTAAAAATGCCAATATTCCAATACCGGCCACAACTTATGAGATTTGACAAAATTCCTTCCCCCCTTTTCCAGTTTATTGGTGGCATCAAGTCGACAGATCTTTGCATATCTAGTCAAGAACTCTCATCTTAATGTCCCGCCACCTGCTCCTCTCTGACGTAACCTATCCTTCTTCTCAGGACTAATGTTGCTAACGGTCAGTTTTTGACTTCTCCCCTTGGTAGTTCAATTCTTTGGGTGAAACTGCGATCTTGTGGACTGTCTTACTTGGTAGAGAATCCATTTGTTGCGCTGGCTTTCCGCAGACTTGTTTATAGTCCCACGCCTTCTTTCAATTGCTTGGGGCGCTGAGACTGTAGTTGATACTGCTAGCCAGGTGCTTGCACTTTTGGTGCAAGTTCTCAACTTCCCTGCTAGCCTGGGCTGCGAGCACCTTTCGAGCAACTGGGTAGCTGGTTTGTCGGCAGGTGTGTTCTTCCATAAGTGCAGGTGCAGCCATGATAGTAGGGTCACAACTCGTTCTTGTGCTACGCTGCTGGATCCGTCCCTTCTTTACACACTTTGCTTCCTTGGCTGTACCTGAAGTTTATTGATGTTGCGGGACCTACGGATACCCTGTCTTTTCTAAGCTCCCTTCTATCGTCTATTACAGGCCCAGCGAACCCGTGGTATCCATAACTTCCCTGATTTCCTGCTACCCTTGGCTTTGGCTGCTGGTGAACCAATTTGGTGGGGTGGCTTTGGGCTACTACTTCTAAGATGGTTGGGTGTCTGTACCTCATACATCTGCAGCCGATGCTAGCGAGGAATGCTTACCTCGTGTCACTCTCCCATCCGTGTGTGCACCTACCTCTGACATCCGCGCCCTTTCCTTCGCATCTTTGGAGCTACACCCTTTCCTAAAGCCACGGTTGCGCTTGATGCTTTCGTGGATATTTCTGGTTGCTCCTTTGCCCTTATTGTCACCATCCCATTGCAATTTAGTGTGGTTACTTCATGTAGTCAGTTCTTCCATCATTCAATTTCTTCATATGAGTCTGATTCGCAAGAACTATCACCGTCCCATGAGAGTCTACCATTCACTGTTGGATTTACCCTATCCTGATCTTGTGCTGTAATCTGGTAGATACAGTCCAATTCACCATCACTGTCTTCATCGCGCACTGGCTCAATATAACGCGCCCCCTCAGCTGGATCCAATGGAACCACTACGCGGAGATATTTCTTTTCGAATATCATTTTTTGTCTCTTGAGGTTGATGACTCCATTCATATCTGTTGCCCAATCTATCCCTAACAATACATGCGATTTACCTCAAATCTGATCGCTATCATTGAGCCACCTGGGCCATATGCCTCAGGATATCGCAGAATCTTTTGTTGGTTAGCCATCCATAACTGAATCGAAGACCATTGTAGTGGGGGCTTGCCCATGCACTCCCATGTCTATTTTGGTAGGACATTTGCGTCGGACCCCAAATCTAAAACGACCTGGTCCATCTCATAGTCTCTGATCTAGATAGTCAGTCGCATTTCCTACCCAATGCGTAAAGCATGTTTGCCTAACTTCCAGACCATTCGCAGTTCGTCCACTCTCGCACATCGAGTTATCAATTCTTGCAGACCTTTTACCACTTTAGCATCCCTGAGTAAGTTCATGTAGGTTTCCAAGAAGGTGGTTAGCATAGAAGTATCTTTCTCTGGTCCGAATTGATCCTTACTGTCTGAAGCAGAAGCTTCCGCGAAGTTATTCTTGACTTCCATAAAGGTTTCCTTTACATGCTCCAAGTCAAATTCGGGTTGTTTCAGGGGGGCCTTACGGACCCATGTATCCACCTCTAGCTACTTCCCCTTATCTTCTCCTGTAGCAGCGGCAATTCTAAGCATCATATTTATGTTAGGATCTTCCGCGCAGGGTTCAGCCTTCATCATTTGGACATTCTGAGTAGGGTTAGCCAGAAGCACCCCCTTTTCCCGCATCTGAGCAATCAGTGTGGGGCAATCGACTGCTTCGTGGTCAAATTGGTAACAATAAGGGCAACAGGCTTTGGTCGAGTTCGTGCAATTACACGTGTAATGCCCCAGTCCTCCACAATTATAGAAAATTAATTGTCCTTGTCCCCGTCCAGGTCCCATTCCCCCGTGGCCCTGTCCACGTCCTTGGTATCCTCCTCGCGCGAGTGGTACAGTGGGATCCTGCTCATGCACCACCATTTACATCCTATAAGTAGGTGTTCGATCCATCAACATCTCGTAACTATGGCAATTTCTTTCATCGTGGCCCACCGTCCTCCAAAAGTTACAAAATAATTGTTGAGGGGGGGTTGTCTTAAGTTCGGCAACAGGTGACAATTGTCTGTGGCATGATTTCCTCCCACTTGGTAGATTGTGCACCAGAGTGCAGGCTCCATGCTTGGCCTAGCTTGTACCTCTGGTCGCAATGGTATTGGTCCCCCTCCTGCCACGCAGTTCATGAAGATCGGACAGTGGTCCTTATCGTGGCCCTGTCACTTACATTTGATACACACACCTATTCCCATACTTCTATCTGAGGCACCTGCCCTTGTTTAAAGCTTCGCATTTCTAGACATAAGTTTTTTTATTTGCGCTTGGATTTGCTGTACTCCCAACCCTGGATCCTCTATTGGGGTTTCGTGCAGCCCCATTGCTACCTCCAGCGCTTCAGCTTGGGTTGAGATCTTTTGTTGCAACAGAGCCGACCTCAGGTATGGCATTACTGATGCGACAAATCAAGCTCGGTGCTACGCATCCGATAGTGTCATGTTGGCCTCACGGATGGTGCTTTTCAACCTCTGATCCAAATCCCACGGGGTTTCACCAGGAAACATTGCAATTTCCTTGAACCCAATAACTGACTGTGCTTCCGACTTTGGTCGCCCAAATTCCTTGTTTAGTGCCTCCTGGATTACTGTTATTCCTTCATTTCAATGATCACTTGAGTATTTCATGTACCAGGTCAACGCGCGGTCCTGCAGCGCACTAACTAAGGTAGCCTTCTTGATGTTATCATCTATGATGCCTTGAGCGTCCCACACAGACTTTATTACAAAGCAAAACTATCCCATTTCCTCATTTCCTAAACCCTTAAATATTGGCAGCTGGACTGTGCTCGCCATCCCGATTTTCGGTGGTGGGGGAGGTAGGATTGGTGTTGGTGTGGATGGGTTTGATGCAGGTGAAGTGGGCAGTGGCGTGGATGGAGGTGGGATTAGTGGGAAGCGCTCCTTGATCACCCGGACTGCACTTATTAGTGAGAACTTCACGAGCTCCTCCTCACTTTCCCATGAAATAGAAATCAGAGGACTGTTCTCTACCCCTCCCATTCCACGGTAACCTCTTCCGCTCCGCGTTACTCTAGACATCAATAAATGCGCATAATATTTTTTTCGCACAACAACATCTTAATCCAAGTATTCAATGATTAGATATACTTACCCCACGGTCCTTGAAGAAATCACCTTTCTGCTTCACTATAGCTCATAGTTGTATCTATCGCGAACTCAATGATAAATCCTCCTATTACCCGATCCAGCCAATGATCTACTGCGCGCACAATTTTATCTTCGGTGGCTTCTAGCCTGCGTACCAGTTCCGGAGTCCACACAATAGTTTGATCTAATCTTTACCTTCCCACGATGTCAGCTAACCTCGCCATCCACTCGTACAACTCTACTAGAAACATCGTGAAGAAGACCTCGTGAATATCTGTGTATATATAGCGGTCCAACCAATCTTCCTCTGATATCCACAGATTTCTGTTTTCCTAAACTGTGAACTCATGGAGCTTCATATCCAATGACTCTTCAAGATCTTTCTTTGTAGGGTTCCAATGTTCCAACATCAGACACCCCTTAGGTAGATCCCGGTCCTGGCAACAGAACCATTTGTTGGCTTGTACGGGCCTGACCCAGGTTCGGAAGAATTATTTAGCCAAACAAATCTCGTTGCTACTGGCCCTTTCGGCAACATCCCGCGGAGCGCGGACTGAGGTCTCACCCAAGGTAGCAGGGAAGGCTGCTGGAACCAAGTTTCCGCACCCTTGGGATGTCTAGAGGTGGTTTGGATGTTTCGCGCGCCATTCTGCAGTCTTGCATTGCTCTGCTTCCACGTAGATCCGGACCCAGACTACTTCTTAAGATCAATTACTTAATGATGTATTATGAATCAAATCTACTTAGAAGGGTCTTTAAGAAAACAGTTATCCGAATTAACCAGTTCGAGCACTTGGAATAGACGCAGATTCACATATATTCATAACATAAGCATATGCATACAAATACAAACAGTTATATTAACCATACAATAGCCAGCTCCATGATAATATAGATTTAGCACAGAATTTCATAAGCAACTTATCTTTATTCACTTTCTTAACCACTACATCTAAATCCACCCTATGCACTCAGCTATAGGGGTCCACGCACACAACTGCAGACTCTTCCAGGCCTTTGCGCACACAGCTGCAAAGCCTCTATCTACTACCCAATCCATTGACTCAGACTTACAGACGCTTCAAGACTTTTCTTCCCAAAAACCCATTACATAATAGATCCAAGATCATACCACAAACTAGCAACCTCTACCCATAGAGCCTTGCTCTATTTATACCTTTCTATGGACCGCGATCCATGGGCAGGCCGACTCACTTACATTTCTTTACTTTATTTTTGGGCGGACTACCCTTTGACTCAACTTATTACAAATCGTGCTCCGCACATCCCGTGGAGTATTTACCCCATATTTACCCAAAATTCTAGGATTCATGCCCCATGACCATTACGTGGGGCTTCTGCTACCGAACACACTCGGTTTGAAGAATGTCGATGTAACATTCCAACGAGCTATGTCTTACGCATTTCACGATATGAAGCATATTGTGCAACCTTATTTGGATTAATTTCTAGCTCATTCGATGAGATGGGAAGACCATCCAATGCATTTGAAAGCTATCTTTATAAGGTGTCATCACTACAGTATATGCTTGAATCCCCACAAGTGTGTTTTTTGTGTGCAATTTGGTCAATTACTAGGGGTTTTCATTTCAAAGGAAGGAATTTGTGTCGATCTGCTCAAAGTTGAGGCTATTCTGAATTTTCCTCCTCCTTCCAATCTCCGCCAACTCCAAAGTTTGCAAGGGAAATCAAACTTTCTACGTTGATTCACCCATAACTACGCCAAAATAACTAAAGGTTTTACTCAACTATTGAAAAAGGGCATCTCATTTACTTGGGATGAAGTGGCTCAAAATCCCTTTGATGCACTTAAACATGCATTGACCCATACATTGTTGTTGCATCCTCCTGATTATCATCACGACTACTTTTTATACTTAGTTGCATATGATGTTAGTATTGGAATGTTTTTAGTTTAGAAAGAAGAATTAAATGAAGAGCATGTGATATATTACTTAAGCATAAGTCTGACCAAAACTAAAGAAAAATATGCACATGTGGAGAAATTGGCCTTGGTAGTCATTCAAGTTGTCCAACAATTTCGTCACTACATTCTATTGCGCAAAACTACCATGATTTCCAATTGCAACCCCATGGTTTACATTTTTATGTCACAATTTCTAGGGGGCAAGTATTCCAAATGGATAGTTAGCCTATAGGAATTCGATTTGAAATTCATAAAATCTAAATCTAAGAAATCACTAGTATTTGTTGAATTATTGTGTGACTTCCCCATACTAAGACAGAAATTGTGGCATAGGATTCTCTTCTATACGAATCTACCTTTCTTATCAGTACTTTAGACCCTAGGTATGGAGATATCATCATTTATCTTCAGACCCAGACATTTCAGCCAGAACTACGTCAAACTGATCATCGTCATATCTGGTACCAATCCCAATGATACAATATTGTTGGTGACACACTTTATCGTCATGGTGTCGATTCCATCTTTAGACGATTTTTAACTCACAAGGAAGTGGAAAAGGCATTGAATGACTGCCATTATAGAGCTTGCGATGGTCATATGTTAGGTATTTCCACTACCCAAAAGATCTTTTGCACTGCGTATTTTTTGCCTTACATGTTCAAAGACTATATAACGACATCCAGAAATGCCACACTTATCAGATCTATGATCGAAAAATTCTTGCACACCCATCTCCTGTTCACCCAATCATTGTTGTGAGACCTTTTGCTAAATGGGGCATCAATTTCCTTACATGTAACCCTCACTCAGCCGAGGGGCATGGATACATTATCCTTGTGGTAGATTATTTTACGAAATGGGTCGAGGCGATGCCTGCATATAAGGATGATGGCGAAACAACATCCATTTTCTTATTCAATAATGCGATTTCTAGGTTTAGAGTTCCACAAGCCATCATCACGGACCATGGTAGCCATTTTCAAAAATTTATGATGATCGATTATACTGTGAAGCTAGGCCTGCGTCATGACAGTTCTACTCCTTATTACCCACAGGCGAATGGCCAAGTAAAATCCATTAACAAGTTTTTAACCACAATGATTAAACAGATGATTGGGATTCATAAATGAGATTGGCATCTATTGATTTTTCCATCCTTGTGGGCATATCATACCACAACAAAAACATTGATTGGTTTTACTCCCTTCTAGTTCATTTACGGCGTGGAAGCAGTTTTACCTATTGAATGTGAAATATCATCTTTGAAACTAGAAATTGAAATTATTACCAGCCACTTCTGCAGAGGAATGTTTCATGTACTTAGCATGACTCGATGAGACTCGCCATGATGTTGCATTAGCTAGCAAGGCCCAAAAGAAATGAGTTAAGGCAAAATGTGATCGAAAATTAAAACCTCGTTCATATTCAAAATGGGATTTAGTCTTGGTTTATGATCAAGAGCACGATAAGTTAGTCACTAGTAAATTTGAACCCATATGGCATGGCCCTTATGTTGTAAAATGTGCATTGGAAAAAAGGGCCTATGAGCTAGTTGATTATGACATAATTCCTTTAAGAAATCACAAAAATGGTCTTTACCTAAAGAAATATTATGCTTAGATTACTTAGTGAAGAATTTGTATATTGTTGTACCATATTTTATGTTTGTAAATTTTTAGCAAACTTTTACGATTTTCTGTTACTTTCCCTATTTATCTTGCATTACACTTGATTTTCAGATGTCGACGCTCCCTCAAACTTACATTAGCTTTGCTGATAGCACTAGTCATAGTACTTGGAATTTATCTTCTGCAACCTAGGTCATTTATTCATCCACGTATGAGTTAGTTTCTATTCATGGGATATGCCTTGGTCTAACAATGAATAACATTGTGGAGTATAGCACAATAATTGAGCTATTATCTAACACCATTTCATTTAGAATTCGTCGACTGATCGTTAGGTCAGATTCATAACTCATAGTATTTCATTTGAATGGTGTCTTTTCAGTTAGAAGTGCTTCAATGTTAAGAATGTTCTTGCGATTTCGTCTCTTGGAAAGAGAGTTTGATCATATCAAGTATCAACACATTTCAAGAAGTTTAAACACATTAATTAATGCATTAGCTAATTATGTGTTAAATTGGCATTTCTAAAACATCTGTAAAAAAATAAAAAACAATATCCATCCATATATTGTATAAGATAGACTAAAATAGTAGTATCTTTCATTAGTTAAATGTCTATAAAAAGTGTGGTTTTTACAAAAATGTCATCCAAAGACATGAGGCCACGCGGCCTTTATTTTCCGAACATGTCGATACATCATCAAAAAGAAAAAATATAGCCCTAAGACTAGAAATTACACATGATTACCATGGTAGTGATGAGCACCAGTATTGCAGCAAGGATGATGTAACTCCTGGGGCTACCGAATTTACTTCATCAACCTGGGGTTCGTACAAACTTGGAGGTGATAGTGTTGTATACACAAATAGATTTAATTGGTCTATTCTTTGTCACTATTGAGCTGGGGTGATAGACCGATAGGGTTTCTCAAACCATACTTCTATTGACTAGAAGAAGTTTGATTACCAACTAGAGAGGGGAAATTTACCCTAATTGGGAGAAAAGAAATGTTGCCTATTACAAGAATGAAAGACTTAAAAATGCTTGCAAAATAACATGACATCCTCTATCTACTTTCTATCATACCTTGCTTCCAAAAGAACCCTACTTTAACACATGTGATGTTTTAACTAATCTAAGCATGAAATTTGATCTAGAGAGTACTAACTGTTGTGTGCATGAATAAATACAAAGAACTCTTTTTCTTTTATCTTTTTGCTTGAAAAATGTAAATGCTAATATTTATTTATTATTTGGAAGGGGAGACAAGTGTGGAGGAAGAGGATTATAATGGTTATGATGGCTTGGAGGTCAAGTAGGGGCCTAATCCTGGCTTTAGTGATGATTTTTCTCAATTTGAGCTGAAAACAAGTTGTTACAGGTTTTCCTACAAGATGTCTGTAGGATGTCTACAGGATCCCCTGTTTTACTACAAGAACAGGTCGAAAGCTTAGGGAGTGGTCTAGAAGGTGGGATGGAGCTTGGAAAAGGTGAATAAGGAGGGAATAAGGCATGGGAGTGGTAGGCACTTACTCATAACTCAAGCCAAATCTTTAAGATGGTTGGATTTGCTCAACAGAAATGACAAGTTTTCCTCATAAAAAAAAAAAATCAGATTGAAACCTTAGTGACTTTTGGCAATCATGGGTTGATATGGCTTGGATGAGGCTGATGAGATGAGGTCTCCCTACAATGTAGAAACTCCTGCAACAACACACATCATTGTTGGCATTTATACATAAATTCATCTAAAAATAAGAAGGGTTTATTCAAAATAGAAGAAAACAAAGTTATCACCATTTATTTGCTAAGTTCATGCATGGAAGTGCTTGAAACCAATATAAAAGCAATATGAAATCAGTGCAAAACCTAAGAGATTAGAAATACAAATTGCAGCTTATCCTATGAAACTGAAAGATAATGACCTAATTAGCAGGAAACCCTAGATTACACAAAAAGCAAGAATTCTATTTTTTTGGGCTATATGGGAAGTGTTCCTCAAGCCATGATCCTTGAAAGGGAGAAATGAGGTGAAAACCACTTGCTTTTAGCCTTTCTAGAATATATTCTTGTCACTACGATGCTACTGTTAGAACTATCCACAAATGGAAGCAAACTAATTAACCCTACCAATATTTGCAAATTAACAACACCAAAATCAATTCAGCAACTAACTATGATCATAATCTAAGCATACAAATACAAAAGAGGAACATCTGCTGCTAGGGTTGGGCCCTAACCCAAGAGCTTTAGCCCTCTAAATCAACTCAGTGTTGGATCACCTATGCAATCCATGCCTTCGTATGGAAAATCTTCAATCATGATGATTTGATTTTCTAGCCACCCAAAGAAATCAAGAGTATATCGGATGATTTGCCCTTCGCCACCTCTGTGGCATGCCATCAATGTGACCCACTTCAACATGTGAGGGTCCCTAGGTCCTCCTATCTCCATAGATACCTATGGAGCGAGAAGAGGGATCCGCTCTAGATCAAATGAGATGACAAAGGGACCATACCCAAAATTCTTGAATTTGTCGGTTTTGACTCTAGTTAGTTGCCCTTTCAGATTGGCACATTAGAGAACTTTTGAGGTCTAAAATGGGCCTCCTAAAACAATGTACAACCAAAATAAAATTTATAAGAACCAATAGGATTCAAGATGATGATGTCAACCATCGGGGATGATTCACCGTTTTTGGAGTAAAAAGGTAAAAATATTAAAAAATAATAAAATAATAAAACTACTTTTTCAACTTGTATTTTCAACTTATCTCCCTAGGTTTTTACTCAAATTTCCAATGGGAACACTCATTGGATGCAAAATTTAATTACGCATCCAATTAGTACCCATGTTTCATACTTTCAATGGACCCTGCTACACAAAAAATGAGAAATACATGAAAAAATGTGATTGCAATGATGTTTTTCATGTATTTCTCATTTTTCGTGTAGCAGGGTCCATTGAAAGTATGAAAAATGGGTACTCCTTGGATGAGGAATCAAATTATACATCCAAAGAGTGTTCCCACTCAAAATTTGAGTAAACCCATAGGAAGATAAGTTGAAAATACGAGTTGAAAAAGTAATTGTTTTCTATTTTCCCTCTAAAATTTGATGATGTAATCTAATCTTATTTTATTATTTCCATTATTATTTTATAATTTCCTTAGGAGGCCCATTTTAGACCTCAAAATTCCCCTAATGACTACTACCTTGTACCAGTTGAGTATAGTAGGTTGCAAACACTCTATGTCAGATTACATCTGAGGCTTTGTAAGCAAGTGAAGAGTTGAACTTCCACATAGTTGTGCAATAGTGAACACAATAGATCTCAAAGGGATCCTCTCTATGGTTTTGATGTCAATTCTCCCATCTTTGAAAGCAGTTCTTGGAGAGAAAAGTTGTATTATATAGGTGGCATTTGTTTCGCCACCTCGCCTGTGTCCATATAGATTAATTTTCACCCCATGGCGTGGGAGCCCAAATAATAAGTAAATGTCATCATCATTGATAATGAGCCTATGGTCTCCAATTATGAAGCATTCTTCTTATACATTCCACTTTCTCACCATCCACTCCAGCAAGTCTAGTTGGGCTTTCATGCCCGGAATAGTTAAAAACTTATACAGGCCACAGTTTGTCAATGCATGTATATGGTCTCTAGATGGTTTAGAGCAGCAATGTCTTGTTCTTCATGTTCATGCTCTCTCCCTTCCATTTTTGTGACTCAAAACCCTGCAAACAAACATGGAGGATCATTACAAAGAATTGTGGTAAAATTTTGCAAGAAATTTGGTTGTTTTTCTATTAAATTTTTTATGCCCTCGACGTTGTGTGCAACCGCTTGAGATAAACATTGCGGATGTGCGCACTTCTAGCCCTAGAAACTATGCACATCCTAATTTTTAGTGTAAAAAATGCAATCAATGTGTGCATGCCCAATAATGGTGAACTGCGCACATCGAGGGTGATTTTCCATTTGGAAATCCTCCCCAAAAAACGAAAATATGCAGTCAAAATGCAAAATAAAAACCATGAAAACGAAGATATCGAAGAGATGATTTACTTGGAGAAGACGACTGATTTCGTCCAATGGTTTGCCCAGAATCTACCTCTGAAGTTCTTGGTAAAAAATGCACTCTATCACTCTCAAAGGGTAAAAATACAAATGGTACAAAGTTTTTACTTTTTTGGGTTCTTATAAGATTTTAGGCCTATTAAAATATTATTTTTTTCCTATTAGCCTTCAAAATCGAAATTTATAATGTTTTTTACTATATTTTTTATCAGTGATGATGATTTTTGAGTTTAAGTCTGTAGATCATAGGTTATTTATGGAAACAAATCATTTTGGGTTGAGTATACTTTTATGACTTTTTCGAACTCGTTAAAACTTACGAAAAAGTTATGTAACAACCCTGGTGAAAATTCCAGGAAAAAATATAAATAAGTCCATGGTTGATGGGACACGTATTCCAAATTGAATAGTGGGGGAACATCCTAATGGGTGTTGATTTGTTTTATTATGGCTAAGGAAATTGGAAAAGGTAATGGCTAAGGCTTTGGAAAGGAAAAATGGCATTTTTTGGCACATTTATATATGAAAATTATGGAAATTATGAGAAAAGGAAGGTGAAAGGTCACAGGTTGCATGTGAGGAGGAAATTGAAGGGAAATGATGGAAAATGAACAAAATAGAGGCCTCATTGATAAAAATGCTTCTAAGGATCAGTTGGCAAGCTTGATCAGTTCAATTTTGGAGATCTCTTCTATTCTCTCTCTTTCTCTCACTCTTGGACACTGTTATACAGGAAAATGACCTCCTCATCAGCTCGAAGGAGAAAGAAATGATGACTAAAGGACTGACCAAGTTCACAGGCCCAGTTGTCAAGCTAACACTGCCTAAATACTAGCATCCTACTTATAAAGCTTCTTAGCAAGGCTAAGGGTGCATTAGTGCCCAAAGTAACTCTGTTTGTTACCTCAGGAAGAGCATTAGTGAACCCTAATCAGTTTCTATGGGTCAAGGGAACGAGTTGGCTAAGAAAATATCCATAGATTCTCTCCTATGTCAGCTCATAAAAGTAGGGAAACATCAAAACTCGGCCTATTTTGGAGAATTACTAATTCCTAATGGAGTATGCAAATGGTAAAGAGCAAAAAGGCATGGAAACATCACTGCTTTTGCCTAATGGAACTCATGAAAGACTTCGCAACCCTAACCTCATATGTTATATATGCAAGGCTAGGGCCATTGTGAAAAGGTTCGAACCATTTGAAAGGATTGCCTATTTGACTGTTGAGCAGAGTCTTAAGCTAAGGCATCAGAAGAGGTTAGAAGGGAGAGAGAGAGAGAGGAGCTGGAGGGGTAAGGGAAGGTTGATGCAACTGATGGTTGTAATCACTCTTTCTACATCAATATAGAACTGCAATTGTGTTGTCCACTTCGAGATGTTGATAGTATGACTTGTTTGTATGTTTATTCAATATCATTAGCATGAGTGTCTTAGATATACACAACTATATATATTTATATGTTCACATTGTTTATCAAGGTTTAATGTTGTGATATTACACTTGTCTTTGCTATGTGTAGGTTTTGATCTGGAGTTGGCTGAGGGGTCTTCTGCCTAGCTGCATTGTGCTCTCCAACAACACCACACTAAGCCTTGAGGTAATAATTCCTTCTCGATTTCATATTCATTTGTTAAACATAGATATGCATTTATCTTTGTGACAGCTGCAGCTAATCTGACTATCTGCCAAGGATCCTAGGAAGATCCTTGAGGGTTTCTACATCACCAAACACCTGCGCATTAATCCCTATAGCAGAATTGGAAACTCCACTAGGGACTACACTTAGTTCCCAGTTTTCCCATAAAGTTCCTAGATCTCTCTTTCTTTCAAGCCTTCATGTACTTCTTCATTCCCTTTCCGACCACTCAAGACTATACAACACCCTTCTCTCAGTGCTCAGCCCTAGATCTGATCCCCACAGCCTATGTTTTAATCCTTTTTCCTCACTAACGTTGTCTGCTAGTGTAAACAGTTCTTTATAAAGCACCGTGTCCTCACAAACAGTGTGTTAGTGTTGAAACTAACTCTCTGTAGCCTCTAGTATAGAGCGTTAGCTAGCCATTTCTTGATAAACAGCTTGTTCTGTGACCTCATGGGTTGGGAAATATGCCTGTAGATTGATCCTGGATCTGCAGCTACACTTGTTTGACTGGTCTGTGTCCTGAACTATTTTTTTTTTTAAGAAAATATCTTTACTTCTTAAAGTTTTTGTTTTCATTAAAGAAAAAAATACAAAATTTTCATTGTTTTCTGCTTAGCTGGTTAGATTTTCATTATTCGGTTTCAATAGTTGTTAGTGAGAATTGAAGTTCTATCAGTTATGCTAGTGTTTTACTGAATAGGATGCATGGTATATACATTCATGTGTGAATGGCTCTCCCTTTATAGAAGTAGCTTATTCATGGAAAGTGAAAATTTACAAGCATTGTTTTTGCATGATTTGAGTAAGAGTCCCATATAACTTCATACGTCAACACCCCTACCGAAGACTCTAACGAAGTACATTTAAAATATACCTAATAAACTCAATCAGCGACTCTTTTTAGAGTAAACACACATTATTTTAGGCTAGGACCTTGGGATAGGCAGTGTGAGTTAACTGGCCAAGATCATACACCGAAGCTAGTGCCATTAAAGAGAGAAATCCTTTTGCACTCATATTATAAAGGACCACTCGAGTAAAAGCAGAGCTAAATACAAGACAACATCGGACTGTAAGTGAAGGTAGTCTGCCTTTGCTTACATCTCCTTTGGGTATTCTGTGTATTGGGGATCCCTTCGAGGATATCAGAGCTGAGTCAGGGACTTAGTTATCCTACCCACATAGCGTACTACTTGCGACTATATCCCCCCCGATAGTGTTTGTGATTTGAGGTATCCTTAGTGGCCATACTTTTAGGGACGAACACAAGGTGATTGGGGCGGGTTGCCCTGGTACCTAACACAAACGAACCTACTCTGTCTTCGGTTTCGGGAGGGTGCTCATCTTCACAAGAGTACTTGGCCCCTTAATATGAGGTTTGAGAAAAACTCAAGAGTAATCGTAACTGTACATTTGGCCAACTCTCTCTGTTATTCATTGTGATACTGGGTTTCATCTCCAATGATCGGTGCTTATCAGACAGGGTCATTTCCCTCTGCTTGTTGATTGATTTCCTTAGTGTATTTTTTATTTTTTAAGTGCCAGAGTGTTATCACTGAGACTTTAATAAACATCACTGTAAAATTTACTGATAAAATTTATCGATCACCATGGCTACATCTGGTCCTCATCGTCAATCTATACGGTTGTTAGGTCTTCCCCCACTCACTCTAGAGAATCCACCAAGCCCCAGTGTACTGGATTCCCCATCTTCAGGCAATCAGTCTCTGAGATCTAACACATAATCAGTTTGCACATCCCACAATTCATTCTTACCGGAATATTTATTTACTAAAGGATTCCTTCCTCCATACAATCCTCCAATCATAAATCCGTTGGGACCGCTCTTGATTCCCGTTGCATTTGTACCTCATTTGTCTTCCATTGGAACATTTCCACCCATCCCATCGACGACTAATAGGTCGTGGGATTTTGTGGACACTTTTGGTCCACCACCACCTCCCCAGTTGACAGTCAATACGACACCTCTGATGGCGAACCCCGCTATCCCATTTGTCCCAAGTTTAAACCATATCCTGACACCCACCATGAGTGGAACCCAGTACATTCTAAGTTCTGCCCCTTTTTTGTCAGCCCCTGGACCTTCGATAAGTGCTACATATAGCACTCCTTATAACGCTCAATATAGCATGGTTAGCACGGGTCCCCTCAACCAACCCTATGGTTGGCATCCATTGTATAGTTCTAACCCCCAGGTTCAGATACCTAGGGGCACAGTTCCCAATATGCATATACCGGCTGGGAACGTAACAGTTCCCCCTCCATTTTCAGGTCTGCAGGGTCAGTCATTGATTGACATGAACCCTCCTTATGTCAGTCAAGGACCTATAGTTAGTTATGTGGCGAGTGGGAACCCTCAACAAGGTCCCAATCAATCCATATGGGCACCCTACTCACAACCTCAAATGATTCAAGGGGTCACTCCTTATCCTAGGGTCACTTCCAACCCCCAGTCTAACAACCCCTATGGAAAACCACAGTACAATACTATACCCCAAGGCACTTACTATACTGATCTCATAATGAGATCTAAGACAAGTAATAAGGTATTACAAACTCATGTGCATGGATGTGCCTATGTTATTTTATGCAATGGATCAATCAGATTGAGAAATACATAGACTTTGAAACAGTAAAAGACTATAATAGACAAACACATAAAAACACAGCAGATTTAATAAGGAGTTCACCCAATACTCCTGGGCTACATCTCTTGGTCCAACCTTCAGTGGTGGCCTCTCTATTAAGTCTTCAAATAGAACTTTTACAATAGTGAGTTCAGTTTGAGCCTCACACACAACAGATGCATTTACAAGAGCCTCACTTGAATCCCTTAATCTTCCTCTGAGTACACAAACTCCCTCACAACTCTCAATCTCTTTCTTAACGCTGTCTCACATTTGCTTGCAACACTGCCTCCCTGCTCTCTGTCTATGGCTTTTAAATCCAACCACACTGTCTGTTCATTTCATATCCTCAGCTCTTAGTCTCCTTGGCCTTTGAACGCTTTGAATCCCTCTGCTAGCATTATACAATCATTGCTTAACGCATGGAGAGGAGGTGGCCACCCATTTCATAGCGCTAGAGTGCCTTGGGACTCTGAAATGCCTGTAATGTTCGCACTTTGTTTTTATAGTGAAAATACATTTTAACAGAGAAAATCCACCAAACTCAATACACTAGACTTCAAATTCCTTTAAATAAGATTCATTCCCCTATCGGGTTTGCCCATAGGTCGCTATCGCATATCAGAAGGAACCATTCCTTTGTATTTTGGAAAATATGTTTAAGCTACAAAAATGCAATAAAACACTATAAAACCCCACATACCAGACTTGAAAATATATGTAATGTCGCCTATATTATTATCAGGTCTGTAATATCGCTGCCATTATTGTTATCAGCCCCACTCCACTACACAGTTCCGATGCGATGCGGTGATGAGATATATCACAATCGCTCATCACAATAATCCTGAGGCCATCATAAAGTGCTCCACTGCATTCTCCGATAGCGATCCGCCAATTTAATATGGGCCATTGATCTACATGCTTGATCGATGGTCCAGATTCACTCCACCAATCACCATCGCAATTTATATATATAAAGCGTCGATATCCCACCGATAGTCTCTGCTGATTGCGATTGTCGATCTGATCTGGACCGTTGATCGGCCAGATCGGATAGCTACTGTGCCTCACTTGTGTAGAGCTATAAAAAGGGTCTCTTTCACCTCTAATTACCTCACATTAATATGTCAATCCGGGAGCGTTTGGTTATTTCAAAGAGTGACTCAACCTGAGGCTACTTGTCAGAGTAATGCTAGTAGTACAACGCTCTGCAAAAATACAAGAGTAAATGGATGCTTGTCTATGACTACGTTACTTCAAATGACTAAAGCACACACTCTTAAGGCTAGGCAACTTTATCGGTCAAGGGTTCGATAGCAATAGCCCATCCCTTTGGAAACTGATGGAAAGGAAATTAGAGCATGGACCATGGGTCTAGGAGCGAGGCAGTAAATGCCGAGGCTCACTACAACCACAGATTGTCTCTCACACCAAATGCGAGTAAATAAAACAGCAGGTAAAAATGGAACGGCAAATAAGAAATTGAATAGCAAATCTAGAATGGAACAGCAATGCTTAAAATGGAACAGCAATTCTGAAATGGAACAGCAATCGAATAACTAAAACTCGCGAGTAGTAATCAAGCTTTATCCTATCAACTCAAATGCACTCATTGTAATCAAAACTCCAATCTTTCATTCTCCAAGAAAATCACGCAACACGCGCTAATGGAACAGCACTAATTACTAATTATGGAACAGCATTTGGAAATCATACACACACAACACCCTTGAAAAGTAATCTGATTTAACACCAATCATCAACAGGAATTACAACTGTGTTTCAAAATGGAACAGCATTAAACTTGAATCATAAAGAACACATCTTTCATATAATTTCCTCAACACAAATACACAGCATAAAAGCTCTGTAACAAAATGATAACAATGTTCAATTAAGTCTAATAATATTCAATCAACTCCGAAAGTATTGGTGATATAATGCAGAGCCAATATAAAGAACCTTAATGAACGAATCTTAACAGAGCAGATGATGTAACTTATAAAGCATATCAGATTACCAACTAATGACGATAAGCAAACCACACAGAAATCAAATCGTAGTGATACAGAAGCAAGTGTCCTCCAGGTCCGGGCCCTTAGCCTCAAGGGTACACCGCTTTAAGTTAATCCAAACGCAGAGATAAGATAATCACCAAGTTTATATTAATGCATGAAACAGAAAGTACAATGAGCCAAGTTCAACGAGAATCGATGATCAAAGTTCAATCTTTAACAGAAAGTTACATAAAAGCATCGTCCCCAAAGCTAACAGTGTCGTCCCTTTATATAAGGGTGACAGCGGAGATGTCTAAGCAATAAGATAAATAAAGCAGCAATCCCTCAGGATCGAAGATCCTGAGGGATTCGCCAAACTGTTAATCCTTAATCACTTCTTTTCTCCTCCGCCGAGCTGGTGCCTTCTCCTCCTTTTCCGAACTGGTTTGCTTCAACCTGCTTAGCCTCGTTTGCACTCGGTCCTTCATCAAAGGGACAGCAGTTACCCTGTTCTTGTCTTTTTCTTTGGAACAGCAGCTCCTCGTCTTTACCCTTTCCTGCACAGGAAAATGAAAACTATCAGCGGTTAAGTCTTGCATACTAATTCCACATATTTTGTCATAATTATTTATTGTTTTCCACATTCATGATGTAAAAGATTCACAAGTCCCACTGAAAAGCCATCGAAATGATCATTAAAAACATACCTTTTTAGTACTCCACACACCCCCCTACTTACCCTGTTTCATGCCCTCATGAAAACGTTGTAGTTGACATGCAAAGCAGTGAGAGAATAGGCTGGAGAAGGAATCTCATGTGGAGGCCTACAGCCATGGTGAGTGACTAGGTAGTCAAAGAAGTGGCCTGTTTGTCCCTTAGGCATCTCATATAGGGCTTGATATCCAGGTGCAGGGTGCCAGATAATTGGACTATGGAATATATATCCTAACCAGGATGGCCCTGCCCTCAAAATGATTTCGCCATAGAGTCAAACGGTTGGCAGCTAATTGAAAATTCTCATACTTAAATGGCTCCCTGAGCTGGATGTTTGGATTAGATATTTGGTATCGGAATTTGGCTGCATCAATGGCGAGGTCTTTGATAGAAAGAGAATATTCTAAACTTTGTCGAATGAGTGCCTCATGCATGGGTCCTAACGTTTCGATGACACCCGGAGTTCTCATGAGGTTTCTATGTGCTTTCCACAACCGTACTGGGTCCCTAGGCTCAGCCCTTACCCGTAAGTCTAGGCCATTTTCCTGCCTCTGGAAAGTGTTATAGGCTTTGAGCCATTTGATCCGATTAACCCCGAATGAGATGAATGCTTGCAATTGAATGTCCCCAACAAAAGGGCCAGGGTTCAACTCAGTCTCCTGATCTAGCACAAGGTTATGTAAATAAAATTCACATAGCAATCTCTGGACCTTCACCCCATAATGTTTACAACAATCTATAAAGTCATTGACAGTGTTAATTTGTATCGGGGCGCCTGTTTTAACAACTTTTATTTTTAATTGTAAGTACCGTTCCAATAAAAACAGAGCATAGTTTTTGGCAGGGGCCCTACATGCTAAAACGTCATTGTATAAAGAACACAAGGTATCCATCTGTTTGATAACAGTATCTAGCCTACGGGTTACCTTTACAACTTTCTCTTGTTCCTTTCACCACCCTTCAAAGGCCTGGCTTTCAGATTGGTTGACGTTCCTTAGTTGCTGTTGTAGTTCTTCATACTTCTCACGAGGAACTGTTTGCTCTCTAAACCTCTCCATTTCTTGCTGAGCCTATTTCAATCCCTTGTGCAAGGTCCTCGTCTTTGGATCTCTTTTCCATGCATCAGTGGAGGCCGGGAGTTTTACCTGAACTTTCTTATTGCGTTGTTTCGAGTTCAAAACCCTTATCACCCCTGAGGGTGGTGCCTCCGTTTGAATTTTCTTGCTATCCATTTCTTTTTTAACACGAATACCAGCTTGCTACTGTTCCTTTTCAAATGGAACAGTAGTCTGTCCCTCAGCGTCATTTGGAACAGCAGCTGGATCTTCAGCCTCATTTGGAACAGCAACTGGATCTTCAGCAAGGTTTTGATCAGCAGGGCGGTTTTTGGTCCTCTCCCTTTTTATCCTGCGAATTTTTACTACAGTGGTCATCTTTTTCTTCCCGGCGGTCTTCCTTACCCTCTGCCTCGCTTTCAGGATCCTGATCTGCTGGTGGAGCTGGGCTATTATGCTCAATAACCTCCGTTGTTCCTTTCGTAGTTCCCTAATTTCCAATGTTTTATTAGAAGGAATAGCAGGCTTTCTGCTGCGTTCTCGGCCGTGACTAGTCCCTGGATCTTTCTCCTGGGGTGCTTCTTCCCTGTTTTGTGCTGGCTGTTCTGAGGTAGGAACCCTAACTGGTTCCATGACTTCTTTTTCTATCCCTACTTCCTCCGAAATTTCCTCTGGTGCCTTGGGAACAGATTGTTCCCGTTCAGTGTCTCCTATCTCCTTTTCATCATAAACATGCAAATTTCCTTCTTCTGCCTCTTCTGCATGTGGTTTTTCGGGTGTATCTTCTTCCTGGTGTTTGTCGCGGAGGTATGATGGAGTGGAAGGTTGGCCATACTCACCCATATTGGCCAAGATTGCGGCCAATTCATCTTCTCCCACTGGGTCCTGTGGTGGGCTACCTACCTGCTGTCCCATTTCCTCCTCCTGCCTGGATTGTCCAACTTCTGCCTCAGAATACTCAGCTTCCGTTTCAGGATGCTCAGCTTCTGTTTCAGGAGGCTCAGCTTCTGTCTCGGGAAGCTCAGCTTCTATTTCCAAATGCTCAGCTGCTTCTTCATTTTCCTCTTTGGATTGCTCGGCCTCCTCGGCCTATCCTTCCTTTTCTCCTTCAACTTGTTCTTCTTCTACTTCTGGCCATGAGGGTTGCTCGTCCTCAATTACAACTGGCTGGCTGGTGCTTTCCTGGAGTTTTTCCAGCCTTCCTCTTATCCAGGCTAACCGGACTGATTTTCTGCGTTTCTCTAGCTGTTTCGGTGTATCAGTGTCATGCTTACGCTTTGCTAATTCCTGGCGTGTTTCTGGTCGTTCAGATGTGCTCGCAGTATGTTTTTGTTTTCCTAATTCTCTGCATTTTTCCAGACGTTCTAGTGTGCTTGTAGTATGTTTACGTTTTGGGGAAGGTGATGTCGCTCTCCCCTCAATTATTGCAATTAGTTCTTCCCAGCTGCTTTGCTGCTGGGTGAGGCTATGACTAACTATTAGTCGGATTAATCCATGGTGGCTGACAACTGACTCTACATGCTGTGCCTTTTTTAGGCTTCGTGTGACATCATGAAGTAAAGAATTCAAAAGTGCAGAAAGATTTACAGAGCATTTCTGCTTTAGAACGGCTAAGAGTTTAAGATGTCGTGGCCTTACCACATCTTTTCTCCCCTCGCAGGTGATGTAGCTTTCCACTGTTCTTGCTAATTCTGCCCAGGGTTCTCCTAGCGTTGCTGGCAGAACTCCCTTCCCCTTAATCATTAAGCTCTGGCCTTCGTCCTGGAAAATTTCCATGATCTTCTGTAGTCTTTCCTTCTTTAGTGTCCATACAGGTTCGGTGGTTGGTAGTCCCGAGACTTCTGCGATTATATCGTCGGTGACCGCTATCCGCTTCCCCCTCACTGTGGAGTGATCTTCATGCAGGTTCTGTAGAAATTCCATCGCCACTGTTTCATTGGACTCCTGCAGACGACTGAGATAAGTCAGCCATCCTGCTCTTTCCAGGATCTCCCGAGCAGCAGCGGAGACTGTCAACTCCTGTGGTTCGCTTCGAATTGCCCTGCCTCCCATGGTTTCACTGTGGATTCTCAATGGAACATCAACTGCTTGTGCTGTTTGAAACACAGAGAGGGTAATAATCGTCGGATTTAGAAAAAAAACACAAAGTATGCAATAGAAATGACTTATGAACAGTAACTTGTGTAGAAAAAAATAGAAATATCATGCCGTTAAACCGTGCCATTTCCTAGTACACTATCTTTCCCGAATAGTGAGCTGACACATAACCCGGGGAATAATGAGGTTAACCTCCCCCCCCACAATGCGATAGGCTGTCCCACCGTCAAAGAAAGGAGCGGCACCCGATCTGTAACCAAGTCATAAAGGAACAGCGTATGAAAATATGCCATGTTTAGAAAAACAACAGATTACCGAAATCGAGGCGTAAAGTTGGATCGTGTATTAGGTAAGAGGTTGTTGTGATATGATGCGAGGCCGGGGGATAGGACGTCTGTCGTACTTGTCAAATCTCAAGTGGTCATTGTCACCTCCTTTGAAAAAGGAACAACAAAACAAGCAAACGTCGTTCCTTTGAAAAAGGAACAGCAAAAATCAAGAGTGTTGTTCCTTTTGAAAAGCAACAACAGAAAAATCAAAAGTGGTCCTCCTTTTGAAAAGGAACAACAGAAAAATCAAAAGTGTTGTTCCTTTTGAAAAGGAACAGCAGAAAAATCAAAAGTGTTGTTCCTTTTGAAAAGGAACAGCAGAAAAATCAAAAGTGTTGCTCCTTTTGAAAAGGAACAGCAGAAAAATCAAAAGTGTTGCTTCTTTTGAAAAGGAACAGCAGAAAAATCGAAAGTGTTGTTCCTTTTGAAAAGGAACAGTAGAAAAATCCAAAGTGCTGTTCCTTTTGAAAAGGAACAGCAGAAAGAAATCAAGAGTGTTGTTTCTTTTGAAAAGAAACAGCAGAAAAATCGAAAGTGTTGTTCCTTTTGAAAAGGAACAGCAGAAAGAAATCAAGAGTGTTGTTCCTTTTGAAAAGGAACAGCAGAAAAATCGAGAAATCAAAAATGTTGTTCCTTTTGAAAAGGAACAGCAGAAACACGCAAATGCCATTCGTTTTAGGAACGGAAAAAATCGAAATCTTTGCACAAAAGAACACATTTGGTTCAAACATATGTGCACGAAGGAGTTTGAAGAAAAGAAATTATGTACAAATTGTAAAAAGAAATGAATTCCTTAATGAATTACAGGTGAGGAAGACTTCTCTTCCTCTCCTAAAATCTCCATATCAGTGTCTTTGCGTAGCTGTTGGCAGAAGGATTCCCGAGTGAGTGGTTTACGATAGAGACAAACTCGGTGGCCATTCACTTTGAAGGTATATCCAGAACCGTCAATGGTGATTAAAGTGATGGTCCCATTGTCATGTACCTTCTGGATTTCGTATGGTCCCAACCAACGAGTCTGGAGTTTCCCAGGGAAGTCCTGAAACCGAGAGTCATATAACAGAGCCCAGTCTCCCTCATGGAAGACTTTTTTTTTTATGAGGGCGTCATGCCATTTAGCTCGCTACTGTTGAATCAATGCTGTATTTTGTAGTGCAGAGAGCCTAATTTCGTCCAATTCATTGATCTGCTTTAATCGATTAATCTATGCCTCGGTTAGATATAAGCCAACTTCCTGTGTTGTTCGTAATGTTTGGATTTCAAATTCTATAGGAAAAATGGGTTGTTTTCCAAACACTAATTGATAAGGTGAGTAACCAGTGGTGCTTCTCCATGTTGTTCTATAGGCCCAAAGTGCTTCAGGTAGTCGGGCAGCCCAATCACGCCTATGTGACGCAATGGTTTTCGTTAGGATTGATTCTATTACCTTATTGCTGCTTTCTACTTGTCCATTCGCCTGTGGGTGATATGGGGTAGTGATTTTGTGTTGGACATGATAATTATTAAGTGTTGCAGCTAATCTATTACCAGCAAATTGTGGTCCTTCGTCTGTAATTATTTCCCTTGGAAGGCCATAACGTACAAATAGATGGAACAGGAACTGTATGACAGAGTCCTCTGTGGCTCTTGGCAATGCTTCTGCTTCAACCCATTTGGTGACATATTATGTTGCCACCAAGATATATGTTCTCTGATTTGATGAGGGGTTGATGGGTCCAACGAAATAAAGAGCCCATCGCCCGAATGGTTCGACGACTAACTATGGTTTGAGAGGCATCTCGTCAGCTTGACCAGGACGTCCTACTCGCTGGCAGCTGTCACAGGCTTGGACAAATTTCTTTGCATCTCTGAAAATCGTGGGCCAATAATATCCTGTCTGTAATACTTTATGTCCAATTCTACGCTCAGCGAAGTGTCCCCCACATGGTCCGTCATGACAGGCTTTTAGGATGTCAAAGATTTCATCTTCTCGAACACATCTCCTGATATGCATGTCTGCCCCTGTGTGAAACAAATAGCCCCCAATCTAGGAGAATCGAGTACTCTTCTGAACAATCTGTTTTCATTCATTAAGGGTTAAGTTTTTTGGTAGTTTACCTACTGCAAGGTAATTGGCAACATCAGCATACCAGGGTGTTCGAACAACAACAGCAAACAGATGTTCGTCCAGAAATTGATCCTCAACTGCTGCTGCATCAATTGGCTTTGGCATTCTTGAGAGAAAATCGGCTACAGGATTCTCTTTGCCGGGACGGTCCTTGATTATGATATCGAATTCCTGCAATAAGATCAACCATCTAGTTATTCTGGCATTTGTGACAGGCTTATTTTCTAAATATTTTATGGTGGAATGATCCGTATACAAGATAACAAGATAGCCTGTGATATAATGTCTAAATTTATTGACAGCATGTATTACAGCTAGGAATTCTTTTTCAGTAATAGTGTAATTTAATTCAGCAGGGGATAAATTTTTGTTGATGTAATAGATAGCGTATGGTTTTTTATCCTCTTCCTGCCCAAGGACTGCGCCAATGGATGTATCTGAGGCATCAGCTGATATCTGAAATGGAAAATCCTAGTTTGGTCCTCGAAGGAATGGGGCTGTGGATACGAGCTTCTTTAAATCCTTGAAAGCACGTTCACATTTTTCTGTCCAAAGAAAATCAACGTTACCAGTTAGTGCATATAAAGGTGCAGCAATGTGTGAATAATGTTCTATAAATCGTCTATAATATCCAGAAAATCCAAGAAAGCTGCGTACCTCTGTTTGAGTAGTAGGAGTGGGAATAAGCAAAAGTATTTGGATTTTGGCCGGGTCTACCTGAATTCCGGCTGCTGAAACATAGTGTCCTAGAATAAGTCCTTCAGTCATCATCATGTAACATTTTTCGTGGATTAAGCAAAGTCTGGTAGCTATACAGCGTTGTAGGACTTTTTCTAGGGTATTTAGTGCTGGATCAAAATCATCTCCATAGGGTGTAAAGTCATCCATATATACTTCAAGTCCATCATTTATTAAATCTGCAAAAATGCTAAGGATAGCCCTTTGGAATGTAGCGGGAGCATTACATAGGCCAAAAGGTAGAACTCGGTAGGCAAATGTTCCCCAAGGACAAGTGAAGGTAGTTTTGTCCTGGTCTTCAGGGGCAATCTGAATCTGATTGTATCCACTGAAGCCATCCAGGAAGGAAAAGAATTTCTTTCCTGCCAAAGTATCTAACACTTGGTCTATGAATGGGAGAGGAAAGTGGTATTTTTGTGTTGCTTTATTGAGTTCCCTGTAATCCACACAAATTCTCCATTTCCCACTCTTTTTTGGTACCACCACAAGCAGAGAGACCCATTTACTGTCAGAAATAGGATAAATAAAATTGACATCTAAAAGTTTCTGAAGTTCCGCTTTTACCACATCCTTTAGATGTCGATTAAGTCTTCTTTGCGGTTGACGGACAGGTCTAGCATCTTTTTCTATATAAATGTGGTGTGTACACAATTGTGGATTGATTCCTTTCATATCAGGGTAATCCCATGCAAATGCTTGTTGATATTTTCTTAACAGATGGATGAGTTTAGTTTCTTGTTCAGATGTGAGGTTGGCATTGATATTTAAAGTTTTTCCTAGTTCAATTTCCACAATTTTACTATTTGCGACAGAAGTAACAGGTATTGTTTGATCATGTGTGTCTTTCAAAGGATCTTCTTCTAATTCATTATCAAATGCTGCTTCTATCATGTGACATTGTGTGCAGGATCCGGATTCAGTTTGACTAATGAAGTTGTTAATGGCATCATCTTCTGTTTGATCTTTAAAATCAAGTGCCTCTTGTATAGTCAATGGAGATCTAATGTTATCAGTAAGGTATGATACAGGATACTTGTTAGTTTTAATTATTGTGAGACTTGGCTACGCTGGAGGGTATAGAACCAAATTCTTGATATCAGGTCCTTTGGTTATGGTCATATTTCCTTGCCGGCAACCAATGTAAGCATTGGCGGTGGCAAGCCAAGGTCTACCTAGGATTAGCGGGTGTCCATCAAGTAGGGTTTTTGGATTAATTATCAGGAAAGCGGTTGGATATTCCCAGGAATCTACAAAGACCATGACATCGTGAAGAGTACCTTCTGGTCTAACCACAGATCGGTCAGCCAATTCTAACAAAGTAGAGGTAGGTTCTACAGATGTAATTCCGAGCTTTTGACAGGTAGTGGCTGTTAAAATATTGATTGCAGCTCCTAGATCCACTAAGGCATTAGACAGGGTCTGACCGTAAATTTGAACAGTTACAATTGGATTTCCTGGGTCTTCATATTTAATGGGTGTTTCTTTCCCAGATAATAGATCAGATAAAGTACCGACTACTTGGACTCTTGGATTAGTTGTTATATTCCTCCTTGGTTTCTTTATGCACAATTCTTTAATAGTTTTTGCATATATAGGAATATCTTGAATGGCTTGGAGGAACAGGATTTTTATATACAGATTTTGTAATTCTCCCAGAATGTCAAAGTCAAGATACTGTAAAGGTCGAGGTATGACTAATCGTTCTGGGAACGGAGGAGAGGATGTGGTTGCTTGATTATGATTCTGCTGCTCATTTACATCCTCTTGTTGCAACTGATGCTCTCTTGATAACTGATCTTCAATATGAACTGTTTTATCTCCCTCATTTTCAATGATACGTCCAGATCGTAATTGAAGATCGTTACACTCCCGTATCTCAGGTCCTATTTCTGGTGATTCTATGATTTGAAGAGATTGGACCGGTTTGTTATTTGGATTGGGGTTGGGTTGGGCTGGGAGTTGCAGTCTTAGATTAGACTGGGGATTTTTTTGTAAAGCTGGCATAGTAGGTTGAGGGAGCGGAATAGTTCCTACTGGCTGTTGCATCAGTCTTTGCCAGTTTTTCTGCCAGGGTGAACCTTGTGAAGTAGGGGGAGTCCATTGCGGAGGGTATGGGCTATTTTGCCAATATGGTGGAGTATAAGGGAAATTCGGCCAACCAGATTGGCTTGGTTGATTCAGCCACGAGTTTGAAGAAGGAAACGATGGTGGTGACCAGTTTGGAAACGGGGGTTGGGGCTGATTTTGCCACATATTATATTGTTGAGCATTATATTGTGGAGGCTGAAAAGAAGAGGTTGGGTCTGAAAACATACCAGATTGTCTTGGTTGCCACTAGCGGCGCTGGTTGATCAAATACACCGATTCTGGTTCTTCCTCTGCTTTCTTGTATACTGCTTTTAATCCAGGAAGTGAGGGGCAGCTTTCCGTAAGATGATCGCTTGTACAGATGGCACATGTTTGGACTATATCCAGTGGACACTCCTTGTGACTATGTTTTTTTCTGCATTGGGGGCAGAAGATTGCCAAATTCTGTTCTGCCTCTGTTTGACCTGCATAATATCAAGTTGTGTAGTTAGTGTCCCTAGAATATCAGTTTTAAAATTTTCTAATAAATTTCCAATCTCCACACGCGTTACTCCTTCTGTTGATATTTTATTATCTCTTGCAAACCGATCATATTCTGTCGGTTTTATTCTTGTGCTGCCTCTCGAACTCCTAATACATAAATCAATAATGTCAGCAAAATTCTCTTGATAAATATCCCCTTTTCCCATGATGTTTAATGTTTCAATCCACTGTTCCTTCATGCCCCTTATCAATGCAGTTTTTAATACATTATCAGGTAAAGGTAGTGATGCATAAGGAGATCTTTGTAAATTGTATTGAAAATGTTCCACATATTCTTCTAATGTTTCGTTCGGTTTGGCTGTCATTTGGAATATTTCGTCTTTCAATTCTCTAGACCTACAATAATCCTGATATTTTTTTAAGAAGGATTCTTTCATTTAATCGCAATTGTTGATGACCCCACCACCTAGTCCCATAAACCATCTTAAAGAAGCCCCCTTTAATGTAGAGGGGAATAATTTTAATTTTTGGGGATCGATGGTGTAATCATATCCCCTGCACAACACATCAAATTCAAATAGAAATGCATCCGGATCTTCTGATGTGAGACCGTGAAATGTAGGGATATGTTGAAGAGGGATAGATTTCATGGGTGCATTTGCTACAGAATCCACTATAGGATATTGTAATGTAGAGGTTTGAGTATTTGGCTGGTTCTGAGCCATAGGGTCGAATATATGCCAATAACCTTCTGGGATATCTAGGAGGGTATTCCTAGGTTGAGAGGGAACGATTTTAGCATGGATAGTTTTAATGGCACTTCCTTTATCTGGGATAAGAGGAATACCTGATGTCTGAGGAGATTAGACTCCTTCAACAATGATTTTCGTAGCGCTCCCCTTATCTGGGTTGTTTAATGGCTGATCTGTTCCAATGGGAGATTTTGGTTCCTCGGTTTCCCTTGTTTCTCCTTCTCCTTCACAAAAGTTGCTGAAACTCCCTTCCTGCAATAGTTCTGGAGTATAATTTTCAATTTCCTGAAAGTCCTGCTCTTCAGTTTGACTATGCACCTCAACAAAGGCTACAGATGGTGATCCTGTGGCCTGAAGGGAACTAGTAGGTTGTTTAGAAATGATTTTCCTGGGACCTACTGATGGCTGAGATTCTGTTTTGTTATAGATTTCGTCTATGAAAGTTGTTCGGCCAAGGGTCACCGGCCCCTTAGCTTTTTCGGGTTTGGATGGAAGCTTAATATACTTTTCTGGTTTTTTCTGCTTAGTCATGCACTCAAATGAACTACTAAATCCTATTCAAACAAAGCAACAGCAAATCTGTTAGGAAAGCGGACAGTGGAGCAGGGCTTTTACATGCTCTGCACGCAGGTTCTTACCTTTCGTTTTTAAGATCCAACTCTTCCCTAGCAGGTTCGTACACTACTATGAAAAAGACAAATGGCTACACTCTTTCCCCGGCAACGGCGCCAAAATGTAGAGCTATAAAAAGGGTCTCTTTCACCTCTAATTACCTCACATTAATATGTCAATCCGGGAGCGTTTGGTTATTTCAAAGAGTGACTCAATCTGAGGCTATTTGTCAGAGTAATGCTAGTAGTACAGCGCTCTGCAAAAATACAAGAGTAAATGTATGCTTGTCTATGACTACATTACTTCAAATGACTAAAGCACACACTCTTAAGGCTAAGCAACTTTATCAGTCAAGGGTTCGACAGCAATAGCCCATCCCTTTGGAAACTGATGGAAAGGAAATTAGAGCATGGACCACGGGTCTAGGAGTGAGGCAGTAAATGCCGAGGCTCACTACAGCCACAGATCGTCTCTCACACCAAATGTGAGTAAATAAAACAGCAGGTAAAAATGGAACGGCAAATAAGAAATTGAACAGCAAATCTAGAATGGAACAGCAATGCTTAAAATGGAACAGCAATTCTGAAATGGAACAGCAATCGAATAACTAAAACTCGTGAGCAGTAATAAAGCTTTATCTTATCAACTCAAATGCACTCATTGTAATCAAAACTCCAATCTTTCATTCTCCAAGAAAATCACGCAACACGCGCTAATGGAACAGCACTAATTACTAATTATGGAACAACATTTGGAAATCATACACACACAACACCCTTGAAAAGTAATCTGATTTAACACCAATCATCAACAGGAATTACAACTGTGTTTCAAAATGGAACAGCATTAATCCTGAATCATAAAGAACACATCTTTCAGATAATTTCCTCAACACAAATACACAGCATAAAAGCTCCGTAACAAAATGATAACAATGTTCAATTAAGTCTAATAATATTCAATCAACTCTGAAAGTATTGGTGATATAATGCAGAGCCAATATAAAGAACCTTAATGAACGAATCTTAACAGAGCAGATGATGTAACTTATAAAACATATCAGATTACCAACTAATGACGATAAGCAAACCACACAGAAATCAAATCGTAGTGATACAGAAGCAAGTGTCCTCTGGGGCCGGGTCCTTAGCCTCAAGGGTACACCGCTTTAAGTTAATCCAGACGTATAGATAAGATAATCACCAAGTTTATATTAATGCATGAAACAGAAAGTACAATGAGCCAAGTTCAACGAGACTCGACGATCAAAGTTCAATCTTTAACAGAAATTTACATAAAAGCATCGTCACCAAAGCTAACAGTGTCGTCCCTTTATATAAGGGTGACGGCGGAGATGTCTAAGCAATAAGATAAATAAAGCAGTGATCCCTCAGGATCGAAGATCCTGAGGGATTCGCCAAACTGTTAATCCTTAATCACTTCTTTTCTCCTCCGCCGAGCTGGTGCCTTCTCCTCCTTTTTCGAACCGGTTTGCTTCAACCTGCTTAGCCTCGTTTGCACTCGGTCCTTCGTCAAAGGGACAGCAGTTACCCTGTTCTTGTCTTTTTCTTTGGAACAGCAACTCCTCGTCTTTACCCTTTCCTACACAGGATAATGACAACTATCAGCGGTTAAGTCTTGCATACTAATTCCACATATTTTGTCATAATTCTTTATTGTTTTCCACATTCATGATGTAAAAGATTCACAAGTCCCACTGAAAAGCCATCGAAATGATCATTAAAAACATACCTTTTTAGTACTCCACAACTTGTTGCGCCTTCAATTACTCTATTTTTTTCATTGGTTTCACGGGTTTTGGGCCTCCCGATAGTGTTTTTCTTCATTCTGAAGGTTTTCTCCGCCATGCTAAGGGCATCCCTTTTGCGATATTTTCGATCCTTTAAAGGATTTTGGGCCTTGGTAATGATTTTTAAAAGTTTCATGAAGACTTAGAGAGTTCTCTAGGATCCATTTGGATCACGCCTTCTCACTGAAAAAGGCTTTTGGACCACCAAAAGTTGGTTTTCAAGCATCAACCAAGTGAGGATACAGTTGCCTCACTTGTCCAATCTCTATCCACTTTGCACTGATGGGTTTTGAACCTTTGATTCCAATCCTTAGGTACTCAACATCTCCTCTACATGTTGTCCTCACCTTCCTATCCAGAACTGTATCTTCCTGTAGCTCATTGAGGTATTCAGGCAACAGATCATCAATGAAAGGCAATTGACTTTGCTCTTCAGGATATTCAATTAATGAAGGTTCAAATAGTCTTAAATTTTCTGCATTTACTACTAAATAGATGTGCATGTATGCTAGCAAATCAAGGCGGAAAGCATTCTCACCAATTTTCTCAAGTACCTTAAAAGGCCCATACTTTATTGGCTTCAGCTTCTTTCCTTCACCTTGCATTCTGTCCTTGCTAATATACAGCCAGACTTGGTCGCCAACTTGGAAGTTGTGCTCCACCAAGTGCTTATCATGCCTTGCCTTGTATTTGGCTTGGCTCTTTTCCAGTTGTTCCTGCACTTCCTGGTGAATTTCTTGGATCTGTTCAATGAATCTGGTTGCTTTGTCCACATCACTGTGTTCAGCAACTGCTATGTCTTTTTCAAAGACAAAATCGAAGTGAGACCTTGGTATAAAACTAAAACAGGTCTCAAAATGAGATCTCTGTGTAGAAGAATGTTTAGCATGGTTGTAAGCATGTTGCACATAACATAAGTGTTCATCCCGAAGCTTGGGATGCTTGCTACAATAACCCCTGAGAAACTGGATCACTGTCCTGTTGACTACCTCTGTTTGGCCATCTGTCTGTGGATGAAAGGTTGTGCTTTTCTTCAATCTGGTGTCCATTAATTCCCACAAACTTTACCAAAACTTCCCAACAAATCGGGAATCTTGATCAGAAACTATGGAAGTGGGTAACCCAAAATGCACCTAGACATGCTGAAAGAACAATTTCGTTGTTTGTTCAACTATAATCTTCTTATTACAAGGTATTAAAATACACATTTTGCTGAACCTATCCATAATAACAAAGTCCATGGAAACACTTTCCCAAGGACGGGATGGGACTGGTAGTGGAGTGTACAAGCCTAGATTTCTATTGTTGGGCTTACTTTTAGCACACATGGTACACCCTCTTACATATCTAGACACTGTTTCATGCATTCTTGGCCAACAGCAGTATCTTTGTAGCTGTGAAATTGTTTTACTTACCCCAAAATGACCTGATATCAGAGAAGTATGTGCTTCCCTAATTACATTAATTCTCTCTATTTGTGGAATGCATAGCTTTCACAAATGATACAAGAGTCGGTCCTTAACATAGTAATCCAATTCTTCTACCTTTTTTCCATTACTTAAAGTTGCATATACATCTTTAAAGTCTATATCCTGAGCATATTGTTCAATGTAGCTTTCATGCATTACTGAGTTATGCTTAAGTATAGTAGATGAATTTATAATTGGTCTGGACAACATATCAACAGCTTTATTGTGTATGCCCTTTTTATATCTAATGACTAAATGAAACTACTGTAGGAAACCCATCCACCTATAGTATCTTGATTGCTGCAATTTAGTTTGTGAGTGCAAGAATTGAAGTGGTTGATGATCAATATGTATAACTGTTTCTTTTCCCATTAAGTAATGTTTCCACTTTTTCACACTCTATACTAATGCATACAATTCTTTATCATATGTAGGATAATTAACTACTGCAAAATTAAAAGTCTTAGAATGGTAGCATATGGGTTTACCATGTTGCATCAACACTGCTCCCATGGCATAATCACAGGCATCGGTTTCGATCTCAAATGGTTGTTGAAGATTTGGCAATGCTAGTACTGGTGCTATACTAATTTTTTCTTTCAAGGTGTCTAAGCTTTTTGTTGTTTTCCTCCCCACTGAAACACCTTGTTCAATCCTATCAAAGCATGTAAGGGAGCTGCAATTAAGGAAAAGTTAGCGATAAACTTTCTCCAATATTTTGCTGCCCCTAAGAAGTTTCTAACTGCTATAGCCGACTTGGGCTTAGGCCAGTTTACAATGACTACAACCTTAGAGGGATCTATATTCAGTTCACCACCCCCTACAATATGACCCAAATAATTCAAACATGCTTTACCAAATTCACATTTTGATAATTTAACATAGAGATTTTCTTGCTTCAAAACATCTAGATTCTGCTTTACATGCTTCAAATGTTCTTCCCATGTTTTATTGAATACAAGAATGTCATCTAGATATACAATTACAAAATCATTAATAAAAGGCCTAAGTACATCATTCATCACTCTCATGAAAGTGGCAGGAGCATTAGTTAAGCCAAAATGCATAACTATCCATTCATACAACCCTTGCTTCGTTTTGAAAGCAATCTTCCATGCATCTTGCTCTGCTACTCTGACCTGATGGTAACCACTACGTAGGTCCAACTTGGAAGAATAAACAGCCTCTTTCAGTTGATCCAATAGATCATCACTGCAAGGAAGGGGTGATCTAAAAATGGGGCTCTTAGGATTCTTGTCTAACTTACAAGAACCTCTCCCACTTCCAAAGCTTTAAATTTTCCCAAGTCTTAATGATTAACCAATGCAGAATTAAGAAATGCCTGAAAATAAGGTGTATGCTGGCATGTGTTTTTAACTATTTATGTGCTTTTAAAATTCGGTTGTTCGTATTGATATGTAAATACATATGATAATAGAAAAATGCAGCAATAAGAAAACACATAAGACAGCAATTTAATATGGACTTCACCTGAAACACTTGGGCTATGTCTCCTTGAGCTCTAGTCAAATCGACTAGGCTCCCTGGGATTATGGCAACGGTTCTTTTACAAGTTCCACACTCAACTCCAATGTTTTACACATGAACATTGGGCTCAAAACACCATCTTATCCCTTGGTTCTTGGAGCTCTTTTGCTTTTTGGCTCTGGCTCTTGGCTCTGGCTCTTGGCTCTGGCTCTGGCTCTTGCTTTGGCTCTTGGCTCTGACTCTAGCTCTGGCTCTTTGGCTTGGGCTCTAGTTCTGACTCTCAGCTCTCGCTTCTGGCACTTGCTCTAGCTCTTGGCTCTGGCTCTGGCTCGTGGCTCTCTTCTCTAGCTCTCTAAGCTCTTTCTCTCGGCCTTTGCATGCCTTTGTGAGTCGCTCGACCTCCAAGAAACTCCAACAAAAATATCCTGCTGTCAATTGAGCTCTCTGGCTTTTCACTCAACCTCCGAGTGACTCCAAAGACTCTCTACGCATTCAGCTTTTTCTCATTGTTCACTCTCCTCTCTTCTTCTCTCCCCCTCTATCTCTGTCAGTCTGTGGCTTTAAGCCATCTGCTTCCTGACTGTTCATTTCCGCTTTCAGCTCTCTCGTTCCCTGCCCTTGTCCATTCGAATCCGTTCCTTCGCCTGTTACAGTCACTGCATCACACCTCACAAGGAAGTGGCCACCTATTCCATAACGGATAAGTGTCAGGTTCACCGGAAACACTCGATCATTTGAAATGGTCGTTATTTCCATTTACTCCAAGAATGCCCGCGAAACACGAATCTCTGCCAACTCATCACCCACGTCAGACTTCAAAGTCCCGCACAATATGCTTTACAACTTTGTCAAATCCGGTCATCCATCGGTCACATCTCCGTCGTTGATCTAGAGCCTTCATATCCTACTGTCTCTGTCCATATCATGTGGGTAATTTGCATGACCTTTACTCACGAGATGTGAGCAGTTTTCTCTCTCATCTGTTGGACACGTGTCACCCAGTGTATGGAATCGCGCGGGACTTGGTCGAACCCACTTACCGCCTGAAGTGCTCACGATATCCTATCTGTTTTGGCGCAAGACCCGCCTTCTGATAGAATCAGCGATTCCCGTATGATTTTTTGCCTTTTCCTCATGACCGAGCGCTTGGGGCTTTCCTTCACTGAGGGGGATGCCCTGCAATACGTGATTAGCGCTTTAGCACTAATCGCATATCAGAAACTACCTCTGTTTTTGGATTTGGCCTCCCGATTGCCAATTTGTGCCAGTGCGCAGTCACCATGGGCCAACGGTCTGCGCACTTTGACTGAGGGTCCTTGTTGTTCCGTGCTAACCACAAATTGCCATTGTTCAGAGGTTATTTCTGATAAGCTCGATATCCACAAGACTTTGAACTTCGGCATGAGTTTCTTTACAGAGTTTGGGTAACTTTAAGAGAGTTTAAGGATCCAATTTGGATCACGCCTTCCCACTAAAAGAACTTTTGGTCCACCAAAAGACTGATATACTGATCTAAGCAGTAAATGAGAGTAACAACACCCTCTTCTTTCAACCTCCCTACACTTGCCTTTGCATAGTGCCTCTGAACCACAATCTCTAACCACTTCCCTTCTTGGATGGGTTGGTCATCTTGGGAAGAACTGTTTTCCTCCTTGACTTCATGCAGACTTCTACTGTGAAGTTTACAGAAGGTAGTTTGAACTTCTTTACCTTGATCCTTGATCCAAGGTGGCTCAAACAAATGTGAATTACATCTTCTCCATAAAACTTTCATTTGTACCTGTTTGAAAAGCTACCAACAATAATTGTTAACAACAGTTGGTATACAGACAACAATTGGATGGACTAACTCCTACTTCAACAAAGAAACATATTTCACATCCTTGTCTTATATCTGCATACAAATGATTGACTAGATAACAATCCAACAAAACATGCCTTTAAAGCAAATGACCCTTCAGGTCAAGCATGTAGAAAAAGACCTTTAGGACTCTTTTCCAAAATATGAAACACTTCATCATTATCACCATTTTGGAGACCAAGTTAACTTCTCCCAAGCCAACATTACATGCATCTCATACTCATGCATGCATTCCATCTATCAACTTGTGCTTAAGTAAATTGTACTTTCGAAGCTAAAATGAACATATTGTTGCAGCAATAAAGTGATTTTCTTACTCAACTTCTTTCCGTTTACCATTTTGGTAAGATCCTGCAACTTGCATTTATTCCACAAAGAAATGCAAATAGATGCATCAAAGGACATGCAGTCTTAATTGGATAATAATTCTAACCATTTCTTGCCAATCCATTTCAAAGGTCCCTCCTTGGTTTGTAAATCAGCATCAATCATGGAATCTTTATTTCCATCCCTGCCATTTTATTTTTCCACCTTCTCCTTCAGCTTTGGTGGAAGCAATGCTGGATTCAAAGTCCAACACCTTTCAGCAAGATGCCCTTGCTTATGGCAGTAAGTGCAACACATGTGCATCCTTTTGACAGCATGATTTGCCTTGTCCTGTGGACCTTTGGCTGCTTGCTTCTTTTCCTTCGAAAGTTTCTTGTATGTGGCCATCCTCTTCCAACATCCAGAAACATAATAGTTATCCAAACCACAAAAGGAACATGCAATTATTTTTCCAGGCTTTACAAAATCAAAAGGAATGTGTTTAGAACCATATTTATACTTGCCTTTTTCACCTTTATTGCCTTCAAGAGTAGGTGAAGCAAATGAAGAAGTGGCTCCCTTTGGAACACCATCACTTTCTTCAAGGCTGTCAGAGTTTCCACAACTCTCTAGTTCAGGTGTGTGCTTCTGAACACCTGCATCCTGTGAATGATGTTTCGAGCTATTGCATTCCTCCTTAATAAAATCCTCACACTTCTGAGGTAGAGGACCTGAAATGGAACTCCTTTTTGGAACTGTTTCAATGGCCTTCATGGAAGCTTTGGAACTTTCTTCATAAGACTGTCCATAACTGAGACCCAAATACTTAGGCCTTTCCTAAACCATTATTGGCTCAACAATACCTTGTGCATATTTTCCCAATCCTTTTCCTTCATATCCCATCTTCGACATTAGCTCGAAACCTACGCCTCTAGTATGTTTTTCAAAAGAACTAATATAAGCATTCTTAGAAGAATTTGAAGACAAACTGGAATGGTTTACCTCTTCTTCAACCTGATACTTGACCAAGGCTTCTTTGGCAACAAAGAGTTGTGACTCCAACTCATGCATCCTCTTCAGCTTCATATTTACAATATGAAGTTACCTCTCCATTTCCTGCAATTTTCCAGAAAGCATCTGCTTCTCTTCCTCCACGGAATTCAACTGCTCTCTAAGTATGCTGCTCTTCCTTCCATCCTCATACATTTCTCTTACCTTGTTCATCATGATGAACAAGTCTTGCTTCATGTCTCCATCAAAGGAACTTGTGAAGAAAGAAGAATTCGAGGATTCACTTGTAGAAGTCGTCATTATGCAAATGAACAAAAGAACTTCAAACAAGATTATTAAAGAGCTTATTCAGTAACCTCTTACAACAACCTTTTGTGCTTCAAGGATTGCCCTGAGGTCCTTTGGGATAGAAGAATGCCTTCAGCCCTTCTTCCTTCTTGTCCTTCCTGGACTGAGCTATCAATAGCTTTCCCTTCACCTCTGCAAACTCAAACAATAGTCAGTCTGCAACCAAGCATACAATCAATGAGGCAATCAATCCTTGACTGTCCAAAAACCTTTCAGACAAGCAATCTTTTCCCTGTCAATCAAGCACTCTGATACAACTTTCTTTGAAGGTGGGGTTAATCAATCTTAAGCTCTGATACCACCTGATCTGAAAATGGGGCTCTTAGGATTCTTGTCTAACTTACAAGAACCTCTCCCACTTCCAAAGCTTTAAATTTTCCCAAGTCTTAATGATTAACCAATGCGGAATTAAGAAATGCTTGAAAATAAGTTGTATTCTGGCATGTGTTTTTAACTGCTTATGTGCTTTTAAAATTCGGTTGTTCATGCTGATATGTAAATACATATGATAATAGACAAATGCAGCAATAAGAAAACACATAATATAGCAATTTAATACAGAGTTCACCTGAAACGCTAGGGCTACGTCACCTTGAGCTCTAGTCAACTCGACTATGCTCCCTGGGATTATGGCAACAGTTCTTTTACAAGTTCCACACTCAACTCCAATGTTTTACACAGGAACATTGGGCTCAGAACACCATCTTATCCCTTGGCTCTTGGAGCTCTTCGGCTTTCTAGCTCTAGCTCTTGGCTCTGGCTCTGGCTCTTGCTTTGGCTCTTGGTTCTTACTCTAGCTCTCGCTCTTTGGCTCGAGCTCTGGTTCTGGCTCTCAGCTCTCGCTTCTGGCGCTCTCTCTGACTCTTGGCTCTAGTTGTGGCTCGTGGCTCTCTGCTCTAGCTCTCTAAGCTCTTTCTGTCAGCCTTTGCATGTCTTTGTGAGTCGCTCGATCTCCAAGCAACTCCAACAACAATATCCTGCTATCAATTGAGCTCTCTGGCTTTTCACTCGACCTCCGAGTGACTCCAAATACTCTCTGCGCATTCAGATTTTTCTCATTGTTCACTCTCCTCTCTTCTTTTTTCCTCCCTCTATCTCTGTCATTCTATGGCTTTAAGCCATCTACTTCCTGACTGTTCGTTTCCACTTTCAACTCTCTCATTCCCTACCTCTATCCATTCGAATCCCTTCTTTTAGCTGTTACAGTTACTGTATCACACCTCATAGGGAAGTGGCCACCTATTCTGTAACAGATAAGTTTCAAGTTCACCAGAAACACTCGATCGTTTGAAATAGCCGTTATTTCCGTTTACTCCAAGAATGCCCGCGAAACACGAATCTCTGCCAACTCATCGTCCACGTCGGACTTCAAAGTCCTGCACAATCTACTTTATGACTTTGTCAAATCCATTCATCCATCGGTCGCATCTCTGCCATTGATCTGGAACCTCCAGATCCTACGGTCTCCGTCCATATTGCGCTAGTAAGTTGCGTGACCTTTACTTGTGCAATGTGAGCGGTTTTTCTCTCATCCGCTAGACATGTGTCACCTAGTGTATGGAATCACGCGGGACTCGATTGAACCCGCTTACCACCTAAAGTGCTCGCAATATCCTACTGGTTTTGGTGTGGTACCCGCCTTCTGACAGAATCGGCGATTCCCGTACCGTTTTATGCCTTTTCCTCGTGACCGAGCACTTGGGGCTTTCCTTCACTGAGGGGGATGCCCTGCGATATGTGATTAGATCTTTAGCACTAATTGCGTATTAGAAACTGCCTTTGTTTTGGATTTGGCCTCCCGATTGCCAATTTGTGCTAGTGGGTAGTCACCATGGGCCAACGGTCTGCACGATTTCACCGAGGGTCCTCATTGTTCCAAGTTGACCACAGATTGCCATTGTTCAGAGGTTATTTCTGATAAGCTCGATATCCACAAGACTTTGAACTTCGGCATGAGTTTCTTTATAGAGTTTGGGTAACTTTAAGAGAGTTTAAGGATCCAATTCGGATCAAGGGGATAACGATTTTTTATCATTATTTTATTCAGTGCTCGGTAATCAATGCACATCCTCCACGAACCGTCCTTCTTTCTCACTAATACTATTGGTGATCCACATGGTGATGTGCTTGGTCTTATGAACCCTTTCTCGAGTAGCTCTTGTACCTTCTTCTTGATTTCTGCATTCTCTAGAGAAGATAACATGTACATTCCGATGTTAGGCAATGGAGCATATTGCTGCAAATTAATATCATGTAAATTTCCCTTTTGGGTGGCAAACCTTTAGGTTCTTGAAATAAGATATCATATTCTAAAACAACTTTTTCTAAATCAGCTTGCTGTTTAGCATCACAGCCTTCAAATACATTGGTTTTATCAAGTTTCTTTTCCTTTACAACCATCAGTAAAAATTGCTTGCATGAATTTACAATTCTTTTCATCTGCCCTGAGTTTATGAGAGTATAATTATTCTTGATTTTATGAGCTCTTACAATATATTTGATTCCATATTTAACAAGTTGATACTTATTCTCAGCTCTATAGAATATGGATTTTCTATCATACAAGTAAGGACTTCCTAAAACAATTCCACATATATCCAAGGGACCAATATCTAACTCAACCTCATCCACAAATGCTGACCCAAAAGAAAACCTAAGTTTGCATTGTCTAGTCACTTGTAGTTTTGCTTGATCACATACCCAACGTAATGGATATGGCTTCTTATGAGGTGTGGTTAGTAGTCCCAATTTCTTTACAATTGCTTCAGAAATTAAGTTTACTTGTGAGCCACTATCAAATAAAGTATCAATCTTTTGATGCTTGGAAATAGCTCTAATATGAAAAAGCTCATGTCTTCTTCTCTCTTTTTCTTCACTATCAATAGTTCGTGTAGAATTACTAATATATGCTTCAGAATTTTTACCTTTTATACCTGTGTCTGCATTTGTTGTTTCATCACCTGATTCTGACCCCAAATCTTTTGGTATAGCAGCAGCAGTCTTCTTCTTCTTGCCATCGAACTTCTTGGGTTTCAGATTCGGATGCAAAGACCAGCAATGTTCATCATCATGTCCATCCTTCTTGCAGCGAGTGCATGAAGGTTTGGCCTTTTGTACAGCATTGTCCTTCCTCTCTTTCCATTTCTGCTTCCTCTTTTCCTTGTTCTTGGTTGTAGTGGGTTTTAATGATCCCCCAATCTCTGGGTTCATATTCTTGCCTTTAGCCTCTACATGGGTAGCCTGAATAGATACCTCATCTATTCTAGTAGGGTTAAACATGAGAATGTTATGTCTCAAATAACTATGTATACCACCTATATACTTCAGCAAAGTTTCAGGTGAGTCTAAAGAAATGCCTAGAATCAAAGCTCTTTTTCTAAACTCTTGGGTGTAGCTTTGTACACTTTGCCCTTTTAATTGGCAAAGAGTTTGCCGACTCATCATAGCTTGCTGCATATAAGCTAATGGATAGAATTGTTTTTTAATTGCAAAAACATTCACTCCAGATAGAAAGAATTTTACCATGCTTCTTCAAGTCAGCGTGTGTTATGCCTTCCCACCATACCAAGGTAGTTCCTCCCAGGCGTAGGCTAGCCAGCTGAATTTTACTCCTATTTGAATCAATATTTTTCACCTGTAATACACATCAATCTGTCTGATCCAATTATTTAGCTTCTCTACATTCAACTCTCCATCATAAATAGGAAAATCAAATTTAACATCTAATTTAATTAAAGATGTTTTCTTCTTTTTATTTTCAGGGCTATCAGGAGGTGTGGACAGAGGAACCTCTTTTCCTTTCCCTTTGCCTTCAGAATGGCCATCTATAAGAGATTCTTCTGTTCCTTTGTCTTGTTTGGAAGTGGAAGAATCTTCACTTCGACCTTTCTTAAATTCTCTATACATTTCTTCTACCATGGCTCTCATGGTCATGAAATTGTCCATGAACTGAGAGTCTGATTCCAAGGGAATTTCTTCTGACATTTTCCTCTTAGGATAGACTCTACCAATTTCTGGGTTAGTTTCAACCAATCCTCCTTCTCCTAATTTAAGCTTTGATCTAGTTATCATTCACTAACAGTCCATCACAAGCTTGTCTAACCTTAGCAACCTAAAGCTCTGATACCACTTGATCTGATAATGAGATCTAAGACAAGTAATAAGGTATTACAGACTCATGTGCATGGATGTGCCTATGTTATTTTATGCAATGGATTGATCAGATTGTGAAATACATAGAATTTGAAGCAGTAAAAGACTATAATAGAAAAACACATAAAAACATAGCAGATTTAATAAGGAGTTCACCCAATACTCCTGGGCTACATCTCCTGGTCCAGCCTTCAGTGGTGGCCTCTCTATTAAGTCTTCAAACAGATTTTTTACAATAGTGAGCTTAGTTTAGCCTCACACACAACAGATGCATTTACAAGAGCCTCACTTGAATCCCTCAAGCTTCCTCTGAGTACACAAACCCCTTGACAGCTCTCAATCTCTGTCTTAACTCCATCTCGCATTTTCTTGCAACACTACCTCCTTGTTTTCTCTCTGTCTATGGCTTTTAAAGCCAACCGCACTGCCTGTTCGTTTCATATCCTCGGCTCTTAGTCTCCCTGGCCTCTGAAAGCTTTGAATCCCTCTGCCAATGTTATACAATCATTGCTTAACGCATGGAGAGGAGGTGGCAACCCATTTCGCAGCACTAGAGTGCCTCGGGCCTCTGAAATGCCTGTAACGGTTGGGCTCTATTTTTACAGTGAAAATAAATTTTAACAAAGAAAATCCACCAAACTCAATATATCGGACTTCAAAGTCCTTTAAATATGATTCATTCCCCTATCAGGTCTACCCACAGGTCGTTATCGCATATCGGAAGGAACCATTCCTTTGTATTTTGGAAAATATGTTTAAACTGCAAAAATGCAATAAAACACTATAAAACCCCACATACCGACTTGAAAATATATGCAATGCTGCCTATATTATTATCATGTCCGTAATATCGCTGCCATTATTTTTATCGGCCCTGCTCCACTGCATAGTTCCGATGTGATGTGACGATGTGATATATCACAATCGCTCATCACAATAACCCTCGAGTCGTCATAAAGTGCTCCACTGCATTCTTCAATAGCGATCCGTCGATTAAATATGGGCCATTGATCTGCGTGCTTGATTGACAGTCTAGATTCACTCCGCCAATCCCTGTCGCAATTTATATAAATATATAAAGTGTCGATATCCTGCCGATAGTCTCCGTCAATTGCGATTACCGATCCAATCTGGACCATTGATTGGCCAGATCAGACTGATACTGTGCCTCACTTGTTCTGCCTTCAATTACTCTGTTGTTTTCATTGATTTCATAGGTTTTGGGCCTCTCGATAGTGTTTTTCTTCATTCTAAAGGTTTTCTTTGCCATGATAAAGGCATCCCTTTTGTGATTTTTTCAATCCTTTAAAGGATTTTGGGCCTTGGGAATAATTTTTAAAAGTTTCATGAAGACTTAGAAAGTTCTCTTGGATCCATTTGGATCACATACCATGCAACCTGTGTATAATATTAGAAACAACACGATGGGAGGACTGCAAGGATCCTCAAATCATATGTCATCCCCTTGATCCGATTTGGGGGCATCAAACACCTTGCCTTTCTTGGCAATGCTTGATATCCTTGACTTGTACAAACTCACAAATGACCCCATCTATCACAACTCACTTTGGCCACTAATCCCACATAAAATCTTAACAGACATCCCGAAGTTCGAAGGGAAACAAGGGGAGGATCCAGGTACACACATCACCACCTATTATCTATGGTGTGTTTCTAACTTCATGGTGGATGATAGTATCTGACTATGGCTCTTTCCCCGCACCCTTACTGGCAATGCAGCTAAGTGGTACATCGAGTTACCACATGCGTTAGTCAATACCTTTGGTGCTTTAGCGATGGAATTCTTAAAGCACTTCCAGCTACCCATCCACTATGAAACTGGGATGGAACTCCTCACTTCATTACGTCAGGACACCACCACCCACATCTCTGATCATATACATGAATGGAGACATAGGCAGAGGCTAGTCAAAACTCCCCTCCCAAACTATCTATTAGTGGATTAGTTCTGCAAGTCTCTACTCCCCCAAATTGGTCAAGGGTGCGGACACGACTGACCTTCCTAGAAGTCTAAGACGTTCTAATGACAAACAAGACAAAATGGAGTGATCTTTCTCTAAATACACCTTTTACGACATGAAAACTACAAGTGTTTAGGCTTACCTTATTCCAAAACGCTATTGTTGAAGTCCGTTCTTAACGATCCGGATGAGCTCCTCCTTCAAGTCAATTCCTGCAACCACAAACAATCAAACAATTACCAAGCACTTGCATTTCATATAATAAAACATATATTCAACATGCAGACCAAGGAACACATGAAATAACTCATTAACACAAGCTATTGAGAAAAATAAACCAGTTTGTATTAATAACGAAACAAAGAAACTCTTACAACCTGGCCTTGGTGTTGTGCAAGTTCCTCCCAGGGTCCATCAAGGGTTTTCCTCTACTTTGACAAAGCTCACCCTCTTCCAAGTAGAATCAAGTAAATACAATCTCTCCTCACAAAGGCTCTAATGGAAGACCTAAATCCTGCAGCATTTACCCAAAGAAAATGTATAGCTTCAACCTCTTCTCCCTCTGGCTCAATGTCTTTATTTATAGTGCTGTAAAGAGGTTATTCAGGTCCACTATCAATGGGATCATCCCCCTCTTTGGGTGGGATAGCTCCCTTATTGATGGGATAAGTTCCCCCTTAATAGAGATACATGAACCAACTGGAGGCGCATCCATTTCATCAAACCGACCTCTAGAATGTTCTAGAAGTAACCACAAGTAACTTTTTCAAGATAAAACTCGCGCATTTTGCCTTTTACAGAGGGACGCACCTGTCCCTTAACATACAGAGCGTCCATGGACGCATATTTTGTGAACATGGTCAGCGTCCCCGCAGGTAAGGCTAGAGAGAACCTGCGACCCCAGAGATAAACATAGTTTTTACAAGACTTTCTCTCTTCTTTGAGTTTGAGATGGATAACAGAGGCATGAGACTTGCCTAAGAGGGTAGCATGACTGTTGATTTGAGCCATACTAACTGTAAGTAGTCAAGGTGACATTTTTTAGTGTAACAGATTGCCCCCTAAAGTGCGAAGCCTGGAATAGAATAGGGTTTTGTAATTCTAGGAAGGGTGAAGCGCTTTATCATTTCAAGGATTGCCTTGTGGATGGCCTGGTTGGAACCTGCAATTTTCAACACAAAATACATGGATAAGATTATATCATCACTGAGGTAGGCATTCCCATACTCAGATTCAAAACTTTAACTAATGGACTAACTATTCTGATACAGGAATGATCTTGCAGTACATCATTTTAATAGACTTTTGTAGACACAGTATGGACGCAGCCATCTGTTTATGATTAGTCTACATAGATAATGAATACAAAACTCCTCGCAGCCTGGATGGTAGAAACTAGATCCAGGGTCTTCACTTCTACTTCCCGAATTGGTACGATTCTAGCCATGTGATTAAATGATTCGATGTCGAACATGGTAGAAACCACTTGATTACCAGTCAATGATGTAAACTGTTAACAAGCGTGAGAGAAACCACCAGTAATGTCAATGGTTCTCAAAGTACCAAGCACAACCCGTGAAATGTGAATAGATGTTTTGATGTCGAACACTTCACGGAATCCTTTGATCGAAAGTCAATGATGTAAACTGACGTCAAAGGCGAGAAACCTGCCATTGATGCATGCAGACTTCAAGGTACTGTTGATTCCTAAGTCATCTTTCTAGATAATGTGTCGATGTCGATAGAAAGCGACCCGTTGCAGGCAAGCCCACAACACGAAATCATTGTTCAAGTTGAAGAAATGTTGCTGTGAGGACTGACTCAGGGATGGTCAAATGGATGACAAGTATTTTGCAGATGAAAGTTTTGCTTGCAGACCTCTTGAACACATAACGACACAACAGATGGCTTGGTGACGAATAACTCAAAGTTAATCCCCGAAACCCGGTTAAAGACTTTCAAAGTGATTTGGTCAACTGTGAGGTAAAAGATTTCCAAACCCAGGTGAATGAAAAGTGTCGTGTTCAAGAGTGGTAATAAAGTTTCTTCTGAGACAAAAGGTGACAAACAGGTTCATTCTTCTCTCTTTTCCCCCACCATTTCTGGCAAGTACCTCTTTATTTTTAACAAGCTTGAGGAGGATAACATATGCTTGATTATAAGCTCATCCTTCGGACGAGTCCAACCTAGTTTAAATTCGAACCCTAGGAAGGAGTGGTTCGTTCCTGTTTGTAATTGAACAGGTCCTTTACTGTAAAAGTTTAACGAGCCCAGTATAGGAGAAACTCGGCGTTTTTCATTTTTAGAGAGTCTGAAAAAACAAAAGGAGACTCCACGTTGAACTTTTTCGTATATTTGTGTCCCTCAAGCCCGAAAAAGTATAAAATAATACCTGGGGGAACCGCTTGATCTTGCGACCAAGGAGTACTTTCATAATAGTGTCGTTGACCTGAAAAGTAAAAAGCGATCAAGGACACGTCGTTTTATTTCCTTATCGAGTTCGAAACGACAAAAACCCGGCAATCTTTTCCTGATTTTACGGTCAGAAAAGAGCTAAAAGGGGACCGTCTTTTAATTCCGTTTTAACGAGTGTAAAAGAAACGCTCGGCAATCTTTTCATGTTTTAGGAGTCTGAAAAGGGCTTAAAAGAGAACTCCAAGGTTTCACTTTTTCTTAAGTTTTAACGAGTTCGAAAAAGGGATAAAAATGTACTCATGGTTTTCACTTTTTCGTAAATTTTAATGAGTTCGAAAAAGGGATAAAAATGTACTCATATGACCGACTTTCAATTTAATTTACGAGCAGGAAAAGACGGAAAGAACTCGGCATTTTCATTTGTTTTACGAGAATGAAAAATAGCAAAATAATCTCGGGATTGTCATGAGTTTAACGAGTCTTGAAAATAACTAAAATTGACTCAAGATAGGTTTCATTTTTACAAAAGCTTGAAACAGAGAAAAACTATGCTTCAAAGTAGTTTCATTTTTACACAAGCTTGAAACAAAAAACTAAAAGAACTATGCTCGGATTCGGTTTCATGTTTACACAAGCTTGAAACGAAAAACTATGCTTGTTACAAGTTCACATACCCCCGGCATAATGATGCAAATCAAGGTACATGCCCCCCAAGCTTCATTGCATTCAATGAGGTGGATGGAATGAAGCTTTACTTTCAAAATCTTGGAAAGAATTGTGGGAGTTGTTTCATTTTTTAGTGAGCTTGACACAAGACAAGGAACTATGCTCATGACTACTCTCTACAATCTACCTACTTAACCTACCCTTGTTTCATTTTTTAACGAGCTTGACACAAGACAAGGAACTATGCTCAAAAAGTTCGCATGCCCCCAGCATAATGACGCAAAGAGAGGTACATGCCCCCCAGGCTTCATTGCATTCAACCGGCTGGATGAAATGAAGGTTTACTTTCAATATTTAACTTGAAAAGGGAGTTGTTTCATTTTTAAAGAGGTTGACACAAGAAAAGAACTATCCTCATACCTGATTCATTTTTTAACGAGGTTGACTCAGTAACAGGAACTATCCTCAAAACTCTGCTTTCTAAAATCTACCTACATATCCTAAAATCTAGCTGATTCATTTTTTAATGAGGTTGACTCAGTAAAAGAACTATCCTCTTACAGCCTATTTCATTTTTTAACGAGGTTGATACAGGAAAAAACTATCCTCGTCCTCACTGATTCATTTTTTAACGAGGTCGACACAGTAAAAGGAACTTTCCTCGTAACATCCAATTTCATTTTTTAACGAGGTTGAGAGAGGAACAAACTATCCTCGTGCTCACTGATCATGGCTTCCAACTGGAAGAAAGACATGTCAATGGACACACCTTGATCATGGCTTCCAAGAGGTCTTCATCCGAAGGAAGAATACTTCTTGGGAAGGAACACATGTCAAGGGACTCAAAAGGGATAAGAACATCGTGTTCAAGTAATCCCATAGAGTTTTCCATGTCAATTACCGGAGCTAAATCAAAGGAAGATGAGCAAACAGTGAGAGGCTCACTTACATCGGTAACTGAAATCATGGGACCGGTTGCCACATAATTAACCCGTGGCAGGGTAGATACCACTTTAGAATCAGGAACATTTAGGGGTGTCATATTATTGGTAGTTGAAAAAAAACTAGGGAACGAAAGCTGGTCTACAGTCACAATACTGCCATTGTGAGGGAAAGACATCACGCGAAAGAGTGTCGATACGACAGCTTTCATTGCATAAACATAGTCTCGCCCAAGGAGTAAATTGAAATCCAAGGGACCTCGAACTACCATAAGATCAACACAAACAGTTTTACCTTCCAAGGTAATAGAAAACTTAGGAAGGATCCCTAAAGGTTCACTAATTGTTCTGTTAAAAGCTTTCAGATTCTGCGTAATAGGCGCAAGCTGAGGGGAACCCAAAGCTTTCCAAACAGCTGAGGATAAAATACTAACAAAAGCACCTTCATCTACCTGAGTACGATGTATGTCCCTACTACCAGCCTTAACAATGATTTGGAAAGGGATGGAGGAAGGAAGACGAGGTTCTGTCAGTCTATTCCAATCAAAGGAAAAGACCTCACTACTTGGAGGGGGTTCTATAGAAACAGGTGAAATGCCCCCCGGCATAGAAGAATCCGATGTAACAAGAAGAACATCAGCGGTATGAAATTTACTCTCGAAAAGGAGAGTGTGATCGACCGAATGTGAAATTGAATCGACCACTTGATCAACTAATGGATCATCAACTTGAGTAACATGAGTTTCACTCTCCAATGGGAGAGTGTGATCGACTGTACTTGAATTTAGATCAATCACTCCGTCAGTTGACGGTAGGTTGGGAGAAAGTTTACGGTAACCAGTTGGAAATTCTTGCTGTGGAACAGGAAGGTTTTCCAACAATGTTGAGGCTTCATCCATGTGAGGGCAAATGTGAGTTTGATGACTCCCTTTGCATAACTTACAAGGAAACCTAACTTTACCCTTTTTCCCAGGAACCTGACTATCACTGGTTGATGGATCAATGGAAAGTTGATGAGATTTCTCGGACCATACTTCCAAGACCTTTGGAATACCAGGACAATTGACAAGGAAGTGGTCACCCTTACAAAGCCTGCAAGGATATTTGGGTTTACGGTGCATGTCGGAATTTTCCTCAACACAACTAACACTTACAGCCATGGTTGGTTGGTTGACTTCTTTCTTATCTTGCTTCTTCTTCTTCTTCTTCTTCTTCTTCCCTTTCTTCTTCTTCTTAGTCTCATGGTTACTAGCATCAAGGCTTTTACCAGGCGAAGAGGAAGAAATGGAGGAAGAAAAATTAGGCGAAGAAGGTAAAGGGTCAACAGAAGGTTGGTGATGTTGAGATGGTGAACTCTGTTGAGGTGAAGCATCCGGTTGAGATGGAACAATTGGAGTATTTTGGGCCAACGAAGTTGAAAATAACCATATTGGTAAACCTATTGTAAATCCAGGTAATGACAAAGTAGCCATATAAGGAGGACCAACATTTCCAAAGTAAGGAAAAGTACTAGGATTCTCATTAGGAGGGGTTCCTAGGTTGATAAATTCCGGAACATTTGCCATTATATTCAACTTCAGTGAATTTTATTAACAATTTAAAACTAAAATTAACAATTCACAATTCACACCTAACAATTAAAATTCACAATTCACACCTATGGTCTCTAAAAGTAAAAACAAACAAATTAACACGCGCTATCAAATATAGGAGTCAAACCACACACAAACAGTAAGCTCTCCGGACCGAAAACACTAGTTGGTGATGAAGCCCAACCTCGCAGAATTCAGTACAGAAATGGCGGGTGGAACGGTTACCCCGACAACCTGCTTAATGAATAGACCGGCACAAGTTCCTCCACTTTAACCGTCTCGAAGTGAAGTGAACCCCCCGGAAAATCCAAGTGAGTATAACCGACGTCTGCTCTAGGTACAGTGGGACCTTCCCTCCACCATCACCTCGGTAGAACCCTAAAGATTATGGTCACTAAGGTCACCAACAGTAACAAATACACCTGGGGGAACAGTCTAAACTCCGACAGCACGCAAGGGCAGAGTAGCAAGCTCAATCCCCTTACCGGCTCCTTGACAACAATCCAAGGTTTACCGATAAGTGACCCCTGGCTCCTCGACAATGGTTAATCCGAGGTTTACCGTTTGTAATACGTACTGTCTGGCGTCGTTCCCAACGAGGGGGGAATGATCCCCTCACTGGTTCGGACACGAGCTCGTGCTTCTCCTTTAAGAGGAGCTTTCCCAGAGTGCAATTGAAACAATTGGATTTATTCTACTCAAGATAAACTATCTGTTTGGTTTTGTAGTCTTGGAGAGTTAAGTACTCACCTACTCCAAGACACTAGCCTAAGCTATGTTGGTGTTTCAGAGTCCTAGAAATGTAAAAATTACTAGATGAATTTTAATTAAGCGCTGTGTTATTAAGGCTGTTATTACTCAAATGGGTAAATGGAGATGAAACCAATGGTGTTATGACCCGACTCAACTGAATGCAATCGAATATGATAATGCAATCCTTTCAATTCGATGAATCCTAACTAGAGTAAGGAGAGAGTTTCCATTCACTTCCAACAATGCAAAAAATTGATCATTAAGAGAAAATATAACAAATTCTCTAATGCACTAATTTTATCAAGAAAAACTAATGCAAATCAATTCCAAACCATTTTTTTATTTTTATTTTTGTGTAAATTCAAATCAAAGAAAACTGATCTAAATCTACGATTGATTTTCCAGAATGTAAACTATGCAATTGTAATCTATGCACAATTCACTCGAAAAGTATGCAAATGTAATCTATGCACATTTTTCATTCATATTCCGAAAATGAGAATTCTAATTATGCAAATGTGATCTATGCAAGATAATCCTCAAACACAAGATGATTCTAATGTAATCTAAGAACCAATCAAGTGCAAGTCGAGAAAATTGGGCGAGAGTTCCAAAGATCAAAAAATAAAAACACTCAAAGGCGATTAACACTCATACACAATTTAGCCCCCCCCCCGGCGAATGAGGGGGAAATTTTTTTGCAAAAACCAAAGCAAAAAGATGCAAAATTGTGAAAAGACTGAGAGAAACCTCCAAGTAATGACCAAAGGAAATCAAATCAAGAATTTCTCAAAAAGAGACTCAAAACACCCAATTGATGAAAGCTAAAAGCAGGAATGCTAATGAAACAAGTTCAGGTGAAAATTTTTTGACAGGGTACTAAAGGATCTGGGCAGAAAACACTAAGAAAAACCAAAATCTAAAAGCAATTAAAGCAAAAATGGATTTTTCCTAAATTTTTACAGGAAGACGCAGGAAACCCGTTAGAACAGGCGCGGGCCCGCTCTGTGCAAACGGCAACAGCGCGTCCAAAGACGCACTATGCAGTACTCAGAGGGTGCGTCCTTCTGGAAAAGTTAAGAAAAACCAAATCTAACTAAATCTAAAGCTAAGCCACCCAAATACTAATTCTCACAGTCAAAAACCAGAAAATAAAAATGATTTTCTCAGAGCAAAGTTTACACAAAGGAAAAGACTTTCACATTAATGGATTCCCCAGTGGTGTCGCCAATTTGTCACACGGAATTGGTCAAGGGTGCGGACACGACTGACCTTCCTAGAAGTCTAAGACGTTCTAATGACAAACAAGACAAAATGGAGTGATCTTTCTCTAAATACACCTTTTACGACATGAAAACTACAAGTGTTTAGGCTTACCTTATTCCAAAACGCTATTGTTGAAGTCCGTTCTTGACGATCCGGATGAGCTCCTCCTTCAAGTCAATTCCTGCAACCACAAACAATCAAACAATTACCAAGCACTTGCATTTCATATAATAAAACATATATTCAACATGCAGACCAAGGAACACATGAAATAACTCATTAACACAAGCTATTGAGAAAAATAAACCAGTTTGTATTAATAACGAAACAAAGAAACTCTTACAACCTGGCCTTGGTGTTGTGCAAGTTCCTCCCAGGGTCCATCAAGGGTTTTCCTCTACTTTGACAAAGCTCACCCTCTTCCAAGTAGAATCAAGTAAAGACAATCTCTCCTCACAAAGGCTCTAATGGAAGACCTAAATCCTGCAGCATTTACCCAAAGAAAATGTATAGCTCCAACCTCTTCTCCCTCTGGCTCAATGTCTTTATTTATAGTGCTGTAAAGAGGTTATTCAGGTCCACTATCAATGGGATCATCCCCCTCTTTGGGTGGGATAGCTCCCTTATTGATGGGATAAGTTCCCCCTTAATAGAGATACATGAACCAACTGGAGGCGCATCCATTTCATCAAACCGACCTCTAGAATGTTCTAGAAGTAACCACAAGTAACTTTTTCAAGATAAAACTCGCGCATTTTGCCTTTTACAGAGGGACGCACCTGTCCCTTAACATACAGAGCGTCCATGGACGCATATTTTGTGAACATGGTCAGCGTCCCCGCAGGTAAGGCTAGAGAGAACCTGCGACCCCAGAGATAAACATAGTTTTTACAAGACTTTCTCTCTTCTTTGAGTTTGAGATGGATAACAGAGGCATGAGACTTGCCTAAGAGGGTATCATGACTGTTGATTTGAGCCATACTAACTGTAAGTAGTCAAGGTGACATTTTTTAGTGTAACAGTGGTACATCAAGTTACCACATGCGTTAGTCAATACCTTTGGTGCTTTAGCGATGGAATTCTTAAAGCACTTCCAGCTACCCATCCACTATGAAACTGGGATGGAACTCCTCACTTCATTACGTCATGACACCACGACCCACATCTCTGATCATATACATGAATGGAGACATAGGCAGAGGCTAGTCAAAACTCCCCTCCCAAACTATCTATTAGTGGATTAGTTCTGCAAGTCTCTACTCCCCCAAATCGCTAAAGATGTCGCCTTAGGTGGTGCAGTCATGGAAGACCAATCCATTCACCGTGCCCAGCACTTATATGATATATTCGCACTCTATCACTTTATACGACGTCATTCCCAATGCCCCTCGCAACTCCAATGCTCTGGCTACTCAGCAACCCAAAGCGCATGCCAATGGGATTATTGAGGCAACCTCCAGGGCTATTGTAAAACAACTCAGTGGTCACATTGCCCAGTTGTCAGTTGACCCCTCTACCAAATTGACTACTCTTCCTACCACTGCGATAAACTCGGCAAAGTCTACACAAAAACCCAGTGGTAAGAACAAGAAGAATAAGAAAAAGACTGCTCCTTCTGAAGATCAGTCAACAAAGCAATACAACCCAATGCAGAAGGTTGTTGTTCCTTCTGACGATGGAACAGAAAAGCCCGCCCAGTTCCCTTGCAAAATTTGTGTGGAATACCACATGACATATTGTTGTCTGTGTCTTCAGGAATGCATGGATTTCATCGCTAAAAACTATACCAGTAGGACCCCTGCGATCCTAAATAATCCTTTCCCCACTCAGTAGCAGCAACACCTTGTTGCAAACCAACCCCAAACCCCGCAATGGGGTAATAGTGGTTTGCATCATCCTTCAGCTGGTGAAGGACCATCTACCATTTACACCTTTGAAATGGTAGATCTACAAACCAGAGCCAAATCTTATGGAGCTCTAGTCACTAATGCTAAGGAAGCCTCCTCGATTCAAAACCCATCGCTACCTAACGATCTTCATATCGAAAGGTTGGTTGGTGATCTTATGATTCGCCCTCCAAAAGGGGCACTTCACTACACAACACATAATACATCTGCACATGCTGCTCAAAACTATAATATTGTAGAAGATTTGGCATAAGCGTCATCTGCTATGTCGACACTCGAAGTATTACAAACCTATCCAACACAAAGGAAAGCTTTTATTTCGGAAATTGGTGGTATCGACCCGCAGGATTCCATGCTTGCAATTTTTGACATGGACAAATGTAAACCTCCCCTTTCACAACAGCTTGCATTTCAGGTGCAAATATTTTCGAAAGGGTGAGGAATACATAGAACTGTCATTGATGAATGTGCTTCAACCTACGTGACGTCGACTTCATGTTGGCTCGCTTTGGGTTCTCCAACCCTGTCCCTGCCATTGAATTCCCTTAAAGATTTCGACGACCACACTTTCATCCCAAAGGGTTACCTAGCTAGCTACCCTATCAACTTGAATGGGAAAATGGTAACGGTGGACATCGAAGTTGTAGATAGAAAGCTCGACTATAATCTATTGTTGGGTCACAGTTGGACTTACATCATGGCTGCTATTGTGTCTACTATCTTTCGCATCATCCTATTTCCATTGGATGGAAAGATAGTCAGAGTGGACCAGCTGTCCTTTTGCACCCCTAATTATTCCCTGTTACCCAGCTACTTTGTACCCTTAGTGGGTGGTGTACCTCTTACGTTAGTATTGGTACTATTCTATTGAAGGTATTCCCTGATGGGTTTTTTCCCTCTTCTGTCGCCCACGATTCCACAGACAGTCAATATGGTTTCATCCATTCCTCACAAACTGACCAATCCTTGGATTCTACCAACCCCTTCAGACATTAACACTTACGGAGAACACATGCCATCGTCACCAATTGAATTGGCCTACCAGGCCATTCAATCTTCATCCGAATCTTCAGTCACTTTGGTCACGGCCAACGGTACCACCTCCCCTACCATAACTTCTCCTTCTTTCGATCTCCTCTATCAAGTCCTACCTTCAGATGAAACTATCAGAGAGATCATGTGCTTAGAAGAGCGACCTTGGGAGGACTCTCACTATCGCATTTTGATATCTGATTCAGACACGATGCCTCTTCAAATCCTATCATTTGATACACCTAAAATCATTTCCTCACCATATACGACTATCCAAACTTTGGACTCGGAAGGAAACATGGGCAATCTTTCAAAGACCTTGCTTGTCAATATTTCAATCAAGATAGGCAACATGGAAAACATCCAGATTGAAGCCAATTGCAATCCTAAGGAAATTGCGAGCTTCACCTACCCTTTTAAGGATTTATGTGATGTTTTCCCTTGGTCTTATGAGGAAATGCATGCCATAGACCCTTCTATTGTCAAACATGATATCAAGAAAGGTAGAGCATTCTTTTTATGGTATTTTTCTTGCTCGTTAAACTGAAAAAACCTCTAGTCTCCTTCCTCGGCTTTGTTAAACTACCAAGAAGAAGATCGAGCATTCTTTTATGGTATTTTTCTTTCTCATTAATCTGAAAAACCTCAAGTCTCCCTTGGTCTCGTTAAACTACTACAAAGAGCATGTTCTTTTTTGGGACTTTTTCTTTCTCTTGAACTGAAAAATCCTCAAGGTTTTCATCGTTGGGCTCGTTAAACACTTATGATGATGGTCCGAGCAACTCTTTTTCCCTCTTTTTCTAGCTCACCAAACTAAAAAATATCGACTGAGCATTCTTTTTTGAGACTTTTTCCTCGCTCATAAAATTGAAAAAACCTTGAGTTCCTTCTTCAGGCTCGTTAAAAACTTATGCAGAATCTCTAAGCATTCTTTTTAGGAACTTTTCTCACTCGTTAAATCGAAAAAACCCTGATTTTTCTTCATTGGGCTCGTTAAACACTTACGGCGACAATATGAGCGCTTTCTTTTTTGGGACTAATTCTTGCTTTTAAATCGAAAAATCCGCGAGTTTTTCCCTTCTTCTAGCTCGTTAAATCTACGAAGAAGGGATGAGTAGTTATTTTACCTCTTTTTCCTTGCTCACTAAAATGAAAAAGATACCTCTAGTTTTATTCATTTGACTCGTTAAAATTCGATGAAGGTCTATTGATTTTGTCGTCACGTGACTCATTAAAATTTCACGACAACTATCGAGTTTACTCCATCTCCTCGTACTCGTAACAAAATGAGGCAAACATCTATTGAGCATAGGTTTCTCTTTATATGGACTCAGTAGATTAACTTACGAAAAAGTAACCGTTCTGGGTATACTATTAAACCTTTGTCGCACCCAGTTAAAAACTATGACAAAGGGACCACCTTGGAGTCATTCTTTACGATATTTTACGAATCTCGAAATATGAAAAGACCACTGAGTTGTCTCATCTAGACTCATTAAATTACACAGATGAGGAATAGAGTCGCTCTTTTTAAGATCCTTTTCAGACTCTTAAAACATGAAAAGGTCGACGAGTTCTCTTGTCTGGACTCATTAAACTAATTAGATAGGGAATAGAGTTTCTCTTTTTACGATCCTTTTTAGACTCTTAAAACATGAAAAGGTCGATGATTTTTCCTGTCTGGACTCATTAAACTAATAAGATAGGGCATAGATTCGTTCTTTTTACGGTCCTTTTCAAACTCTTAAAACATGAAAAGATCGATGAGCTTACCCGACTGGACTCACTAAACTAATCATATGTGGAAAGTGGACAATACAATTGCATTATGTTCTGTATTATGAAAGTTTTTGGGTAGCAGTCTCTCCCTTGAACATGGCACTCCCTCAGATAAACCTTCCTTGTGATGGCCTCTCAATATGAATCTTACCATCCTATGAGTTTAGCCTATATACCCTGATGTTCTTGCATCTCTGTATCCTAACACTCTTTGGTGTTCATGAGTCTAGTGCCTTCTATTGCTCAAGGGAAAACCTTTATCTTTTGTTTCCTCCATCAAACCATCAAGCATATCCTACCATCATGCCCTCTATCTCTTTGACCCAATGCTTAAAAGATTCCTAAAAAAAAAATATTTCCTGCCCTGTTTCATGTCGACTGATGTAGGACACCTTATTGTCTACCTTTCAATAGGTCTCTTCCTATCGAATTCAACACTCTATCTAGGAAGAAGACCCAGAAACACTTCAGTTCCCTGGTACTTGTAGACATCAGTGGCTGGTCACCTTGTGTTTGGTCAGGGTTTTTCATTATTGGCTCCTGGTTAAACAATTCTACAAATGTTCGAAGACAAAAACATTATTCACACTCGCTAGAATGTACTGTGCATCTTGGAGACCATCACAATTATCGGTGGCCATCCTCGTGTTTGTTAAAAGTCTCCATTATTGACTGGCAATCAAATGATTTCGTGCATGTTCAACATCAACGCCTATATTCACATGTATCGATATATGTTGTTGCGGTGAAGCTGAAATCAAGACCTTGGGTAGAGGCTTGCATCACTCAGCCTTGTTTCCTCTCCCAAGTTGCATTTATTATTTTTTGGAGACAACTCATCAAAATGATCCTATTATGACACAGGTTCTGCATTGTGCTTATCGATGGCTAGCATCGTCATATCTCTTTTCTGAGAAAATCACTCTGACATAGCTACCAAGCATGGGAATGCCCGACTCAGGACATGATTTTAGTTGTTTTATATATGTGTTGTACCAGGTTTCTCGTACCGCCCGAAGCTTTGATCCTCTCTCTCTCTTTTCCAAAGAAAAGGATTGTTAAATATAAAGTATTTTGGCCATCGTCGTAGCCTCCGATCTCACACTTTAGGGGGCATCTGTTATATAGGAAAATGACCTCCTCATCAGCTTAGAGGAAAAATACATGATGACTGAAGGACTGACCACGTTCAGAAGCCCAGTTGTCAAGCTAACGCTACCTAAACACTAGCAACCTTCTTTATAAAGCTTCCCAGCAAGGCTAAGGGTGCGTTAGTGCCCAAAGTAACTCTGTCTATTACCTTGGGAAGAGCGTTAGTGAACCATAATGAGTTTCTATGGGTCAAGGGAACGAGTTGACTGAGAAAATATCCCTAGATTCTCTCCTATCTCAGCTCATAAAAGCAGGGAAACATCAGAACTTGACATGTTTGGGGGAATTACTAATTCCTAATGGAGAATGCAAACGGGAAAGAGCACAAAGGCATGGAAACATCATTGTTTTTGCCTAATGGAACTCATGAAGGACTTGGAAACCCTAACCTCACATGTTATATATGCAAGGCTAGGGCCATTGTGAAAAGGGTCGAACCATTTGAAAGGATTTCCTATTTGACTGTCGAGCAGAGTCTCAAACTAAGGCATCAGAAGAGGTTAAGAAGGGAGAGAGAGAGAGGAGTTGGAGGGGTAAGGGAAGGTTGATGCAACTGATGGTTGTAATCACTCTTTCTACATCAATATAGAACTACAATTGTGTTGTCCACTCTGAGATGTTGATAGTATGACTTGTTTGTATGTTTATTCAATATCATTAGCATGAGTGGCTTAGATATATGCAACTAGATATCTTTATATGTTCATGCATTGTTTATCAAGGTTTTATGTTGTGATATTACACTTGTCTTTGCTATGTGTAGGTTTTGATCTAGAGTCGGCTCAGGGGTCTTCACCTAGCTGCATTGCACTCTTCAGCAACACCACTCTAAGACTTGAGGTAATAATTCCTTCTCGCTTTGATATTCGTTTGTTAAACATAGATATGCATGTATCTTCGTGACATTTGTAGCTAATGTGACTGTCTGCCAAGGATCATGGGAAGATCCTTGAGGGTTTCTACATCACCAAACACCCGTGCATTAATCCCTGTAGGAGACACTTAGAGTTCCTTGGAGCACTTTGGCATTAGAGAAATAAAGGAAAAGAAGGAAAGAGGAAGCAAAGATCAAGCAGGGAAAGGAAGGATCAGGCAGCTACAACAAGATTCACTGCAAGTATCAATTTTCAAGTGAATTTTCCTTGCTAGATTTGGCATGCATGGTATTTCATGTGGTTCTTTTCTATCATGGCAAGGGTTTTTCTAGATGTGACAATTTTCTTCAGCCTAGCCTTTCCATTTTCGAATAGTCTTGATGAGATGGGTTCTCATACTTCGGTTGATGTGGGATGGCCGGATGGATTCGAAGTTGAGTGGGGTGAATCTCCGAAGTGAAAAACACATGGCCTAGTGGTCCCTAAACCAGACTGTTGATCACAGTAAAGCCACTGGTCTAGTGGTCCCTGAACCAGACAATGGATCATGGTAAAGCCAGTGGATGTTGCCATTCCTATAGCATGAGAGCAACTAAGGCCTAAGTTGTCCAAAAGTTAAGTGGGACCCAAGGGCAAGTTGTCTGAAGTGTTGGATTAGTTCCTGAGGGTCCTAAAGCTGATGTAGAATGTTTTTGTGTTATGTTTCTGTCGATTCCACTTCCTTAAGGTCACATAGGAGGTTGAATCCAATAACAGTAGCATATCGTCACATGTTTACCTCGATTTGTTGGTTACTTGGGTAGATGTGAGAGGAGGGTGTTAAAGAGTGGTACCGAAGCATGGTTCACCCCTTGGACTAGATGGACTATGTGTTAGTCATGCATGCATGTCAGTTGCATGTGTGTCTCTCACACTTGTATTCCATGTGCTTATTACATTGCATAATGTTGATCATGGTTGTAGTAAGGTTTTCATGAGGTACTTGATGATTGATTTTGTGGAATGCATCATCATAAGTATATCCCTGGTTACATATCGCTTGATTACATCCTTGTATGCTAGGTTGCATTCTTGTATATTTGATTACATGTATCAGTATTTTAGGTTGGTTACAAGAATTGATCGCTTATGCTCGACTACATGCATTCATGTGTATGTGTAGATTATTACACATTTCTTATACATGTTGATGGTTGCATGTGGCAATGTGTACAATGGAGTAATGATTGTTGTCATGCATGACATCATGGTTTGTGTAGTTGATATGGTCATGCATTGATGACTAGACTCTAGCTAGAATGATGTGTATATGGTTTTGTACTCATGTGTTATATGTCTACATGAAGTCATTATGCATGTATGGTCTTGTTTATGGTTATGCATGAATATTATGTCAAACATGCCTTGTGAAGTCATGGTATGAAATTTAGGTCATCAGGGGTATATTGGAATGTTATGATGCTAATTTTCTGGATGAGATAGAGCAGGAGATGTCGATCATCAAAGTGAAGTTGCAGCATTGGACCTCGAGGCAAGAACATGTCGTTATAAAAGTTTGTATGTTGGGCATGGAGGTATGTAGGTTAAGGATTGTTATATGCATTAGGGTTATATACATTAGGTTTATGTACATGTCTTTTGATGTTATGGTTACGTACATGATAGATGATAGTTGATTAGTATAGTCATAAGCACATGTGTCGGATATTCAAGAATGATAGCAACCTATGATTGTATGCATTGTTATTGTTTTTCTATGTTAGATAACTGGATGATTATGTTTATGTTGTTGATCAGCATGATATATAGATTATTGTTGTTATATGTTATTAACTTGATTAGTAGAGTTATTTCATTGAGATCTTGAATTTTTAATTTGGATTGGTCATATGTGTGATGGTTATGTTCATTGCATTGAAGATCTTGATGTTATTTGTATTGCGTTAACCTAGTTTGACCTATGCAGATGGTTATGGTTGTGATATTCAGGTATGAGACGAAATATTTGTGATATGGTGTCATACTGATCTAGATTGATCATACATGTGTGATTGTTATGCATGAAAGACAAATGCTTATGAGCTTATGGTTTGAACATGTTAGTTAGTTACTATTATGGATATCATGATTTATGTTTGAGTTGATATGTTGTGAAGTTGTATCATGCTAACCTAAATTGATTGTGCAGACAAGATTGCCTCCCCTAAGATACATTAAGGTATGAGTTTTCTTATGTTGGATATTTTTTACTTGACTGTTTGATTATGTTGTTTAGTTGATTTATTTAACATGGTATGGTTGCAAGTTGGTTGAATGTTTGATGAATTGCATAATATGAGTATGTGTTCAAATGATCTTGTTTTAAGATGGTTGTACTTATACATATGTGTTGAGACAGTTGATATGTACTTGAGTGTAGTAGGTGACAATTGTAGCGTTATGTCTAATGACTATGAGTTGACTATGGATTATGACATGATTGTTAGTCTTGGTAAAGGTTTATTTCAAATTGATAGATATTATTGTCTCGATATTTGGAACATGTGGTTGACATGTGTGAGTAGTTGCAGGAAACATGCTTGGTATTAGCGTGACAAGGTAATAGTTGATGTGTTTATATAACTAAGCCTCGATTGAAACAAGGTGAAAAGGTAAAAGAAAGGAATTTGGCAAGAATTCCTCGAGCTATTTTTGGAAACCATAATTCCAAAAGAATGAGTGCTTTGCATACAGGAAGTATTATTGACCTTGATTTGACTGAAATTATGTGGATATGTGCTATATTCATATACATGTATTTAACAGGTATATTAGCTAGTCTCTAGTTACAAGCGGATTTTTCAAGGAGATTGGAGTCCCTTGAGAGATGGCATGGACATGTTCATCTACAAGGCAACGTGCTTGGGACAACAAGATAAGGTATTTGGTGTACTTTTATGTTTTTTTATGCACTGACAATTATGTATTTATGGCGGTATGATGCAAGGGATCGCATGGCAAAGAGACTGCCATGAAATCTTGAAGAAGGCTTAGGTTGATCTTTCCTTTGGAATCACTAGGAACCATGGGGATTGAGTCATGGTGTCTATTGTTAGTCTTGTGCTTTTTCTCTTTTCTTATTTTCTTGTGCTTGATTTGTAGTTTTGTTATGTCTTGTGCAAGGCCTTGCCACTTTAGTTGTGGTGTCATATTGTTGTTATTAGTTTTCATGATTTTCTTCTTGTTTTCTTCTCGATATTTCCTTTATTTTTTTGAGAGTATTAGGAATTGGTTGACAAAATAGGAAATTAATCGAGCTCAGGGAGAGTCGTATGGTACCCAACAGGTAATGTAAGACTCAGATGAAGCTTTGTCCATTGTGGTAAATGGACGTTGGAAGTAAAGTCATGAGAAAGGTAACAAAAAAGGTAAAGTAAATGGATATGAGGCATCATATGCCTTGGCTATGTTGGGAATGACTATTCTTAATTTTTCACATGTGTTGCATGAATAAAGGAAGTTCTCTTAAACCTTGATCTTGATATATGGTAATTATGTTATGATCATGATTATGTTGATGTTTATATATGTATACATGTAGGTGTGTATGTATGTCATGTTTGATAGGGTCGTCATGGATCATGATTATTAACACTAACATTTATGTGTATATATATGTATGTATGCATATTGTTGTCTAGCGGGATCATGGTTTTCCATCATATGTTTACATATATGTATGTATGTATCCATGTATCTATGTCATTGTCTAACAGATCATCAAGAATCATTCTTGTGGCAGAATGATTTCCTATGCAAGCGAATGGCATGAAGAAGTTCCTGGCTATGAGGAATCAAGTGGGAAGAGTAGTCATGACAAATATATGAGGTCAATATCATGTGAATATGAATTTATATTATATGCTTGTATTATGCCTATGCTTATGTTATGTACAGGTTATACTGAGGGATACATCAGAAAAATGAAAGCAGTGTGGTCTGTGGCATACTAGGATAAGCATGTATAAGACACTGGAATTAAGGTTTCTTGGTAAGGACAGTGTGGTTTTGGATGTGTGGTACTACTATTGTGCATATGTTGTATATGTTGTACATGTTGCATCTATGATGTGTGTACATGTGGTGTTTTGTATATATAGTGTGTGTACATGTTGTTTATGCAATGTTATGTATAGGATGGTACAAATAGTGTTTTGCGAATATTTCATATGGTGTTGTGCACATGATTGGATATGCATTGTTGTGTACAAATGATTCTATGTACATGTTGGATATGTATTCCTATGTATAGGTGGCATTGCATGCATGTTGTACATGTGGCGTTATGTACATATGATGTTGTGTGCATGATTTTACAAGTGGTGTATTGTGAATGTGGTGTTGTGTACATGTTGTACAAGTGGCGACGTTTGCAGGTGGTGTTGTGTACATGTCATGCATCTGGAGATGTATACATGTGGTGTTGCATACCTTTCATATGCGTGGTATTGTGTACATATGGTATTGTGTACAAATTGTACAATGTGCGGTGTACATGAGGCATTGTGTACAATTTGTGCAGGTGGCGTCGTGTACATGTGATGATGTGCACATGTTTTGGAGGTGGTGCTTTGTACATGTGGTACTGGTGTACATGTGGGATTGAGTGCATGTCATACATGTGTTGCGGGCATGCGATACTATGTATGTGCATTGTGTAGTCATGGTATCATGACATATGCATTCATTGTGTTACACTCTATATATGTATTTGTGTTGTATTGTACACTAGGTGTAGGTGTATGTGTTGTATGTCAGGTGTAGGTGCATGTATTGCATGGTGTTATATGTAGTGTGTGATTGTATGTGTGTGATGCACACTATGTGTACATGCACATGGTTTAGGAGAAGGCATTAGGTGTTTGTCTGGTGTGGAAACTGATCCGGAGTGCGTACAGAATAAAGACAAAGGTAGAAGCTAAGGATTGATGAAAGGATAAGTATCAACATTTTATTTCAGTTTTATCATGCATGTGATTTATGATTATGGTATATGATGATTATATGTGATCTATGATTCTGGTTTATGATGGTTACACGTGATTTATGATGTTGATTTATGATGTTGATCTATGATGGTTTTGTTTTGAGCTAACCAAATGTGATATGTTTATGCATGATGTTTTGATCAAACAGTTAGTTTGACTTGTTGTGGCAGGAAGCGAACATAATTTCAAGTGTACCTTATTGACGAGCTACCAATGAGGTATGATGTGAATTTATTTCAATTTATTTTAAATCTAATGGAATTTATGTGCTTGGTATAGGAAGCATGAACATGCTCGGTTGGGTGGTTGAAATCGACTACAAGAATTACTAGTAGCAATGAAAGAAATTTGAACATGCAGTTGTATGTTGGTAAATCACTTCAGGAGCAGGGCCATTGTGGGACACTGGTACCCAATAGTGTCCATTGATTTCCATGAGCATTCTATGACTGATATGATGGTTTTGAGGCAGGGATATGCCTTGTTTTCTTGTATCTTCCGATGTGAGGAATCCTTGCCAATGGATGGACTACCCGAGATGGGGGTGCCAACAAAACTTGGAAGGTGAGCGACTACACAGAAGGGTTGACAAGATTACCCAAGGGACTGTTTAGTAGAGAAGGGAAGGCTTGGGATATATTTGTTTTGGTCATTAGCATTGCTAGTTGGAACTAGATGCACATTGGGGGTCCGCCCTGGAACAATAAGCCCATAATTGTTTGCTGAGTGGACAAGTGGTGTGGGATTGTAGCACTGGATATCGGATGTTACTTTGACTATGGCAATGGATTCTGGACTTCTTGGGAAGGAGGCGAATCCTGGTATTACTTTGAGGGTGGAGATGTGAGCCTCTGGATTCCCTTGTTGATTGATACAAGCATCGTATCCTTTATTTTCTGGTTTAGCAAATGTGCATGTGTATATGTGGTTATTATAAATACCATAATGAGCTATACTCTAAAACTCTAGTATGAGGTATGGTTGTTATCTTGTCATGCTGTCATGATGTTTTTCTTTTGAGTAGGTTATTCATTGTAAATACTACAATAAGTTGTGTTATAAAGCTCCATGGGCAGTATGTTTTGTTTTCAGCGGTATTGTTGGTTATAGGTGATGAGCCTTGGTATTGAAACAAGAATGTTGCAACTCCCAAGGCTACCAATTTTAAGTAGCAACTTGGGGTATGTAAAAACTTAAAAGGTATCGACACTATAATGCAGCATGCAATGTGTCCTTCCTTTGCTATCATGGAGTGCATGTAATGAAATCAAATACTAAACTAATTGAAGAAAATGAAATTCTCGAAATGTAAACCTTAACCTATTGCAAGAAAGAAAATACAAGGAAAAAAAACTATTCTAATTGCATAAAATAAATATCATGAACTAAATGTCAACCATTACATTTCAAATATTTTATATCCATTAACAGAATTTATTGGATTTAGCAATCAAGAAAAACATCATTGTATTATCCAATTCATAAATTTGTCCATTAACCCAAGTCGTTGAGATATTTTGCATGGGTAAAAAGGAAAGTCCTAAGTGGTGTTTATCCCTCCTCAACCATTGATTTAGATCCTAGGGGTCATAATTCAACCCTAAGGGACCAAAACCAATATTTGTGAACAAATATGCGCAAGTATATAGACGTTAGAAGAGTACTACAGGAAACTACAAGATGTTATAAATTTACCACAAGAAGTTATAATTCATCGAATGACAAAGAAAATCAAATCCAAATTAGATGGAACAAATTTTTTTATTGGATAGAATGTACTAGGTCTCCATTCCAAGTGGAATCACTCAAAAAGATCTCTGTTAGCCCATGCTAAAAAATAGCAGAAAATTACTAATCTAAAATCTAGAAATTCGAGAACTAGTGAGTTAGTAAATCTATCAAATGCCTCACCTAATCAAATGCAAATGAAATGGGAATTTTTTTGTTATTAAATAGAATTTTTTTGTGATCTAATGCAGGTGGAATCAAATCGATTAAAGCTCGTTAGTATGTTCTGAAAAATAGAAGAAATTTATTGTTATTTGCCACAACGGACTTCCAGAAATTTAGATTTGGGAATAAGCAAACTAATCTAAGTAGATCAATGATTACTATGGCCTTCCATAGTTGTTCCAAGGATGAAATGATGCTTGTAATCTTGCAAAATAAATTAATTCATCCATTTAACCCAATCCTACAACAAGAAGTCATTAATACTAAATGCAAAAATAGAAAAAGACAAGAACAATAGATGCATGTGAATAAGAAGTGAAAGGAAGAAAAGTAAATGATACAAAAAGGATTTGAGGCCCCTAGGGTGGCCAAGCCCAAGGAAACTTAGAGTCCTATGAAGGAGACCAAGATTTATAAATTGAACTTGGCACCAATCTTCATTATTTCCATCAATACAATTACGTCCCTGCAAGAAATGACAGGAGAGCTGCAAAAATACGAGTTCTCTCCACAAGAAGACTAAGAAAAATCCACCCATAGAGGAAAATTTGACGGAGTACTTATAAAAAATTAATAGGAAGCATTCCCTAAGGAAGGAGGAAGCTTTCCCCACCAAAAGCCCTCAAATAGTGGATCTGGTTCCCAATACTAGGAATATGCATTAAATGACAAGGAACACATTCCTAGATTTTCTCAATCATTAGAGCTCCAGAATCTTGGCAATAATTTCATAATATCTTCTTGATTTATTATTTAATATTGATCCCCTATAGTAGGGAGCAAGTCCCTAGATTATCTCCTCCTCTAAATCTTCATAGTCTCCCCAATATTCTCACTATATTCCACAAAAGTAAATAAATATGCAATTATCCATAAACCTTCCTAATGAATATATTAAAGTTAAAAATACATTATCTAATGAAAAAAATAGAGGTTTAATGTGTTGAAGGAGGGTCAGGTGGGCCTTAATTTATGTATAATTTGGAGACCCATCAATACGTGTGGTTGCACACGGAGGACGGTGTCCCCCAAGGGGGAGGGTTCTGTAACAACCGTGGTGAAAATTCCATGTAAAAATATATATAAGGCCATGGTTGATGGGACACATATTCCAAGCTAAATGGTGGGGGAAACATCCTAATGGATGTTAATTCAATTTATTATGGCTAAGAAAATTGGCAAAGGCAATGGCTAAGGCTTTGGAAATGAAAAATGGAATTTTTGGCACATTTATTTATGAAAATAATGGAAACTAGGAGAAAAGGAAGGTGAAAGGTCACAGGTTTCACGTGAGGAGGAAATTGAAGGAAAATGATGGAACAATGAAGAGAATAGAGGCCTCATTGATAAAAAGGCTTCTGAGGATTAGTTGGAATGCTTGATTAGTTCAGTTTTGGAACTCTCTTCTATTCTGTCTCTCTCACTCTTGGACACTTAAAGTTTCTTGGAGCACTTTGGCATTGGAGAAAGAAAGGCAAAGAAGGAAACAGGAAGCAAAGATCAAGCAGGGAAAGGTAGGATTAAGCATCTACAACAGGATTCATTGTGGGTATCGATTTGCATGTGTATTTTCCTTGCTAGATTTGGCATGCATGGTATTGAATGTGGTTATTTTCTATCATGGCATGGGTTTATCCAGATGTGACAGTGTTCTTCAGCCTAACCTTGCCATTTCCAGATAACCTTGATGAGATGGGTTCTCATACTTCGGTTGATGTGGGATGGACAGATGGATTCGATGTTGAGTGGGGCGGATCTATGAAATGACAAACACATGGGCTAGTGGTCCCTGAACTGGACTATGGATCATGGTAAAGCCACTAGCATAGTAACCCTTGAGCCAGACTGTGGGTTGTGGTAAATCTAGGATTATGTGCCTCGGTGGGCCTAGGAATCCTTGTCAGTGAATTCCAAAATATACGATAAAGCCAAGATGTGAATTTATCATCATTGGGCCTAGTAGTCTCAGGATGGGATGTGCGGTAATTCCTGGAGAGTGTGTCTCAATGTAGGTCTTAGTGATCCCTGGATCAGACTGTGGATTACGGTAAAGCTTGTGAGACTAGGAGGCACTCAAATTCCTCACGATGTAGGTGGAGAACTCTGGTGGCATCCGTGCTTGTTTGGTGTTTTTTTGTTTGTGTTCTATGAGTCCCACATTCATGCTTGGAATATAGCACGGGGGTGAATGGATGAAGAGAGATTTGGCTCAACCATTCTACTGTCACGTGGAATGCAGAAGTCCCATCCCGGGTTTGGATTTTGCATCATTAATGAAAGGTTTTTTCTTCTTGTATTTCTATGAACATTTTGATGGATTATATGTGGTCTATATGGTTGTGCTTTTATTTCTATTACTATTATGCTAGTTATGTATGTGTTTCATGACAACATCCATGTATGGCTTTCATCATGTTTTTACTTGTAATTGAACGATAAATGTATATATGACCTAATGGATGGAATAACAGTTAATGTGTTGAGGCATCAATGCTTCATGGCAAATCTCAGATAAGTATGAGACCCCTATGTTTAGATATGTTAATTACACCTGTAGTTTACATATTCTTAATATGTTTGATGAAATGTATGTCAGGGTTAATAGGGGTCCAATCGAGGTCTTAAACAAGTATTTGCTTTATTATTGTCATTTCCATGTTATTTTACTATTCTGAAGAGAAGGTTCAATTCTGGGCAGTGACCTAGGCTTAGGGCCTGAAAAACTGGCTCGAATCCCAAGGACGTTGGCATAAAACTAGCAAAATGAGTCTTTAGACACCGGCAGACAAGCCTATGAGAGCAACTCTACATTTTTGGACAATGTCATGCCTATAGCATGAGAGCGAATGAGGCCTATGTTGTCCAAAAGCTCAGTGGGACCCAAGGGCAAGTTGCCTGAAGTGTTGGATTAGTTCTTGAGGGTCTTGAAGTTAATGTTGAATGTCTGTGTGTTATGCTTCTATCAATTCCACTTCCTTAAGGTCACATAGGAGGTCGAATCCAATCATATAGCCTCTTGTCACATGTTTACCCCGGTTGGTTGGTTACTTGGGTAGATGTGGGAGGAGGGTGTTACATGTGAAACAAGGAGTTCCCTTTACGCCCTTTTCATACTCCCTAAACATGAAAAGATCGTCGAGTACTTGACTGTTCGAACTCCTAAAAGTAAATGGACAACCATCTATTCAATATAAGTTTACCCCTTTTACAAATTGAACTAGACTATTTAAGAAAAAGGTATACGTTGACTAATCATAGTCAATAGAGTTCTTTCCTGCATTATTTTACCCTTTTTGGGGCTTGAGGGACTCAATTTATGAAAAATGACACTGTGGAGTTTACTTATGTTTTTCTCCTAACTCCCTAAAATTTAAAAACATCGAGCTTTACTTTCTTTGGGCTCGTTAAAATTTACGTTGAAAGAAATGAACGAGTTTTCTTTTGTGTCTTTTCAAACTCTTTAAGCATGAAAATGACATCGAGTTACCCCTTCACTAGACTTGTAAAAGTTAAACAATGCAGGACTCATTAAGCATGATGAGACCAAACCACTCCTTCTTAGGCTTCTGTTATCACTGACAAAATTTCAAAGAAAAAAAAAGGATCTCCATAAAGAAATCTCACTTCAAGTAAGGATATGCTTCAAAGTTTTGGTAGTTATGCTTGGTATAATCTTTTCAAACATTTCCATTCAGTTTTGGAGGGTCTTGAAACATTTGAAAGAATGTTTTAATAGAAAATTTCTCAAATAGCAAAGTTTTGGGTTGAAACTATGATTTTTGAAACAACTCAGCAGTTTCGTAGCGCGCCACGAAACTGCTGAAGGTGACAGTTTTGTTTTTTGAGGATCTACCTTGAAAGAAAAAGAAGATTATTTTGAAAGGGATGTTGTTGCAGAGGTGTAATAAGATCACTTGAGAAGGTTTGAGCCCTAATCAAAAGGAAAATTCAAGAAATGAAAATACATACGCATGCTAAACCTTGCGCTACGAAATCAGTGTTTTCGCAGCGCGCTGCGAAACCCCTGTAGCAGCCTGTTTCAGCAGAAAAAACTGTTTTACTAGGTAACTTCCAGAAGCTTTCCAGAGCAGCTGAGAACTCAATTTTGCAAAATGAAAGAGGTTTTTCTTCCTAACATGTTGAATTACAAAAACCTCTTTCAGTTTCTTCAATTCCATTCTGAGGTGGGAGAAATGTGTGACCAAAGTTGCGCTACGAAACTGCTGTAGGTGCAGTTTTTCATCTCCTGTTTGACAACTGTTTTTCAAAGACTTATTTTGGGCAGCTGGAGTAGTGTTTCAAAAAACCTCCTTCAGTTTTTCCAAATACATTTTTTACGAGAAGTTATGACCTCTGTCCCAAGACCTATTTTTTAGCCAGAACAGAGCAAGGGACAGTTTCCTGTTTGACACGTGTTTTTCAAGGACAGATTCTGAACAGCTGGAGGAATGTTTTAAAAAACCAGGAGAGGTTTTTGTTCTAGACATCATGGGCTACAAAAACCTCCTTCAGTTTCGTAAAATATGTCATGGATGAAGAGATAAAGACTATGCAATTTTCAAGGATCTAAACCTAAAAACAGGGAAACATGTTCCCTAATTTCTAGGGTTTGACATCAGCAGTTGGGTGACCACGTGGGAGGCTTCATCAAATTCGACTTCATGGAGTGTTAGGTGTCAAAGAATGCTTCAAATTTCTAGATAAGGTTGTTTAGTCATAATAAGGAGTTACACTCCTAGTTGTATTAGGTCTCTAGGACTACTAGTTAGGTGTCAAATACATTTAATGGTTTGTTTTATGGTTAGAATAGGTGTCACTGATGGAAAATTCGAATTCTCTTGAGGAGGGATGAAGGAATCCTAATTGTAAATGCTTTATATAGAGCAAGAGGTCGAATTAGCAAAGGGTTGGAGACATTTTGGCTCAACTGCTGCTCTATGTGCAGACTGTGTATATTTTTAACCTAATGCAGAATTTCTACTTAGACAACTCAAGATTCATGAAGAGTTCTTGTATGTTCTTGTTTTGATGGCATCTTCCAATACTTACATTGCAGTGAGGTTTACTTATGATACTCAGAATTCATCAATGATGCTCTGACTTCCTTCATAGATAAACTAACTGTGTTTCACTGTTTTATATTTGCATTTCTGCACTTGAACTCTATAATGCCTTGACTTCCATGCTAGGTAGAATGTTTTGGCTTCACTACTCAGGATTCAAAGAGGGTTTTTAATGTCCTATTGTCTCATGGCTTTCCTCTTTCACTTACTTGCAGTGGTATGAATACATGTTACTTAGAATTCATCAATGATGCTCTAACTTCCTTCATGTATTTATAAACTGTGTTTCCTTGCATTGTATCTTTGTTTTGTTGATGTATAAAAACTCTCTATGCCCTGACTTCATGTTAAGCTGATCTTGCTGTGGTACTGAACATACTTTGACTCCATAGCCCAATGATAGCCAACCTTCATCTTTCAACCTATAAACATATACAATCACAAACCATAGAGTTAGCCATCTATCTTATTCTTTAATCAAAATCATTAACCCTTTGAGAGAGCCCTCTCAGGCTGAGGAGGCTAAGCCTCAGCCAAAAGTTTGGTTTGAAATAGTTACTCAAAGTCTTCCTGATCAGCAGCCTATCAGGAGCATGATTTTGTGATAACATTTTGGTGCGTCTGCCGGGAGCCTAAAGTCTATTCATTCCCGAAATCAAGAGGTTGAACTTCTGAAGGTAGCAGGAGCTCAGACATCATTTTGAGGCTGCAAAACTACCTTGGCGACTCCACACATCGAATAAGAAATTGGAAGGTGACTCCACTGCTAGAAGATCAGTAGCTTGATGAAGTTTCAAGATGAGTTCCACTGCAAGAATGAATGCCAGGTATGCTCCTATGAATCGGTCTCATATCCCTGGTTTTCCAAATCCTATGCCAAAGGTTGATTGGTTAGATGATCTTCCAATATTCAAAGATGAAAAGAAGGACAATGTTGCTCTTCATTTGGTTAGGTTCCATATGCATGTACGCAGTCTTAAGGTTCATTTCCCTGAAGATTGTCTCATGAAGATGTTTATGACCACTTTAGAAGGAAAAGCATGGTCTTGGTATAAAAGTTTGGAAAATGGTTCATTATATTCTCTTGCTGATTTCCATGATAAATTCTATGACATGTATAAAGAATGTCATCCTTCCTTATTGTTGCTCAAAGATTGCTGTAGACATTCTTTAAATCTTATTTAATACTTGGAGGATTGTTATGATGATGATGAATTTATGGATGAAGAAATTTTAGAGGCTCTTCATAACAATGCATTCCAGCACCAAGAAGAAGGTATAATATCTCATGAAACGCAGCATGAAGATCAGCAGGGGTTTACTTGTGAAAACCATGTTCAATCCTCTGATATTGATGTAGAGATGCAGCAGATTTGTCAGGCTTCAGATCATTATGAGTATGAAATTGATTGCAAACAGCAAGAAGAAATATTGGAGGAAATTTTCTATGACCCTCAGGCGGAGGAAAAGGTTGTTCATTTTTGTGATTCCTTGCAGCAGCTTGCATCAAAGAATGATCTTTATAATGAAGAAAATTACATTGTTTATGGGCATCATTTAGAAAGGCAGTTGTATAGCATATCTAAAGAATCTGTTGTGGTTGAGAATCAGTTGTCCAGAGATGTAGAATGTTATGATGATCATCAACATAACCATGTATTCTTTGACCCTATAAGTGAATATATGGACAAGCTTTGTACTCTGGTCTTTCATTTTCATTTGCATTATGAAGATCAAGTATATTATGAGTTGATGTGGTCATCTCACTACCATGGTTATTTTTAGGTTGAATGCAGTCAAGAGCCTCCAATATCAGAGAAGACAATTGATTGGCTTTATTGGAAATATCATGTTGCTTGAGCTACAAGTGGAGCTTGCAGCTGATAGGGTAGGTAGGTAGGAAAGTGAAAATAAGCTCAAGGTGACTGAGCATTTTTATTTTTCAGTAGATATAGACTTCTTTCTCCTACAGTGATCATCAAGCTTAAGCCTGAGGTGAAGGCCCAAGGAACTTAAAGAAGATGTTTGTCAAATAAATTTTTGTTCATGATAAGAGGATAAGGCACTGGAACTGCAGGTTCTTAGTGTACCACAAGGGCACACTATCCCAAGTGGAGCCACTGTTATCACTGACAAAATTTCAAAGAAAAAAAAAGGATCTCCATAAAGAAATCTCACTTCAAGTAAGGATATGCTTCAAAGTTTTGGTAGTTATGCTTGGTATAATCTTTTCAAACATTTCCATTCAGTTTTGGAGGGTCTTGAAACATTTGAAAGAATGTTTTAATAGAAAAGTTCTCAAATAGCAAAGTTTTGGGTTGAAACTATGATTTTTGAAACAACTCAGCAGTTTCGTAGCGCGCTACGAAACTGCTGAAGGTGACAGTTTTGTTTTTTGAGGACCTACCTTGAAAGAAAAAGAAGATTATTTTGAAAGGGATGTTGCTGCAGAGGTGTAATAAGATCACTTGAGAAGGTTTGAGCCCTAATCAAAAGGAAAATTCAAGAAATTAAGATACATACGCATGCTAAACCTTGCGCTACGAAATCAGTGTTTTCGCAGCGCGCTGCGAAACCCTTGTAGCAGCCTGTTTCAGCAGAAAAAACTGTTTTACTAGGTAACTTCCAGAAGCTTTCCAGAGCAGCTGAGAACTCAATTTTGCAAAATGAAAGAGGCTTTTCTTCCTAACATGTTGAATTACAAAAACCTCTTTCAGTTTCTTCAATTCCATTCTGAGGTGGGAGAAATGTGTGACCAAAGTTGCGCTACGAAACTGCTGTAGGTGCAGTTTTTCATCTCCTGTTTGACAACTGTTTTTCAAAGACTTATTCTGGGCAGCTGGAGTAGTGTTTCAAAAAACCTCCTTCAGTTTTTCCAAATACATTTTTTACGAGAAGTTATGACCTCTGTCCCAAGACCTATTTTTCAGCCAGAACAGAGCAAGGGACAGTTTCCTGTTTGACACGTGTTTTTCAAGGACAGATTCTGAACAGCTGGAGGAATGTTTTAAAAAACCAGGAGAGGTTTTTGTTCTAGACATCATGGGCTACAAAAACCTCCTTCAGTTTCATAAAATGTGTCATGGATGAAGAGATAAATACTATGCAATTTTCAAGGATCTAAACCTAAAAACAGGGAAACATGTTCCCTAATTTCTAGGGTTTGTCATCAGCAGTTGGGTGACCACGTGGGAGGCTTCATCAAATTCGACTCCATGGAGTGTTAGGTGTCAAAGAATGCTTCAAATGTCTAGATAAGGTTGTTTATTCATAATAAGGAGTTACACTCCTAGTTGTATTAGGTCTCTAGGACTACCAGTTAGGTGTCAAATACATTTAATGGTTTGTTTTATGGTTAGAATAGGTGTCACTGATGGAAAATTCGAATTCTCTTGAGGAGGGATGAAGGAATCCTAATTTTAAATGCTTTATATAGAGCAAGAGGTCGAATTAGCAAAGGGTTGGAGACTTTTTGGCTCAACTGCTGCTCTATGTGCAGACTGTGTATATTTTTAACCTAATGCAGAATTTCTACTTAGACAACTCAAGATTCATGAAGAGTTCTTGTATGTTCTTGTTTTGATGGCATCTTCCAATACTTTCATTGCAGTGAGGTTTACTTATGATACTCAGAATTCATCAATGATGCTCTGACTTCCTTCATAGATAAACTAACTGTGTTTCACTGTTTTATATTTGCATTTCTGCACTTGAACTCTATAATGCCTTGACTTCCATGCTAGGTAGAATGTTTTGGCTTCACTACTCAGGATTCAAAGAGGGTTTTTAATGTCCTATTGTCTCATGGCTTTCCTCTTTCACTTACTTGCAGTGGTATGAATACATTTTACTTAGAATTCATCAATGATGCTCTAACTTCCTTCATGTATTTATAAATTGTGTTTCCTTGCATTGTATCTTTGTTTTGTTGATGTATAAAAACTCTCTATGCCCTGACTTCATGTTAAGCTGATCTTGCTGTGGTACTGAACATACTTTGACTCCATAGCCCAATGATAGCCAACCTTCATCTTTCAACCTATAAACATATACAATCACAAACCATAGAGTTAGCCATCTATCTTATTCTTTAATCAAAATCATTAACCCTTTGAGAGAGCCCTCTCAGGCTGAGGAGGCTAAGCCTCAGCCAAAAGTTTGGTTTGAAATAGTTACTCAAAGTCTTCCTGATCAGCAGCCTATCAGGAGCATGATTTTGTGATAACAGGTTCATTAAAAATACTTCGAAGGACTCATTCGAAGGATGAGCTTACAGGACAAGCATATATTATCCTCCTCAAGCTTGTAAAAACTAAAGAGGTACTTTCCAATAATGGGGGGGAAAAGTGGGAAAGAACCTTTCTTTTGTATTGTAAAAGGCAGTATGTCACTCTTGAATGTGACACTCCGTCACTTTTTGTGTCCAGGTTGGGAAATCCATTTGCCTCTTAGTTCAGCATACCTCATTTGAATGTCTTCAGTTGGTTTGGGTATTATTTTTTAGTCAAATGCTGCCAAGTCAGAATGTCGTGTCACCGATATGTTCAAGAGAAGTCCAACCTTAGTCAAATTACTTTTCGATTCATATCCTTCAATCATGTCGACCAACCCTGAGTCAGTCTTGGATTACTCCAAACTTCCATTCTTCAAAACTTTACATGAGTTTTGTGTCGTAGGCCCTCCTGCGATGGATTGCTTCCTATCAACTTCAGCTTACTATCTAGGAAGTTGATCTAGAAACCTTCATTACCTTGGAGCCTTCATGCTTTAATGGCAGGTTTTGTGCCTTCGACGATAGGTTCTCATCATTGACCTTTGATTGAATGATTCTACGAGTGTTCAACATCGGCACATTTATTCACACTTTATAGATTGTACTAAAAGTACCTTGAGAATCATTGTCATTATTAGTGGTTTCTCTCGCGCTTGTTAACGATTCACATCATTGAATGGTAATCAAGTGGTTTCTACCATGTTCGACTACAAGACATTCACTTGCATGGTTAGATTTGTACTACAGATCGAGCGATGGAGATCAAGACTCTGGATCTAGTTTCATCCATCCAGGCTTCATGGAGTTATTAAATATTCATGATTGTAAACATAGATCCATTGATGGCTACGTCCATACTATGTCTTATGTTGACATGGATCTTCAAATGTATTTTCATACTGGTTGTTTGAGACATTCATACTCTAAGAATGGGAATGCCTACCTCTGCGATGATTATGTATTGCATTGTAACATTTGGTTGAATGTTTCAGGTCTTTGATTATAGTCTCTAACCCAAACCTAGGCATGATAAAGCACTTCAGTCATCAAACATCTCTTCTAACTTTTCACTTTACGGGGCAATCTATAACACGTCATTTTGTCACATTAGGAAAATGACCATTGGTATGGATCTTTCACTATCCATAAATGTGTTCCAAAACATCCCCTTGCAAGACTAGAACCTAAGCTATCCCAAAGAGAATAAAATTCCTAGATCCCATGGCTCAAAATCCTATTTTTCAATTCCTAAGTAGTTTCCTAGTCAATTTCTGCGCATACACATAAAGGTCCATTAGAAACTATGCATAAGTGCACTTTGTCTTACACTATTGCTTGTGCACATGACTTAATGAATGTAAAAATAAAAAGTAAAGTCTAGAAGCATTGTTACTCGAATCGTTGCCAACTAACAAGCTTCGAATGGATGCCTATTCAGCCCTGATCCCTCCCATCATGGAGCTACCTCCCTCTCTTTGTTGAACCCCTATCAAACCATTAGTGGATCTCATCCCTTTAGAAATGGATCCCAAACTTCCCCCTCTTGGCCTATAAACCTAACATAGGCCTAAGGATTGAAGAGGACTATTGGAAGTAGGCTTATGTTGCAAAAATAAGGTTGGGAGGCTATTCATTCAAGGAGAGGGTTGGAGATTGTGAGAAGAGACGTGTAACATCAAGGCTTTGAGGTGTTAAGTTTACTCTCCATTTTATTAATATTAAAGAAATTTTTCTTTCCTGAATATGTCTTATTTGCTATCATTTGTGGGATTCCTTGATCACCCACATAAGTTATGACTGCATATTAATCAATTTATGATAAATGATTGAGTTAATTAGTTCATTTGTATTTTATGCTATATACTATATGCTTTGATCTTGTGTATGTTTATGTCTATGCAGATCCCTTGGGACATCGTGGGGAAGTTGTGGGAAGCTTTAGAACAATCTCTAAAGCATCGAGGAAAAGCAAACGGTTGAAGGCACTAAAAAGGACTTCATCGGGCATTTCGATTAAACGGTAAGTTACCTCTATCATATTGTTTGATTCAGTCAATCTTAAACTAGGGAAAGGTAGACATTCTTTGTTGTTTGTTACTAGATTTCTCTGAGGTCTACGGATATCGCTCTTGTCCGCAAGAGGGATTAGTCCACCTAACAACATGGGATAATTATTATTATTATTATTATTATTATTATTATTATCATGAAATGTTGTTGATATAAATATTAATAAATGTGCTTAATATATGCTTATCAATCACATTTTTTAATGTGGTTGTGCTAATTGAAAACCAATACTGGATGTGCAATGTGCATAGGCACATGTGATAAGCTGAAATGTTGGTTGATATAAAGCCCTATAAATGGTGTTTTGACCCTGCAATGAAGGATGTTTTATGTCATATTTTCCTAGCCCACTAATGAATCTAGTGTCATTTCAAACTTTTTAATTTCATTTTAATAGCCAATGCCTCATAATGTAAAAATCCACTAGTTATAGCCACATACACACATTTTCACCTTTAAAAGTTGTGTTGCTTAGTGATTATGTATATATGTGACATAAACATTTTTTATACCGCCACTCACTCTTTACTCCTTTATAGGGTGGATGGTGACATTGAAAATATATCTCATCCACAAGTTAACTTATACTAATTATTATATTATATATTGAGTTCATTTAGAAGACTTAAAAAAATAAAATTTGAAAATAGTATATTCTCTAACATATAGGGCCAAAGGTTTTTTTTTTAAATATACAAAAATACAAATATTTAGCAGTTTAAAATTATGGATGAAGAGTTTGAATTAAGTTAAATGAAAATATGAAAAAAAATAAAAAGTAGTCCATTAGTTTTCATAATCCTCATCTAATATTTATAAGAGTTGTGTCATGTCACCATATTGAGAGTAGAAATTAACAAAAAAGGTATATATTGAAAATAGGATCATTTTAGTTAGAAAGGTGCAGTGAAAGCCAACTGAGCTTAAATCGATTCTGCATTAGCAAATTGGATGGAGAAAAAATGGAGTACATAGATGTTATGTGACTAATTGTTGTGTATTATAGGATTGAGATGAGGCTATGGGCAGAGGGCATGGATGACGTAGACCTATTAAATCAATGAGAGGAAAGTGGGTGGCCATAGAATCGAATATGAAATCTATAGATACAATAAAGGTAATAAGACAAAGCATGATCCGAACTTAAACAAGAATGCTGTAACTTACAGATATAATCATAAACACAAAGATGCATTAGGAAAACACTTCATTTCATTAATAGAAAAATATTGAACTATGCTTACAAACAGAACGGAAATAAGATAGCTCAGACGATGGTAGCTTATCTTTGAGAAGATATGTGGCAGCTACATGCCTCTGAACTAAGTTACAATGAGGCTCAAGGGTATTTTTATTATTGAATGATAAGAGAAAACCCTAAACAACCAAAGCCCAAACCCAAGGAGATGTAACACCAAGAGTTTATGGGCCCTGTTGGGGTTAGTTGGGTAGCCAAATTCCCGGGGTCATAACTTGGTCATATTATCTCTATTTGATGTGTATGATACCTCATTGGAAAGATCTCCCTGAGGACTACAACTACCACTATGTTTGCAATCGCAATAATTGGATGAATTTTGTCCAAAAAAAAATCGTTTAGGGCCTCAAAATGGCTCTGGAAGTTCAGGACCCGAAAAACTACCAAAAATAGTAAACTTTGCTACTATTAAGGAAACGGAAAAACTGAAAGAAATAATGGTGAGGGTCCAAGTGGAATAGGTAGGTGGCCACCAATATCCACCTGGATCAGTCCTCCCCCCTTAGGAAGCAATGGTCCCCATTGCGTCAAGCTCCTCCATGAGATGAGGAAACTTTTGTTGAACTCGGTCCCTAGTGAGCCATTTTCCTTGGTGAAGGAGTTGGTCTACTTTGATAACTCGATATAGTTGTATCCTCTATTGCTGAGTGTTCTTGATCTGTGTGTCCATGATCTAATCAAGTGTGGCATGTTCCATGCAGTCCGAGTTGAGGTTTTTTGGTGTGAGTTGTTCTGCAATGTCAAATGTGTCCAATAATGGTGGAAAGTATGGCCGAAGGTGATCTACCTTGAACACTTGGTGAAGACCAAGGAATGGTGGGATGTTGAGCTCGAAGGAATTGTCACCAATGGCCTTGGTGATGTTGTATGGCCCATATCAGAGCGAGCAAAGCTTGCGGTGGGGTCCAACAAGGCACTCCTACAAATGTAGCCAAACTTTGTTGCCCACCTGGAACTTGTACGACACTCGATGTTAATCATGGGATTGCTTGTACTTAGCATTAGCTCTTTCCAATATACCATGGACCTATTGGCGGATGTTTTGAATGCGCTCAATGAAGTTGTTATCCCTTTCAGCTTTGGACTGCACGTGAGTTTAATCTACCTAAGTGGCTACAAATGGTATGGCCACATCAATGGCACATAATGGCTGAAATCACAGCCCTACCTGAAAGGGGTTGTGGCCTGTTGAGCTATGGAGAGCTCTATTGTAGCTGTGTTGGACATAGGGGAGACTTTCATCCCATGTGCATGGATGCTTTGAATTGTACATGCACATAATGTGTACGATCATCTTGTTGACAACCTTTGTTTGGCCATCAGTTTGGGGATGGAAAGTCGTGGACTTAGTAAGTTTTGTATCCAACATCGACTAGAGACTTGACCAAAATGCACTCATGAATCTTCTATCTCGATCGAAGATAATGGATTGTGGGATCCCAAAGTGTACCCACACTTTCTCAAAGAAGAGCTTAGCAGTGGCCTCTATTGTGACACTCTTCTTGCGGGCCACCATGATGGCCATCTTAGAGAATTAGTCGACGACCATGAAAACACAATCGATGTCATGTTTAGTAGAAGGAAGGCCCGACATATAATCCATGGAGACAGATTCCCAAGGCCGACTAGGAGTAGTTAAAGGAGTATACAGGCCTTGCTTCTTGATGGTTGGTTTGGCAATGGCGCAGGCAGTGTAAGATCTAATGTACTTCCAAACATCCTAACGAAATTTCAGCAAATAAAAATACTTCTGCAATACCGCCATTGTTTTCTCTACTCCGAAATTTCCAACGACCTAACTGTAGTGCGCCTCCCAAATCATCTTGGTACGCTCACTTGAAGGAACATAGATGTGTCCCAAGTGGCATAACAGTGCATCCTAAAGGTGAAAATTTGGAACTTTCTTCCCTTCTAGGAGTGTCTGGTATATGCTACTAAATTCTAGATCGCTCTTGTAAATATGTGGCCACCCTGATGTCTTGTGCCCACAGGAGTTGAGCACAGTGATTAGCGCCATGACCGGTGGTCGGTTGAGGCAATCAGTGACGTTATTGGTGCTACCCTTCTTATACTTAATGTTCAAATGGAACTGTTGCAGATAGGTGGACCATTTCTGATGGCGATCATTTTGAAACTTCCCTTGTGTCTGTATGAACTGTAGAGGTTGGTGGTCTGTGTGGATGACCATTTCCTTCCCCAGAATGTAATGCTTCCATTGACGGCAGGCCTGCACAATGGAATACATTTCTTTGTCATAAGTGGGGTACTTTCAGATTGTGTCTGAAAGTGTATCACCATGGTAAGCCACTGGATTCCCATGCTAAGTAAGAACTGCACCAATAGCATAGTCAGAGGCATCTGTCTCAATCTCAAATGGTTGTTGTAGGTCTGGTAATGTGAGCATTGGTGCATAACAAAGGTGATTCTTCAACTCAAAGAATGCTCGACGTTGGGTTTCCAACCAAAAAAACTTTTGTTTCACTCCACCCTTAGTGACTTGAATTAAAGGCCAAGTGATATGAGAGAACCCCAACATTAACCTACAGTAGAAATTGGAAAGACCCAAAAATCTACGAAGCTCTATTAGAGTGCTTAGGGCCGGCCAATCCTCAATGACTTGTATCTTGGATGGGTCCACATGTACACCCTGCTCATCAATGATGTACCCCAAATATTGAACCTAGGTCAGGCCAAAGGTGCATTTCTCCAAGTTAGCACACATCTTGTGTTGTCGAATGGTTTGAAGGACCTGTCGAATATGGTGGAGGTGCTCTTCCCAACTCTGGCTGAAGATCAAAATGTCATCTAAATACACCACCATGAATGCATTGGTGAAGGGTCGCAAGATGTCATCCATCAGTCTCATGAAGGTTGCAGGGGCATTCGTCAATCCGAACGGCATGACCAACCATTCGAAAAGGCCCTCCTTGGATTTGAAGGTAGTCTTCCACACATTGGAGGGTTTGATAGGCACCTGGTGATAACCTGACTTCAATTCGATCTTGTTGAAATATTTTTCCCACTTAAGCTAGTCCAGAAGGTTATCAATGCACGGGATTGGGTACATATTCCAGACAGTGATATTTTTCAGCGCCCAATAGTCAACACAGAGCCTCCAAGTCCCATCCTTCTTCTGTACCAATACAATCAGGTTCCCACAAGGTGATGAGCTTGGCCTGATGTGCCCTTTCTGTAGTAGTTCCTGAATATTCCTCTCAATCTCATAGTTCTCCATAACAGAGCGTTGATAGATCAGTTCATTGGGCAGTGGCGTGCCTGAGGTCAGATCGATGGAGTGCCTGACCTAACAGTGCAGAGGTACCCCTGTGGGTGAGGCAAAAATATCACTGTACTCCTCCATGACCTTGTCCATCTATTGTTGTTGTGCAGAGGAGCCCTATATGGAAGCCGTGGCCACAACCTTCTTCTTTCCTTGTGGGCGAATCATAAGAAAAACAAATTTCCTGGTCTAGGAAATGATCTTACTGAATTGCTTTATAGTGATCAAAGAGATGGTGGTAGGTGGGGCTACCTCCCATATCCTGTACAACTTATTAGCCAAAGTAATAATCACATAATGAGGTCTAGACTCATATATAGCATGTCTCTTCCACAAGTATGGTTGTCCTAACTATACATCAGAAAATTCAAGAGGAGAAACATCACACAGTACCTCATCCGTGAAGGGCTTGTTGTTGTAGGGAAGGTGGCACTGCTGGCTAACGCAAAGATCACATCCTTGGTGAAGCCACCCAATGGTATACGACTATGGATGTGTTGTAGTCTTTAGTCCCAGCTGCTTTATGGCCTCTACTAAAATGAGGTTCTTTTGGCTCTCATTGTCGACAATGAACTATAGTGGAGAACCCTTCACCCACATCTGTGAGTGGAATAGGTATTCCCCCTCCTCTCGATCTCTAGGCTCAATTTTTTGGGTCTTTGTGGTGCCCACGGTGGCACTGGGTTGTGCATCAATGATTTTCTTCCCTCTTTCAGTTCCCTTGCCGGGTTCTGATTCAGAGTCAGAACCTACGTCTGATTCAAAAGACTTCAGCTCGACCACCAGTGGTTGCTTGGCTCAACACTCACTTGTATTGTGAGTGGAGCTCTTATGGAACTCATGCCAATTTCCCGTGTCCTTTTTTGTCTTTGTGGTGTTGTTCTTTGCTTGCGGCTTCGGTGCGTTGTCCTAGGTAGCCCCACCTTGGCTTGTGTTATAGACAATTTTGTGCCTTGCAGCATCAGGCATGAAGTGTCAATAATCCAAGGGATCCAAAGTCCCTAAACACGATGTTCCTACCCCTAGAGGAACAAGGTCAGCAAACCAACAGCTCTCAGATCAGTTCTCCACCTGAAAACACTCAAAAACAAGCAATCCTGAAATCAAAGCAGGTGCTCCACTAGGCTTCTGCGCTGAAACTCAACTCCTCCATGGTGTACCTGCGTTGCAAAGCAGGTAGAACAAAGGCCACCTGCGCTGAGCGAGATGGGACAAGTGGCACACTGAGTCATTGCTCTGGAATCTTCCAAAAATGACACTTGGATCGGGGATTTCACCTTGTGATGAGTCAGAGGCTCTGTTTCTCCAAGTGGAAGCAAGGTTCTCCAAGTGGACTCAAGAACTGAAGATCAACTGAAGAGAGAGAGGACACAAGGCAGCTACACATCAGTTGCAAGCTGACTCATCCTTTCTCAATTCATCTATATATTGAGCTCTCTCCTATGAGCTCAGGAGGCTGGAATTTTGTGCAAAGTAATGATATGCTGTTGGTTTCACTATAGAACTATTGGTTGATTGCTTGAAGGAGGTGAAGAGGAGAAATTATTTCTGCTGGGAGGTGTTGCTGGATTGGGGCTTTCAATGGTTGTAACACTCTCAGAACTTTACTTCTTCCATTAATAAAAGCTATTGAGGTTCTTCTATATGCACTTGTTTCAATGATGTGTTGCGATAATTGTATATTTGATTTATGCTAATCCTTGAATCAGTTATGATTGCATGCTTCTTGTAGTTTCCTTCTTTGTTATTTTGCAGGATCTCATTGTAGCTGGGCCAGCAAAAGAGCAAGGAGCTGGGAGCAAGCAAGCAAAGAGAAGAGTTTGGATTCGACATTAAGCGCAAGGCAACGGTTAGTGCATTTCTTCATTCTCTCTTGCTTTCATAAAGAAGTAAACCTTAAGTAGTTTTCTTTACAGTTGTTGCTGAGGTACTATCACCCTTAGAGTGGGATAGGGTCATCCGAGTCGGATACTTTTCCCTACAACAAACCGGCGACTCCGCTGGGGATCGTATCTGTTTGATTGTTTGTAGTATTTTGCTATTCATTTCCTGAACAAAAGAGTACCAAATCGAAAAGCTTTTGACTATATCAAAAGCGAAGTAGAGGGCAGCTACTCTAGCTCATTTCCGAGCATGTTCGTGATTTGAAGAGCTGATCTACAAGGATCCTTATAAGCTCTTAGTGATAGCTTTTCATCCTCCTTGTCATCCCTTAGTGTGTGCTTGACTGATAGCTTCTGATTTGAGCAAAAACTGTGAATTTTTTAGAAAATTGTGACCCGGCAACTGAGAAAACGCAACTTTCGTTTTCCAAAGTAGGTAGTACACAGGCTACCTGCTTTGCAACGCAGGTCCCGAAGGGGCTACCTGCGCTAAGAGCCAGACTGGCTGTGCAGCACCTGCATTGGCCCAATTTTGCCTTGTGCATTTGGGGTTTCCTCCCTTTTTCTTGCCTGTTTTCACTATAGATTTTGCAGCCAGTTACCAATCTTGTACCTGTTCTAAAACCAACCTTACTTGCCATCATTCCGCCTCAGTTATATAAAGAAACTGTACTTGTTCTTTTGTATTTCTTACATCATTTACAGTTTCCCATAACGAAAAGTGAACTAGTCTTGCTGTGGCCTCTTAGATCCAAACCTGTGTTAGGCATTTTTGCTGATCTTAAGAGTTAGTTTGTTTGCTGTCCATAGCTGATTGGTCTTTTGCTTTCGTCATATGGTTTGATTTCATATATTTCTAGTGTTGAAACAAGTGAATCTTAAGGTGTCTTTTGATTTTGGACAAGCTTGTTTGTTTTCACTTGAAATTGATCTCAAAGTTATATAACAGCTTTCTTTTTGTAATACATCAACATTAAGAAAGAGAAAAGAAATACTTGCATTGTGCATTTTGCATCTGAAAAGTTTGCATGTGATTTAGGAGAAAGTGCATTAGTTTGTGCTGTATGATCTGTGTGAAAAGATATGTCTTTCTTTTCCCTCAGTAGTTAAGATTTTCATCAGTCAAAAAGATTTGAAAAAAAGCTTGCTTCTCATCTTAGGCTGCATTTAGGAATTTGTCATATACATCTCGTGGTGAACCTTGAAAGGCAAACTTTAAAAATATCAACTTAAAATATACTAAATGAACCTAACAACGCTTTGAAACATAACGCAAACACATAGAGGTCTAAGCTAGAGACGTGTTCCGGCGTCGTTAAACGTAGTGACTGTCGATCTCAAAGAAGGTGGGTGATTCCTCCTGAGAGTCGGTGGCACTAATACGGACTTGTGCTCCCACGTACCGTCGAGTATATATTGGGAGACCCCTATAGGCATATATCCTTTATCCTTAGGAAGCCGTGTCGGCCGCCCTACTGATCGCAATGCAGTGAACACAGCATTCACGAAGATTGACCACACGTACCGTAAAACGTATTCCGTGGTTTTGCGAAAGGTTGGGCACACCCTCTGCCTAGATCTCCAGAGCAGTTTCTTTTGGCCTTTTTCAAACTCTATAACTGAAAAAGTCCATCCGAGCATTTGTCACTTCGGGCTCGTTAAAACATCGAAGGAGACTAGAGTCATCTTTAGCTTTTTCTCGACTCTTTAAAACTGAAAAACCAAGTTGTGTCTAAAGCGTCGTTATAAAATTTATTTTAAGCGGAATAATCATCACCCTTCCCTCGTTGATCTTCGAAGTTAGTCCACCACAATTGGAAGTTCCTGTAGAATCGCTAAGAAATATTTTGGATAGACTAGATATGTCTGAACAACCGTCGACATCTAGGACTGTGTCGTCCGACACAGCAGCAGCAGAGCCTCCTGCTGCTACTCCAACGATGTTCGCTGGTATACCATATGTCCCGGCAAATTGTCAACAACAAGCCGGAGTCCCATCAGGGACGATGACATGGTTAGTTCCTATTTCTTCGTCCGGATTATCATCTGGTATTTCTTATGTTGAAACTCAACAAATCAATCCAACGTGTCTTCAAAAGCCAATCTACCCTTTAAGTACTGGATTGCCACCATATGGAGGACAATATGCCTTTTCATTGTTCCCCCCTGGAGAACAACCATATGGGAGTTTACAACAAAATTCAGGTCAAACTGGAATTACATCCAGCGGTTGGGTACCAATACTGCCTCAGCAACCAAGAGTTGCATATTCAATGCAACCAGTCCACCCGTGTCGAATGTTGCCACTATACCTGGTATGGTGATTGCGTCGCAAGTACAAGCGCTGCCTACTGTATGTCAACCACAAGTTGCCATACAACAGCCTCTTGTCTCGACATCTCAATCGCAACCTCAGGTCAGTGCCTCCTTATCCGGAGCGACTCAGGATCAAACAAGTACTGTGACTCCTCATCTTGGTCAATCATCTAGTATTGGGCATCAGCAAATGGTCCAACAACCAGAGCTGGTTAAAACTCAACAACCGCCATTCCAGCAATCATGTCAAGGACCTGAGCAACAAGTCTTTGTAAGTAATGGGCAACCATACTATAATGGTTATGCCCATCAACCTTGTCAAAGTTGCCAACACTATGCTGGTATGCAAAGACCCACTGCTCAGGCGATTCCATCTTATCCTCGATATGCTTCGCCTAACCTGAATCAACAGTTGCCCTTTGTAGCAACTCTAGAATTACCAGATCTAAACCGGCTGACGAATGATCCAATTGCTTATGCCCCTTGGTGGCCAGCGATTCCGCATAAACTTCCATCAGACATTCCTAAATTTAATGGAAATCCGGGTGAAGATCCGTCAAATCATGTGATGACATTCCATCTATGGTGTTCATCGAACACCCTGAATGATGATTCGATAAGACTTCGCCTCTTTCAGAGGACGTTAACGGGTCCAGCGGCAAAATGGTACATTGAATTGCCTAGAGCTTCGTTCGACAACTTCAGTACCTTAGCCACAACCTTTTTAACCCATTTTCAATTACCGATAAGGTATGAAACGGGAACAGAACTCCTTACCAATTTCAAACAGACGACTGCCACCCACATATCTGATCATATACATGAGTGGCGACGTCGTCGTAGGATGGTAAAAACGTACGTTCCTGATCAGCTATTAGCTGAATAGTTTATCAAGTCGTTACTTCCCGCTATAACGGAAGATGTGGCAAAGGGAGGAGTCGTAACGGAAGAGCAAGTTATCGCTCGTGCGCAATATCTGGACTTGGTCTATACTCAGTCTGGCACGCTCTACGACAAAATACCTGACGCCCCTAGACCGGAATTCTCAATTCCTCCTCCTCCTAAATCAAACAATGACACTCACGCCGGTGATGGCGTGATTGGAAAGCACAAAATTTCTAGTCAAAATGCAAATGAAGAACTTCTTGCCTCGGAAGTAAATGCCATGTCGACCGACAAGGGCAAACAACTGAAGCAACCAGGGGGCAAGAAGAAAAAGACAGGGAGAAAAAGGAAACCCCCGGCAGGGTGTCATATATGCGATGAGGATCATTGGACGAAATATTGTCCACATATAGCTGAAGTTAAGAAACTCTTCAAGAGTTCAAAAACCCCAGCAGTATTGACTGATCCGTTTCCTAATCCAGGTCAAAATCTGGTTGCTAATCAAAATGCTTCCCGATCCCAAGTGCTTATGTTGTCTACCTCAAAGCAACAGAATAATGCTTTGACAAGGAGTAAAGATTACGGGAATCCAAAGCTGTCGAACAAAAAGGTTAATGAACGACCTAGTAGTTCAACAACAACTTTGACCGAAGTTGTGCCACCCATCGTTCCTGAGCCAATGATAAAGTCGCCAAAGGGAGTAGTACACAAATTGACATTTAATCCTCGTGCCAAAGGAGCACAGAATTATAATATAGTAAAGGACCTGGCCCAATCGCCGTCCACTATGTCGACACTTGAGGTACCGCAAAATTGCCCCTCCCAAGAGCAAACTTTATTATCAGCAATAGGTGGGATTGGCCCAATGGATTCCAATCTTGTGGCCTTTGATCATAAAGGATATGACCCTCAGTTACCAGCTCAACTGGCTTTCCTTATTCAAGTGAAATCCCTCAACAAAACTGTTCATCGAACAATTATTGATGAGGGGGCATCTACATGTCTTATGTCGATGAGTTGCTGGAAAGATTTAGGCTCACCACCCTTGTCGAAATCGTCAACGACGTTAAAAGCATTTGATGGACGATCATACACTCCATACGGGATTTTAAGTAACTTGCAAGTTGAACTGGGGGGCAAAACAGTAGGAATTGATGTTGAAGTAATTGATGGAAACCTCGATTACAACATCCTACTTGGAAGACCATGGATCTATGCCATGGCCGCAGTTGTGTCGACCTACTTCAGGAAGATTGCATTTCCCTTCCAAGGAGGAATTACAATCGTCGACCAACAAACTTTTCTCCCCAGCAGTCCACAAGTTACGGGAAGCATTCCAATGATCCATGGAAGGAATCATTCGCTCCAAAATATCGGAGTAGGCCTCCTAAAAGACCCTGCCTTAATGGGTACTTTCGCCCTACCGCCTCCAAATAATCTGGCGGGAGTGGCCACGGTGGAAACCTACAAAATGAAATCTAATCCAATCTTCTGGTTGGATTCGGAAGATTCCTAAATATTTTGTCGGCATGGATCATCGCCCTAATAGAAATACTGTAAATACAGTGGGCCCCGAGGACGGTTCTTATCTCGTGTCAACCTCGTTAAAAAATGAAACAAGGAGTCGAGGATAGTTCCTATCTTGCGTCAACCTCATTAAAAAATGAAACAAATCCCCGAGCAATGAAGCTTGGGGGGCATGCACCTCGATTTGCATTATTATGCTGGGGGCATGCAAACTTATCATCGAGCAGTTTTAGCACACAGTTCATGCTCGTTAAAAAATAAACGCAAGATCCGAGCAGTTTTAGCACATAGTTCATGCTCGTTAAAAAATAAACATAAGTTGTGAGCAATCTTCCCCTAGAGTTCAAGCTCACCCAGAAAAAATGAACCGGTAAATAACCTTGGTAAATGTAACCTTTGACAGCCATTTAAAAGCCCTTGGTCGTGTTCTTGCAGTCTCACCTCCATCCGTTCATTTGGCCAATCGTTCATCTCCATATGTTGTTTACCCATTTTGAGGAACAGCTGCGAAGAGTGATTTCACTAAGCCATCCTTGTGACACTGCCGTGATTGGAAAATTCCAACCTGTACCTGGAATCTGCTGCTATCCCTGTTTATCACTCGTTCCTCAAAAGACGAGTCTCCTTTGAGCTCTTTTCTCCTGACTCGTAAAATATGAAAAGTTTGCCGAGTTTTTGGCCTTCCAGCTCGTTAAACGACCGGAAGAGCTATCCCTCCTCTAGATTTTAATCTTTTTGGACCTGAGGGATTATTGCACAAAAAGATCGAGCGCTTGTTTTGTTCGGCTCGTTAAAAGTACCGAAACTCATCCCTTCTGTATTGTTTTATACTTTTTCGGACTTAAGGGATTAGATGACGAAAAAGGAATTCTGGAGTTGACTTTACGTACCTTTTCAGACTCTCTAAAAATGAAAAGGACCGAGTTATCCTTGTCGTTAGACTCGTTAAATTCATTAAATAGCGACAAACTTGTCTTTAGACGAGAACGAGTTTCCCTATCGCTAGGCTCGTTAAAACATAGCGATGGGCTTGCCCGAAGGGCAGGTTATAGAACAAGCATATGTTATCCTCCTCAAGCTTGACAAAAATAAAGAGGTACTGGTCAGCAATGACTGGGGAAAAATTGGGAGAACCTCACAGCTTTAATGGTAGCAAGTCGCTCTTGAACATGACACTTTGTCCTCCATATCACATCGGGTTGGGTTGTTTCATTCACCGGTCTCATCACCATGGTCCTCGCCACACCATCCATAGTTGGGGTAATGCTACCGATCCATCACATCAGTGTCGTTATATGTTCAAGAGATGTCGTTCTGCAAAGAGTCAACCGTGTCCCATCCACTGCCATACATTGTCCTTCATCCATTTCATGACCGCCACCCTGAATCATACATCACAGTTTGTTTTTCACCTCATCACAATCACTAGCTCCATTCCGTGTCACTGATGTGGGATTCATTAAGGCCCTCCTTTGACGGATCGCTCCTTGTCGACATCAGCTCATTATCCAAGGAGTTGATCTAGGAACAACCCCTTCAGTACTTTGAAGCTTGCATGCCTCAATGGCAAGTTTCTCACTTCCGGCGACAGGTATACATCAATGACCTTCGACCAGAAGATTTTGCATGGTGGTCGACGCCAAGTCCTTTATTCCCACCATGTGAATTGTACTGCTGTACCTTGAGGGTCATCATCCTTATCGGTGATTCCTCTCGCGCTTGTTAACGGTTTACATCATTGACCGGTAATCAAGCGATGTCTTTCCATGTTCGACTTCAAGAAATTCTCACATGGATCGACTTGTACATCGAGTGAAGATCAGAAGAGATTGAAGACCCCGGATCTAGTTTCATCCATCCGGGCTGCGATATATATTCAGGATATAAAGACATTTGATATGTACATCATTGCAGCAGATGACCATCCTTCTCAAAGGATGATAATTTCAGCAGAGAATTATCAGTCTATCATCAGACGATCGTCTGTGCTATGTACCAACATGAATTTATAAAGCTGAGCATGGGAATGCCCGCCTCAGCTGGATCATGAAAAAGAATTAAAAATAATGTATTGTATTGTATCTTATTACAGGACACTTCTCAGCAGATTGAATGAACTTCGGATCCTCCTAATAAAGCATTTCACCCGATAAACGACCTCATACTTTAGGGGGCATCTGTTATAGACAATTTTGTGCCTTGCAGCATCAGGCATGAATTGTCAATAATCCAAGGGATCCAAAGTCCCTAAACATGATGTTCCTACCCCTAGAGGAACAAGGTCAGCAAACCAACAGCTCTCAGATCAGTTCTCCACCTGAAAACACTCAAAAACAAGCAATCCTGAAATCAAAGCAGGTGCTCCACTAGGCTTCTGCGCTGAAACTCAACTCCTCCATGGTGTACCTGCGTTGCAAAGCAGGTAGAACAAAGGCCACCTGCGCTGAGTGAGATGGGACAAGTGGCACACTGAGTCATTGCTCTGGAATCTTCCAAAAATGACACTTGGATCAGGGATTTCGCCTTGTGATGAGTCAGAGGCTCTGTTTCTCCAAGTGGAAGCAAGGTTCTCCAAGTGGACTCAAGAACTGAAGATCAACTGAAGAGAGAGAGGACACAAGGCAGCTACACATCAGTTGCAAGCTCACTCATCCTTTCTCAATTCATCTATATATTGAGCTCTCTCCTATGAGCTCAGGAGGCTGGAATTTTGTGCAAAGTAATGAGATGCTGTTGGTTTCACTATAGAACTATTGGGTGATTGCTTGAAGGAGGTGAAGAGGAGAAATTCTTTCTGCTGGGAGGTGTTGCTGGATTGGGGCCTTCAATGGTTGTAACACTCTCAGAACTTTACTTCTTCCATTAATAAAAGCTATTGAGGTTCTTCTATATGCACTTGTTTCAATGATGTGTTGCGATAATTGTATATTTGATTTATGCTAATCCTTGAATCAGTTATGATTGCATGCTTCTTGTAGTTTCCTTCTTTGTTATTTTGCAGGATCTCATTGTAGCTGGGCCAGCAAAAGAGCAAGGAGCTGGGAGCAAGCAAGCAAAGAGAAGAGTTTGGATTTGACATTAAGCGCAAGGCAACGGTTAGTGCATTTCTTCATTCTCTCTTGCTTTCATAAAGAAGTAAACCTTAAGTAGTTTTCTTTACAGTTGTTGCTGAGGTACTATCACCCTTAGAGTGGGATAGGGTCATCCGAGTCGGATACTTTTCCCTACAACAGCTTGGTCCTTTGTTTTTTGGTTTAGGGGCACCTTTTACTTGCTTTGGATTTGCAGATCCAAAGTCCCGCTTCTTCTGTTTAAACTTCTGCTCAATCTTTACAGCATACCGATACGTCATGCCGAGCGAGGAGATGTCCAGGAACTTCATCTCGTCTTAGATTGACTTGTGTAGACAGACGCAGTACTTGAGCACCAAATCCCGCTCAGTATCCTTGATACCCAGCTTTGTGCGAAGGGTATGGAAAGTATTTGTGAACTCTGGCACATCTTGGTCCCTTCCCTGCCATAGCATGGTCCACTCTATGTATTTATCTTCATAGCTCCCAAAAGGGTAATATTGTTCCTTGATGGCATCTCGGAAATAATTCCAAGTGGGTGCGGCTGAAAACAGTGAGGGTTCACTCTCGTCCTTTTGTTCACAATGGGTTTCCCACGAGTCCTTAACGTGTAGGGTGGCTTTGAGAAGTGCAAAGTAATCTTTTCTCGATTGGAAAATTCATGAACTGAAAAATATCCTTCCAACACATTTAACCATTTATCTATGGTGTCTACATCTATCAAGCCTTCAAATATGGGAATATCGAAGTTAACTTGTACCTTAAAAGGAGTAGTGCCTCCAGAGTGGATGTTGGATGAAGATGCATCACCTCTAGGTAGTCGTCGAAGGATCTGGGCAAAGTTATCCATCATCACATCCCTTTGTCGCTCAAGGGCTTCCTTGACCAATATTTTGAAAGGATCTCCTACCCCCTCATCTTTCTTTTCTTACACCATGGGAGGTCATCAGGTATTGCAAGGTTGATCCTACAATGGTTTAACTAGATCAAGCTCTAACTCCTTATACCCTAACCTCGTTGGGGACATGCAAAGAAAAACAGAGAAAGAGGAGACCGCTCTGATACCACTGATCTGAACTTAAATAGGAATGCTACAATTTATAGATACAATCATAAACACAGGGATGTAGCAGAAAAAAACTTCATTTCATTAATAGAAAAACATTGAACTATGCTTACAAATAGAATGGAAATAAGATAGCTCGGGCAATGGTAGCTTATCTCTGAGAAGAGATGTGGTGGCTACATACCTTTGAACTGAGTTATAATGAGGCTCAAGGGCCTTTTTATTATTGAACAATAAGAGAAAACCATAAACAACCAAAACAATAACCCGAGGAGATGTAACACCAAGAGTTTATGGGCCCCGTTGGGGTTAGTTGGGCAACGAACTTCCCGGGGTCGTAACTTGGTCATATTATCTCTGTTTGACGCGTATGATACCTCGTTGGAAAGATCTCTCTGAGAACTAAAACTATCAATGTGATTTCCATAGTAATTATTGTATGAATTTTGCCAAGAAAACATTATTTAGGGCCTCAAAACGGCTCCGGAAGTTCAGGAACCGAAAAACTGGCAAAAATAGTAAACTATGCTATAATTAAGGAAACTGAAAAACTAAAGAAACAATGGTGAGGGTCCAAGTGGAATAGGAGGGTGGCCACCAATATCCACCTGGATCAAATCAACCTCAAGCAAAGGAGGATGATTTTTATGAATTCACAAATGCTACAACATAGATGAGATAAAGTTATATAAAATATGTTGTTCTTTTTTTCAAATCCAAAACATGATATCGATATGTAAAATATATGAGTAAAGTGAGCCTTTGTGTTGGATACAATATTGGTTGAAATGGTACAGTTGGTGTACTAAACATCATTGACTATGTTATGTATAATAGGGGCAAGATGAGGCCTTGTAAACAGATCGTGTCATCTTAAATAAGGACACAACAGATGTCGCAGGACATCAGGTAATTATCAAATTTTAACTTAACTTAGGAAGCATTTTCTGATACACCCATCCTTTTTCATAGTATTATAAGAATTTATAGTGTATTGTCCAATGTTGAAATAAATTAATGCATGTTGTTGATATTTCAAATGGAGATTGGAACAAGTGCACAGCCTAAGCATTCAACTAACAAAATAAAATAACAAACATATGTACGTGAGTGTGGACCTAAAATTGTTAAATCACGAAGAACACAATGGGTGGATGAGGATATGTTAACATATTCTTCATAAACAACAAAGAATTGCACTAAAGAAGAGGTTGGTCAATACTATAGTGGATGGGATGGGATTTGTTAAGTAATATTTGATTATATTTTTTTGAAAGTGATACATTTATGATTCATCCAATTCTTGCCTAGCATTAAATAATGGTTGCATTTGTCGATAGGTAGAATATGATGATGAAAGAACGACTACTAATACCCAAGTCGATCCAATTGGGCTATCAAGATTTGGACGAGATGATCCAAACCATCCTTTAAACCAAACCAGGGGAAAAAGAGCATATTTAAAGAGAACTCTACCACCTAAGTTATTTGAACAGATAATGATATTTGTACACATTGATGATTATAATATGCTACCATCTAGCGGCCTTAATGATGATGAGAATGACAATGAAAATGTAATGCATGAAGAAGTATTAAATGAGATGCTTACAGGATTTTTTGGGATGGAAATAATGATGACAATAATGATCATATGGTTGACAGTAACGATGACAACAGGGGTAATTACCACCAACATAATGTAGATGATAACAACTTGCTAAAGGACTCCATCAAGTAAGCAGCAAAGACACCCATGTTCAAATCAGGTGCAAGTAGAACCTCAAAACTGGCACACACATTAATATTATTAGAAATCAAGTCACTATTTGGTTGGTCAGACAAAGGATTCACCACCCTATTGAGTGAGTTGAAATTATTTCTTACAATGCATTCTCAACTAGTCAATGTAATCCGTAAACATTCATCAACTTCGTTTATATTTATTTAAGGATATTTTAAAACCATATATTGTATATGAATATTCATAATATAGATTGACATATCAAGTATGTTCATCATAAGTCAAACATTAAATTGATCTAATCTTTGTCAATCTTACAGGGAACTAAAAACTAAAATATTTCATGAAGAGAATGTGTTGCCATCAACTTGCAGAGAGGCGCGTCAGTTGTTGGTTGAGTTGGGGATTGAATATGAGAAAATTTATTCATGTAAAAATGATTGTATTTTATATAGATATGAATATCAAGACAAGGTAGAATGCCATATATGAAAATAGAAAAGATATCATACAGATGTACAAGGTCCTATAGTTCTAAAGAAGGTTTTACGTCACATGCCAATTATACCTAGACTTTAACGGATATTTCATTGAAATTCACTTGCATAATTGATGGAATGGAATGTAAAGAATAGGAGTAAAGATGGATTCATGTGAATTCCATCTTACTCCAAGCCATTGAAACACATAGAGGAAAAAGGGCCAACAAAATTCAAAGATGAACCACATAGTATCATGTTTGACCTTACAATTGATGGAGTGTGCCCATTATCTTTCATGAGCTCAAATTATATTTTTTGGCCAGTCAAATGGATGAGTGTTAGAAACGAGCACCTAATGTTGACTCTCATTGTTCCACGAAAACATCAAATTAAAAACATGGATTTCTATCTTGCACCTTTTATTGATGAGATGCAACTGTTATGGAAAGACATAAGAATGTATGACATATCACATCCTCCATCAAATAGGTCCTTCATGTTGTATGGTGTGCTATGTTGGACTATTCATGATTTCCCAGGATTTGGTTGTTGTTCCTATAAGATAAAAAAATTACCTATTTACACTCATAATTTATTGTCATCCCAACCTTATTTTTGTACTATTAATTTGATGTTATTAACCTTATTTAATTGCAAGGCTTCAAACAAAGGGGATATTTGCATGTCCAAGATGTGCAGAACAATTCCAAGGGTAGTATTCTAAAGATCTTCATAAATTTATTTATGCAAACAACAAGGTTTTTCTACCACCAAATCATAGGTTTAGAAACCACCATAAGAATCAATTTGATGGAAGAGTTGAAAATAGAGGCCATCCCATGATTATGGGTCCATTTGATTAGCTTAAGAAGTATGATGATGGTGAATTGAAAGCTTTGCAAAAAACAATTGATGGGGATGATTCTGTTGAAGAATAAGAACAAGTTGTAATGAATATGCCAAAAGGGATGAAAAGGAAATCCATATTTTATGAAATCCCATATTGGAAGGATCTATTAATATCTCACCTATTAGATCCCATGCACATCTTCAAAAATGTCCCAGATTCAATTTTTTGAGGTATAGAAGGAAAAGAGAAGCACACCTTGTCTTCGAGGAGAGATATTTTTCTTTCTCGTACCAAATTTGATAGAAAACATTTCTGGCCAAATAGGGGAAATGAAAAATATGCAGAAGCTCGATGGATTTTGAGAAAGAAAGAGCTAGACAAACTAAAAAATGTCATATGTTCAATAAGGAAACCTATTGACTATGGGTCATCATTAAATAAATATTTTATAGTTGATGGAGATATCACAAGATTTAAAATACATGATTTTCATAATTTTATGAAGGTATTATATATCATCATTTAACATTTATTGGTAAAATTGATTAGGTACTAAATATATTATGATATTCTATTGTGTGACAAAAATAACTAATGATGATATTTGATAAATGTGTTTGACAACATATCATGCCATTGGCAATTAGGGGGGATCCATGTCTTACCGTTGACTTGAGGAATGCCATAAGTCAATTGTCAGCATTTACAAGGTATGTGGTATGGAATGTTCATGTGTGAGAGACATAGAGATCAATTTTTCAAATCCTGATGATGAACCATCGTTGCTGGTTCGAAACGTCAACTATAAACAAACTGAATGCGATGTATCCGGAAACTACACTACAGAATCAAGAGATTCGCAGAAACCTCAAAGACAAAAAGACATAGAGATATTGTATTGCATTTTAATTTTTTCCTAAAGGTTCATACTAATTTAGTATTCTTATATTAGGTGGGTGACATCCAAAGAGATACACAAATGTGAAGTGCCAGGAATTGCAAAAATTCTATGTGTAATTGAGAAGGAGCTCCCTACAAGTGTCATGGACCTACAAGTCCACTTACTTATATACCTAGTCGATGACATTGAATTGGCGGGTGTCATATCAACAAGGTGGATGTTTTTCATTGAGTGGCATATGAAAACTCTAAAAATATATGCCTGACAAAAGGCATATCCAGAGGGTTGCATGGTTGAAGGGTATGTATTGAATGAAGCATTTTTCTTCCTATGTGAATTCCTTGGTAAGGATTTCGAAGGTGGGGCACCCTTCTAGGATGAAGAATGAGCATTAGATATTATTGATGGAGAAAAGCCACAATCTAATGGTGTTCAAGTAGAATTTAGTAAGTAAAATCATGATCATTGTGGTTGTTTTTATTGCAATCATTAATTTACTCTTTAATATATTTTTCAAATTGACAACATGGCCTTTCGAGTTTGAACTAAGCATGTTGACATGTAATAGGTGTAGACAAAATTGTTATAATCAACAAGTTCATTCTGTACCACATGGACTTTATGAACAAATGGATCGATTTGTATCCTAAAAAGAGAGAAGAAGCATTAGAAGCAAGGAGACAAATTAAGATATCTAACCCAAGGAATAACCCATTCCCTATTGATAAGAAAGCGGAATGGGTCAAAGATTGCACATTAGAATGGACTACTGAACAAATTCAAAATTAACTAGAAGATGCAGGTGTAGATTCAAACATAACGGAAGATTAAATCAACATGTCTAGAGGATGTGAAAGAAAGGTATAGTTGGAAATTTAGAGAATGTTGTTTACTTACAGTTTTGACTCTATTAACTATTTTAATATTCATCATTATATTTGTTTTAACCGAAATAAATGGTCTTTCACAGGAAATATCCAACAATGTGGGCATATGGTCGACATTATTGTGTAGAAAATGTAGATGTAAAGAGACAATCCTTCGATTGCGGCATCATGATTGACTTCAAGAAATCTGGTCTTGTATGTGGAATTTACGACTACAGATAAATGTGAATTCCCTAGACCTAGTGGACCGGTCTAGTACAATAGAAGACAAAGAATATAGATTTTTCCTTAGAGAAGTTAAAGAATCGAACAGAGGCCTGCCTTGAATCTATAGCAAGCTTTCCTTTCCTCCTCACTTGTAAGCTCCAATTGTAGCTCCAATTTCTATAATTTGAACATTCACACATGACTAAAACAAGAAAAGAATCCACAACAACCAGGTAGCATAGTCTAACATATCTATCCAAATAGTCAACAAGGAATTAAAATACATCAATGTAAACATAATACAACACATATAGGAAAACAAGATACTCTTTGTATTAATAAAAATATGAGAGAGTTTACAACCATAAGTAGCAGTTGATCTTGTAGATGTCTCCCCAAGTTGGCTTGTCCTTCCTTGTCACAAATCACGCCTGAATATTAAACTAATGCATGCAAATGATGACTCCTTTAGGTTCAAGGTGGTAGCATGAGGGCCTTCTCAATCTCCAAAAACCAAACTCGACGCTATGGATGCCAATAAATTTATAGGAGAGGGATGGTAGCTGGGATTTACCATAATGGGCTTAATATCCATATATGATGGGAGGATGGGCTCAAGGGATAATAGTTGACATCTCCAAGGTAGGATCAGATAGGATTTGAACTTCTTATCCATGATAAATGGTTAAATGACTCCTAGAAGCTTCTAGAAGAGGAAGATTCAGAAATCTTTTTAATTTTCCTAAATTTCTAGAATTAGCAAACCCATAGAAGGGAGAAACTAGTGTTGGTTAGTACTAGTGAAGAAGGGAGAAACTAGTGTTGAACACAAGTGGATAAAGGAGCAAGGTGCATTGGGGCTAAAAACATTGATTTTGAGAAATTAATCCCAAAAACTCAGACTTTTTGGAAAGGTCATGCTTAGGGCATTATGAAGGGATGATGACAACATGTTCATGAATGTTGATTGATCCAATTTGTAGGCCTATTGACTAGACGTGACAAAATAGCCTATAACATATTACCCCCTAAAGTACAAAGTCAAACGGTAGCTGATGATTGAGGTGCTTTACCTTGTGACAAGTCTAGATCAAGAACAATGGATTGAGATCATCGTCTGTTATAATACATTTTCATCATGACATATTTGATGAGGTAGGCATACCCATGATCAACACATAAGCTAACATTATAGGTACAATGATCAAGAAGTCTCATCCATTGATGATAAAGAGTGGACTCATGTCCGTATGACTATCTATATGATCATAGCCAACATAATTCATAATCTTGTGTTAATCTTAAAATTGCATTTCGGATGGATGGAACTAGATCTGGGGTCTTTTATCTCATTCACTCAATCGTCCAATGTATGAGTCTAACCATGCGAACAAATGAGCTAAAGTCAAACATGGTAGACACCATCTAATCACCATCCAATGATATAAGATGTTAAAAAATGCAAGAGAAACCAATGATCATGTTAATGGCTCTAAAGGTACTGTAGTACAATCTATATGGTGTGAATAGATGAGTTGAAGTCAAACACCACACAAAATATTTTGGTCAAATGCCAATGATATAGATATGTCACCAAGAGTGAGGAAACTTGCAATTGATGTATGCAAGTTCTAAGGTACAAAAGGGAGTTTCTAAGTCAACTTCCTGGATAATGAGTTGATGTCGATAGGAAGTGACCCATCGTAGGAGGGCCTTGATGTATCCCCCATAAACGACACGAAACAGGTATCGAGATTTGAGACAAGAATGATGTTGATGTGGAACTGGTTCACGAATGGAAGACATGAATGTAGGCTTAGGAGTATTATAGCAGATATCAATTGAAGGACTTATCTTGAACATATCAGAAACACTTTATGGAGTTGGAAACATTGACCCAAAACTAAATGTCGAGGCTTTGATATTGCGTGATGAACCAAAAAGACAAGCATATTTCCCAACCCAACAGTCATGGAGATGAAGTGAAAGAGTGTCATGTTCAAGAGAGACTCACTACCAATAATAGGTGGAGTACCATGTTTTCCCAACTTCCCCAACCATTTATGGTTAGTACCTCTTTATTTTTGACAAACTTGAGGATAACATATCCTTGATCTGTAAGTTCATCCTTTGGATGAATCCCTCTAAGTATTTTTAACGTACCCTAAGAAGGAGTGGTTTGATCCAATCATGTTCGATGAGTCCATCTTTGTTTGATGATTTTACGAGTCTAGAGAAGGTGTAACTCGACTTATTTTTCATGTTTAGAGAGTTTGAAAAAGAGGCGAAAAAGAAAACTCCAAAGGTTCCTTTTTGTAAAATTGTCTCTTGAGTCCGAAAAGGTAGAAAACGATACTCAGAAGAACCTCTTAGCCATGTTCGACTAAGGTATTCCTCTTTTGTAAGTATTATATCTTAGTCCAAAAAATGGTTAAACTTATACTAAGTAGATGTATTTTCATTTACTTTAACAAGTTCTAAAAGAAAAGTGCTCGCCAATATTTTCATGTTTAGGGAGTCTGAAAAGAGATGAAAGAGGACTCCTCTTGGAGGAATGAGTGGTATAAATGGTTTCAACTAGTTTCGATCATGTTTGAATTTCTTAAAACATGCGAAAGTCAAGAGTCTGGCTAATAAGACCACTCATCGCAGTGGTTCCTCCAGGACCTTGTTCATGACCTCCAAGAGGCCATGGCTTCCAAGATGTCCTCATTAGATGGGAGAATTATGTTTTGAAAGGGATACAGATCAAAGGATCCAATGGAAATATCAGCTGCCAATGCTCCCAATACATGATGCACTACATCACCTACTAGATCATCAGTAGATGTGGGCATGGAATAGGTTACCACATAATTAACCTATGGTTGGGGAGACACCACTTTCATATAAGGACCATTTAAGGAAACTGGTTGATTGGGATTCAAACTAGGACCAACGAATGAAAGATGGTAAATGGTGGTAATTCTTCCTTTATGTAGGAAAAATGTCACGTGAAAGAGTGAACAGACAAGATCTCCCATGACATAGACACAGTCACACCCAAACCAGGACCAACAAACAAAAGTTGGTCAATAGTGACGATTCTTCCTTCATGTGGGGAACACATCACACAAAAGAGTGAAGAGACAAGAGCTCCCATGCCATAAACATAGTCACGCCCAAGGAGTAAATTAAAATCCAAAGGACCTTGTACTACCATCACATAAATATAAATAGTCTTCCCTCCCAAAGTAATAGGTAACTGAGGAAGGATCCCTAACGGTGGATTGGTTCCTTTATTAAAGACCAACAGATTCTAGGTAACGGGCACAAGATGCAAAGAACCAAAATGTTGCCAAGTAGTTGAGGATATAATACTAATAGACATTCCTTCATTTATGACTATGTCATATAAAGTTGTAATATAAGCCTGTATTATGATCTAGAAGGGCACGTAAGGAGGAAGACAATATCATGCCATTTGAATCCAATAAAAGGAAGTGATCATATTACTTAGACGAAGTATTATGGGAACAAGAGAACTGCCCCCTTGTGCTATGGGAATAGGAGAACTACTCCCCTATACTGTGGGAATAGGAAGATTTCCCCCCAGTGTCATGGGAACGAGAGGATTCCCCCCTAGTGCCATGGGAACAGGAGGATTTCCCCTTGTACTGTTGGAATAGGAGGATTTCCCCCCAGTTCATTGGAACTAAAGAAACAAGAAGAACCTGAGTGGTATGAACTTCAATATCTATGAGAAAGGCATGATGAACTGAAGGTGGAATTTATTAAACCATTTTCTCAACCAATGGTTGGTCGGGAACGGATAGAGTGGGATTGACTAGATTCAGATTTTGATCAATCACTTCATCAACTAGTGGAGGATTGGGAGAAAGATTATGATAACCAGCCGGAAGACGAGGCTGAGAAGCTGTAAGGTTTTCCAATAATTTTGAGGCTTCATCCATATAAGGACAAAGGTGAATAGGATGATGCCCTTCACATAAATTACAGGGAAGCTTGAATTTACCCTTTTTCCCATGGATCTTATGATCACTAGTCGATGGTTTGTCACTAGCATGATCTCTAGAAGCCAATGACAAAGGTTGATGTGATCCTATAGAATACACTTCTAATACATTGGGAATACCATGAAAATCTCTAAGAAGGTGGTCACCCTTACATAACTTGCAAGGGAATTTGACTTTGTGGGTCTGACTGGAAGGTTTCTTGATACTAGTCGCATTGGTAGAAATGGTTGCTTGGTTTCCCCCTTGCATATTTTTCTTCTTCTTAGTCTTCCTTTTGTTCTTCTTCTTATCCAACTAGTTACTAACTTTGAGGCTTTTACTAGATGAAGAGGAAGAATAGTAAGAAGACCGAACAGGCGAAGAAGGCAAAAGGTCAATGTTAGGATCAACTTGTTCAGGTGGAGGACTACTTGGTTGAGAAATAGTTTGGACATTCGAAACCAAGGAGGTTGAAAATAACCAAACTGGTAAACCAATGGTAAATCCGGGAAGGGACAACGTTGACATATAAGGAGCACCGATATTTCCAAAAGAAGGAAAAGGACCAAGATTCTCATCAAAGGGGTTTCCTTGACTAGTGGACTCGGAAACTGTTGCCATTAGTCTCAACCTAAGATCTACTAAGGAGTTTTTCCACGGTGAGGATGTTATTTCACAATCAATTAATTGATTTTAGAAATTAAAGAAGCAAAATAAATCAAAGGGGTAACTAGGTAGAAGGGTTTACCAAGCAACTGTGAAATATGATATACCACCTTAGAGAACCAAGGATTTATGTACAGGCAGTGTGGACTTCCAAAATATATCTGAAGGTACATGGAAGTGTAGTCTGTAGTAACGTTGTCTAATGTGTAACCATACGATGAGCGAATTTCCATATACTTTTCATGCGTGAAGCGCAATCCAATATACCTAAAGGTACATGAAGAATGATCCTATACACTTACGTACGTGGAACGAGATATCAACCCCAGAATGTAACGATGACAAAGAATGACAACTCCTATGCTTAAAGATGCTAGAAAATGTATCTAGCCTAGACCTCTAAATTTTTTCGTTAATGTGACAAATGTTCCTTAGATTGATTCATTAAAATTAGAGTTTATCTTTAATTATGATTTGATTTCAAGGCTCAAAACTCGATGTCACCTGAACACACCTATGATGCAACCAATATGACAAAAATAGCTCTTTTCATTTTCCCTTTAACAATGAAAGGCCTAACTAAGTAGGGGAAGAAGAAATCAATCAACAATGCAACAAACAAGTGATGTAACAATCAATCTTCTCAACTTTACTATTCCAATCAAAATCAAAGCCTATATGCAATGCAAATAATGAAAAATGATGGGATTTTTCTTTTTTGTTCCTCTTAATCTTCAAATGAAATGAAAACTAAGATGCAATAAGATTATTTATAAAATAAATCACATGGAATATGACTGTAATATAATTTTTTCCAAGCTAAGCAACAATCAAGGAAAATGTTTACAAAGACCTAATTTGATAAGAAAAAGAAAATACTAAAGAAATTCTTACTAAAGGTTTATAAATCCAAATGCAAACATTGATATGGCTTTTCAAAGACACTAACAAACTCAAAAAACTGAAGAAAAAATTTTGGATCAAAGAAAATCAAAGAGCAAGGAAAGGAATGCAAATTTTTTGCATCCTACTGGATCAGCGTAGGTGGAGAACAGGAGACAGGGTGTTGCAGAGCAGGTTCAGAACAAGAGAAATTGCATTGTAGTGCAGATACAATGGATCAACACAGGTGTAGAATAGGTGGAGGTGCGCTATAGTGAAAAATACACTGGATCAACGTAGGTGTAGAAAAGGAGTAAGTGTCCTACAATGCAGGTACAAAGAAGGCTCAAGTGCATTGTGGCGCTTTGCCTCAGAACATAAAGATGTGCTAGGGGAGTTTCGGTCAAAACACGACACAAGAAACCCAACCAAGCTCAAACATATGATTTCTTAAGATAAATCAATGTCTGAGTGAGTCAAATAAAATCAGTTTAAGAGGTGTAAAGGTGTTAAGGTTAAGGAAACTACTAAGGGATGAAACATTCCCTAGTATGGTCGCAAATTTGTTATGTGGAATTTACGATTGTAGACAACGATGAATTCCCTAGACCTAGTGGAATGGTCTAGAACAATAGAAGATAAATAATATAGAGTTTTCCTTAGAGAAGTTAGAGAATGGGAAAGAGGCCTACCTTGAATCTATAGCAATATTTCCTTTCCTCCTCACTTGTAAGCTCCAATTGTAGCTCCAAGTGCTATAATTAGAACTTGCACACATGACTAAAACAAGCAAAGGATCCAAAAAAACCAAGTAGCACAGTCTAACATCTTTATCCAATGAATCAGCAAGACATTGAAATACATGAATGTAAACACAATACAACACATCTAGGAAAAGAAGATACTCTTTGTATTATTATAAATAGTAGAGAGTTTACAACCATAAGTAGTAGTTGATCTTGTAGATGTCTCCCCAAGTTGACTTGTCCTTCCTTGTAACAATGCAAACCTCAATATCACCCTAATGCATGAAAATTATGACACCTTTAGGTTCAAAGCAGTAGCATGAGGGCATGATTAGTCTCCAAAATCCAACCCTAATGTTATAGATGGCAGTAAATTTATAGGAGATGGATGGTAGTTTAGGATTTACCATAATGCGCTTGAGATCCAAATGTGATGGGAGGATGGGCTCAAGGGATAAGAGGTGTAGTATCCAAGGTAGGATCAGATAGGATTCAAACTTCTTATCCATGGTAAATGGTTAAAAAAACTCCTGGAAGCTTCAAAAATCTTTTTAATATTCTTGAATTTCTAGAATCAGCGTACCCGCAGAAGGGAGAAACTAGTGTTGGAAAATGCTGCTGCAGAAGGGAGAAACTAGCGTTGAATATAGATGATCTAAATGGGAAAAATATTTTTGTTAATATGTAAAAGTGCTTTAGGATTCATGAGGTTAATTGCAAGTTTTAACATGAGTTTTTGAGTGTTTTTATGTAAATTGCATGTACAAATTAACATAAACAAATGATTCAACAACAACATACAATAGATGTGAACATCACCAAAGCAGTATCACAAAAACACATGATGAAGGAGTTTACCCCACCTGGGCTACGTCTCCTTGGTCCAACTTCCAGTGGCTTGGCCCTCTTTATTATGCTCAAAAGTGTGAATACATCAGTTTACAATGCTCAGATAGCTCTGAAACCTATTCCAATGGCTCCAGAATGTCCAAAAATGTATGTCTAACCTCTTTTTGCTCCTGATTTGGTAAAAAACTAAAGAAGTTATGACTTCCCCAAGTATTTCTATAAATTGCACTGCAATTTCCCCAAAATCTGGCACCATCCTACAAATTCTCCTCCAATTCCGCTAACCAAGCGCTGATTTTGCCTAATTTTGGGCAAAATTGTCGTACAGATTAAATGCCCTATAAGGCCTTAAATCTGAAAAAATTGGGCCACATGGGGGCCACGTGCCTAGGGCTAACACCAACAGCCCACCCCCCCCCTGACTGGGCCCCCACGCCGCTCTGTTGCAGTCCTGTGAGTAGCCATATGGCCAAGGGCTAACCCCTTCCTTCGAATGGCGCGGACTTAACATTTAAATAAAATTCGAACCCCATAGTTATTAAGACATAACTCTGTGGCGTATTAGCAATGGTTTGGTGCTTAGAGTTTGGAGGTCACAGGTTCGACCCCCATCGCTGCTACCCGGACCTTAAAAGAATTTTTGGTGGCCCTCGGGCTGCCACATGGCAGCCTATGGTTGGCCACCAACCAACCAATCAAACTCGTCCAAATCAACTCCAATAACATCGTGCCACTTGGTGCCATATCATTTCGTCGGAGGTCAAACATTCGCTTGTGTAGTCACCGTTCCATGTAGGCATGCCCAGTCAGTGCCATGTCAGCGGTAAGGACTACTGGCTGGGTTGTTTTCATTTTTTTTAAATTCACATGTTCACGAAAATGAACAGAACATGTTTATGGGAGCATACGGAGTCTGTTTCGTGCGAAACAAGTTGTGACAAATTCAGGATGACGAGCACTACATGGTCATTCAGGTTCCACACCAATCTGAAAACTTTGAATTTTGAGCAAATTTTTTAGAACCCGATCATTCCTCCCCACTGGAAGCCTTTTGGACCCCAAAATATCTCTTTCAGTTGTTCAGCGAGTGAGGGTATAGTTCCCTCACCTTTCTAATCTCAATCCATTTGGCTTTGGAAATATTTGTTCCTTTGATCCCCACACGAACGTAATCCACATTCCCCCATTTTGAAGACCTTGTTCTTCTGTCAAGAATGGTGTTTTATTGTAGTTCATCAAGGTATTCAAGAGAGAAATCTTCAATGGAAGGAATTTTAACATTCTCTCTTTTATCTTCAATCAGAGGCTCATACAACCTTAAATTTTCCACATTAACAACAACATAAATTTTCATATATGAAGACAAATCCAACCTAAAGGCATTGTCACAAATCTTTTCTAGAATTCTAAATGGACCATATCTAATTGGTTTAAGCTTTTTACCTTCTCCTTGGAGCCCCTCTTTTCTAATGTGAATCCAAACTTCATCACTGACTTGGAACTTGTGATCTACCCGATGCTTGTCATGCCTTTCTTTTTACTTGCCTTGGCTCTTTTCCAGCTGTTCTTGAACTTTTTGGTGTACCAATTTGATTTGTTCAATGAACCTTCTTGCTTTGTCTATGTCACTATGACCATCAATAGAAACATCCTTTCCAAAAATGAAATCCAAAGGAGACTTAGGAAAGTATCCCAAACATGCTTCAAATGGCGATGTTTGAGTTGAAGAGTGCTTGGCCTGGTTGTAAGCATGTTGAATGTAGTGCAAATGTTCATCCCATGCTTGTTGCAATACCCACGAATAATATGTATCATTTTCTTATTCACCACCTCGGTTTGACCATCTGTTTGTGGATGAAATGTTGTACTCTTTTTCAATTTGGTGTCCATGAATCCCCACAAGCTTGACCAAAAATTCCCAACAAAGCGATAATCTTGATCACTAACAATGGATGTGAGAAATCAAAAATGCACCCATACATTCTGAAAGAATAACTGAGCAGTTTGTTCAGCAATAATTTTCTTTTTACATGGCATCAAAATAAACATTTTGCTAAACCTATCCACAACTACATACAAATAATCATGACCTCTTTTTGACAATGGAAGACCTCCTACAAAATCCATAGAAACACTCTCCCACAGTCGTGAAGGTACCAAAAGTGGTGTTTACAATCCTAACTTCCTATTGCTAGGCTTACTGACTGCACATAATGAACATCCTTTAATAAAACGTGATACACGTTCAAGCATACGAGGCCAATAACAATACCTCTGTAGATGTGCCATCGTCTTACTTACACTGAAATGACCAGCAATAAGAGAAGTATGTGTCTCTCTTATGATGTTGACTCTTTCTCCCTATGGAATACAAATCTTACCAAGATGGTACAACAAGTTATCATGCAAATTATAATCCAATTCCTTTACTTGGTTACCTTGACTCAAGCTTGCATAAACATCCTGAAAGTCATTTTCTACTGCATACTGGTCAATATAAATTCATGCAAAACAGAATTATGCTTGGGTAGATTAGTTGCACTAATAATAGGCCTAGAAATCATATCAGCAACTTTGTTGTAGATATATTTCTTATACTGGGCATGTGTTGTTGGGAAAAGTATCCAATACGGAATAACCCTATCCCACTCTAAGGGTGATAGTACCTCAGCAACAACCGAATGCAAAGCTATTCAAGATTACTTCTTTATGAGATGTAAGAGAGGGGAGAAAGAGATCCACTAACCGTTGTCTTCCGCTAATGATTGATCCAATCTTCTCTCTTTGCTGCTTGCTCCTAGCTCCTTACTCTTTCACTGGCCCAGCTACACAAAGATCCTGAAAAAGGGCAAGAAAGGAAAACTACAAGCAACATACATTCATAACTGATTCAAGGATTAGAATAAATCAAATACACAAGTATAACAATTCACCATTGAGACACATGCATATAGAAGAACCTCAAATGCTTTATTAATGGAAGAAGTAAAGTTCTGAGAGTGTTACAACCATAAGAGGCCCAATCCAGCAACACCTCCCAGCAGAAAGAAATCTCCTCTTCACCTCCTTCAAGCAAATCACCCAATAATTCTATACTCAGACCAACAGCACTTCCTTACATTCACAAGATTCCAGCCTCCTTAGACCTCATGAGAGAGCTCTATATATAGGAGATTTGGAGAAAGGATGAGTCAGCTTGAGCTTGGCATGGAGCTGACTAGTGTCCTCTCCCACTTCAGTTATTCTTCAGTTCTTGAGTCCACTTGGAGGTTCTTGCTTCCACTTGGAGATCTAGATCCTCTTACTCATCACAAGGCGAATTCCCTGATCCAAGTGTCATTTTGGAAGCTTCCTGGGCATTGACACATTGAGGAATGACTGTGCCACTTGGCCAATCTCGCCCAGCGCAGGTAGCCTTCATTAGAGTTGACATTCAGCGCAGGTACATAGTGGAGCAGTTGACATTCAGCGCAGATGCTCAGTGGAGTAGTTGACATGATCCAGAATTAGCTTGTTTTTGAGTGTTTTCAGGTGGAGAACTGATATTTAGTGCTGTGGTTTGCTGACCTTGTTCCTCTAGGGGTAGGAGCAACATGTTTAGGGACTTTGGATCCCTCAGATTATCGACATTTCATGCTTCATGCTGTAAGGCACAAAAATGTCTATAATAGTTGCCCCCTAAAGTATGAGGTCGTTTATCGGGTGAAATGCTTTATCAGGAGGATCCGAAGTTCATTCAATCATTGAGAGGTGCCCTGTAATAAAATACAATACAATACATTATTTTTCATTCTGCTTTCATGATCTAGCTGAGGCGGGCATTCCCATGCTCAGCTTTATAAATTCATTTTGGTACATATAACAGACGACCGTCTGATGGTAGACTGATAATTCTCTGCTGAAATTATCATCCTTTGAATAGGATGATCATCTGCTGTAATAATGTACATATCAAATGTCTTTATATTTCCTGAATATATATCGTAGCCCGGATGGATGAAACTAGATCCGGGGTCTTCAAACTCGTTCGATCTTCACTCTAAGTACAAGTCGATCCATGTGAGAATTGCGCTGAAGTCGAACATGGAAAGACATCGCTTGATTACCGGTCAATAATGTAAACCGTTAACAAGCGCGAGAGGAATCACCGATAATGATAATGACCCTCAAGGTACTGCAGTACAATTCACGTGGTGTGAATAAAGGACTTGGCGTCGAACACCACGCAAAATCTTCTGGTCGAAGGTCATTAATGTATACCTGTCGCCGGAAGTGAGAAACTTGCCATTGAGGCATGCAAGCTTCAAAGTACTGAGGGGGGTGTTCCTAGATCAACTTCTTGGATAATGAGTTGAAGTCGACAAGAAGCGATCCGTCAAAGGAGGGCCTTAATGAATCCCACATCAGTGACACGGAACGGAGCTAATGATTTTAGTGGAGGTGAAAACAATCTGTGAGATATGATTCAGGGTGGCGATCATGGGTGGATGAAGGATAATGTATGGCAGTGGATGGGACACGGTTGACTCTTTCTGAACAACATCTCTTGAACATATAACGACACTGATGTGATGGATCGGTAGCATTACCCCAAATGTGGATGGCTTGGCGAAGACCATGGTGATGAGACCGGTGAATGAAACAACCCAACCCGATGTGATACGGAGGACAAAGTGTCATGTTCAAGAGCGACTTGCTACCATTAAAGCTTTGAGGTTCTCCCAATTTTTCCCCAGTCATTTCTGACCAGTACCTCTTTATTTTTGTCAAGCTTGAGGAGGATAACATATGCTTGTTCTATAACCTGCCCTTCGGGCAAGCCCATCGCTATGTTTTAACGAGCCTAGCGATAGGGAAACTCGTTCTCGTCTAAAGACAAGTTTGTCGCTATTTAATCATTTTAACGAGTCTAACGACAAGGAAAACTCGGTCCTTTTCATTTTTAGAGAGTCTGAAAAGGTACAGAAAGTTAACTCCAAAATTCCTTTTTCGTCATCTAATCCCTTAAGTCCGAAAAAGTATAAAACAATACAGAAGGGATGAGTTTTCGATAACTTTAACGAGCCGAATAAAACAAGCGCTCGACCTTTTTGTGTAATAATCCCTCAGGTCCAAAAAGATTAAAATCTAGAGGAGGGATAGCTCTTCCGGTCACTTTAACGAGCTGGAAGGCCAAAACTCGGCAAACTTTTCATATTTTACGAGTCAGGAGAAAAGAGATCAAAGAAGACTCGTCTTTTGAGGAACGAGTGATAAACAGGGATAGCAGCAGATTCCAGGTACAGGTTGGAATTTTCCAATCACGGCAGTGTCACAAGGATGGCTAAGTGAAATCACTCTTCGTAGCTGTTCCTCAAAATGGGTAAACAATCATATGGGGGTGAACGATCGGCCAAATGGAATGGAGGTGGCAGGTGCAAACACGACCAAGGCTTTTTATGGCTAATAAATTTACGATCACAATGGTTATTTACCGGAATAGGTTCATTTTTTAATGAGCTTAAACTCTGGAGGAAACTCTTGCTCACGCTTTTCTATTTTTTAACGAGCATAAATTCCACGGTAAAACTGCTCGATCTTATGTTTATTTTTTAACGAGCATGAACTATGTGCTAAAACTGCTCGGATCTTCGCTTTTCTATTTTTTAACGAGCATAAATTCCGCGGTAAAACTGCTCGATTATATGGTCATATTTTGATTTTTTACCATTACTAGCTTTTCTCTTTTCAAGTATAGTACTGCATTTTCAATTGCTGCAACAAACTTTGTTAGAAATGAATAATATTTGCATGAAAATGAGATTATAACCCTAATATTTCACTTTGAACTACGTAAAAAGCCATTAAAAGGTGTTTTTACCTCTCATTTACCATTTCATTTGCATTTGGTTTGTTGGAGCTCTGGAGGTGCCTCTTCTTCCTTGATTTTCACCAGCTGATTCCGGGAGATTCTGCGGACGATTTTCGGCGCCGTCTGGACCAGGTAGGAGCTAAACCCTAGCTCTTTCTTTTCATGGTTTCATTTTCCTGTTTCATGCCTGTTTTCCAGTATTTCTGAGCCTCAGGGGTTTTGCAAAATCGCCCTAGTTTCAGTGCAGGTTCCCCTTTCGAAACCTGCGCTGAATGTCAAGCTGCCTTAAGGCAGCCTGACCCTCAGCGCAGGTGGGAGACTCTCTGCCTGCGCTGGGCTCAGAAAAATGGGTTTTTAGGTCATTTTTTGATGAATTTTCGCCAGTTTTTCATCAAAATCAGGAACTTACTCCTTCTCCTGTTTGCTTTGCAGGGAACCTTGAACAAAATGTCCCTTACATGGCGAGAACGAGAACATGAAGAGGAGGACATGATTGCCCTCCATGACCCGGTCACGGTGAACGCGCTGCGGAACTGTGGCCTGCTGAAATTTTTCCGTATCTCTAGCATGAGAGCACAGATTTCTTTGCTGCAGTACATGCTTGATGCTTGGGATCCTGTTAACCAAGTGTTCCAGATTAGGGGAAAGGCCATCCCCTTGACCATAGAGGACATGTACTTCTTGACTGGACTGTCAAGACGAGGTGCCCCCATTTCCTTGTCAGGTACGGCCCGGGGGACTGATTCCACCAGAGATTATGTCCGCCAGTATTGCAGGGAAGGTCCTCAGCCGAGCAGAGACGGCAAGATTGTTATCCGTGAGATTACTGATCGGGCTCTCAGGTCCATTCTGTTCACTATTGGTAGGATGGCAGGCAGTGCAGCTCTACATGTTGCCAACAGGTCTTATATGCAGCACGCCTTGGAATGTCTCCAACCGAAAGTATTCAACTGGTGTGATGCAGTACTTGTTCAGATGAAAAGTCAATTGACCAAGGTAAAGGACGGGAAGCTGAAGAACTTTGGATTTGGTTCTATTCTGACTGCCTTCGCCTTGGAGAAAATCCCACTGATGCAGCCTCAGTACATCATACTCGACTTGCCTTCTCCGACCGAGCCACGCATGCAGAGGTGGGTCGACCACATGTCTAGGCATGCTGGTCAACCTCAGATTACTTTTACTGAGGCCTTCTTTAGGTGGTTCGAGCGCCAGGAGATGGCGTTTTCCGAGTATCCATATGTGGGTATGGATTTCCGAGGTGATCCGGATTTGGTGCTACCGGATGGCGAACAGTGGGGCGCCATTGGTAAACTCCTTGACCATATTACTGTTTACTGTTCTTATTTATAATGTTGCTGTGCTTTATTCTATCAAGACTTTTAATTGTACTCTTGGGTGCATGCAGATATTGGTCCTGTTCGTCCAGCAGTTCATCCGAGATCGCCAGTCGCTGCCCCGGCAGCGGAGCCTACTAGGAGAGTTGTTATTCGCGACCTTGACGATACTGAGACCCTTACAGTTGTGCAGGAGCAGGTTGAGAGCCTTACTCGTGGTCTTCCGGATGTACAGATTGATGAGTTACCTTTACAGCTGCAGCGGCATACTATTGGTGTGCCTAGACGATGGACTCGTCTCTTGCGCATGATTGCACAGGCCGTGACGTACTATCATGAGCACCACTAGGCTAGGATGCCCCCTAGCATCTTTTTGAGTTTTAGGTCATATGACCAATTTTGTCTTGGTTACAGAACATTATGTATGAACTTATATAAACAGCTTATATGTATTTTGATTTTCGAGTTTTATTCTGGTTGATTTATGTGATCCATATGTACAATCTTTGATGATGTGTCCCTTTTATAAATGTTGCAAATGTCTATCTAACACATAGTTCGCTAATGAGTCAGTTAACGTGTTTAAGTTTCTTGAAATATGTTGATATTGAATTGAATCAAATCGTCTTTCCAAGATCTTAACCCTTAAGAACATGCGATAAATAGCTGGATTGCGAACAGAATATATACCATTGAGTTGTAGTATTACGAGCTGTGAGTCTAGCCTGACAATTAGTCGGCGTATGCCACGTGTGATGGCATCAGAGAGTAGTTCTATCAATGCGCTATACTCAGCGATGTTATTCGTTGATTGCCCAATACATACACCTCTGAAACTTACTAACTCGCCGCCTGGATCAAAAATGGCCCAGGCTGCGGAGGATAGGTTCCGCGAACTACGACTCGCTCCGTCGGCATATCCAACACATGTCTCCAGAAGGTTCGACATCTGCAACAAATGAAAAGGAGGATCACTCGACCAGGACAAATACTTTAGCGAAAACAAAATACAACAAAAGCATGTAGGTTACTATTTAAGCATAGTAACGCTTGAGGTACAGCCCGTTGCGGGGCTGCGCCAGTGGAATTCCGTCGTAATCCATTAACTCGTAGGCTCCTTTTGCTAACACCCTTTTAACAATATAGGGGCCCATCCATAAGGACTTGAATTTGCCTGCTCCCAATTTATCGGATTCTTGGTCATAAAGTAAGACCAAATCACCTTCTGAGAAGACACGGGGTTTGACATTTTTGTCGAACTGAGCCTTGACTCGTTTCTTATGGGCCTCGTTAGCCAAAGTGGCATCACGACGGGTTTCATCCAATTGGATTAATTCCAAGAAACGAGCCTCTTCTTCTGAAGTTCCGGGGAGAAGATCGATCGCGAGTTTAAGCGACGAAATTTCGCACTGGATTGGCAAGACTGCTTCCAGGCCATACACCAGTTGAAAAGGTGTGAACCCGGTTGCGTTCTTTACCGAGGTTCGGTAAGCCCACAAAGCTGAGTACAGGATTAGGTTCCATCTTCTTTTATGAACCCCGATCATCCTTTGCAACATACGCTTCAGGACCTTGTTGATTGCCTCAACCTGTCCGTTGGCTTGGGGATAATATGGGGTAGAGCTGTCGTGAGATAGCCCTAGCTTGGCAGCTAATTCGACCATCATGTGATTGCGAAAATGCGACCCATGATCTGTAACTATAGCCTGTGGTACGCCGAACCTGGTGACTACATGATTGAAAAAGAAAAGGGCAGCTGTTTCACCAGTGTTATCCAATGTAGGCATCGCCTCGGCCCATTTGGTAAAATAGTCAACAGCGACTATGATATACCCATGCCCCCCGGTCGAGGTGGGGTTACATTGCATGAAATCGATGCCCCACTTGGCGAAGGGCCCAACAGCAGCTATTGGCTGTAAAGGTGCGGGTGGTCGTCTGGTTTTGCTATCAAAAATTTGACAAGCGTGGCAACTTCTGACTGCGGTTATGCAATCTTTGAACATGGTTGGCCAGAAGTATCCTGCTCGTAAGATTTTTTGTGCTGTTGCATATCCAGATTGATGCCCCCCACACGCGCCTGAATGACACTCATTCAGGGCTTTTTCGGCCTCCTCATGGGTAAGGCACCTCCTCAGAACTGTATCGATACCACGACGGTAAAGTGTATCACCGACGATCATGTAGTCTTTTGCTTGGTATCGTATACGTTTTTGTTCGGAGCGAGAGGTGTTAGGCCTGAACTTCTGGGTTTGGAGATAAACTATAATATCTCCATACCACTCATCGCTTACAGATATCAGAAACAAACTTTCGTCCACGATTGACTCTTCGGATGTTTCATCGTTGGACGACGATGGGAGATCACACAATAATTTCGCGAAAACTAGAGCTTTCTTTGATTTGGATTTTACAAATTCCAGATCAAACTCTTGAAGGATCGCTATCCATTTTGAATATTTGCCCCCCAGCAACTGTCGCGACAGTATATAAGTCATGGGGTTGCAATCTGACAAGATGGTAGTTTTCCGAAAGAGGACATAATGTCGAAACCTTTGAATTGCTTGAACAGCTGCAAGCGCTAGTTTTTCAACATAAGAATATTTACTTTCTGTATCGTTTAAGTTTTTACTTAAATAATAGATAGGATGTTCAATTCCATCGACTTCTTGAACTAAAACCATTGCAATGGTCGTATCCGCTGCAGCCAGATACAGGTTAAAATCTCTTTGATAGTCCGGGGCATACATTAATGATGCTTTTACTAGACAATCTTTCAGAGCATCAAAGGAAGCTTGCGCCACCTGGTCCCAGACAAAAGGTACATCCTTTTTCAAAAGACGAGTATAACCCTTAGCAATTTCTGCGTAATTTGGAATGAACCTCCTCAGAAAGTTTGCTTTCCCTTGGAGTTTCTGAATCTGAAGCAAATTTGAAGGTGGAGGCAAATTAATGATTGCCTGAACCTTACAGGGGTCGAGACGAATCCCATCCCTAGAGACTACAAAGCCAAGTAAACGACCAGAACCGACGCAAAACAGACATTTGTGCGGATTGAGTCTTATCTTGTAGTGTCGGCATCGTAGAAATATCGCTCTTAAATGCTGCGGATGATCAGTCCGTTTTCGCGAATGAGCCGGAAGATCGTCGAGATAAGGTTGAACAATGTTCTTGATGTCATGGAAGGCATAATTCATCGCCCTCTGAAACGTCGCCCCTGCGTTCTTTAAACCAAAGGGTAATTTTCGATAAGCGAATGTGCCCCACGGACAAATAAATGCAGTATTTGACTGGTCCTGTGGGCGGATATTTATTTGATTATACCCGGAAAATCCATCCATAAATGAAAAGATTTCACATCTGGCGCATTCATCAATTATCTGGTCGATGAAGGGTGTAGGGTAGTTGTCCTTCGGACAAGCTTGGTTTACATCCCTATAATCGACACACACTCTGATCGTCCCTTGTTTCTTCATAACAGGGACAATATTCGATACCCAATCGGTTAGAGGAACCGGGTAGATGAATCCAGCATGGAGGAGTTTTTCAACTTCCGCCTTAATGGCAGCGGCTTTCTTCGGGTGTACCTGTCGAAGCCGTTGTCTTACTGGTTTGACATCAGGATACATTTTAATTTCATGTTCAACGATACTCGAGTCAATGCCTGGCATTTCATCATATGACCAAGCAAAGACATCTCTAAATTCGCGAAAAAGAGCGTTATATATTTCCAGTTCTGAAGGGGAACAACCTTTGCCGACATAAATATTCTCTACAACGTCTGTTTTAGTCGAGATATTTATGGCGATAGTCTCTTCAATATTGGATAGGTTTCGCTCGGAATCCACCGTGTTTACAGTATTTGTTAGGAATTCAAAAACTGCAGGGTGATAAAGGTCACTTTGAGTATCTTCTTCATATTCTGGAAGAAGGGAACGATGGTGGTGATCATTCCATGGTGTCCCCTCAACCATCATTGATTGTAAGATTCCTTCGTCAGTCCCATGTACTTTCGACCAAGGATCTAATGGGGTTCCATATTCTCTAGACCTATCTACCCAAACACTTGACGAGCGTTGATTTGGGTTCGCCTCCCATGCTTGAAACATTGATTGCTACAATATTTCTAAAGGGCTTGGGGGAAAAACCATTGAATGATCCATGTTGACCTTCGTGGAAGATATCATGTTGCAGGTTGCTACAAACGGTACATTTCCTATATAAATAGGAGGTGGTAGCGTGAAAGTTCCCATCAATGTGGGGTCTTTCAATAATCCTACTCCGATATCTTGAATTGAATGGTTACTCTCATGGATCATGGGAATGCTTCCTGTAACTTGTGAACCATTAGGGAGGAAATTCTGTTGGTCGACGATCGTAATCCCTCCTTCAAACGGGAATGCGATCTTCCTAAAATAAGTCGACACGACAGCCGCCATGGCATAAATCCATGGTCTACCCAGTAGGATGTTATAGTCAAGATTTCCATCAATGACCTCAACATCAATTTCTACTGTCTTTCCTCCTAGTTCAACTTTCAAGTTATTAAGGATACCGTATGGGGTATAAGTCCTTCCGTCGAAAGCTTTTAATGTCGTCGAAGATCGCGACAAGGTTGGAGATCCTAAAGTTTTCCAGCAACTCATCGACATAATACATGTCGAGGCTCCCTCATCAATTATTGTTCTGTGAACAGTTTTGTTGAGTGCTTTCACTTGAATAAGGAAATCTAGCTGAGCTGGTAACTGAGGATCATATCCCTTGTGATCAAAGGATACAAGATTAGAATCCTTGGGATCAACCCCACCAATTGCTGATAACAACGCCTGCCTTTGGGTTGGACAATTTTGTAGCACTTCAAGAGTCGACATAGCGGATGGCGATTGGGCCAAATCTTCCACTATATTATAATGCTGCGCCGCTCTGGCGCGAGGATTAAATGTCGACTTGTGTACTACACCCTTTGGCGGTTTTATTGTTAATTCAGGGATGGTGGGTGTTACAACTTCTGTCGAAGGTGTTGTCGAACTACTTGGTTGATCTTTACCTTTTTCGTTCGACAGCTGAGGATTCCCATAATCTTTGTTCCTTGTCGAAATCAAAGCATCATTCTGCTGTTTTGAAACCGACAACATAAGGACTTGCGACGGGGAAGCATTTCCACTATCAACCAGATTTTGACCTGGGTTGGGAAATGGATCAGTTAACACAGCTGAGGTTTGGGAACTTTTAAAGAACCTTTTTAACTCAGCTTTGAATGGGCAATTCTTTGTGTAATGATCCTCATCATCACATATTTGACATGGATAATTTTGTTTTCCTTTGCCAGGAGGGTTTGAAGAATTCTTTCCAGGGGATGACTCACCCTGTTTCTTCTTCTTCCCTTTGTTTTGCTTCTTCTTGCTTCCTGGTTGATTGGTTTCTTTGCCCTTATCTGCTGATACGGCATTTACTTCCGAAGCAAGAATTTCTTCTTTTGCATTTTGATCCGAATTCTTACGGGCTTTCTTTGACGAAGCCTTTATCGATTTCGCGTTTGCCGTGCCAATCACGCCGTCACCGGCATGAGAGTCACTATTTGATTTAGGAGGGGGAGGAATTGAAAATTCTGGTCTAGGGGCGTCAGGTATTTTGTCATAGAGCGTGCCGGACTGAGTATAAACTAAGTCCAAATACTGTGCACGAGCAATTACTTGCTCCTCTGTTACGACTCCCCCCTTGGCCACATCTTCCGTAATAGCCGGAAGTAACGACTTTATAAACCATTCAGCTAATAGCTGATCGGGAACATATGTCTTCACCATCCTATGACGACGACGCCACTCATGTATATGATCAGATATATGGGTAGCAGTTGTCTGCTTGAAGTTGGTTAATATTTCTGTTCCCGTTTCATACCTTATCGGTAATTGAAAATGGGTTAAGAAAGTCGTGGCTAGGGAACTAAAATTGTCGAAAGAGGCTCTTGGCAATTCAATATACCATTTAGCCGCTGGACCCGTCAATGTCCTCTGAAAAAGGCGAAGCCTTATCGAATCGTCGTTTAAGGTGTTCGACGAACACCACAGATGAAAAGTCATCACATGATTCGATGGGTCTTCACCTGGATTTCCATTGAATTTAGGAATGTCAGATGGAAGTTTATGAGGAATCGCTGGCCACCAAGGGGCATAAGCAATCGGATCGTTGGTTAACCGGTGTAAATCGGGTAACTCTAAAGTTGCCACGAATGGTAACTGTTGATTCAGGTGAGGCGAAGCGTAACCAGGGTACGATGGAATCGCTTGAGCAGTGGGCCTTTGCATACCAGCATAATGTAATTGATGTTGGTATGACTGATACGGTTGGTGGACTTGACCACTGTAAAGTGGTTGGTTTTGACCATTTTGGATATACGGTTGTCCACTATTCGCAAAGATCTGCTGCTCAGAACCTTGGTACACCTGCTGGAATTGCGGTTGTTGGTATTGCACAAGCCATGGTTGTGACGCCATGTTCTGTTGTGCTATGCTAACCGTTGGACCGAGGTGTGGGGTAATTGTACCCGTTTGGACCTGTGTCGCCCCACCAGTTGGTGATTGTGGTTGTGACCCATGATCAAGTGGCTGTTGCATTACAACCTGAGAAATCTGAGGTTGGCATGCAACAGGTATCGCTTGAACTTGTGACACTGTTACAATAGCCGGTGTGGTTGGGATGTTCGTCACAGGTACACACTGTTGCATAGAATATACAACCCTTGGTTGTTGAGGTAGCATAGGTACCCAACTACTTGATGCAATTCCAGTATAACCTGAATACTGTTGCGAACTCACGTATGGATACCCTCCCGGAGGGGGTAATGAAAGGGCATATTGCCCCCCATACGGTATCAATCCCGAACTCAAAGGGATCGATTGACCTCCAAATGGATCAATTTGGCGAGTTTCAACATAAGAGTTGCCGGGTATTACTCCGGATGAACAAACTGGAACAGACCATACTGTCGAAATAGTCCCTTGGTGGACTCCTTCTAGCTGTGGAGAGCTAGTTGGGACAGCTGGTATGCCGGAAAACATCGTCGGAGTGACGGCAGGAACTTCTGCTGTCGCTGTGTCATTTGACACAGTCCTAGATGATGACGGTTGTTCAGACATTTTAAGTCTATCCAATAGATTTCCTAGCGATTCTACAGGGACTTCCACTTGTGGTGGATTAACTTCTGATGAAGGAAACAGAGTGACCCCGACTCCAAAATAAGTTGGAGTACTTGCTTGCAGATCCTCTGCAATTTCCTCTATCGCAATCAAACCCGGTGGAAGAGGAAGACCGTCAGGTCCGTAAAATATTTCTGGTGCCGAAGAAGTGGTTGCTTCGACAGCGACAGTTGTTTGAGGAACAAAACTCTCTGGACCGGTTACAGATGGCTGGTTGTTACACAAGTATTTGCCCCCAGACTAGGATCAATATACTGTCCTTCTGTGGCTGTTGAACTTCTTCTATAGAGGCAGGGTTTCCAGAAATGTTAGGAGTAACCGGAACCTCAGATGCAGTTGGAACACTTGTTCTAACTTTTATAGGAGATTTTGAACCGGTTAAACGAGTTCGCTTTGTCCGTACTGTTTTCGATTCCGGAGACAAAGACGGTTGACTCGTAAGCCTCCGCGAACGACGGGGTTTCAATTGACTTTCTTCCACGATTGCGGATTACTCGATCAACCAAAATATTAAAAGGGGAAATTTGTGTTTCCGAATTGAATGAATTTTATTAGACGCTTTTAGACACAACTTGCTTTTTCACTTTTTAAGAGTCGAGAAAAAGCTAAAGATGACTCTAGTCTCCTTCGATGTATTAACGAGCCCGAAGTGACAAATGCTCGGTTGGACTTTTTCAGTTATAGAGTTTGAAAAAGGCCAAAAGAAACTGCTCTGGAGATCTAGGCAGAGGGTGTGCCAAACCTTTCGCAAAACCACAGAATACGTTTTACGGTACGGGTGGTCGATCTTCGTGAATGCTGTGTTCACTGCATTGCGATCAGTAGGGCGGCCGACACGGCTTCCTATGGATAAAAGATATATGCCTATAGGGGTCTCCCAATATATACGCCACGGTACGTGGGAGCACAAGTCCGTATTAGTGACACCGACTCTCAGGAGGAATCACCCACCTTCGTCGAGATCGACAGTCACTACGTTTAACGACGCCGGAACACGTCTCTAGCTTAGACCTCTATGTGTTTGCGTTATGTTTCAAAGCGTTGTTAGGTTCATTCAATATATTTTAAGTTGATCTTTTTAAAGTTTGCCTTTCAAGGTTCACCACGAGATGTTTTGATACAAATTCCTAAATGCAGTCTAAGATGAGAAGCAAGCTTTTTCAATCTTTTCGACTTATGAAAATCTTAACTACTGAGGGAAAAGAGAGACAAAATCTTTTCACACAGTTCAAAGAGCACTCACTAATGCACTTTTTCCCCTAAATCAACATACAAACTTATATGCAAAATGCAAAATGCAGGTATTTCTTTTCTCTTCCTTAATGTTTGTGCGATACAAAAAGAAAGCTGTTGTATAACTTTGAATTCAATTTCAAGCGAAAGCAAACAAGTTTGTCCAAAATCAAAAGACACCTTAAGATTTACTTGTTTCGACACTAGAAATATATAAACTCAAACCATATGACGAAAGCGAAAGCTCAATCAACTATGAACAGCAAACAAACTAACTCTTAAGATCAAAACGACACTTTATCACAGGTCTAGATCTAAGAGGCCACAGCAAGACTAGTTCACTTTCGTTATGGGAAACTGCAAATGACACAAGAAATACACAAAGAACAAATACAGTTTCTTTATACAACCGAGGCGGAATAGTGGCAAGGAAAGTTGGTTTCAGATAGGTACATTGACTGGTAACAGGCAGCAAAAACAAGGGTGAAAACAGGGCAAGAAACAGCAGGAAACCCCAGTAGCACAAGGCAAGACTGGTTCAGCGCAGGTGGGACACAGGCAGTTTGACCTTCAGCGCAGGTAGCCCCTTCGGGAATTGCGCTGAAATGCAGACAGCCTTCACACAGCCTGCACTGAAGAACGAAACTTTCGTTTCTCTTGGTTTCCGGGTCACAGATTGCTCAAAAATTCACAGTTTTTGGCCAAATCAGAAGCTATCAGTCAAGGACACACTAAGGGATGAAAAGGAGGATGAAAAGCTATCACTAAGAGCTTATTAGATTCCTTGTGGATCAGCTCTTCAAATCATAAACTTTCCCAGAAACTGAGCTAGAGTAGTTGCCCTCTACTTTGCATTTGAAAGATCCAAATGCAGTTCGATTCGGTACTCCCTTTGTTTATGAAATGAATAGCAAAAACACAAACAACCAACAAGATACGATCCCCAGCGGAGTCGCCAATTTGTTGTTGGGAAAAGTATCCAATACGGAATGACCCTATCCCACTCTAAGGGTGATAGTACCTCAGCAACAACCGAATGCAAAGCTATTCAAGATTACTTCTTTATGAGATGTAAGAGAGGGGAGAAAGAGATCCACTAACCGTTGTCTTCCGCTAATGATTGATCCAATCTTCTCTCTTTGCTGCTTGCTCCTAGCTCCTTACTCTTTCACTGGCCCAGCTACACAAATATCCTGCAAAAGGGCAAGAAAGGAAAACTACAAGCAACATACATTCATAACTGATTCAAGGATTAGAATAAATCAAATACACAAGTATAACAATTCACCATTGAGACACATGCATATAGAAGAACCTCAAATGCTTTATTAATGGAAGAAGTAAAGTTCTGAGAGTGTTACAACCATAAGAGGCCCAATCCAGCAACACCTCCCAGCAGAAAGAAATCTCCTCTTCACCTCCTTCAAGCAAATCACCCAATAATTCTATACTCAGACCAACAGCACTTCCTTACATTCACAAGATTCCAGCCTCCTTAGACCTCATGAGAGAGCTCTATATATAGGAGATTTGGAGAAAGGATGAGTCAGCTTGAGCTTGGCATGGAGCTGACTAGTGTCCTCTCCCACTTCAGTTATTCTTCAGTTCTTGAGTCCACTTGGAGGTTCTTGCTTCCACTTGGAGATCTAGATCCTCTTACTCATCACAAGGCGAATTCCCTGATCCAAGTGTCATTTTGGAAGCTTCCTGGGTATTGACACATTGAGGAATGACTGTGCCACTTGGCCAATCTCGCCCAGCGCAGGTAGCCTTCATTAGAGTTGACATTCAGCGCAGGTACAGAGTGGAGCAGTTGACATTCAGCGCAGATGCTCAGTGGAGCAGTTGACATGATCCAGAATTAGCTTGTTTTTTAGTGTTTTCAGGTGGAGAACTGATATTTAGTGCTGTGGTTTGCTGACCTTGTTCCTCTAGGGGTAGGAACAACATGTTTAGGGACTTTGGATCCCTCATATTATCGACATTTCATGCTTCATGCTGTAAGGCACAAAAATGTCTATAACAGCATGCCATGTCAAGACACGAGTATTAGGTTTGAAGGGATTGGAGGTCTGCAACTTGAACGCGGATCGAAGTTGACACTAGGGTTTTGCATTATGGTTCCATGGCAGGACGCGCAGGGGGGAGCGTCGCTCCCTCCTACAGTCAGGTAGTCATAGAAGGAGGCAAGGAAGTAGGAGGGAAGCATTTCAAGAAACTGTTGGGAAAGATTTAGAAGCAAGAGGCAAGGAGATAGTTGGAAGAAACGAATCCCAGGATCAGGAAGGGAATCAACAGGAAACAATTAAAGAAAAGGAGAAGGGAGGCAGCAGTGTAAAAAGAACTTCCACAAGAACTACGGGAGTTTGTAAACCCAAATCGAGCATCATTCCTTGGGTCGTATTGAGTGATCCTGCAATTCAAGCGCATAGGGACCATATGAAAGAACATGAGATCATCTGCAATTTCATGGGGTTATGGCCAACGGAGAGGGATTTATACATCTGTATTAGGAGCCATTTGAATCCAAAGGGATAACTACATTTACATCTGGGTTCTAAGGGCTTCTTCACAGTAGTGTTTGTGAGCCTAGAGGACAAAGATTGAGTGTTTGAAGGGGGACCTTACTTCTACGCTACGGTAGGACTCTACATGCAGCCATGGACGATGAATTTTGTTCCAGAACATGAAACATTCACATCCGTACTGGTTTGGATCAGACTATACTCATTACCTCTGGACTACTGGCAACCAGAGTCCTTGAAAACCATAGGCAACAAGCTGGGGCATTTTCTGAAAATTTCAGAGGCAACTCTCAAAGGTAAATATACTTCCTTCGCTCGAATATGTGTGGAAATGGATCTATCTGGAGCCCTTATGGAATCCATAATCTTAGAGATATATGATGAAGAATGGGTGTAAACGGTGGACTATGAGCACATACCATTCAGATGCGACAAATCTCATGAACATGGCCATCTATTCAGAGACTGCCCTACAAAAAACTTGGAAAGAAATGGGAAAACCTTTGTGGACAACGATCATGAGGGTTTTACCAAGGTTAGGGGCAAAGGGAAAGGGGGTAAATGATCACACAAGAAAACAAGCAAAGACAAACAAACAAGACACAACAGTTTCAAGATCCTAGAGGAACTGGAGGAGAGCGTGGAGACAGTCCAAGTCAAGGAGAACGTCCTTAAGGAGCAGGATATGGAAGCTGAAATGGAGGATATCCCAACGAACAACCAGAAAACAGAGGAGCTACAAAGCTGCATGGAGATTAGCAAGGACCATTAGATGACTCCAAGTGAGTCAGGTACGGAGGACCACGAACTGCAGGAGATTCTAGACAGGGAAAATCTAGATCTCGAGCAATTTCTGGAACAAGGAAAGAACAAAGGAGTGGACTCATTGCCAAAAGAAGATTATGATCGAGTCCAACAACTCTATCTATGGAGGGCACAATCGAAGGGAGCTGGTGTCAAAAGAAACCACGAAAGCCAAGAGCTGAGTGGAGTCAAAATGATGAGAATCCACAGACACTATCTCCAAAAGACAGAATGAACTGCTAAATGAATGTGGGAAACTACTGATTAACTCGGGTTAGATGAAAGATCTTACCAACTATTCTTTTACCAACCTTTCTTAATGAATCTTACAACCTGGAATATTAGAGGTTTAGGTAGTAGAAGGAAACAGAGAAATCTCAGTAATAGAATAAAAGAAGAAAAACCAGACATGGTCTTTATTCAGGAGACAAAATGTTCAATGGAAAAAATAAGAGAAATTCATATCAAATGGTTAATCAAGTATGATTATTTAGAAGTTAAAGCTAATAACTCTGTAGGTGGGATTCTCACGTTGTGGAATCCACAGAATCTAGGAATCCTGGATGCTGAAGCGTCCAGGAACTATCTTTCTGTGGTTTGTAGTCTCGTAGGTGACCAAGAGACTTACATGATAACTAATGTATATGGCCCTCAACAGAAAGTAGATAAACTCAAGCTTCTTACCTCCTTGGAAGGTCTCAGAGCACGTTATCCCAATATACCCTGGATACTTGCAGGTGATTTCAATATGATAAGATCTCTCTTGGGAAAAAAAGGAGGCACTAGACAACTTGGCAGAGACTCTGAAGCCTTCCAAGATTTCCTCTTGAACATGGGACTAGTGGACACCGAGACTATAAATGGAACCTTCACTTGGAACAAAAAAAGAGGAGGAGTTTCCCAAGTGGCGTCAAAACTGGATAGGTTTATTGTTTCTGAGGATCTCCTCCTTACAGGATCAGCCATCACAATGTCCATTCTGCCCTTTGGTGGCTCAGATCATTGGCCAGTTTAGCTAGAAGCTTCCTTTATGGGCACTCCGAGAAATAGGCCTTTCAGATTCGAAAATGCTTGGCTCTCTCACCCCAAATTCACCAGTAACATTGCCAAATGGTGGAAGGAGGATTTGAATATTCAGGGTACTAAGATGTACATGCTCCAGCAGAGACTGAAACACATTAAATCCAAACTTAAGGATTGGAACAAAAAGTAATTTGGTGATATCATCAAGGCCAGAATGAGTACTGAGCAGAAACTCCAGGAAATCAATCAGATCAACATTACAGAGGGCTTCAATGAGGAAAGGCAAAAACTAACTAACTCTTTGCAGGAAGAATGGGAGGAGCATTGCTTACAAGAGGAAACATTTTGGAGATAGAAATCCATAATTCAATGGATAAAAGAGGGAGAAAGGAACACTAAGTTCTTCCACAAATCCACTATGGCCCACAGGGCACATAACAAAATCACAAAGCTAAAGGATTCTCAAGGTATTGAGCTTGTCGCTCACAAGGACATGGAATCAATCCTAGTACAACACTTCTCTAACATTGTAAAGGAGCCATTGGAAGACAGATCTAGGTTCATTGATAAGTTCACCCAGCACATTCCCAAGTTAGTCACCAGCAAGGACAACCACAATCTAAACAGGCAGTCTCGGAAGAGGAGGTCAGTGAGGTGATCAAGGAAATGCAAAGTGGAAAAGCACCAAGCCCAGATGGTTTCAATGTTGATTTCTTCAAAGCCTATTGGGATACAATCAAACAGGACATCCTCGAGGTTGTGGAAGACTCAAGACAACACAAAAAGGTTTTGAAAGCACTAAATGCGACCTTTATAGCTTTAATCCCCAAAAAGGAAAATGATATGACCCCGGATGGGTTTAGGCCCATCGCCTTATGCAATGTGGTGTATAAAATCATCTCCAAAGTGATAGCCAATAGACTCAAGCCACTGCTACCTTCTCTTATCTCAGAAGAGAAAACATGCTATGTGGAAGGAAGATAGATTCTGAACAACATCATCCAAGCACATGAGGTGGTACACTCTCTCAAAAGCAACAAGAAAGCAGGTATGATCATTCAATTGGACCTTGTGAAAGCCTATGACAAACTCAATTGGTCTTACATTAGAGCCATTCTAAAAGCCTATGGCTTTGACCAAAACTGGATAAGATGGGTTATGGCACTAGTCACCTCAACCATTTTCTCCATTCTACTTAATGGAGCTCCCTCTAATACTTTTACTCCTTCCAGAGGGTTTAGACAAGGCGACCCGCTCTCCCCCTTCCTCTTTTTCCTCATGATGGAAGGGCTTGGTAGGGCATTCAAATTGGCAAATGTTGAAGGTAGAATTCAAGGGATCAAGCTCACCCCAGATGGAGAGGCTAACACTCATCAATAATTTTTGGATGATACTACGCTGCAGGGTATACCCACAGTTAGGGAAGCAAAGGCAATCAAAGATATCTTAAACGATTTCATTATGGTAGCAGGCACAGAGGTAAGCCAAAACAAGTCTTCTTTAACACTAATATTGCTATACAGAGAAATATCACCAAGATTCTTGGTTTTCAAAGGGACCAGTTGCCTTCCAAATATCTTGGCATTCCTCTTACAGATAAACCTCTGTGTAAGCAAATATGGGAACCTATTTTAAACAAACTTCAGGACAAAATCAGCAATTGGACTTGTAGAGCTTTAAACTTTGCAAGGCGACTTGTGCTCACTCAAGCGGTATTGCAGGCCATTCCCATTTTCATGTTTCCAGCTATCCCTGCTCCTCAAGGGATTAAGCAGCAAATAAGAAGCATTCAAAGAAACTTTCTATGGGGCAGAGGGGAAGAGAAAAATAAGTGGGCTCTAGTTGCCTAGGACAAGCTCCGCAAGCCCAAAAGCCATGGTGGTTTGGGGCTGCATGATCCAGAAATGCTGAGTCAAGCTTCAAGAGCAAAGCTCTGGTGGCAATGAATCAAGGAACCGAGATCCCCCTAGGCCAAGCTTTAAACACAAAAGTACGCCAAGCATTGGTAGGAACAGGATCACATTAGAATGATAGGACAAATCAGGGGATCACACATATGGAACCTTGCGTGGGAGAACAAAGGTGTTGTTCAGCAACACTTTTTTTGGGAAATTCGAGCAGGGGACCGGGTACGTTTCTGGGAGGACAGTTGGCAACAGGAACCCATCCTAAGCATGAAGCAACTAGCAGCGCTCAAAGAGACACAGACAACAAAGGTCTTTTATTAGTAAAAGATTTCTGGGATCTGGGGAGGGATAAGGAAAAATGGAGGAAATGGAAGGACCTAAGTTACAATGAAGAGAGCCCTCTGAAGGCCATGGCAGAAGTTCTTGCAATGGACTTAGAGCAAAGAAGGATTTTGGTTTCCTCCTCACCTGACCAATTAAGATGGGGAAAGAATAATGAAGGCAACTATAACCTCAAAGAGGCAAACCAGGCAATCACAGGATTTAACTTTGTAAATGCTGAGAAAGTCTAGCAGGAGTTGTGGTAATTTCCTCATTGGATGAAAATAAAATTATTTATTTGGCTAGTTCATCAAAGGAAAATCCTAACTTTGGAAAACCTTCTTAAGAAAGGTTTCACTGGCCCCTCTAGATGTCACCTTTGTGGCTCTCATGAGGAAACGATTGAACACCTTCTAAATCTTTGCTCCTTTTCTGCGAAAATTTGGGATTGGGTGGCCTCAAGCTTCAGACAGACCGACAGGGATAGGCTTAGCATATCCAACACTTTAACAAAATGGAGGAAGAACTTCTCAGAGAATGAGATCATCAACAAATCCTAGATGCTTGTACTAGGCTTTGTCATCTAGAATATTTGGAAAGAACGCAATATGCAGATCTTAAAAAATAAAGCTAGAGAGCCCATGCTTATAATCAATCAGATTTTAAAATGGCTCAAGGAAACAGTTAGGAGAATTCTGAGAACAACTCCCTCGAATCCTCCTCTACCTCATGAGGAACACATTATTATTAATTTGGGTCTTCAATCCATCAACCCTCAAGGAATAAAGAAGGAAGTGAGAGTAATAAACTATGGGGATAGGGGTTGGCAGCCCCCTCCATAGGGCTTCTTCAAAGTAAATATTGATGGAGCTTCTAAGGGTAATCCCGGGGAAGCTGGCTTTGGGGTTACCATCAGAGATCCTAAGGGGCACACAAAATACATTTTCCATGGCCACCTGGAAAAGGGTACCAATAACATGGCTGAACTTTTGGCTTTAAATCAATGTCTGGAGATCCTGGTGGAGGCAAATTTACAAAATTTTATCATTGAAGTAGATTCGGAATTGTCATCAAAGTAGCCAAGAAGATTCAAAATGGAACCTCGCCAAACAAAGTGTCAGATCACTAGAATCTGTTGCAAGTTTTTCACCGTATCCACTCATACTTACAAATCCTTAAAACAATAAGATTTTTTCATGTTAGAAGGAAAGCAAATATGCTTGAAAATAGGTTGGCCAATGAAGGAGTGGCCAATAAGGATAGGGACTCTCGGCATCCATGGGAGTTGCTTCCTGTCGGAAAGTTGCGGGAGGATTGTTTCACACTGGAAAATGCAGATTGGGATTCATGGATGGACAGTGTTGATTCAAAGGACAGGGGTGAGGATGACATTGCCTAATATGTCTTCATTTTCTGATCATGGTTACTCTTCATAACTTACATGGCTTTCAGATGACGGATGAAGGTTTTGAGTCGGGTAATGACACAAATTTGACTGCCAGTGTTCAATTGGCTCAATGGGTTTCTGTTGGTAACCCCAGGAGGATGGCTTGGAAAGGTCGGGCTCAGAAAGGCCGCCGGGATCAGACAGATGGTCTTCATTTGGCGATACCACAAATGCAAAGCCACACGTGGTTTATCGCATGGGCTTCGAATGGTATCTGGTTTAGTGGAAGAAGCACGCGATTCCACTCAGGGGGTTACATGTGGTGTCGGGATGAGAGAGGAAACTTCTCTCATCGCACGGTTAACCTCCACGCATCTCGAACGCACGATATCTCCATGGGATGTTGGATCGGGCCACTTCTTTCTACAGTTAGGATTAGTCGTGCGAGTTGCTCAAGGTTCCAGACCCGATGGTCCATGGTGGGACCCTCTGTGGGCCCGACGCTCCGCAAAACCAGATCCCACTTCCTTGAATGGTTTTTGCGCAGCACTATGTTGGTTTCTGGTTTTTTGGTTAATGCAAGTGATTCCAGTCAATGGGTGACGTGTGGCAATGAGGGTAGAGAGGAAACCGCTCTCATCGTGCGGCTAATTCCCGAGCATCTTGGCCATGTAATATCCGTGCTTGCCATTGGATCAGAACCTTGTCTTCAACGACAGGGATTGATCGAGCTAGTTGCTTGCGGAACGTTGGTTCGGTTTGTCAATCTGTTGCACATGGGTCTCATACCCGTTTGCTCAATGGACTCTCCTTTTTGTTGTTGTTGAGTCATTCTGGGGGTTTCTTTGGCATGGTTGTTTCGGTCCTGTAAGCTTCCTTATCACCCCTACTGTCTGGGGCACTCTGTATATTATGTAATTTACTTTGATTAATAGAAGGTTCGTCTCTTACTTATCAAAAAAAAAGATATATTTCTTATACCTCGTCACCATGTGGAATTTTTGAAGAAAACCCATCCATCGGAAGTGCAATTGAGATTGAAAGTATTGCAAATTATGGCTGATGATCAGTGTGAATGATTGTTTCCTTACCTATCAAGTAGTGTTTCCACTTTTTCACACTTTGCACCAATGCATACAATTCCTTGTCATGTGTAGGATAATTAATTGTTTGCACCATTGAAATTTTCCAAATGAAAACAGATTAGCTTACCATGTTGCATGAGGACTGCACCCATGGCAAAGTCACTAGCATCAGTTTGGATCTCAAATGACTGTCTCAAGTCTGCAAGTGTAAGTACTGGAGATGAACTAATCTTTTCCTTCAATGCATCAAAGGCCTTTTGTTGTTTGCCTCCCCACTGAAAAACCTTTTTCACACTAGTCAATGCATGCAAAGGAGCTGCTATGGAAGAAAAATTAGCAATGAATTTCCTCCAATATTGGACTGCTCCCAAAAAACTTCTTACCTCAATAACTGTCTTGGGCCTTGGCCAATTCAAAATGACATCAACCTTGGAGGGATATCACCTCCTCCAACAATATGACCCAAGTAAACTAAAGAAGTTTTTCCAAACTCACACTTTGGCATCTTTAAATACAACTGTTCTTTCTTTAAGACATCAAGTACTTTTCTCACATGCATGACATGTTCATCATGATATTTACTGAAAATTAAGATGTCATCTAAGTATACTATAACAAACTCATCAAGAAATGGCCTCAACACATCATTCATCGCACGCATGAAGGTAGCAGGAGCATTACATAAACCAAAAGGCATAACTAGCCATTCAAACAAATCTTGTTTTGTCTTGAATGTTGTCTTCCAAATGTCTCCTTCAGCAATTCTAATTTGATGGTAGCCACTCCTTAAGTCCAACTTAGTAAAATACTTTTCATCTTTCAATTGATCAATTAAATCATCTATTCTAGGCAGTGGGTAATGGTTCTTTACCGTAATCTTGTTCATTGCACGGAAGTCCACACACATGCGCCATGTTCCATCCTTCTTTAGGACCAAAACAATAGGTGACCCACATGGTGAAGAACTTGGCCTGGTGATTCCTTTATCTAAAAACTCTTGAATTTGCTTTTTTATTTCTACACTTTCCATCACTAACATCCTGTACATGCCAATGTTAGGAAGAGGACTATCTTGCTGCAATTGTATCTCATGTTGGATTCCTCTCTTGGGAGGCAATCCTTTTGGTTCCTGAAACATCTCATCATATTGATTAACAACATCAACCAATTTAAATTTCAATCTTGAGTCACGACCTTGGAAAGCTTCATTATCAATATCATTCTTGGGTTTGATCATTAGAAGCACAAAATTCTTGCTAGGATTCACTAGTCTTTTCATCTTCCCCACATTTACAAGTGAAAGATTTAGTTTCTTCCTATGGGCTCTTACAATGTACTCTACTCCATCTTTGAACAAATGGTATTTGTTTTCATGTCTATGGAAGATAGTTTTTCTGTCATAGAGATACAGGCTACCCAAAACTATACCACATATGTCTAATGGCACAACATCAAGTTCCACTTCATCTATGAAATTTGCAGTAGTGGTGAATTTTAGTCTACACTTTCTAGTTACTTGCAATTGTGCATTGTCACAAACCCATCCTAATGGATATATATTATGATGTGGAATGGTTTCCAAGTTCAGATTTTTGACAATGCTTTCAGAGATGAGATCGGCTTGAGAGCCACTATCAAAGAGAGTATCAATTTTGCTATGTTTTGAGATTACCCTTATGTGAAAAGGTTCTATCCTCTTCTTTTAATTTGGAGTTTCATTGTGTAAATTTGAAGTACTAGTGCTAGCAATGGATTCTTTTCCTTTCATACCCATGGCTGTAATTTTATTTTCATCGCCTGAATTGGATCCCGAATCCTGTTGAGTGGTTTCAGTTGTCTTTTGTTTTCCCTTGTTGTTGAATTTCTTTGGTTTCATCTCAGGATGAAGCTTCTAATGATGAGCTTCATCATGACCCTCTTTGGAACAATGCTTGCATTTTATTTTCTCTCTTTCCTTTCCCTTTGAAACCCTTTTCTTTTCCTTTACCCTTAAATGGCTTTTTATTACCGTCTTCTAGAATATTTTTCCCTCTTTCCTCAAGATGAGTGGCTTGCACACAAACCTCATCTAGATTATTGGGATTAAACATAAGGATAGTATGCCTAAGGTAACTGTGTAAACCCCCTATATACTTCAGCAACGTGTCTTGTGATTGCAAATATACACCTAACATTAGAGACCTTATTCTAAATTATTGGGTGTAATCTTGCACATTTTGACCTTTAAGTTGTCTAAAGTTATTCCAATTCATGATGGATTTCTGCATATATGCTAGAGGGTAAAACTGTCTTTTAATTGTAGCAATGAAATCAGACCAAGAAATTGAGATCTTACCATGTTTTTTTATCTCTTCTTTTGTCTTGGCTTCCCACCATACTAGTGTTGCACCCTCCAGCCTCAAGGAAGCTAGTTGAATCTTTATGTCATCATCTTGAAGGTTTTGAATTCTACAATATACCTCCAACTGATGAACCTAATTGTCAAGTTTCTCTGCATTCACTTCACCATTATACATGGGCAATTCAAATTTAACATCAAGTTTTAATAGGGTTGTTTTACCAATTCCTTTTGATGTATGTTGATGAGTATGAGTAAGGGTTGTATTAGTGGAAGAGGGTGAAGATTCCTATGAAGATGAAGATGAAGATGAAGATGAGGGTGGAGAGGGTGGAGGTTTGCCTCCATTTCCAGTACCTCCTCCTCTTGAAGAACCTTCTCCTTTTGGAGGCTTGGAGCTTTCACCCTACAGTCTTGTATTCCTCTCTTCATAGAGGACTTTCACCATCTATGTCATGTCAAAAAAAGCCTTCCAAAAACCTTCTCATCTTCTATCATATTTGTAGGATCTCCTTCACGTGACATGCTCACTGAAACTTCAACTACAATTTTAGGTAGAACTAATGGTGGAGATTGTGGAAATCTTGCACTCCTTCTCCTTGACCCAACTTCAGAACCTTCAACCAGCTTTCCTTCTCCTCTCTTGAGGTTCAACCTTGTAAGCATCACATTCACTTGCAAATAGTTAAATCCTCCTTGCACAAAGAAAACCAAGAGCTCTGATACCACAGTTGATCTGAATGGTAAAATTAGTTTTGTTGTGCTAAATTCCTCTTCAGAATATGTAAAAGTGCTTGAGGATTCATGAGGTTAATTGCAAGTTTTAACATGAGTTTTTTAGTGTTTTTATGTAAATTGCATGTACAAATTAACATAAACAAATGATTGAACAATAGCATATAACAGACATGAACATCACCAAAATAGTATCACAATAGTACATGATGAAGGAGTTCACCCCGCTTGGGCTATGTCTCTTTGGTCCTACTTCCAATGGCTTGGCCCTCTCTATTATGCTCAAGAGTGTGAATAAATCAATTTACAATTCTCAAATAGCTCTAAAACCTATTCCAATGGCTCCAAAATTCTTAAAAATGCTAGCCTCTTTCTACTTCTGATTTGGTAAAAAACTGAAGAAGTTATGGCTTCCCCAAGTCATTCTGCTAATCGCACCACAATTTACCAAAAATCTGGCACCATCATACAAATTCGCCTCTAATTCTGCTAACCAAGTTCTGATTTCGCCTAATTCCGGGCGAAATTGTCAAACGGATTAATTTCCCTACAAGGCCTTAAATCCGAAAATTTTGGGCCACATGGGGGCCACGTGCCCGGGGCTAAGGCCAACGGCCCACCCCCACTAGCCGGGCCCCCACTCTGCTCCGCCGCAATCCTGTGGGTGGCCATATGGCCAAGGGTTGGCCCCGTGGGCTGGCCCCTTCCTCCAAATGGCACGAACTTAACATTTAAATAAAATTCGAACCCCATAGTTATTAAGACATAATCGTGTGGTGTATTGGCAATGGTTTGTCTCTTGGAGTTCAGAGGTCGCAGGTTTGACCTCCGTTGTTGCTGCCCGAACCTTAAATGAATTTTTGGTGGCCCTTGGTTGGGCCACGTGGAAGCCTGTGGTTGGCCACCAACCAACCAATCAAACTCATCCAAATCAACTCCAATAACATCATGCCACTTGGCACCATACCATTCGCTGTAGGTCAAACATTCATTTGCACAGTCACCCTGCCACATAGGCATGCCCAGTCAGCACCATGTCAGTAGTACGGACTGCTGACTGGGTTGTCTGCATTTTTTTTTTAAATTCGTTTGTTTAGGAAAAACAACAGAACATGTTTCTGGGAGCATACGGAGTCTGTGTTGGGTCCCTATAATACTAGTGATTACCCCATTACTATTGTAGTTATACCCCCTATTTATATTTTTGTGCCCCTATTACCCCCATATTGTTATTTATGTACCCCATAGAATCCCTCTATTGTTATTTTTGTGGCTTTATATTATTATTGTTAGGTCGGCTGGATTATATTGTGACTACTTAGACTCCTATATATAGAAAGGAGGTTTTTTCATTTGTATCATCCAAGAATTGTTCATTTATGTAATGTAAAGGAGGTTGCCCCCTCGAAGAGGTTAAATTCTAAGGCGTTGATCTTTCTTTTCTATCTTTTCTTGAGCTGGTTTCATAACATTTGGTATCAGAGCTTTGGATTCTAGGGTTTCGCTGCTCCAAACAGGTCATCGTGGCATTTTCGCTATAACTTTTTTTCTGTGACATTTCAGAAGTCGCAAAAAAAACCCATTTGAGAAGAAATCGCGCTAAACCTTGGGTCCAAATTTCAGATCTTTTCGCGTGATATTTGCGGAGATATGCTCTGAGGAAGTTGGTCTTTTTGCAGACTCCTGAATTACATTCAAAACAGGTGACCTAGGGAAAATCGTCATAACGTTCTCTCTGGGGATCGGATTGAAATTTCGTAAGAAGGTGCAGAAAGAGGACGGAATGTAGTTTCTTGTGTATCTTTTTCAGAACCAAAGGCCAAAAATTGTACACGTGGCACTTCATACAAGTTCACTCTTCTGGAAAGGTCTATAATCAGGTCATCTTGGGAGATTGTGCATAACTCTTTCTTGGAGAATCCAATTTGGATCAGACTGGTGGCATTAGAAAGAGGACACAGAGAGCTACTACAGGTCACAATTTCAGAACTAGATGATTGGAAAGTACAGAGATACATCAGAGGCAATATCAAGCTCCTACAAAGTGAAAAAAGGTGTGTAGATTTTTTTTAAATTTTTGCTTAAGCTTGGTTTGAAAATTTATTTTGAAGGAATTCAAAGGGCATAGTAGAGCATTATTATCAGTAACTGATGTCCCAAGGAAAGAAAATGCAAACACCTAGTAAGGAACCTGAAAGCTCTAGCATGACTCATGAAGAAGAGGAAGAAATGCAACATGATATATCAAAATTACAAGACCAAGTGCAACAACTGTCCCTTGCACAAAAAGGAACAGAATCTAAGATGGATGGTTTAAAGAAAGATGTAGAAGCTAAGATGGATGGTTTAAAGAAAGGTGTAGAAGCTAAGATGGACTATTTAAAGAAAGGCGTAGAAGCTAAGATGGATGGCATGGAAGCTAAGGTGAATGGCATGGACGCTAAAATTGATGGCATGGATGATAAGATGGAAGAATTGAAGATAAATATGAATAAGTTGCTACAAGAAATGGTCACTAAGGGTGAAAGAGTACTAAAGGAAATTCATGATGAGAACAAAAGAAATGTTAATCATGATTCCATAGACTCTAATGTTGGATCGAAGACTCACCATGTTCCAAAAATCGATATGAGGAAGTTTGATGGCAAGGATCCCGCCACATGGATATTACAGATGGAGCAATTCTTCGATCTCAATAATGTGCAAAACACACAAAAGGTACGTATGGCAACTTTATATTTGGAACCAAATCAGTTTGTATGGTATCAATGGCTTTGTTCTCGTAAACAATTTATCACTTGGGAAATTTTTACGGAAGAATTGATAGCACATTATGAGGATACAAAAAGCAACACTTTTTTTAGCCAATTGATAAGTCTCAAACAAAAGGGTTCAATAATGGAGCACATTGAGGAGTTCCAAAAATTGAACATAAGGGTAAAAGATATTCCAGAGGAGCATAGGATTGATGTGTTCATAGGGTCTTTAAAGGATAATATCCAACATGATGTGCGCCTTTGGGAACCTGATTCATTAGAGAAGGCATTCAGGTTAGCAAGAAAAATGGAAAGCAAAATTATGGCAACTAGGAAGCATACCATTCACAACTATAAAGACGGAAGTGTTGTTGCCCATAGTCTTCCACAACCTACAAGGTTGACACCACAACAATTGGAAGAAAAAAGAGCAAAAGGGCTTTGTTACAATTGTGATAGCAAATACACAAAAGGTCATAAGTGTGCTGAGAAGAAATTATTCTACATAGATTGTGAAGAGGAAGAAGAAAAGGAGCAAGAAAGGTCAAAAGAAGAGGATATATAGGAACAAAGCCTAGATGAAGAACAAATAAATCCGACCATATCTTGTAATGCATTGGCGGGAATTACCACTCCTCAAACCATCAAGATAGAAGGACAAATCAAGAAGAAAAAGGTAATAGTGTTGATTGATTCAGGAAGCACCCACAATTTTATTCATTGTAGGGTAGCAAAAGAATTGAATTGCTTCCTATATCCAGCACCAGAGTGTCAAGTGATGATTGCAAATGGAGGAACAATAAATTGTTCTGGAAAGTGCCATAATATCAAGCTATCCATGGGAGAATATGTATTGACTAGCCCAATGCTTTCCATTCCAATGGGAGGTGCTGATGTTGTACTAGGAGTCCAATGGCTACAATCCTTGGGTACAATAGCTTTTAATTTTCAAGAAATTTTCATGAAATTTTCTGTGGAAGGAAAGGAAGTTGAATTAAGGGGTATTGCAGGGAAACCAGGAAAGATAATCAGCTCTAATGGCATGACAAAGCTTCTAAAAAAGGAGCAAAGAGGTGTAATTGCACAATTATGTTCGCTAGATGTTTCCACATTGGAATCATCTATTTCTCCAGATCTCCAAAAAGTCCTGGACAATCATTCCAAGGTATTTGAGACTCCCAAAGGTCTCCCACCTATGCGTGATCATGATCATGCTATTCATCTGATTCCAGGAAGTGTTCCTCCAAACATCAGGCCGTACAGATATCCATATGTCCAAAAAAGTGAAATTGAACGTATGGTTGCAGAAATGCTAGAGGCTGGTATAATTCAACCGAGTCAAAGTTCTTTCTCAGCTCCAGTAGTATTGGTGCACAAGAAGGATGGATCATGGCGCATGTGTCCAGATTATAGGGAGCTCAACAAGCTCACTATTAAAGATAAGTTCCCCATTCCTGTCATTGATGAATTACTGGATGAATTGCATGGATCAATTTACTTCACCAAGTTGGATCTTCGTTCGGGATATCATCAAATCAGAATGAAGATTGAAGACATTCCAAAAATGACATTTAGAACTCATGAGGGTCATTATGAATTTTTGGTCATGCCTTTTGGCCTTACCAATGCACCTTCAACATTTCAAGGTTTGATGAATTCAATTTTCAAACCATTCCTTAGAAAATTTGTGTTAGTATTTTTTGATGATATACTAATCTACAGCAAGTCTTGGAAGGATCATGTTGAACATGTTGACAAGGTGCTACAACTATTGGAGGAGAAACAATTATATGCAAAAAGATCCAAATGTTTCTTTGGAGTCCAGGAGGTGGAATATTTGGGTCATATTGTATCTCATGAAGGAGTTAAGGTAGACCCTAGCAAAATTAAAGCCATTAAGGAATGGAAAATCCCCACATCCATAAAGCATCTGCGAGGATTTCTTGGGTTGACAGGGTATTATCGCAAGTTTGTTAAGAATTATGGGAGAATAGCAGCACCTCTAACAACATTATTGAAGAAAGATTCATTTTCATGGACTCCGGAAGCAACAAAGGCCTTTAAACATCTTAAAGAGGCAATGTGCCAAGCACCGGTCTTAGCTACACCGGACTTCACAAAAACCTTTATTGTGGAATGTGATGCTTCAGGAAATGGAATTGGTGTTGTTCTAATGCAAGATGAAAGACCCATTGCTTTTGAAAGTCGTCCAATCAAGGGAAAGTTTTTAAGCAAAGCTATTTATGAGAAGGAAATGTTGGCAATACTCCATGCACTTAAGAAATGGCGACCCTACCTAATGGGAAGACACTTCAAGGTAAAAACGGATCATGATAGCCTTAAATACTTTTTAGAACAAAGATTATCCTCTGAAGAGCAACAAAAGTGGGTCACAAAGATGTTGGGTTATGACTTTGAAATCATCTACAAAAAAGGGAAGCAAAATGTGGTGGCAGATGCACTCTCAAGAAAGGATGAGGATATGGAAGCATTGTTGTGTGCCATTTCTATTATCCAACCAGATTGGATAAACGAAGCAAAGGAGGAATGGAAGAATGACGAAGAAGTGTGGGCACTTATTCGAAAGCTACAACAAGATTCCAGTACTTCTGATACATTTAGCTGGCAAAATGATTCGTTATGGTACAAAGATCGCTTATACCTCTGTAAGAATTCCCAGCTAAAACAAAAGATTCTTATGGAATTGCACACTTCTCCCTTAGGAGGGCACTCAGGATTTTTAAAAACTTACCACAGGGTTAAGAAGGAATTTTTTTGGGATGGCCTTAAATCAGATATTCAAAAGTTTGTGGCGGAATGTTTGGTTTGCCAACAAAATAAAGTTGAAACAATTAAGACACCGGGTCTATTACAACCTTTATCCATTCCAAGCCAACGTTGGGAGGAGGTTTCAATGGATTTTATCACAGGTTTACCCAAGTCTGAGGGAAAGAGTGTCATCATGGTGGTAGTTGACAGACTTACCAAGTATGCACACTTTTGTGCATTATCACATCCATTTAAAGCCAGTACAGTTTCTACTGCATTTATGGAAACAGTTCAAAAGCTACATGGAAACCCAAAGATTATTGTAAGTGACAGAGATCCCATTTTCACTGGAAATTTTTGGACAGAATTATTTTCTTGTCTTGGTACTCAGTTAGCTCATAGCTCATCTTATCATCCTCAATCTGATGGGCAAACTGAGATAGTAAACAAATGTTTGGAAGGATATCTTCGTTGCTTTGTATCTGATAAACAGACACAATGGGTCAAATGGTTGCCTCTGGCTGAATGGTGGTATAACACTTCCTTCCATACAGCAACAAAAATGACCCCATTTATGGCACTTTATGGGTACCAACCACCATCAATCACATCATATTTAAGAGAAAATTCTAAGGTTCAGGCAGTGGAACATCACATCGAACATCAACAACAAGTCCTCCAACTCTTAAAGGATAACCTCGTGTTGGCACAAAATAGAATGAAACAACAGGCAGATCAACATCGCAGTGAAAGAAGTTTTGATGTAGGTGATTGGGTATTCCTATGGCTACAACCATATAAGCAAATGTCCCTAAAGCAAGCTAAGAAGGATAATAAATTATCACCAAAGTATTATGGTCCGTACAAGGTGTTGGAAAAGATTGGTACTATGGCATACAAATTGGAGCTTCCTGCAGCTTCTCGATTGCACCCAGTTTTCCATGTTTCATGTTTAAAGAAGGTTATAGGCGACAAGCTCCCAGTTCAAACAATATTGCCAGAACTTGACGAGGAAGGAAAAATTATATTGGAACCGGAAGCAGTCACAGAAACAAGAACTCGACAGCTACGAAATCGATCAATTTCAGAGTATCTTATCAAGTGGAAGAACTTATCCGCTGAAGATTCCACATGGGAGGATGAGAATTTTATGCAGAAGTATCCAGAACTGCTCAAGCGTTGAGGACAACACTTTTTTGAAGGAGAGGGGCATGTTGGGTCCCTATAATACTAGTGATTACCCCATTACTATTGTAGTTATACCCCCTATTTATATTGTTGTGCCCCTATTACCCCCATATTGTTATTTCTGCACCCCATAGAATCCCTCTATTGTTATTTTTGTGGCTTTATATTATTATTGTTAGGTCGGCTGGATTATATTGTGACTCCTTAAACTCCTATATATAGAAAGGAGGTTTTGTCATTTGTATCATCCAAGAATTGTTCATTTATGTAATGTAAAGGAGGTTGCCCCCTCGAAGAGGCTGAATTCTAAGGCGTTGATCTTTCTTTTCTATCTTTTCTTGAGCTGGTTTCATAACAGTTTGTTTTACGCAAAACGAGTTGCGCCAAATTTAGGATGACGAGAACTACGCAATTGTTCAGGTTCCACACTGATCCGAAATCTTTGAATTTTGAGCAAATTTTTTAGCACCTGATCAGTAGGTGGCTAAAGGAGCAAGGTGCTCTAGGGCTAAAATAATTGATTTTGAGCAATTAATCCCAGAAACTCGGAGTTTTTGGAAAGATCATGCTTAGGGCTTTGTGAAGGGATGATGACAACATGTTCACGGATGTTGATTGATCTGGTTTGTAGGCATATTGACCAGGTGTGACAAAATGGCCTATAACACAGTCGATCAAGCTCAAAATATAAGAATATTATTGAAGAGAATATATAATATGTTGGGAAAATACAAAATGTAACAACAAAGCAAATAATTCATTGCCATACTAAACTAAGGGACCAGTCCGGGACTTAAGTTATCACACCATCCAAAGCTTATTGAAATTAATTAAATTACACACAGAATCAACTGTAACAGCAGCAGTAACTGCAATCACATAACTGATAAATATTTATCCAATTTGTCACTCAAACACTCTCACGATACTCTTGAAAACCATCGCTCATTCAATTTGTACACATAAAAGGAAGTGCAATCCAAACTGTAATAACAAAGCAAATAATTCATTGCCACATTGAATTGATTGACTGGTCCAAGACTTACGTTGTCACGCCATCCAAAACTTACTGCAATTAATTGAATTACACACAAAATTAACTGTAATAGCAATAGTAACAACAATCAAATAACTGAGAAATATTTATGCAATTATTTATTCCACTCTAACTAACTAGTGATCCCTACTAAGAAGGAGGACCCTTCCTCCTTAGCAGGGGCTGGTGTACTAAAAAGCACACAAACTACTCAGAGGAAATTATTGAACCACAAAGTTGAGATTTGCATTAATAAAAGTATTAGGATTACAGAGCTCTGGTGTTTCCCCTTTCCAATCCTATACTCCAATTCTTCACTCTAGCCCTAGTGGGAAAAAAATCTTCTCTTTTAGAGATCTTAATTACAATGAGAAGATCATCATGAGAATCTTTCAATTCTCATGCGATCTTAAAATAAAACAATATCTTAATAATTACTCAACGATTTCCATGGAAGGGGTAAAGCTATAACATTTTCCTTTAATTACAAATAGAGTTACAAAAGATATCAACCAAATGATCTGGATGATCCATAAATATCTCCAAGTGATCAGTTGTTTCTTTTGACTTTGATTCACTCCTATATCCAATCTTTTTAGGAAAGGTAGCATGTGCTTAAGAAATTGTCTATGTAACAACAAAAACTCCCAGAACCTTAATAATCTGAATTGGTAAATGAACTAAAATGTAATCCTGTAACAACAACCTTCGATAGACCATCCAAACTTGAAACAACCCATACATTAGTTTTATGATTAAAAGAAGCCTAAGAAAGTAGTTCTAATGTCAAATTATGGGTAGAGTTGGACTAAGAAAGCGACAAGTGGAAAAGGACATACTTAGGTGAATAAGGGTTGTTACAGTAATAAGTTATGGTCTTGTTGGTCAAAAATGGATAAAATAAATAGGAAAATAAGTATGAAAAAGATGACAATTTCATGATCCAACATTCCCCCCCCAGCTTAATCTTTTGCATGTCCTCATGCAACTCATGTCATTGATGCCTGACACATTGAGAGTGAAGTTGTGTGAACTCATGTCATTGATGCCCGACACACTGAGAGTGAAGTTGTGTGAAGTTTTATTTTCCTTCCATGTCTTCACCTCTGGACCTGTATCCTCAAGAAATAACTAATTCTCCCTCCCAACACATATCAGCAATAATATATGGATGTTGATACGAATGGGTGGGTAACCAAACAAGAGGGAACTTGAATCTATGTCCTATCTAGCCTGCACAAATATTCCTAATACAGTCAACATACTGATGAACTCTGGAAAGTGCTTGCTCAAAATTTTGATAACAATAAGGGTCTCCCTTCTTCAATTCTTGCCAAGAAATATCCCATCTCAACTTGCTTCCTTCTAATGGACTAGTTCTCATTCCTTGTATATTTATCTTGCATCTCCATAGAGATGACTCTCGATGGTTCATTAGCAGTGTCCTAGTGGTTGGAAACACCCATATTTTATAGTATTTGTGTGCAATATCTTTATTTGAACTAGGTTCTCCTCTAATAAATAGTTCTACCAATTCTTCATTAGTTGTTACAGTATCATGAGGAGCCTTCTAGCTTATCTAATTTTGCATAAAAGAAACAAAAGCCCTAAGTTGTACATCTCCCACATAGGGTGTCAGGTTGAATGATTTTCCCCCAAAGAAAGCGAGATCATGCTAGTACAACTCACACAACAAATGTTGCTATGAGAAATTAACACTTTGAAATGTTTCCAGGAAGTCATGTATCTCCCTTATCTTATATGGTCGCTTTTCCTTCACGATTGTTATTTGGAAGAGATAATGTTGTTCTTGCAAATATAAAGGATAAGAAGGATAAACAAGCCTACCACACAATAAGCCATTAATGATCTCATAAATGAGCTCATTTTCTTTTGTAATAGCTTAACCTGTCCTTGCAGTTCCTTCACCTGTTTCATTTCTTGATTCCTATCCTTCTAAATTTTCACAAATTATGCAATTCTTAATTTTTTAGCCCACTCCTTCTTAATCTTATTGACCATTTCCTCGTGTTGCTTTAGGAAGATGAATTCATATTTGGGAAAGAGCGCTAATTTCTCCCACTTCTCTAGTACCCTCATCAAATATTCAAATTTAACGTGAGTTGTTTCAGATGTTGTTTCAACATCCTCCTTCTGATCCCTTTTCTCCTCCTGTTGCTCTATCTCAACTGTTGGTTCTTGTGTAACAACAACATCATCGATAGGTTCTTGTGGTACAACAATATTTTTATTTTCAGTTTTCTCTATTTCAATTGTTGGTTCTTGTGTAACAACATCATCATAAACATGTTCTTGTGGATTAGTAGATTGTTTTTCTTCTTCCTACTTTGCTTCGACTACTGGTTATTGTGTAACAAAAACGTCATCAGCAGGTTCTTGTGGAATAGAAGGTTGAAATTCTTTGTCTTGTTCCCCCACTTATACTCCAACTGAAACAATAATAGTCTCCATGATTTTAGCCTCCTCAAGGATTTGTTGGCAACCCTTACAATGTTTTTTTGAGATAGTAAATGATGTCATTTCTACAGCCTTTGCCAACATATCCAATCCAGTTTCATTCTTAAAATGAAGTTGTTCTTTAACCAAGGCAAGTTGTTTCTTTAACTCCTCATTTTCCTTTCTCAGATTTTCAATTTGAACAAGAGGGTCAATTTTTGTCTTACCTAGTGAAGTAACAACCTCTTGTTCTTTTATATGCTCTTCTATTATTGGTCCTTTTGTCTCCTGTTGTTTCTTTGGTTATTGTTTAGGATCTGGTGTAACAACGAGAATTTTATATGTAGAGGAGCCTTCCTCTACAAACTTCTCATGCTTTTCTTTGTATTATTGCTCCAAAAACTCATCAGGTCCAACTGTAACAACACATTCCCCCTCAACTGTAGCAGTATGTTTTTGCGTCTCTTCTGGTATAACACCCTTTTCCCATGGGTTCTTCCACCAATTGGATTTTTCACTTTCTTTTTCTACACTATTACCTTCATTAATACTCCCAACCTAGTCCTTTCAGGCATCTTCACTTCCTCAACTCTAGTTTCAAGCACATCTATTGTTCCAGCAGTTTCTTCCTCCAACACTTCCTCTACAATCAGGCACCCACCTCAGCTTTCCTTTGATGAGTCACTAAACACCACCATAGGTTCTTCTATATGCGTCTCCTTTCCTCATGAGGATGAACTAGGGGTTGTTCTAATGGAACTCCACCTCTTAGGGTTCCGTCGACCAGTCATAGGAGGTGTATCAGCCCTACTCCGCTTAGAGTCGACGATTGTCTTTCTCTTGGAAGATGTAGTAGTTTCAACAACATGTGTTGTTTCATGATTGGGTGTTACTTCAGTACTTGGTTTTGTTTCATCACTAGGGGCTGCTTCAGCATTGGGTGTTGCTTCAACACTCTATTCATGCTCCACATTCGCACTAGAACAAGGTCTCACAATCAAAGCATGCCAAGAGCTCCCAGGTTTGTCTCTGTAATGAATGCATAATGCTTAATTTAATGAGTGCATGGTTAGTGACACACGTTTTTGGATTTTTGTCCCCTTTCACAGCCTCTTCCATGTGTTGTAATGAATTCAACAAGTAGTATGGTAAATTAATCAACTACCCTGTCCTCAGGTGTGCCAATAATTAAAAGTGATAATTGAAAATAATCCCAAAACGAGCCTCACAGGTAATGAATTTTTGGATGAACAAGGCTAGATCTTCCTAAGGGTGAGGAAGAGTTGTTCTATCAAAACCCCTGTGCTTAGGTGTCAATTCTTCTCCCTCCTGTAAGAATATGGCCTTAGCTTCAGGATTGGCCACTTTCCTTGAGAACCATCGTTCTCCTATCCTAGGCAGGCCTATCACTTTTGCAATAACTTTTTATGTAGCGGAAATTCTGAAGCCCATGACCACATAGTGTTGTTCAATTAAGGCTTGGGAAAATTCTAAAGCAACTAATTCACTGAAACCCTATAATTTTTCAAAATAACTCAGCCATCTGTCCTTCAAAAAATTTCCAATTCTTTTGAATATTGTAACAACACATTAACAAAGTCAGTTCATGTCTGACCACAGCTCCACCCATAATTTCTCACAAGCACACTACTCAACAATTCTAGGAACATATTACATAATTTCTTAAGCGCACACAGATGCTTGCTTAGGGGAGAATGTCAAGGTGTTGGAATTATAGGTGGTTGCTCCTCCTTATTACCATTTCAAAACTTTTAAATCAAAAGGATTTTTCGAACAATTGCATTGATCTCCAGATGTTACAACACAAATAATAAAGAAAAAAATTAATAATGATGGAGTATTATTACTAATGGAGGTGGTTACATCAGATTAATTGTAAAATGTAATGGTGTCACAAAGGTCTAATCATGTAGTATTATGGCAGGGTGAGGTGTGTATTAATTGGACGAATAATTGGATTTCCCAGATCCGGTCTGATTAGGAAAGGCAATACGTGCTTAAGAAATTGTCTGTGTAACAACAACAAATCTTGGAACCTTATTTAATATAAATAAGTAAAGGAACTAAAATGTAATAATGTAACAACAAGCTTTGACAGACCATCCAAACCTAAAATAACCCAGCCATTAACCATTAAACTACCTAACCCGTAAGCACCAAATCCCTTAGATCTTGACCCTTAATCCCTTAAACCCTAACCCTTAATCCTTGTACCCTAAATCCCATAATCCTAAAAGCCCCTATCCACTTAACCCCCAACACCTCAATTAATTAACTATTTAGGCACATCTGACGCTAATTTTGGGGCTAAAAAGGGAGTTAACCAATGAGGTAATGTAGGTGCAAAAAAGGAGCTAAACCTGACGCTACCATTGGTGTTATTTCTAGGGAAATTGATGGCGTTATTTCCGGTGCTATTTTGGATGCTACTTCCAACGCTATTTCCATTGATATTACTGACGCTATTTCTAGCACTATTATTTCCTGAATTAACGCCTAAATGTTTTGGCTGGCAAGAGCAACACAAAAAATGGCGCCATCCCAATAAATAGTGCCAACTTTTTCAAAAAATTAGAGAAAAATACACTAAAACAGTTCTTGGAAGCAAAAAAGGGAGCTAATCATAGGGATTTGTTGTAGTTCTAGTCCATGTCCATTTACATACCTCAAAACACATTGGTCTTCATCTCCTTCATATCCTACACATATTGAAATTTGTAAAAAAAATTCTTGTTACTCTTGTAAACTACTTTTTCTATCTCATATTCTACATACGTGTTAACTATATTTGTTGGTAATATTCGGTGAAGAATTATTTGCATCTTTGTGATCATCGTATTCCAAATTTGTATAATGGTGGGCATAATAAACCAACTTTGATACCAAATGACACAATAGTGGGCACAATGAACCTAGTTTTAAAAAATCCTAACTCCATAGACTTAGAGCAACAGAAAGAATAGAAGAAAGATGCAATTTAAAGTTTTAAATTGTCAACATTTACATAGATAGAGTTTAAAACTGATCACATAGTCACAAGGGACATTGTCCACTCATTCTCATTACTCATAAATCAATCTGCATTTACAAAATTTGTAGCATATACCTTCACATTCTATTTGGGGTCAATGGTCAACTCTCTAAAGTACTATCTCTTGATCTAGCTTCAATCTTGCTAACTAACTCAAGTCAAACAACAATTATGTTAATTAACCTTTTTCTATTTCATAACCTATCTTCTTGAATCTTTCATCTACCCCTTGCAACTCATCGTATCATTTTTCACTTCATTGTGTAGTGACTTTTCATCCTCTCTTACACAATATTCCAAGCTTGTGATGCACACTCACTGTCATGCACTTCTCCTCACATTTGACTACTATGCTTGTCATGGCTAATTTCATCATTCTCTCTACTTGAACACACATTACTTTTGTACATGCTCACCATGTGTGATTCTCATTGTGCTTGTGCACACATTCCTTTGGAGTTTTAATGTTATCAACATCTTGCATGCTATTTTCTTTATTTATGATATTGATTCATCTTTCACATACTAGTGCTAGTCTAATTACATTATACTTACTTTTATTACATTAATTTGTGTTTTACTTATTTGTGTCAGAATCTTTTAATACACTAATTAACTTAACTATTTTAGAGATGTTCCTAAATCAATTAATAAAAAAACAATAATTTTTTTTAGTTCATAATCCATCTTCCCAAACTCTTCATGTACCCTCATAACTCATCATAACTTATCATGTCATTTTATCACTTCAACTTGTAATGACTTTTCATCCTTCATTAATGTGCTTTCTCTATTACACAAACTCCCAAACTCATGACACACACTCATTAATATGCACCTTCTCTACATTCACTTAAACTATGTTTAAGTTGCCTAACTTCATCGTTGACTCTCCTTTCACACACATTACTTTTGAGTGCACTCCCCATGTGTGATTCTTATTGTATTGATGCACTTGTCACATTCCTTTGTATTTTTATTTATATTTTTAGTGTTATGAACATGTTGCATGTTTTTTCTTTAGTTATGATGTTTGTTTATTACATGTTATGTTTTAGTTATGATGTTTATTTATTAAGTATTATGTGTATGTTTTTTCATTTAGTTATGATGTTTATTCATTAGATGTAAGGTTGTATGTTTTTTCCTTTAGTTATGATGTTTATTCATTAGATGTTATGTTGTAGGATTTTTTTTAGATATGATGTTTATTCATCTAACTTCAGTTGGTCTTACACTCATTACATCATACTTTATATTTTTATTGTATTATTTTTCAATTTTAATATCACACTCCTTTGGTATATTCAAATCTAGTTGTTTTTAGAAATACTCTTAATCAATTCCCCACTTATAAAAAAATAACACATTAATACAAAAAAATTTCTCTTACACTATTGTTTTTTATATGTACTTAGTTTTGAAATTGTGACCTCACCATAAAACTTTACATTTTGTACCGTGAGAATAATATCCAATACAAGCACATGACGTAAACAAGAATATGCATCATTACAACATAAATAAAAAGGCAAAAAGAATGAAATATATACCTATCACAATCATACAAGTTGCATTTGTGGCAAGAAAGTAAACGCAACATAAATAGAATGGATGTGATTATATCATAAGGTCTATACTATTAAAATAAGTTGAATGACACCCCATTAGTTGACACTATACTTTTAGAGAAGTCCAATGCCATTCTCCACAATTTTTGTGTCTGGATTATTTTATATATAGCTAGAGTTAGAAGTAGGTATTTATTTATTTTGGTAAAAATTATTTTATTTATTTTTATGATAAAAATAGTTATTATTTATTTTGGAAAAATTATTTATTTTTATTTATTATAATAAAAATAGTTATTATTAATTATTATTTAAAGAAAATTAGGTTTGAAATTTATTGGTCCTCAGTAAAAGGATAAATTTTAAAGGATAAATTTTAGTGAAGGAGTTTTGGATTATTAAATTATTTCTCTGTGTTTAAAAAAATGATTTATTTAAAAAAAATGATTTCAACTTAAGATAATATTCACAAATTTCTCTTCATTATATAGACTAAATATATAATTGTTACCAACATTTAACTTGAATCCTATCCATAAAACCAAATATTATCTCAATTTTTATTTGAAATATAACTAAAGGATATTTTCCTTATATAATGAATTTAAATCCTGGAATCATATTAAATATTTTGAGCAAATTTTTAAAAATTATTTTTGGATACCTTCAACTTTATGTGTTATATTGGGGTTTGGTGGACTTATTTAAGTATTTTTGAGATAGAAGGTAAAATAAGGTAGAGAGGTTGAATTGAATATGTATTTAAATTTTATTTTATTTTATTTGTGGGTAAAATGATTTTTTTATTAATAAGAGAAAAATACATATAGCTTGAATTTCCAAAAGAGGACTATAATCCAATAGATATTTGAGACTAACAAGTTGCCTACTAATAACAGACAATAAAAAAATGACTATTATAATCATAACAACAAATTAAACTTATTGAAGATTTAAGATTTCAAAGGAGGTTCCTCTGGCATTTGCATGACTTTCCCCAAGTTGACTAGTTGTTCGCTACCTTCTTAGATTCAGGTCTTATTGCTCTTGCGACATCGTTTTTTGGCTTCTTTGTCTTGCCTAGAGACCACCTTGAAATCCATTGTTTGAACCCCAAGACTGAACTATGAGGAACTCGAGTCCAATTGCTTGCTTCGAAGATAGAATTTATATATAATCCTAGCCTCATGAGCTAACATGTCCTTCACATCTTTTCCATGTCATTCTTCTGCAAGGGAAACCAATCATGGGTCATCGTGGTCCATATTTTCTGGAACGGCTTCTGCTTTAGCTTCTTTTGAAGGGGAGTTAATCATTTCATGTGGTAATGGATTTTGTGGGTCCTCTTCAAGAGACTTTTGCACGACCTCTATTGGGTTTGATAGAGGGTTATGGGATTTACCTTTTGTTGATTGCATGCTTGATGGAATGTTGTCTTGCTTTGGAGACTCCTTTGAAGAGGAGAGAGAATCAAACCTATTTTCAGATCTAGGGATCTGGTCAAGATTTGAGGTATCTTGGGGACCCAAATTTCTTCTTCTTTGGGGTCTTTTCCCAAATCAAATGACTCTTTCTGAGAAGGGTTTTCTTCAAATGATTCCTTCATATTCATTGAGTAGTTCCTAATAGGATGCATGTATTCATGACAACGTTTACATCTAAAGGAAATTTATTCATAATAAAGGGACTACTTCCAAACACTATCCTAATAGTAAATATCTATGGAGGATGGAAGAGGCTAGGAGATATTCCTGTAAACACAAATCCATGCATATGAAGTGCACATCCTTCTATTGGTAGCCTCCAATACTTTGACAAAGTTGTCAATGCCTTTAAGGATTTCCTCCTCTCAATATTCCTTGGGAAGAAAAAATAGATGGACCCACACGAGGGTTGCAAGGAAATCCTCCTTCTTTGGATTACACTGCTCCTTCCATAATCGCATGAAGAGGCTGCATTGTTGAAAAAATACAACCCTCCTTCCAAAACCCTGGAGTTGTCTTCCAAGTTGAAGAAAATGACTATAAAGAAACCCTCGACCCCTAACTTTGATTCTCTTTGGCCTCGGGAGTTCCATTTATTTAGATCCACCCATTTAAGGCCTTTTCAGAGGGCCATAATCCAATAAATTTGTAAATTAGAGTGTGATCTCACATATATTGGATATATTTCTGATCTTACTAGTAACCTTATAATTTGGATCTTTCACTACTTTTGGTAGACAACGCCGTAGATTTCTAGCTTGCCACTACGCTCCCAACGAGGTTTGTTGTGAAGCCAAAAACTCCACCTCATCCAACTACTATATGAAAAGGATGCCAAAAATGAGAATATTGACAAGGGATACCATTAGATCTAGACTCATTATGAACTCTTAAAACAGTCTAACTAAAAAAGGGGGCAAGACCCTCTCTTGGAGCCAAGTAGACTACTATATAGAAGAATTCCTAAAATTTGTATAGTAAAATTAAAAATCTATTTTAAATTTAATTTTACTATATTTAAATTTCATTATCAATATTTTATATTTTAATTAGTAGTAATTATTTTTTATTATTTTATAATTAATTGATAACTATAAATAATAAAATAAATAAAATAATAATATTCATGTAATTTAAAAAATAAATCAATCAACTTAAATATTACAGTATTTAGATACAAAATAGTACATGCATTGACTTGTTGATCACTGCATATCGTGCAGAATCTATAAATGAGAAATAAAGTAGCAAATGGTCCTACCAAAAAGGAACACTAGAACCTACCTATTTCAACGAGGGAGGGTGGCAAAAGAGTAGGTGATAACAAAACAAAGGAGGTGTACTTTTTCAACTTATGGAATTATTCCCGTCAAGTAAAATAATAATGTCAATTCTTTAAATATTATTAAAATTAAAAATTATTTAGTAAATATTTTAGGTATTAGAAATTGTAATATCATTATGAAGCGTAAATCACTTTTACAATAGGTGAATATAAAATTATTTATTAAATAAATTTAATATATTTATTTATATTATTAGTGTGTTAATTTTGAAATAGAGTTTTTAAAATTTTAATATAATTATTTAGTAAGTGATAAGAATTTATTTTTTATAGAATATTTTTAATAATAGTTATATATTAAATATTGAAATTTATCAGAAAAATAATTATGGGTTTTGTGTTATTTTAATTAAATCGAGTAATTAAAAAATAAAATATGAAAAATATGAAAAAATATTATACGAATAATTGTCATATAAAATGAATTATAGTTTTTGAAAGTGTGATATTGATAAATATTAATTTGTGATATTGTAACAAAAACAAAATTTATTTATAAATTTTATTGTTTTTTTTCCACTGTATAAAATATATCATAAAGTTATTTTGATATTTGTCATAAATTTATAGCTATCTACTGATCATTTAATTTATATAGCACTAATTATATATGATTTAATAACAAAAATCAAAAATACAATTATAAAATTTATTAAATAATTGGTCTATATTATGGGTTTCTTTTTAAATAATGATAATAATTAAAGATAAAAATGGGTTCCCATCATATTTTTCATACATGTGGAAAAAATATATATTAAGTAAATAAAAGATATAACATATTTAATTTAATTTTAATAAATTAATTTTATTTTATTAAATAAATGATAAAATATTTTGTACTTATTAGATTATAAAGTATACATTTATAATATTGATGATTTATAAATTATAAGTTTTAAGTTTTTTTTTTTAAATTATACTAATTATATTGATAACTGTTTTTATTTGGCATAGGGTATTTACCATTTTTATTTTTTTAATAAAAAAAATAGGGATGGAGTTTTTTAATAAAGAAAGTACTTTTTATAAAGAGATAATATTAAAATATTTATAAGGATAATATTACAATATTTATTATAATATTATGAGGTAATTAATTTTTTTTTTATTACTTATATATATATATATATATATATATAGTTAGTTATAAAAAAATAAGATTAAAGTGAGGTGAATCATTAAAAAAAAGAGGTTGAAAAAGAAAATAAGGTTGGAAAAAGTTTACTTAAGATGATACAATTAATGTGATTTCTATTGAAAGACTTTGCTTAATTCATTATGGATCACATAAGCTTGAATAAAAAATTTAATCAATATTTAATTTATATATTTATGCTAATTTATTTTTAATAGTTATCTGATTTTTTTTAATTAATTCAAAATCATCTTAATTCTCAAACATTCATGTTTAAAAATATATATATAAATCTTTTTTATATTACACTGAATTGTTATTCACTTATTTTATAGCTAAAAAAACTTTAGAAAAATACTCATTAAATTTGGTTAAAATAACACATTTTATTATATGTATTCTCCTTCCCTAAGAAATACCCCAGACATATGATTTAGTTAAATTAACCCATTTTATTATGTTTGATCTCTTTCCATAAGCAATACCCAAACATATAATTGGAACCAAACATACAAAAATTTAAATAAAAATTTCCAATATGCAAAAAAAAAATCCATAATTTAAAAATAAAAATAAATAAATAAATGTCTTTTGCACTTTTCGTAAAATTAGATTAGTTACTCATATATGAATAATTGTAGTGCGAAGTTGTTCATGTAATCCATGTAATTACGCCTCATATATCTATTTTATTTTTATATATATACTTTTTACTTGGCTTCATGTATCTATTTTTGAGGTTAAAAAATTATAAATAATTATATTTATGGTTTTTTAATTAAAAAAAATTATAAATATAGATTTCGGGCTTTTGCAATTTACATTTTGTATGGTGATATTTTTCGGAGCCATTATATTTATGTTTTCTTGGAATCGACGTTTCGAACCAACTATTGTAGTTCATCACCAACATCAGATGAGTGAATAAGTCAGAACCTCAAGGGATCAATAAATAGAGGAAAAGGTTGGGAAGTGAGTGAAAGAAGCAGACAAGTTTACTAATGATATGATTCAGATTATTAATTAGTTAATGGTTTTCCGTTTCTAGATTTCTTATAATATTGTTTTGAGAAAATAATTTAGATTTCTTCTAATTTTATATATATATATATATATATATCCTTCTTAGAATTAATTGAAACATAATAATAGATAATGATCCAAAACTATCCTAATCCTAAAGTATTGCTAATTAATTATTATTTTTCTGGTTAATATTTCAAAATATTGTTTGACTGAGAATTTAATATTTATTAATTCTTATAAATTAACTAAATTTATTATGTATTATTAATTGATTTTTCATTAATTTCAAATTGAATCACATTATTAATAATAATTATGTTAGCATGAAAGTATATAATTTTCTTATATATAATTATTAAGTATTATGTTAATGATGTTTGTAAGTCTTTATGTTTGTAAATTATTATCTATTTGTTAATTATTAATTAATAATTTATAAAGTTTTAGTTAAAATGAATTTAAAATTGAAATAAAAATAATTCATTTTTGATTATTGTTTTCAATCAAATTATTAATCTTAAGTATTTTAGAATTTATGAAAACTATATAATATTCTTATTAATAATTATTAAATATTATGTTAATGTTGCTCTTTAGTTTTCATGTTTATAAACAATTCTAAACTAACCTAATCCTAAAGCATTACTAATTAATTATTTTTTTGTACGAAGAACTTAATATTTATTAATGCTTATAAATTAACTAAATTTACTATGTATTATTAATTGATTTTTCATTAATTTCAAATTGAATCAAAGTATTAATAATAATTATGTTAGCATGAAAGTATATAATTTTCTTATATAAAATTATTAGGTATTATGTTAATGATGTTCCTAAGTCTTTAGGTTTGTAAATTATTATATCTTTGTTAATTATTAATTATTAATTAATCATTTATGGAGTTTTAGTTAAAAATGAATTTAAAGTTGAAATAAAAATAATTCATTTTTTATTATTGTTTTCAATCAAATTATTAATCTTAATTATTTTAGAATTTATGAAAAATATATAATATTCTTATTAATAATTATTAAATATTATGTTAATGTTGTTCCTAAGTTTTCATGTTTATAAACAATTATATCTTTGTTAATTATTAATTTATAGAGTTTTAGTTGAAAGATGAATTTAAAGATTAAATTACTTCCTTCTTGATTATTGTTTTCAATGAACTATTTTAAATTATTATTATTCATTATTATTTTTGTATACTATAAGGTAGACCAGGGAAGCCAAATCAAGGGAATATGGTAGCTAGGAGAAGGTGGAACCCGTAGTTAGGGTTGGAATCCAATTATCACTAATTTTTTAACCTTCATCATGGTTAAGGTTGTTTGGGTGTTTTCCTATTTTGATAGCTTCTATTGATCATTATCACCATAGGAAATTTAGAGAAGCTATCCAAATAGTAAAACACCCAAACAACCTTAACCACAACGAGGGTTGGAAAATTAGTGATAATTGGATTCCAACCCTAACTACGGATTCCACCTTCTCCTAGCTACCCTATTCTCTTGATTTGGCTTCCCTGATCTACCTTATAGTATACAAAAATAATAATGAATAATAATAATTTAAAATAGTTAATTGAAAACAATAATAAAAAAAGAACTAATTTAAATATTTAAATTCATCTTTCAACTAAAACTTTATAAATTAATAATTTACAAAGATATAATAATTTACAAACCTAAAGACTTAGGAACATCATTAACATAATACTTAATAATTATATATAAGAAAATTATATACTTTCATGCTAACATAATTATTATTAATAATTTGATTTAATTTGAAATTAATGAAAAATCATTCAATAATGCATAATAATTTAATTAATTTATAAGCATTAATAAATATTAAGTTCTCAGTCAAAGAATACTTTGAAATACTAACAAGAAAAATAATAATTAATTAGTAATTCTTTAGGATAAGGTTAGTTTAGGATCATTATCTATTATTATGTTTCAATTATCAATTAATTTTAAGAAAAAAAAAAACTAAAAATATATAACTATCAAAATAAATTAAAAATTAGAAGAAATCTAAATTATAATTGTCAAAATAATAATAAGAAATCTAAAAATGGAAAACCATTAACTAATTAATAATCTAAATCATATCATTAGTAAACTTGTTGGCTCCTTTCACTCACTTCCCAATCCTCTCCTCTATTTATTGATCCCTTGATGTTTTGACTTATTCACTCATCTGATCCTGATGATGAACCACAGTGGTTAGTTCGAAATGTCGATTCCAAGAAAGCATGAATGTGATGGCTCTAGAAAATATCACTGTACAAGATTACAAAAAATACAAAGTTGATAATAAGGAATTTAATTTTTTTAGTATTAAATAGAAAAGAAAAACCAAAAGATAAGTGAAATGAGAGTCAACTACACTAAGCCCCGAGGGTTAGTTCAATTGGTCGAGTTACCGTGCTAAAGTATCTCACTAATAGGAGGTCACGAGGTTAATTTGTTGGCATTTTGAGCTCATTTAACATCTAATTGTGAAAGAAATGCACAAAATTAGGAAACTGAATCACAAAAGAAAACACATGAAATATTGTGTTAAGGAAACCTCTATGGGGCAAGGGATTGGAATCCTTATTGCTCCAAGTCAAAAATTACTCTCCAATTTACATAAATCCTCTTGAGAAATCACCATTTTAATATGGACAATTTCATTACGTAACTTCATATAATTACAAAACTGACTGAACCGTAAAACTAAATTTACTCAATTGATTTCATTATTAACATTAATTGTCGTCTTTTTTCAGCAATCTCCACCTTGACAACAATTTTCCTAATCCCTTGCCCATGCCCATTCATCATCTCTTCTGCAAGCTAAGAGAAGCTAAACACCATCGCAACTTCTCTACTAAATCTGGCTTTGTGAACATGTCTACACGATTATCCTGTGTATGGACCTTGTTGAGAGCTACTTTTCTACCATCGATCACATGTCTTACAAAATGGTACCTTACATCAATGTGCTTAGTCTTGTTGTGATAAGATGGATTTGTAGCCAAATGAATAACACTTTGACTATCACAAGATACATTCACTTTCTCATGCGTCCTTCCAATCTCATCAAGCAGACCTTTCAACCAGATTGCCTCTTTATAGGCATCAGAAGTAGCTATATACTCTGCTTCAGTAGTAGACAAAACAAATTTTTCTTGAACTTTTGACATCCAGCTAATTGCTCCACTTGCAAGAGTAAAGACATATCCTGTAATAGATCTCCTCTTGTCCAAATCACCTGCATAATTACCATCCACATATCCACAGATTGAACCTTCACTACCATTAAAGATGATACAATGGTCATTTGTGCCTCTCAAATACCGAAGCACCCATTTCACTGCTCGCCAATGTTCTTCTCCTGGATTTTCCATGAACCTGCTAACAACTCCAACTGCATGTGAAATGTTGGGTTTTGTAGATACCATCAAATGCATTAAGTTTCATACCGCATTTGCATATGGTACATGAGACATATACTTATTTTCTTCATCAATTTTAGGACTCAAACCTGAAGAAAGCATAAAATGGGAGTCTAATGGAGCATTAACAAGTTTCACATTGTTCATATCGAAATTTTCAAGTACTTTCTCCACATACTTCTGTTGTGATAACCAAAGCTTTCCATTTTTCTATCTTTGTGTATCTCCATGCTCAAGATATGTTTTGCCGATCCTTCATATCAAAATCCTAGAGAGATGAGCCTTTAACCTGTTGATCTCTTCCATGTTTTTGCTCGCAGTAAGCAGATCGTCAACATACAAGACCAAGATAATGATTATGCTATTGAAAATTTTAAAGTACACACATTGATCATACTCACTTCTAGTAAAGTTTTGGCTCACCATGCAGGAGTCAAACTTCTTGTACCATTGCTTGGGAAACTGCCTTAGGCCATACAATGATTTCCTGAGCTTGTAAACTAATATTTTGTTGCGACCTTGTACAAAGTCTTCTAATTGTTCCTTATAAATCTCCTTATCCAAATATCCATGAAGAAAAGTTGTTTTAACATCTAACTATTCTAACTCGAGATCAAGTAATGCAGTTAGTGCTAACACAGTTCAAATAGAAACAAGTTTTACGACTAGTGAAAAATGTCATGAAAGTCAATACCTTCAACCTGAGAATACCATTTTGCTACCAGTTTCACCTTATAACTTTCGATACTTCCATCAACATTTCGCTTCAATTTGAAGACCCATTTGCATCCAACAACACTTCTCCCTTCAGGAAGTTCTACAAGATATTAGGTTTTTTTTCTTGGCTAAGGAATTCATTTCTTCATCCATAACCTTTTTCCACTTTTCACTATCTGCATCACCCATTGCTTCTTGATAATAAGAAGGTTCCCCATCTTCAGTAATCAATGTAATAGATGAAGCAGAGTCTCCATACCTTTTGGGTGTTTTTCTTTCTCTTGTAGATCTCCTTAGAGTGACTGGTTGCTAGACCAGTTCTTGAACTTCTACAATTTCCTTTGCATCTCCTTCACCTTTTTCTTCAGAAGTCTCTCCTTCCTTTTGACTTTCTGAAAAAGGTTTAGCTTCAAACTGAATTTGCTAATTCGGCGATACCTATTCTTGTTCAAACTTTACAACATTTGATTTTAGAAGAGAAGATTCATGAAATGTTACATCTCTACTAATGATTATCTTACATGAACAAGGATCCCACAACCTGTATCCTTTCACTCTGTAGTCATACCCAACAAATACATAACATATTGCTTTTCGGTCTAACTTTGGATGTTGATTCTTTGGAATAAGAGCATAGGCATCACAACCAAAATTTCTTAAATGTGAATAATCACAATACTGACCTGACCAAACTTCTTCAGGAATCTTACAATTAATGGCAACTGAAGCTGATCTGTTTACGAAATAACAAGTAGTAGGTACTGCTTTTTCCCATAACTCCTTTTGCAGGTTAGCATTGTTGATCATGCTTCTGGATCTTTCCATAAGAGTTTGATTCATATGTTCAACAATGACATTTTTCTTAGGAGTATAAATAACAATTTTATGTCTAAAAATGACTTCATCCTTGCAATATTGCTCAAATTCTAAGGAACTTAATTCACCACCATTGTCAGTTCTTAAACATCTAATTGATTTTCCTGTTTTATTTTCCACCATAGCTTTAAATTGTTTAAAAAAATTAAATACATCAACTTTTCTTTTCAACATATAGACCCAAAATTTCCTAGAGAAATCATCAACAAATGTTAAGTATAATGCACCTCCACAATATATAGTAAGAGATGGTCCCCACAGATAAGAATGAATATAGTCCAAAATTCCTTTACTATTATGATTTCTAGCTTTAAATTTTTGTTTATATTGTTTTCCATATACACAATGTTTACAAAAATCCAACCTCAAGGATTTCAAATTAGGAAGCAATTTGTGATTCATCAATACCTGAAGACCCTTCTTGCTCATGTGACCCAGTTGCTGATGCCATAGGCAAGTATCTTCATTTGCCTTCTCAGATACAGTCGTTGCCTCACTGACCTGAGTACTTCCTTTGAGTCTGTAAATATTTTCAATCCTCTTTGCCTTCATCAAAACTAGAGCACATTTTGAAACTTTCAGCACTCCATTCTGATCTGTAAATTTGTAACCTTCTGAGTCTAATACTCCCAAATAAATCAAATTATTTCTCAACTCAGGTACATGTCTAACATTAGTTAATGTTCTAATTGTGTCATCATACATTTCTCATCCCAATAGTTTGACAAGATACGTTATTACCCATAAACACAGAACTACCATTCACAGCTTGATATGAAGTGAACCAATTTCTGTGCGGACTCATGTGATGAGAAGCACCATAATCTAACAACCAATTTTCATAATTCTAAGAAACATTGCAAACATGAAAAGCTTCATCTACCATACCTAATTCAATAGATAAAACTTCATCAATCATACCTGACTCAACTTGATTTGCTTCCTTCTTTGGGTTTTCAATGGACTCCTTTCTTTTCCAATAGTCTTTCTTGAAGAACTTCTTGTTTTCTCTCCTCTTTCCTTAGACTGACCTCCGACTACCATGGCTTATGGCCCGAAAATTTCAATGCTAGACTTCCTCCGTACTTCTTTAGATAACAAAGCTCCCACAACATAATCAAATTCCAAAGATTTGATTGTGCTCAAACTAATAGAAGTCACAAAGTGATCCCAAGACTCAGGCAAGGAACACAACAAGGTAATAACTTTATCTTCTTCTTCAAATTTAGCATTCATATTTGACAATTGACAAATAAGCGTATTAAAAACATTTAAGTGTTTTGCAATTTTAGTACCCTCATTCATCCAAAAGCTATACAATTGTCTCTTCAAATAAATTTTGTTGGTTAAAAATTTGGCCATATACAGTGTTTCCAACTTCCCCCACAAACCTCTTGTTGAGGTTTCTTCAACAATGTTAAAGAGAACTTCATCCGCAAGGCACAACTTGGTAGTACTGAGAGCTCGAGCATCCAAGTCCTCCCAATCCAAATCTTTCATGCCAATAGGTTTCTTCCTAACCCCATCTAAATCTTTGTGCAACCCTTGTTGCACCAACAAATCCCTTACTTTTAGTTTCCACAATGCAAAATTATTCTTACTGGTGAACTTCTCCACCTCAAACTTAGCATTTGTCATTTTAGCCATTTCTTCCTACACAGGCTCTGAATTCTTTTTAGAAAATCCTTCTACTAGGGTTTCCTTCTTTCATCTAGGGTTTTTTTTGTAATAAATTTCTTGCTAGGGTTTTCTCCCTTTAAATTTCTGCTTTCAGTTAGGGTTTTTCTATTTCTTAAAAAAAATATCTTCCCTTCCTTTTACAGAAAAACAAAAAACCCAAAATTATTTATTTATTTATTTATTAATTATTATATATATATATATATATTTTTTTCCAAGATACCAGAATTTTTTTTTCTTTACACAAAACTCCAACAACAAATTCTCCAATAAAAAATTCTTCCACCAAAAAAAAAAATTCCTTCTTCTTTGGAAAAACCCTACTGCAATCTTCTCAACAACAAATTGATTTTTACCAAAATTTTTCTTCAAAAGAAAAATTCCTACATACAAAATTCAAATTCTGAACAATTTTCTCTTAAAAAAAATTACTCGATGCTATTGCCAGATCTACACAACCTTGGACAGATATTTGTGGCAACGTGCATCTACATTTAGTCACTGATCCTCTGGGAACGACTCTCCAATCAACTACTCTTGTTGCTTCCGTTATGTGGCATAGTTCACACTCCACAGTGTGCTGAGGCCGATCACGATGACTCCCTAATTGACTGCCTAATCGTCAGCTTTATGGTGGCTTAACGATCGACTTCTAGCTGCAACTTTGCTTAGTTGTCTCTTCACGCACGACGTTCAACTCGAATCTACTTGATCCAAGAATGCGACCTCCAAGGTTTCTTCTACACAGGGTCGACGAATTTACACTCGATCGACGACTCTACTTTGTAATGGCGGCTCTAGTCTCAGTTTTTCATCAGAGGCAGCTCCCAAACTGTTTGACGCTGCGACTTTCTCTGGCGACTTCAGACAGGGTTCGACATTTAACTTCGACGAGTAACCTTGACTCTTCTTTTTGGCTTTGTTCTAGGTAACAAATAGGCAGCGGCTCTGGCCGATAACACAAACTCTGCGGGCTCCAAACAATTTCACTCCTTACTTTCACGGTGGTTCTGTATTTGGCTTGATGACAGACAAGCTTACTTAATTTCTTACCGATGACTATGGGTGGACAACATTTAAAAAATACCTCACGACCCTCACAACCAAGCTCTAATACCACTTGTTGTATTTTGAGCCCATTTAACATTTAATTGAGAAAGAAATGAAAAATTAGGAAACTGAATCACATAAGAAAACATAGGAATTTACATGGTAAAACCCTGATAGTGTGCCAAGGAAACCTCCACGAGGCAAGGGATTGGAATTGTTATTGCTCTAGGTCAAAAATGACTCTCCAAGTTACATAAAGCCTCTCGGGAAATCACCATTTTAATATGGACAATTTCATTATGTAACTTCCTATAGTTACAAAACTGACTAAATCGTAAAACTAAATTTACTCAATTAATTTCATTATTAACATTAATTGTTGTTATTTTTCAACATAATTCTCCTCTATGGCCTTGGGGTTAACCTTTGTTAATACGTTAGTGGAATGTCAACCCTTTGGGTGGATCTACCTAGATATTTCGTCAAGAAAAAGAAAAAAGACCCAACTACACTAGTTGTCCTCAAAGTGTGAATCCACATAAAAAAGAAAGAAAGAAAAAAGACTCAACTACACTAGTTGTCCTCAAAGTGTAAATCCACATAAAAAAGAAAGAAAGAAAAAAGACTCAACTACACTAGTTGTCCTCAAAGTATGAATCCACATAAATGAAAGCTTAATATTTTTTCCTTGAGCTTGGTATTTAGATTATAGAGTTGTCATATTGCTTCCATATTCCATATCACAATGAGTCTTACATGCAATTAATTTAACTTATAAATGGTCTTTCATTGAATGTTTTATTTTTCAATGACATGGGTGATAATGGATTTGTTGTGTTATTATAGTTAAATATGCTTGAAATATTTTGTATCATTACGTTGTTAGAAATTTGTGTTTGACATCCATTGTCTAAATTCAACATCAATAGCCTTAAAAGATGTATCGACTCATTTTTCCTTGCCTTTTTGTTTAATTCTTTCAACCTCTACCTTAATTTCTCATGTAAATCTCATGTGATACATTGTTGTAGCCTCTATGGCTTTCAATTTTTCTCTAGTTGGCTTGTTGGTAGAGTTGCCTTTGTTGGGCTTCATATTAATACAAGGACTACCTAATTTAACAAGCCTAACCTTACTTTCCCCCCTCAACTAAGTTCCTTTTCCCTTATGGAGCATTCATACTTGATCCTTGAATCTAATCCTTTTCAAGAGCATAATGAAAGAACTTGCGATAACCTAGAATCCTTTTCCCAATTCCTTTGGCTTACCTCTTAAACTATGGTTTCTACTTGGGTGGTACCATTTGTCAACTTCCTTTTACATATATGACCATAGCCTTCCTCCAACTCCAAACCTCTTTGTTGACATCTAATTTCATGGATAAATCGCCCACCTTACCTTTCTCCTTAGCAAAACTGTAATTAAATAGGAATACTGCTCTCAAATGTATTATAGAGAGTTCAAGCTCAACATCGCTCTTGTGGAGTCCAAAGAAGGTCTTGACATAGCGTAGTAAAGCTAAAAACCAACTAAGAAACGTAAACCATGGACATCAAAGAGATACCCATCATGTCAAGCCTTTGCATTAGCCCTTTGAATGCTCATGTCTAAAGTTGATTGCTTGAAGTTATCAAACTACCTACCATGCAACACCATCATGTATGCAAATAAAGGAGTAAATGATGGCTTGATCATTAAACAAAGTCGGTAGACTAAGGTCCTCTCACTCATCCTTCTCATCAACCTCACAACCATGATGCCCTCACCCTATCACCTATAGCTTGAAGGGATAAGTCTTCTACCCTCCCTTAACTCCTATCTCTCACACCTTATGTCAAACAAGTAGGCTCTTAATATTGGAAGTATCTCTTTTAAGTAAGAATTTGTATTGAAGCTAGTTGGTTGAGAGGTAGGTTTTGCACTCTACCTAGGTTTAATTTCAGCGAAATCTATTTGATTTAATGAAATAAAATTAAAAAGATAAACATTCCAAGATATAAAACTCCAAAAGATACATCGATTTGTGGATGGTTAGTATTAGCCCGGATTTATAATGAAAACCACTTTGATGACTCCCACTCTAAAAACTGTGTTAAAAATAATTATAATTTACTCTTAAATAAAATTTATATAGAGTTATTACTCTTTATTCTCTCAATAACCAGTGACATCGAAAATGACAATACAATAATAAAATAGTAGGCTTTCATTCTGTCGCTATTAAAGCAATATATTTAGTGGGGTGGTATGGATTTGTAATCTTTGAAGTTAATAAAGGAAAGTAATGTAGAGTTATTACTCTTTATTTTCTCCATAACCATTGCGACCAATACAAGTAATGGGCTTTCACTATGTCACTATATTAATGAAGTAATGTAGAGTTATTACTCTTTATTTGCTCAATAACCATTGCCATTCTAGATTGCAATGCAAGACTAAATAATAGGCTTTCATTATGTCACTATATTAAAGCAATATATTTGGTAGGTGGTATGGACAGCACTCTTGAAAGTTAATAAAGAAAAGTTGGGAATTTTTTAAAATATTTTTAAAACAATTAATGATATTTATAAATCATTTATAAGTGGAGTTAGTTATGATAGTTTATATTTTTACTATAGTATAGGAATATTTTTAACTATTTCTATTTAGTTTATTTAATATAATTTTTTTTATAATGTTATAATTTGGGAATCCATTCAATTTATAATAAAAAAATCATTAAAAGAATAATATTAAATTTTCAAAATTTATAATATAAAATTTATTTTTATATGTAATTTGAAATTATTAAAAAATAAAAATGGGAATATTGTTTATAAGAATATAGTTATTGTTTTAAATATTATAAATATTGTTAAAAAAATAGAATGATATTTAAGTTTTTAGAAGGTATGTATTGGGTTTGGAGTATGCTTTAAAATTATTTATGTTTGGCGAAGAGCTTGTCTTTTTGACGCAAGGAAAATATGACTCAAAAATATCTAGTACGAATTAAAGTATGCCCCTTACTAACCATGAACTAATAATTTCAGGTAGTATGGTTTTTGACTCAAAAATATCTAATACGAATTAAAGTATGCCCCTTACTAACCATGAACTAATAATTTCAGGTAGTATGGTTTTTCTTGAATATCAGTGATGAGTCAACTTGCATTCAAGAATATCAACTAATAGTCGATGTCCTTATTACTAATTTAACCACTGAGTTATGATAATTTTTCCCAACTATATTAAAAAACAAAAAAAATAAACAACAATATTTAAAAAAATAAAAATTGATAAAAAAACCCAATTAAAGTAAAACTTCCTCTAAATAGTACACCAAATAAAGCTACATAATTAGCTTATATCCTCCGGCCAAATAAAACTACATACTTAGCTCATATGAACCTCCTCCAAATAATACACCAAGTAAAAGTACAAAATTAGGTTCGATGAACTTCCTCTGCCACTCCAAAGTGGCCAACGTGGTGCTGCCTATGAGTTTCCCATTCACACGTGTCCTGCATAGAAAACGAACTGTTGCCATGTCAGCAGTTTCAACTTCATATGTAATACGTGTCATGGTCAAAACCTCAGGCACACGTGTCATGTTCAAAAACACATGCACGACGACTGGGTAAAGAACGTCAACTCAGCGTGTGTTATACTCAATTGACAGAACCCGTCCTTTGACGATTACGAGGCTTCTTTGCTCTGGGCAATCGAGGTGAATTGACGGAGTCGTATGGGACTAAAATTAAATGCCACGGTTTGGCGACTAATGTGAACGGTAATACGAAGTGTCTTTTCTGGAAATTAAAGATTTTAGCAGTTACGGTATATTGGTGGAGTTCTTTAATATTAAAAATTAATGTTACTGTTTGACGGCTCATGTGAGCAGACGCATACTGTCTCGCTGTCTTGTCTTGTAATTAGCTATTGTCGCGACACACGGTGAAGGGAGGGAATTAATAATATTAAAAATTTATTGTCACGGTTTGATGTCTCATGTGAACGGCGGCTTCTGACTGGCCGTAGCATAAAGCCTACGGTCACAGTGTGTTCACTTTTAGCTCGGTTAAAGTTGGTTGCGATCTTATGGAGCTTCGCCAAATTTAGTTGCGCTTTATCGTATGTTCCAGAGGGTCAGAGCTGATGGTTTGACCGGGGGACTTAAAGCAAGGAGGAGAAGTCTGAACAGGGTCCCAGGTAATTAAAGGCAATGTAAGAGGAGTAGTCTGAACAGGGTCCCGAGGTCGACTCTCGCGGCTTTTGCAATATGCCCTTGTTTGATCTCTGTTAATTAATGAATGCACGAATTATTCGCCGCCCAACCACCGCTGTATTTATATTTTTTCTGATCAGTTGCTTTTGTAAGGATAATTCTTCGTCCGTCCGCGATAAGTGAGTGCTCCGGGGTTCCTCTGTATTTTTGCGTGGATTGTTGACAGGCCCAATAATGTCAGAGGAATGGATGCCTCGATAGCATTGCTTAGTCCGCGGATCGAATCCTCAGGGCTGAGGAAGAGGTGAAGATGATGAGCAAATGAGGGGCGGTTTGTGTTTGTATGCGGTGGTGTTGGCATTGTTGGGTTTCGTAATATTTGGGGTGAATGGATTCGGATCCATGTCGACCATTGCTGCTAGCTGGAATGGATCCGCGGTGGCTACAGTATGCGGGATTTTGAGTGGTGGCGTGCAGGGGATACGATGTGTGCAGGATAGCGAAGAGGTTAATGTTTGGCCGAATGTTTCATTTCTGGGGATTTCTGGCGGGGAAGGATTTTTCTGTGGGTTGAGGCAAGGGGGTTTTCATCTTCTGTGTTGGAATTTTGTTGACGGGCTTTCGAGCATAAAGCCCAAGAGGATATCGAAGGACACGGTTTTATCAGAAATAGTGGTAGGCAGAAATCATATCTGTGGATTGACGAATGGAACTGGCAGTGTTCAGTGCTGGAGAGGCGATGCGATGAAGGCTCCAAAGATTGGGCCTTTTGAGTCTATCAGCGCAGGTTCAAATTTTACTTGTGGGATATCCGGAAACGGAAGCGCATCTTGCTGGGACGTCAATGGAACAGAGCTCTGGACGCAATCGGATTTAGGGCTCAAATTGCTTGTTGCAGGAGGCGGTCACTACTGCGGGATTCGAGACAATGGTGTATTGGCTTGTTGGGGAAGAAATGATTCTGGGCAAGCAAATGCGCCTTCGCGTTTGCCTTTCAAGTTCCGAAGCCTGGCGTTGGGAGACAATCACAGTTGTGCTATTTGGCGAGAGAACAGGACTGTGATTTGCTGGGGTGGGGGGGAATCGAATCTGGGGTATCCAAGAAACCAGTCGTTCGAGACCATTGTTGCAGGGGATGGGTATACCTGTGGTTTGTTGTCCGGTAATTTCTCTGTTTTCTGTTGGGGAGGTCGCGAGTTCAAATCTGGCAGACTGTTATCTCTGCCAAAGATTCTCCCAGGTCCCTGCAGTGTGTCCGAATGTTCCTGCGGGATTTATCCGGATTCACAGAATTTCTGCGCTGATTCCGAGCATGTTTGTTCCTCATGCTTATCAGAACCCCCAAGTTTAACTGCGCCGATACCGGGTCCTTCCCCTTCTCCAGTTGCGATTTCAGGGCCATCTGGAAAAAGAGAAGTTGTAAATTGGGGGTTAGTGGCGTTTGCTGTGGTGGGAGCAATAGGGACTTTGTTGGGCATCTTCGCGGTGCTGTGGTGCATCTGGCAGAAAACATGCGGTCGCCAAGGTCGAGTCCACAACTCTGTCCAGCCAACCGTTGCCCAGCTCCACTCTGGCTCTCTCAGACGCCAGAGCTCCAGAGCAATAAGGCGGCAACGAAGTGGAACATCCTCCACCCGCAGCAAGCACGGTGACAGAGCCGAGGAATTCACCTTAGCCGAACTCGAAACCGCGACCATGAACTTCGCAGAATCGAACAGAATCGGTGCCGGGAGCTTCGGCACAGTTTACAGAGGAAAACTCGCGGACGGGCGCGAAGTAGCTATAAAACGAGCCAGCCTGGGCGTTACCAAGAAGTTCCAGGAAAAAGAAACGGCATTCCAATCGGAGCTCGCGTTCCTCTCGCGCCTCCATCACAAACACCTGGTTTCCCTCATTGGCTACTGTGAAGAAGGCGACGAGCGAATGCTGGTCTACGAATACATGCCCAACGGTGCTCTGTATGACCACCTGCACAAAACGCCCGAGACTTTCGAAGTCTCGTTGCTCATGACGAGCTGGAGCGACCGGATCAGAATCGCCCTGGACGCAGCGCGGGGGATCGAGTATCTCCACACATACGCCGTCCCGCCCATAATCCACCGGGACATAAAATCTTCGAACATACTCCTGGATGGCAACTGGACCGCCCGGGTCTCAGACTTCGGGCTCTCGCTCCTGGGTCCCGATGTCCAGGACGGGCACCTCTCCACCATGGCCGCCGGGACCGTGGGCTACATGGATCCCGAATACTACAGACTCCACCACCTCACTACCAAGAGCGACGTCTACGGATTTGGCGTGGTGTTGCTCGAGATTCTGACCGGGCAGCGCGCGATATTCAAGCGAGACGACGGTCCAATCAGCGTTGTTGACTACGCCGTCCCCAGAATTCTCTCCGACGAACTGCAGTTCGTTCTGGACTCCAGAGTCCGGCCACCGGAGTCCCACGAAATCGAGGCCGTCGAACTCGTGGCCTATACTGCAGTCCTCTGTGTCAACTTGGAAGGTAAAGACCGGCCCTCCATGAGCGACGTTGTAACAAATCTGGAGAGAGCGGTGGCTATTTGCTCTCGTGTGACCATGTCCAGGAGCGGTTCCTTGGTTGTTACATCAGATGACACCTAACGGGACCTCAGTTTGTTTCTGGAATTTAGGATTAAATTCCGCGGTTTCTCTATCTGTATTAATCAGAACCCTACCCCTGGGGCCGAGAGACCGGCGGTGTATTGGTTACAGAGATTTTGTAGGCTGTTCAATTTTTTTTTTTAAGGTCTTGGATTTGATTTGAGGGGAATTGATTCAATTAATTACTGTACATAATTCTTTCACAGCAATGAGTTCTACATTCATTCATTCTTGAAACTATTATGCTTGTGTGTTCTGGTTGCATCCGCAGATATTCATTTTCCTTTTTCTGTCACTATTTGAAGTCATTTTCGAGCTAAAGCTTGTGTATCGTGGTTTCTATTTTGTTATTCAAAAACCTCAACTCTAGATTTTTCACAATTAACAATATGATGAGAATTTCTAGAATACTATGTGATGTATCGAGATTCCAGAAGCTCTCGTTATCATCAAATTGTAAATAGTTTGTCGTTAAGGCAGGGAGTGGATCGCCATTACTGCGTCATGCACATATTAGAACCAGAACCGACATGGTAACGTATAAAATATTACGCCCGGCAACACCAGATCCAGATGCGTAACAGTTACATATGCTATGCAAATTGTGCTGGGGCTAGGTCTTCACAAGTATACATCATGAAAGTCACGTATACACATATCCATTCTACCGTTTCTAACTCTACCGTTTCTGACCGACATTTTCTTTCTTGATTGAAATTTCTATGCACAGTTAAATACAGTTTGACTAACCTAACTAAACCATTTGACATTTTCTTGGTTCAATGCATCGCTTTTTATTTATTTTATATTTATTTTTATAATTTTATTTTTATAAATTCGATTTTTTTGGTGCTCTAGGTTTGATTTGTGATTTGAGGAATCATGATGCAGGGCATCTAGTCCCTTAAAGTTATTTGGGGATCTAATCTAATCTGTAAGTCACTAAGGGATCGTCTGGGGATTAGAATCTAATCAGTGAAAGTCACCAAGGGATTGTTTGCTCCACAAGGGATCCACTGCGGCACACCATAGGCTTGACTTGTGGTTGAGGAATCACGAAGCACAGGGATCTAATCCGTATCTAATTTGTTAAAGTCACCCGCGGATTAGAATCTAATCCATCAAAGTCACAAAGGGATCCCTTGCTCCACACCCCTGGGGATCGCCTGTTCCACACCCTTGGGGATCGCCTGTGCCATCAAAGTCACAAAGGGATTGCCTGCTCCACACCCTTGGGGATCCCCTACGCCACACCCCTGAGGATCGCTTGACTTGTGGTTTGAGGAATCACGACGCAGGGGCATCTAATCCGTTAAAGTCACTCGGGGATTAGAATCTAATCCATTAAAGTCACCCGGGGATTAGAATCTAATTCGTCAAAGTCACTAAGGGATCACCTACTCCACACCCCTGGTGTCACGCCCCTACACCTGCGGTAGTCTTTCAACCGCTTATAGTGAGGTGTGGCACTACCAATCGTTTTCTTTTCACCAATACTTACGATTGTAGATTACGCCTAACATTCCATACTTAGTTTTATTTTCGTTACCAAGTATTATTTTTATCCTTTATACAAGTGAAAGCCCATAACATTCACATAAACAGCATTATACAAGAGAAATGCACAACAGTATAAAGGGAGGGGCAACTCCCTGCAATATGACGCTGCCCAAGTCAATATATATAATCTTCTTTTACAAGTACAAGTTAAATTCTGGGAAACCCCAAATTTACACTTAGCCAATTTTCCAACTTCGGCAAACTCGGTTGCCCAGCTCGTCGGCGCCTCCGCACAGTCGCTGCACGACTCACCAACCCTTCATTCACCTCGTCGCACGATCGTGTTGTTTTCCCAACTTGGGTGTGCCTCGTCGTAACCAAGTCGCCACACACGGGCGCCTCCGCATGAGTCACACCTCCGTTCACAATCTCAACACTTCACCAAAAGTCACTCCATGCACACTTGCACGACGGGCGGGCGCTCCCCCGAGTCACCCAAGACCCTGTGCCAAGTCGTCACACAAACCGGGCGCCCACGCTTTCGTTCACCATCGGGCGCTCCTTCACACAACCTGGGCGCTACACCCGTGCACACCCTTCTCCAACCGGCGGGCAACCTCTATCCGCGCCCTTCACCCAAAACCAAGATGTGCGTTTACCTTCATGTGGCCTTGCCCAAGAATAGGCGCATCACCAAAACTGCGCCTTTCCTCTGGTGCGTCCACCCCTTAAAAATCTGCGCACCTCTTCACATGAGCGAAGTCGTTGTGTGTTGAGCGATGTCCAAATGAGCTCTGCGCCTTGTTAGTTTATACGAGTGGTAGGGCGAGGTCTTGGCTACCCAGCTGACCTGCCCACGCCCTCAACTTCATCGCAAAAGCCTTCAAACATGTGTCAGCCTTGCTACTTTGTAGGTCGGCCCGTGGGTTGAGCGTTCATGCTCCCCACGCATCTATAAAACCGTCGCTCCTCCTCTTATGCACCCGCATTATAACATAACGCCATCGCATCGCAGGTCCGAGCTCGCACTTCATCGTTTCAAGTTGTTCGTTCGTGCCTCCAACCGCTCTCCTTCGTTCGGTCGCGGTTGCACTTCATGCCGGAGCGCGCGTAAGGACTGCAGGTCCTTACACCTGCGATCGTCTGCGCCACACCAATTTTAAGCTGACTGAATTTTTTAGTATGTCTCTTCCCCTAGCACAGGGCACAACCACCCCAGATCCTCAATTAGTTGTGCTAGTGGGCCTTCAATCAATTAGACTAATACAACTTGATTTTTATATATAAATTAATAATAATAAATAATTTCTAAATATTAATTGTTACTATAACCTTTCATATAATTATTTCATAAATATTACAAATAATTTAACTATATTAGAAACTTAAATCCATAAAGCTATTTCATAAATATTACAAATAATTTAACTATATTAGAAACTTAAATCCATAAAGCTAATTATAATATATTTCTTGAGACTTAAATCTATCCGACTTATAAAAACAAATTTGTTTACCAAATCTGGAGTTATGATCTTTTCACTGGATATCTCATTTCTTTTAATTCATATCGTTAAATTAGTTATAATTTAACTTCCTATTTGATAGAGTAAGAAGCAGAGTCGGAATGGTGGGAATTTAGTTAATTTTTATTTTTTTAATTATATTTATTTGGAGTGAAAGTTTATCTTAATCTACAAAGCAATTTTTTTCCTGGAGTGAAAGTAATTTTTAAATCACAAAGTGATTTTTTTAAAGTAAAAATTCATCTTTAAACCATAAAATTTTTGGTATTTTTCCATTAAATTAAGTTTTTAAATATATTTTATTTTTAAATATAATAAATTGAACATTTTCAAATTTATCAAATTGGTGGAAAGTGGATAAGAATATAAAATTATGATTAATAATATTTTTATTTTTTATTTATTTATAATAATTAAATTAAAATTATATTTTTATTTTTATTAATTTTCTATTTTATTTTTATCAAAATTTTTAAGATAATAAATTGAAATTATATTATAAATTTCATGTCTAAATATCATAAGTTGAATCATCGAATTTTATTTTAAATACGAAAGCCATAAATAGTTATATCTTATTACTATATTTTTCAATCCTTTATAAAAAAATATTTCAACACGTTTATATCTTATTACTATATTTTTCAATCATTTATAAAAAATATTTAAACGTGTTGAAAGACTGAGTTGAAACCAGAGAATAACATCTCATTCATATTTTTCAAAAATATTTTATTCACATTTGAAATATTGTTGATAAGTTAGCAAGAAGGGGTTAGAATGGGCTACCATTATTATTCCTCTTATAATTATATGTTCTTTTCTGTATTTAATAGATTTTTTTATACTTCATAATAAAAATAAAAATTAATTATTATTTTTCTTATAATTATCTGTTCTTTCCTGTATTTAATAGAATTTTTTTGATACTTTATAATAAAAATAAAAATTAAATGGATAATGTTATGGCTAAATTTCATTTTTAAATATAAAAACTTAAAAACTTGAGACCATGTGTTTGTCTTTCATAAAATTTCATCTTTGAATATAGCAAATTTGAGACCATGTTTTCAAATTTCATTTTTGAATACGACTTTCCATTTATATTTTTCAATCTTTAATAATAGTGAAAGAATCTTTAATAATAGTCAAAGATATTGTTTAATTTTGATATTTATAAATTAACAATGATCATTGTTCTTTGTTAATGTAATTGTTTTGATTTTATAATTATGCGTTATTTGAATTAATTTGATTTTTTTTCTTATATTTGATTACAAAGAGTGGAATTTTGTAAATAATTTGATTGCCAAATTTTATATTTGGATATAATATGGTGAAACCATGATTTTATTGCATCTTTGCTCCCTGCTCTCTGAGACCGGGTTTTATTCCGCTTTCCGGTCGGGTTTTTTCGGCTTCGTCCCAGTTTTCGATCTCTATTGCTTCGACGTTCGGTTATGGTTTCTTTCGTCGTGCTCTGATGCTACTTCCATAAAGGAACAGGAACCTTACTTGGGAGGTCCTTCAAAAGAAAGGTTGGCATGGTCCGGGCAGATGCGCCATGTGCCAGAATGCGGCTGAGACAAATTTTCATATGTTCTTCCAATGTGCTTTATCTCTCCATATCTGGTATGAACTTTCTTTGTCTTTTGGTTTTCCTTACCTGGTCTTTTCCTCTGTTCAGGATGGCTTTAAATGGTGGAGCGAGCAAAGTTTATCCCGACGAACTTTGTTTATCCTTGTCAGCTGGTTCTTGTGGAAATGGAGGAATGCTAATATTTTTCAAGATTCAAGGGCGCCTCTGAACTCTATTCTGTTGCGAATTTTGGCAAGTCACGACCTAAATGGCTGATTTTGGACCTTGATTCTCAATTATGTGTCTCTTATCAGGGATTGTTGATATGTTTTGTTTTTGAAAGCGTTTCAATCTTGTAAATCTTTTCAGTTTGGCCTGTTAATATGTGCTGATCGGTCTAAGACAATTCTGAAAGTTTTTGGACTGATATGATATTATATTTTGGTATCTGGTAATTAGTTATTTGGAATACCTGATACTCTTCAGTATATTTGGAAAATCTGTTTCCAACATATCTATGTATTCAGATGATCTTAATATAAGCTATGATGGTTTTTTCTCTCTGAAAAAAGACAAATTAAAACCATGTTTCTATCATTTTGTCCAATTCCATTTTTAAATACAACAAATTAAAAACATGTTTTTTATCTTTTAATCAAATTTCATCTTCAAATAACAAATTAAAACTTGTATCGCCAATTTTTATTTCTAAATATAACTACTTCAAATCATGAACAATAATATTTCATTGATAATAGACCAATACCATATTAATTTTAATATGCGAAATGGCGATAAATTTCCAACCAGAATTAGATTTTGGCATCATTATCATTTATGCATACAATGGTTTTGATTTTAATCTCGAGTTATGGTCCTTTCACTCAATATCTCATTTCTTTTAATTTATATCACTTAATTAGTTATAATTTAACTCCCTAGATGATAGACTAACCAGTATGGTTGGAATTTAGTTAATTTGATAGTTTTAATGTTTTTTTTTAATTATATATTTTTAAAATGAAAGTTCATCTTTAAACTATAGGGTGTTTTTTTAAGTAAAAATAAGTTTATTTTAAACAATAAGGCACTTTTTTTTTGGAGGGAAAGTAATCTTTAAATCATCTATAGCGTTTTTTTTTAATGAAAGTTCATCTTTAAGCTATAAGGTTTTTCTTATCTTTCTATTAAATTAAGTTTTTAAATATATTTTATCTTTAAATATAATAAATCTACAATTTTCAAATTTATCAAATTCCATAATAGAGGGGAAGTAGATAATAAAAGTTGATAAGAATTTAAAATTATGAATAATAATATTTTATGGTATTTTTTAATTTATAATAACTAAATAAAAATATACTTTTATTTAATAAAATTTTTATTTTATTTTTATTAAAATTTTTAATATAATAAATTGAATTATCAAATTTCATTTTTAAATACAAAAAATACGACTAATTATATTTTATTATATTTTTCAATCATTCATAAAAAATAATTTAAGCAAGGTTTTAAAACTAAGTTGAACCCAGAGAATAACATCTCATTCATATTTTTCAAAAATATTTCATTCACACATGTAAAATATTGTTGATAAATTAGCAAGTAGGGGTTAGAATGGATCACCATTATTATTCTTCTCATAATTATATGTTCTTTTTTGTATTTAATAGAATTTCTTTTTTTATATTTTATAATTAAAATTAGAATTGAGTGGATATTGTTATAGTTAAATTTTATTTTATATATAAAAACTCGAGACTATGTGTTTATTTTTTATTAAGTTTCATCTTTGATTATAGAAAAGTTGAGACCATATTTTCAGATTTCATTTTTGAATACAACTTTCCATTTATATTTTTCAATCATTAATAATAGTCAAAGACATGGTTTAATTTTGTTATTTATAAATTAACAATTAAGGTTGAAATTTGATTATCATTATTAATGGTTTTGATTTCATAATCATGTGCTATTTGAATTAATCAGATCCTTTTTCTTATATTTGATTACAAAAAATGAAATTTTGTAAATAATTTGATTGCCAAATTTTATATTTGGATATAACACGTTGAAACCATGATTTTATTGCATTTTTGAATATAATAAATTGAAACCATGTTTCTATCATTTTGTCCAATTCCATCTCTGAATATAACAATAGAAAACATCTTTTTTTTTCTTTCTTTCTTTTAATCAAATTTCATTTTCGAATAGCAAATTAAAGTTGAAACTATGATTTTGTAACATCTTTAAATATAATAAATTGAAACCATGTTTCTATCATTTTGTCCAATTCCATTTCTATAGCATAGATAGAAAACATCATATATATATATATATATATATATATATATTAATCAAATTTCATTTTCGAATAGCAAATTAAAATTGTATATTCAAATTCTATTTCTAAATATAGCAAGTTCAAGTCATCAACCATAATATTCCATTGACAATAGGCAAATGCCATATTTAATTTTAATAAGGCACTTTTTTGGAGTGAGAGTAGTCTTTAAATAAATTAAGTGTTTTTTTGGGAGTGGAAGTTCATCTTTAAGCTATGAGGTTTTTCGTATTTTTCCATTGAATTAAGTTTTTAAATATATTTTATCTTTAAATATAATAAATCACAAATTTTCAAATTTATCACATTCCATAATAGATGGAAAGTGGATAAGAATTTAAAATTATGAATAATAATATTTTATTGTATTTTTTTAATGAGTTGATTTTAGTGTGATTTTTTGCAAGTTTTTCTCGTGGATTTTTCTGATCTAATTTTATTGAATTAAGTTTTTAAATATATTTTATCTTTAAATATAATAAATCACAAATTTTCAAATTTATCAAATTCCATAATAGATGGAAAGTGGATAAGAATTTAAAATTATGAATAATAATATTTTATTGTATTTTTTTAATGAGTTGATTTTAGTGTGATTTTTTGCAAGTTTTTCTCGTGGATTTTTCTGATCTAATTTTTCTAAAATACGGCGGGAATTCATTGAAATCACAAGTTTGATGGGTAACCCCTGCACAATAGAAGTGCTCTAGGGGTTTTTCAGGGTGCTAAATCCATATATACAGTTAAAAAACTAATTTAAATAACACAAATCAAGATTTCACCGTAAATTTTTGGGCCGGCACAAAAACTCCAAAAAATTACACTAAAGACAACTCTTTTTTAACTTATAATAATTAAATAAAAAATATTTTTTTATTTTATTTTTATTAATTTTTTAATATAATAAATTGAAATTATATTATCAAAATTTATGTCCAAAATATAATAAGTTGAATTATCAAATTTCATTTTTAAATTCAAAAGCCATAAATAATTATATTTTATAATATTTTTCAATCATTTATAAAAATGACTTAAGCCATGTTTAAAAACTAAATTAAAACCAGAAAATAACATCTCATTCATATTTTTCAAAAATATTTCATTCACACATGTGAAATATTGTATATAAATTAGCAAGCAGGGGTTTAGAATGGGTCACAATTATTATTCCTCTCATAATTATATGTTCTTTTCTGTATTTAATCGAATTTTTTGTTTTATACATTATCATAAAAATTAGAATTGAGTGGATAATGTTATAGTTAAATTTTATTTTTAAATATAAAAATTTGAGACCATGTGACTATCTTTCATTAAATTTCATCTTTGAAAACTGGAGACCATGTTTTCAAATTTCATTTTTGAATACAACTTTCCATTTATATTTTTCAACCATTAATAATAGTCAAAGACATTGTTTAATTTTGTAATTTATAAATTAACAATGAAGGTTGAAATTTGATCATCATTATTATTTGTAAATATAATGGTTTTGATTTCATAGTCACCTGTTATTTGAATTAATTAGATTCTTTTTCTTATATTTGACTACAGAGAGTGGAATTTGTAAATAATTTGGTTGCCAAATTTTATATTTGGATATAACAAGTTGAAGTTATGATTTTATTGCATCTTTGAATATAACAAATTGAAATCATGTTTTAATCTTCTTTTCAAATTCCATCTTTGAATATAAGAAATCCAAAACATGTTTTTATTTTCTAGTCAAATTTCATTTTCGGATAGCAAATTAAAATTGTATAGTCGAACTCTATTTCTTAGTATGCCAAATTCAAGTCATGAACAATAACATCCCATTGATAATAGTCAAATACTATATTAACCCATCGAAATCATAGCATCTTTGAATATAGCAAATCGAAATCATGCTTTTAGCTTTTATCTTTTTGTCAAATTCCATCTTTGAATATAACAAATTCAAAACATGTTTTTTATTTTGTAGTCAAATTTCAAACGGATAGCAAATTAAAATTGTATGGTGAGATTCTATTTCTAAATATGACAAATTCAAGTCATGAATAATAATATCCCATTGATAATAGTCAAATACTATATTTAATTTTAATATGTGAAATGGTGATAAATTTCCAAATTAGATTTTGCCAATCATTATCATTTATCAATACAATAGTTTTGATTTCTTAATCATAAGTTGTTTTCTATATTAAGTAATAATATTCTGTTTATATATATATATATATATATTATTTAATTATCAAAAAATATTTTTAAATATAATAATTTTTCTTAAATATATTATTTTTAAATAACAAATTAAAATCATAATATATTTCGAGTTGAAATAAAAAATATTATTGTTCTATTTATATTTTTAAAGATTAATAATAATGAAATAAAATACTAATTTTAATTTTAATATATATAATGTTGTTAATTAATTTTTAATTAAAATTAAAATTTGAAAATCATCATTATTTATCAATTTAATAATTTTAATTTTTATAATTATATATTAATTTTTCAAAACTTATATATATATATGTATATCTATTTATATATATAAATCAATCATATTTTTTTTCCTTGAGTCCAAAATTAATGTAAATATTTGTTAAAAAGTTTAATAGTTAAATTTTATTTTCCAAATTTTTTTATATTAAAAAAATTATTTTCATTTTTTTCTCAAATTCTATCATATTTATATTATGTTTTAATTGAAACAATGTTAATGATGATGATGGTGGTGGTTAATGTCCACTGAGACCAATTTTGGTCTATTAGACCTAAAGAGACAATTGATTTAGTATGGGGAGTTTCCGCAGTGTATTATATTAGATATCATTTTTTGGGATTCAACTACATTAAGTGAGTCATTCATCTATGACCATTTCTATGAGAGGTGATCGTATCTGACTAATTTCTCATGATTTTTGAATAGTCCACTTAGCACTCATTACATCGGGTGAGTGCTAAATGGACTATTTAAAAATCATGAGAAATTAGTCAATTACGACTACCTCTCATGGAAATGATTATAAATGAATGACTTACTTAATGCAGTTAAATCCCAAAAAAAAATATTTAATGTTATCAAGTTCCAATCTTTCACTATAACATCTTACTTTTATTTTTAATTCCAATTTTTATTATCTTATTATTTTTAATTAAAACCATGCTATCAAATTCCAAACATTAACTATGGCATCTTGTTCCTATCCATAGTTAATTACATGTCACATGTTACTAATTGGGCATTTGTCATCTCCTCACCTTCCATGGTCCTGGGGAGTTTCAATTTTGATAAATACCTGAAGAAGGTCACATTTTCCAATAAACCTCAATCACATTCCATTGTGCGTGGCAGTTTCAATTTTGCCAAATGTCTCATTCAAGGTTTCATATTCCCAATAAATAACAATATATAGAGCCCTGGAATTTACATTGAGGTTCTTTCCTTTTTTGGAAGTGATACAAATAATAATTAAATTGTTTTGAAGGGATATAAATAATAATTAAATTGTTTTTAATTGGATTTCAATTATATATATATATATTTTTTTTTTTTCATTTGGTTAATGGAATAATGTCTTGGTATTATGCTTCTCTTAAAATCGGACTTGTAAATTGGTTTGAGCTAATTTCCATCTAAGTCAAAATTGGTTTGAGTTAATTTCCATCATTTCCTAGAGAGTGGTTAAGGGTAATAGTTGATTGTAAGAGATAAAAATCATTTCCAAAAGTGTTTAAATTAAATCAAGTTTTTCATAATTTTTTGTAATAATTTCACTTATTTGAGCATATTGTTTTTTCTATTTAATATTGCATATTGCATTTGCTCAACTTAATGTGAATTTTTTTTCAATTTAATATGAAAAAAAGTTTCCCTTCCAATTATCTTTTCTTTTATTAAAATGAAATAAAATCAAAATTTTATTATTATATTTTATTATCAAATAAGTATATTAAAATAATTATAATCATAAGTGTGTCTACTTGATGTTTTTTTGGCTAACAAAAGTTTCTGATAGAGACCATAAATCTTTACTTTATTATTTTTCATATGACCAAGGCCTTATGAGTACCTGAACACTTTGTCCTCCTTAGGGCCATAGAGTACCCCTCCCCCTCATGCCATCCCTAGGTTTCATTTGGAGGCCCATCAATATAGAGAATCCAACCTTGTTGCAAGCTCTTCCATGCTCTTAATTCTACCTTTGTTAGTCTTAGCTTTCTATTCATCTATTTTAGGCTTTTTCCATCTTGTGTTTTCGGAAAAGTTGTCCAAAACTATAGACTTTCTAAGCCAATCCCATTCCATTTGGTCTAAGGTTGTTGAAAGAGTTCTTGTCTATCTTTTGAGCGCTCCAAACTTAGCACACAATGAGATTGATTTCATCACTCTGGCGTAGGGAGGAGTATTCATGTTATTAAAGATTGCATTATTCCTTGCTAACCATACTTTCCAACATATAAATTTTGGGAGAGCTTCCCAATAATTTTTGAAGAGAGGTTTCCTCAAAAAGCTTCCAACATAATTTTTTGTCCAAGAAGAGAAGAATCCTTGAAAATTAGAGGGCCATTTCACTGTATTGGAGAGTGGGGAAATTGCTTCCATTTAAATTGCTTTGACATAATCACATTCCAAAAATATATGGGAGATGTCTTCCGCTTGATGCAGGGAAAGAGGACACCAAGAGGGGTCATGAATGCCTCTTTTTCTTAAATTATTAGCTGTCAAATTATTTTTTTTGGGGTCATGAATGCCTCTTTTTCTTAAATTATTAGCTGTCAGATTTTTTATTTTTTTTTGTGAGTAAGAAGCCACCAAAAAGAGTTTACCTTTGGATTGGCATTAGCTTTCCATATTTTTTTCCAAGGGTTGAGCTTTGGAAAACCCGAGACTAGAAGAGTAGAGCGACATATCCTTCCTTCATTGAATAAACCGAGGCATTCCATCCTGCTTGATCTACTTCCTCTAATCTCCATGGCATGCATCCCACCAGTTGATCACAAAGCTTGAAGGCCAAGTGCTAAAGATTATGTGGAATATTTCTAAGGTTCCATCTAGTCCAATTACCTTCCTCATCCCAATTGGAAATATCAGCTTAGGGTGAATTTTCTTTAAGCAAATAAGAATTCCCTTAGAGGAAGAAACTCCTAGAAACGTTCTAGTGGTTGCTAATCCATTACTTTATCAGCCCACAAGTTTATATATTCCTGATTTCCCATCTTCCAATACAAACCTGAATGAATGAGAGGTGTTGGTGTTACAAATAATTTCCAGATTGGGGATCACCCTCTTGAGGCTTGAATTGAATCCAAAGTTCTTATTCTTTCTCCTTGTATGTATTTTACCCCCTTCGCAAGCTTGGGTTTAATGTGATTTTACGAAAATAGGAATTCCTAAATACATAAATTCTTTCCATGTTTCCATTGATTAAAAGCCCGTTATTATTCCAATTTGTCTTTGCTTTCTAAAGGAAATAATTCTATATATAAATATGAGATTTCCCAAAAAAAAAATGACCTCCTGAAACTTCAAGAAAATTATCCAGAACCCTTTTGAATCTTCTTGCCTTTATTGAGGAATCTCCACCCACCAAAAGTGCATCATTAGTAAATTGAGAGTGATTTATGCTCTTGATGTCTTTGACAAACTTAATTCTTGGGAAGTGTCCACATTTTCTTTCAAATTCCAATCTGCGGCTAAGGGAATCTACCATAATGATATACAAGAAGGGAGATAAGGGGTAGCCTTGGGAAATCCAAGCTACTCTCCCATTAGTCAAGGGGAAATCCAAAGCAATTTTGTGCAAAGAGAAACCCAATGAATGGATTTAGCATCAAAGCCAAATTTTTTCATCACCATAAATAGGAATTCATGATGTTTGGTCAATTTAGTGTGTCCTAAATTGCTATTTAAAATGTCAATCCGAGAGTCGTAAACTGCTGAAGTGAAGTGCACTGTATATGCAAGATAACCGATTTCTTATTTCTTTGTCGTTTTTGAGTTTTTGGTTTGTTTTTGGGTTTATCTTCTGTTGATTCCCTAATGTGAGATGGCAGAATTGAAAGTCAAGTATGGATGGCAATGGTGATTTCTACAATGATTTTCCAAACTTTAAAGTTCTCAAAAAGGCTGCAAAACTTGCTGTGATGAAATCAATTCCCAAAAGAAAATAAAAATGTACCAAAACAGTGAACTAGTGACAATGAAGCCCAGTATCCTTACTGTTGTATAAAAAGAAAATAAAAACTGAACTCAAAGCAATTCAAAGACTGTAAGCAAAGCAAACTAAATCACACTACTTCAACTCATATTCTGACCCCTCACCTTTCGACTCGCTCTGGCTATAGGAGGTAATCATAAACAAATTGAGTAATCTGATATCTAAATTGCAGGAAATGAAATTGCATAAAATGAAACTAAGATTAAACTACTCATTCATACTTCAATCCCTGAAAATGACATAAGTAATCTAATCACTAACTTGCAGGAAAGTAAACTAAATCATACTACATCAAATAATATTATGATTCCTCACTATTTGAGTCGCTTGGCTATAGGAGGTAATCATAAACAAATGGAGTAATATGATATCTAAATTGCATGAAAGTAAATGAGCAAAACAGAACTGAAAGAAATGACAATGCTGGAATTAAAACTCAGAAAATAAATCAACAGAAAGGACAAGATGATTTCATGTCATTAGTCATTAAAACTATGTAAATTGCCCAGGCTGCCTACAAGAACTTGAAAGAAAGACACTGATCAGTTAACAATCATGAAAAAGCATAAAAGAAAAGATGGACAACAGTTAACATGAATATCAGAACAATGTAATATATACAAGCAAATGATTATAAAAGCAGTAACATAATGAAAGCAAGCAAGAAACTATACAGTAGATACAAAGCCTAGGTGTACAGGGGCCCTCTGCAACCTCGGCCAATCAATACTCAGTCACAAATTGAACTTAAGAATGCTGTCTTCTCATATATTGAAATGTTGTTATAAGATAAAGATATAGCACAACACAGTGGGCTTATAAAAACAGTCGAGATTACATATAAAAAGCTAACTATCAAGCGTATGATAATGCGTTATTTATAACTAAAGATGCTATAACTGATTCCTAAATTCTGCACTGCCAAACAGACACATGAATATCCATGTCCTGAGATCTAGCAGTATGGTAGCCGTGACAAATAAATCTATGGAGTGGTGGTTGTTCGATTTGGTTCATGAATTGATCCACAGGTGTTAGCACACCTTCGGAGATTGAGGAACTTGCCATGCAAAACTTCACGTGGTAAAAACAGAGTCGTGCCACCGCAAAACTCTTGGTTTGACCACTCCTTTGACCGTCCTTGACCATGGCTGTTTGTGAGTGATTCGGCTGAACCAAGGGGACACGCTCCATGTACATGTCATTTGCAGCTTGCCCATGTGGCCGGATTCTCCAGTGGACACCTGTAACATAGTCTTCAACAAAATGGCTGCGGAAAGTGACAAGTTTCCGCAGCTGATTGAACAAAAATCTAAATCAAACAGCAGTCACAAGACATAGTTAGGAAACCATTTTATAAGCTCTTTTTAAACTAATATGCAATGATTTGACAGCTTGGTGGGTCAAGTAAATGGAAAAGAAGGCTGAAAAGGTGTATAGGGAAGATGCAAGTTTGGGACTCAACATACCCCCACTGTGAAGGTGTTGCATGTCCTCATGCAACCAAAATTTTAGTCATTCCCCTTTAATCCATATGTTCTGAAGCCTCTGCTAGTACATCCAGTCCTCTTTTCTTCTTTCTTGGTGCTACCACCATCCTGGGTTTCCTTATCAGACATCTGAATTTGAGATTGATCAATTCTCTGCTCAACTTTCTGCACTTTTTCTTTAGTTTCTTGTTCTTCTTTTGCCATAGTCCCAAATGAAGCATAGTATTATCATGAATAATTTTGTCCACTTTGCTCTGCTCCTTAAGTGCTTCATTTTCTTGCTTAATATGCCTGTTTAGAACCTCTAATTCAAACACTTCTTGCTTTAAGGATTGGACTTGTGCATCTTGTGTCATGTGGGGCAGAGTGGTACTCAGGCCTGCAGCTGTCTTTTTTAAAGATTCGAGGTAGTCATACACCTCCTGTTGACTTGGATCTATTTCGGGTGTTTTTCTTGGACCGACTTCAAAGTCTTGTGGAGGAGGAGGACTGCTTTCTAGCTCTGGCCGAGAAGGGCTTTCATCAACATGTGGAGGACTAGAGTCCATAGTTGGCTAAGGATGAGATGGGCTATGGCCAGCTGGAGGTTTCTCAGGTGTTTCCCCACCCAAGTCAATGAAGTGGGGTCGTTTTACTTGTGTTTTAATCCCCCTTCCTCTAAGCCTGTTGCTTCTTCTTAAATACGGTGGACTAGTACTCCCTTCTTCTATGCTCTGTTTTCCTTTTTCCTTCTTCTTTGCTGTAGCAGTTTGTTTTTGAAGATGCACTAATCTCTCAGACAATGTTTGATAGTCCTCCTCTATAGATGGCTCTGGTGATTGGTAGACTTCTTCTATGTTTCTTTTGCCTTTCAATTTTCTCTGTTTTCTGTCCTTAGTTCTTTTCTCCTTTTCTTTTTGACCAACTTCTTGAGTTTTGGTAATAGGAGAGTCTTGGACTATGGCACTCTTTTCTTTTCTCCTACTCCTTCTCGGTGTCTTTGGTGTACTACTTTCAGGTGCCTCAGATGGCTCTTGAAAGTAATTTCTTACTAAGAATTGTTCCCAGGTATCTTTGTTTTTCTTCAGTTGGTCTTCAATGAGAATCCTTACAAGTCCATGATGATATAGATGAGGTTCTATATTTCCTATGTGCTTTTGGACTGTGGTACTCATCTTTTTCAAACTCAGCAGTAAGAAATAAGGCAAATTAAGAGTTTGACTCTCTAAGAAGTTCATCAATAACCTAGCATGGTACATGTACATTGAACCAAAGCGTCCTTCGCAAGTGATAAACTTTTGGATAATTAACAGTAGGCTGGCCCATTCTTCTTTCAATGCATGAACAGGAATTCCTTTTGTAAACACAGTAACGTCCATACCTGGGTTACGTAGCATAATTCTCCATGCCTGTTCATCCACACTTTTGTTTTTAAACCATCGCTCACCTTCCTGGGGCAAGTCTGTGGTAGCTGCTACTGTTGCTTCAGTGACCATGAGCTTTAAGTCTCCAATTTCCACCATCTGGCCGTCGAAAGACCGTGCAAAGGCTTTCGTTACCTCCTTGTTATGGCCCTTAAATTTCTGGATGAAGCCTAACCATTTTTCTTTCTTCAGCAAATATTTTGCTTGAGGGTAACATTCTAAATATTTAGGTCCTTCTGGTTCTGCCCTTAGTAATCGTCCCATCCTTTCCTTTGTTTTGAAATTCAACTGAAAATTCAATTGCGTGTGAGGGTTTAGCAGAGGTAAGGTGGCTCGGTTGCAGGGTTTATGGCAAGAACACAGTGGCTGCAATTGGAGGATAACAGGTAACGGGAATGTTCCGGAACTGCAAGCAGAAACAGAGGATGAACAGCCGAGGTGAGTTCACAAAATGAAGTGCAGACATATGTGAAGAAGATGGTCTTAACAGAATGGTAAGGAAATGGAGTGAAGTCGGGATTTTGAATTGAACGACTGCGTACGAAATGTTACACGTTTAATGAATGGCTACGGAGAATGCGGTGGAGAGGAGCCGTAGTGAAATAGGTCACATCTCATGATTACAAGTGGTGTATGAAAGTGCAGTCAACTATGAGTTTAAACCTGAAAATCAATCATAAGACCATTAAGGAATAAATGCATGGTGTGCGGAATAATGTCGTGGGATGGTAATGGGTAATGGAGCTATCGTGATAATCATTGCACATAGTAGAGCTTTTATGGTTTGACAACTATGCAAAATTGTGCCTTCAATTGCTATTTGAAAGAAATTTTTGCTCATACCTTTGGAAACCTTGTCATTTGTTGTTCATTAGCCTTTAACCAACTGCTCTTTATTGATGTATGGAGATGCTCCATATCTTCATAGCATACGCTCAGTCACACCTACATTTTCATGATTATTGCACTAACATTTTGACTGTATATTTGAAAAACAGAGTGGTGGCTGCGGAAACTGCTTCTGGCTGAGAAAACTGCTTCCGGCTGCGAAAACTGCTTCCAGCTGCGGAAACTGACACAACACCCACTTGGCTGAACAAAGCTAGTTATATAATAACTAACTGAGTGAAAATGGTTTTGAAAGAGACATTTATTGATGAAATGGAATGAAATGAATGAAATGGAATGAGATGAAGCAGAGTGAAGTGAAATGAAAATGAAATGTAGATGGAGTGGAATGGCAAATGAAGTGGAGTGACGATGAAAAAGAAGGAGAGATTTTTTTTTTTGGAAAATATAGAGTGTCAAGTGTCCTCGATTTTCACTCTACATTTTCTGTATAAGACCGCCAATCAGTGACTGGTTTTCAGGCTTATACAATTTTTTTTTTTAACTGAAAGAAACAAAGGCTAGGCTGGTGGGGAAGAAGGATTCTTCTTCACCATCCTTATTGCAGAATTCTCTTGAAATATTTTGACAAATTCCTCTTTTGAGAGTGGCATATGATAAATTTTCAATCTGTGGCCATTCACAATAAGAGGAGTTTGAAATTCATCAATGGTCTTGATTCTTACCGCTCCATTGCTAAAGACTTTGTCAATCTCATATGGCCCAAGCCAATGGGTCTGAAATTTACCCTTGAAGTCTTTAAACTTGGAATCAAACAGTAGTGCCCAATCTCCCTCTTGAAACTTTTTCTCTTTGATGTATCTGTCATGCCACTTAGCTCTTTGATGTTGAACTAGATCAGTTCTTAAAATTGCTTCTTGTCTGATCTCATCTAGCTCATTCAGCTGCTCCATTCTGTGCTTTTGGGCTTCTTATAGATTCATCCCCAACTGAACTGCCATCTTGAAAGTCTTGACTTGAAACTCAATGGGGAGCAGGACTTCTTTCCCATAAACGAGTTTATAGGGAGGATGTCCTGTTGTATTTCTCCATGTAGTTCTGTAGGCCCATAAGGCTTCAGGAAGCCTTTCTGCCCAATCTCTTCTATGTAGATGAATAGTTTTGGTGATGATGTTCTCAATAACTTTGTTTGTAGACTCCACTTGGCCATTTGCTTGTGGATGGTAAGGAGTAGATTTTCTGTGCTTGATTTTGTATTCTTCCATCAACTTCTCCATCAAGTTAGATGTAAATTGACTTCCCTGATCTATCACATTTTCTCTTGGGACACCAAAACGAGTAAAAATATTCTCATAAAGAAAATTAACAACTGAATTTTCAGTAGCAGAAAGTAATGCTTTGGCTTCTACCCATTTAGTGACATAATCGGTGCATACCAATATATACTTCTTCTGTTTAGATGGTGGATTAATGGGTCCAATGAAATCCAAAGCCCATTTTTCAAAGGGTTCGATGAGTACCTGTGGTTGTAATGGCATTTCATTTGAAAGAGTTGGTTTCCCTACTCTTTGGCAGTTGTCACACCTTCTGACATATTGTTTTGTATCTTTGAAGAGGGAAGGCCAATAATATTCTAAAGAAAGGATTTTATAGGCCGTCCTTTTGTTAGCAAAGTGTCCACCGCATGGTTCATCATGACATGCCTTGAGGATGTCAGGCATTTCATCTTCCCGAACACATCTTCTGATCACACAATCTAGCCCTGTTTTAAACAATTCGTTAGAAATCCATGAATAATTTGAACTCTCCTGAATAATTCTTCTTTTTTCACTAGGAAATAAATGTGGAGGTAGCTTCCCTGTAACCAAATAGTTAGCAATATCTGCATACCAGGGAGTCTTAGTAGTTACTGCAAATAAATATTCATCTGGAAACTTATCCTCTATAGGAGAATCTTCATTAGTATTTTGGATCCTAGACAAGAAATCAGCTAGTGTATTTTGTTTCCTTGGTTTATCCAATACAGTAATATTGAATTCTTGTAAAAGTAAGAGCCATCTTGTAACTCTGCCATTAGTAACAGGTTTGTTCATTAAATATCTAATTGAAAAATGATCATTATGGACAAAAGTTTCATAGCCTGTTATATAATGTCTAAACTTATTGATTGCATGAACAACAGCTAAGAACTCTTTTTCAGTCACAGTATAGTTCAACTCAGTGGGAGTCAAATTTTTAGTGGTGTAGTAAATAGCATAAGGAACTAAATTATTTTGACCCAACACAGCTCCTAGAGCTGTATCTGAAGCATCTGTAGAAATATGGAAAGGAAGTTTCCAATTTGGCTCTCTCAAAATGGGTGCTTCAGATATTCTTATTTTCAAAGTTTCAAATGCAGATTGTCAATCAGGATCCCATTGTCACATGTAATAAGTCGATCTTGCGGACAAGATAGACCTTCCTAGAATCTAAAGAAGACCTAATGACAAGCAAACCAACTAGACACTATCTTTCTCTAAATATGATTTTATAAACAAAGGTAAACAAGTGTTTTTTAGGGCCTACCTTAGGTCCAAAGCAAATTTGTGGATGCCCTCACTTCTTCAATCCAAATGAGCTCCTTTGTCGCGAATCTGCAAACACAAACAAGCAAACAAATTAAATAGCACCTGAAAAGCCAATATCATAAAACATATTCAACATGAAAGTCAAGGAGTCCATGAAACAAATAACATAAGATACTTGTTGAGAAAAATGAGTTTGATTGTATTAATTCAAAAGAAGAAGAACTTTACAACCTGTGCCTTGACGCTGTACAAGCTCCTCCCAGGGTCCAGCAAGAAGTCTCCTCTACTTTGACAAGTTTCACTCACTCCCCAATGAAGCCAAAAAGGTATGTGATCTCTCCTTTTAAGCTCAACTAGGAAGTCTTGATTTCACCAGCATTTACCCTCAAAAATGTTCAGCTTCTAACCTCCCTAGCAACCAGCCCAATGCCTGAATTTATAGTGCAATGGAGGGAAGTTACTAGGTCCTCCTTCAAAGGGATAAAGCCCTCCTTCAAAGGGATAGTTCCTCTCATCAAGGGATTAGCTCCTTCTCTTTTGGGATGCATGAACCACCTAAGAGCAGAAAATCCATGTCAAAATTCCTTCTAGAATCATCTAGAATTAACCCAAAGTGAGTTTTTTAGAATAAACTTGCGCCTTTTTGACTTTCACAGGGGTCCGCACCCACACCTTTAGGGACAGAGCGGGCAGGTTCGCAGTTTTTGTAAACAGAAGGTGCGGGACCGCAGGTAATAGTGAGAGCAAGTGTGGAACCAGAGTTTCATTGATTTTTAATGTCTTTCTCTTATTTTTAAAGCTTGACATGAAGAGCTGAGGTCTGAGACTTGCCTAGGAGGATAGTACAAGTGATGATAGACCCATACTGACTGCAAATAATCATGGTGACGATATTTTTGTGTAACAGATTGCCCCCTAAAGTGCGAAGTCTGTAGTAGATGAGGATTTCATTTATCATTTAGGAAGAGTGAAGTACTTTATCATTTCGAGGATCATCTTGTGGAGAGCCCGGTTGGAACCTATAAAAACATTCAATGCAAGATATATATATGAGATCATATCATCGCTGAGGTAGGCATTCCCATACTTAGATCAAAACTGACTTAGAAAACTAACTACTGCTCTGATACAGGAATGATCTTGTAAAACATCACAAGTATAGACTCATGTGGACACAGTATGGACGCAGCCATCTGTTTATGAATAGTCCATTATATAATGAATACAAAATTCCTCGCAGCCTGGATTGTGGAAACTAGATCCAGGGTCTTCATTTCTACTTCCCAAAACAGTACGATTCTATCCATGCGAATGAATGTGTTGATGTCGAACATGGTAGAAACCACTTGATTACCAGTCAATGATGTAAACTGTTAACAAGTGTGAGAGAAACCACCAGTGATGTCAATGGCTCTCAAAGTACCCAGTACAATCCATGAGATGCGAATAAATGTGTTGATGTCGAACATGTCATGGAATCCTTTGATCGAAGGTCAATGATGCAACCTGTCGTCAAAGGCGAGAAACCTGCCATTGAGGCATGTAGATCTCAAGGTACTGACGATTTCTAGATAATCTTTCTAGATAATGAGCTGAAGTCGATAGAAAGCGATCCGTCGTAGGGAAGCCCACAACACGAAATCATAGATCAAGTCGAAGAAGTTTAGTTGCAAGGACTGACTCAGGGATGGTCAAGATGGATGACAGATATTTTGTAGATGAATGGCTTATTGGCAGTGACCTCTTGAACACATAACGACACGACAGATGGTTTGGTGACAATTGACCCAAAGTTAATACCCAGAAACCGACTGAAGACTTTCAATGTGGTTTGATCAACTGTTAGGCAAAGGATTTCCCAACCCAGGTGAATAAAAGTGTCGTGTTCAAGAGCGGTTACAAAGTATGACAAACAGGCTCATTTTTCTCTCTTTTCCCCCACCATTTCTGGCAAGTACCTCTTTATTTTTGACAAGCTTGAGGAGGATAACATTTGCTTGATTGTAAGCTCATCCTTCGGATGAGTCCAACTTAGTTTAAATTCGAACCCTAAGAAGGAGTGGTTCGTTCCTGTTTGTAATTGAACAGGTCCTTTACTGTGGAAATTTTAATGAGTCCAGTATAGGAGAAACTTGGCGTTTTTCAATTTTAGAGAGTCTGAAAAAACTTAAGAAGTCTCCAGGGTTGACCTTTTTCATAAATTTGTGTCTCTCAAGCCCGAAAAAGTATAAAATAATACTTGAGAGAACCGCTTGATCTTTTACGACCAAGGAGTACTTTTCGTCATTAGTGCCCTTGATCTGAAAAAAAAAAAAAAACGATCAACGACACATCGTTTTATAACCAATATCGAATTTGAAACGACAAAAATCCAACAATATTTTCATGTTTTTACGGTCTGAAAAGAGCTATAAGTGGACCGTCTTTTAATTCCGTTTTAACGAGTTTAAAAGAAAAACTCGGCGATCTTTTCATTTTTTAGGAGTTAGAAAAGAGCTTAAAGGTGACTCTAAGGTTTCATTTTTTCATAAGTTTTAACGAGTTCGAAAAAAATGATAAAAATGTACTCATGGTTTTCACTTTTTCGTAAGTTTTAATGAGTTCGAAAAAATGATAAAAATGTACTCATATGTCCGACTTTCAATTTAATTTACGGCAGGAAAAGACGGAAAGAACTCGGCATTTTCATTTGTTTTACGAGAATGAAAGATAGCAAAATAATCTCAGGATTTTCATGAGTTTAACGAGTCTTGAAAATAACTAAAATTGACTCGAGATAGGTTTCATTTTTACAAAATCTTGAAACAGAGAAAAACTATGCTTCAAAGTAGTTTCATTTTTACACAAGCTTGAAAGAGAGAGAAAACTATGCTTGATGCCCCCTAAGTGATGCCCCCTAAGCATAACTGCTTTCATTTTTACAAAAGCTTGAAACAGAGAAAAACTATGCTTCAAAGTAGTTTCATTTTTACACAAGCTTGAAACAGAGAGAAAACTGTGCTTGATGCTCCCTAAGCATAACTACTAGAGCGCATGCCCCCCAGCTTCATTTCATTCAACTAAGTACATTAATTAATAGCTGGATGGAATGAAGGTTCAGTTACGAGATCATTTGAAAGACTCGACCTACAACTGTAAGAGAATTATGCAAAAAACTGAAATAACTAATCTAAATATACAACTTAACATTTATGAGATCTAGTCAAACTCTCGACTCAATTAGAGGAGGATTTGTTTCATTTTTTAATGAGCTTGACACAGGAAAAGAACTATGCTCGGATTCGGTTTCATGTTTACGCAAGCTTGAAACGAAAAGCTATGCTTGTTATAAGTTCGCATGCCCCCAACATAATGACGCAAATCAAGGTACATGCCCCCCAAGCTTCATTGCATTCAACCGGGTGGATGAAATGAAGGTTTACTTTCGAAATCTTGGAAAGACCGTGGGAGTTGTTTCATTTTTTAACGAGGTTGACGCAGGAAAAAAACTATCCTCAAAACCCTTGTTTCATTTTTTAAACGAGCTTGACACAAGATAAGGAACTATGCTCATAACTACTCTCTACAATCTACCTAACAAGGAACTATACTCTAAAAACCTTGATTCATTTTTTAACGAGCTTGACACAAGACAAGGAACTATGCTCTAAAATCCTTGATTCATTTTTTAACGAGCTTGACACAAGACAAGGAACTATGCTCATGACTACTCTCTACAATCTACCTATATAACCTATCCTTGTTTCATTTTTTAACGAGGTTGACACAAGACAAGGAACTATCCTCGAACCTGATTCATTTTTTAACGAGGTTGACTCAGTAACAGGAACTTTCCTTGGACCAACTGATTCATTTTTTAATGAGGTTGACACAGTAAAAGGAACTTTCCTCGAAACACCCTGTTTCATTTTTTAACGAGGTTGACACAGGAAAAGAATTCTCCTCATGACAGCCTGTTTCATTTTTTAACGAGGTTGGCACAGGAAAAGAACTATCCTCGCGACTCACTGATCATGGCTTTCAACTGGAAGAAATACATGTCAATGGACACACCTTGATCATGGCTTCCAAGAGGTCTTCATTAGAAGGAATAATAGTTCTCTGGAAGAAACACATGTCAAGGGACTCAAAAGGGATAAGAACATCACATTCAAGTAATCCCATAGAGTTTTCCATGTCAATTACCAGATCTAAATCAAAGGAAGATGAGCAAACAGTGAGAGGCTCACTTACATCGGTAACTGAAAACATGGGACCAGTTGCCACATAATTAACCCGTGGCAGGGTAGATACCACTTTAGAATCAGGAACATTTAGGGGTGTCATATTATTGGTAGTTGAAACAAGACTAGGGAACGAAAGCTGGTCTACAGTCACAATATTTGCATTGTGAGGGAAAGACATCACGTGAAAGAGTGTCGATACGACAACTTTCATTGCATAAACGTAGTCTCGCCCAAGGAGTAAATTGAAATCCAAGGGACCTCGAACTACCATAAGATCAATATAGATAGTTTTACCTTCCAAGGTAATAGAAAACTTAGGAAGGATCCCTAAAGGTTCACTAATGGTTCTGTTAAAAGCTTTCAGATTTTGCGTAATAGGCACAAGTTGAGGGAAACCCAAAGCTTTCCAAGCAGTTGAGGATAAAATACTAACAGAAGCACCTTCATCTACCTGTGTGTGGTGCATGTCCCTACCACCAACCTTGAAAATGATTTGGAAAGGGATGGAGGAAGGAAGACGAGGTCCTGTCAGTCTATTCCAATCAAAGGAAAAGACCTCAGTACTTGGAGGGGGTTCTGTAGAAACAGGTGAAATGCCCCCCGGCGTAGAAGAATCTGATGTAACAAAAAGTACCTGAGTGGTATGTAGTTCACTCTCTAAAGGGAAAGTGGGATCGATCGAAGGTGAAATTGAATCGACCACTTGATCAACTAATGGATCATCAACCTGAGCGACATGAGTTTCACTCTCCAATGGAAGAGTGTGATCGACTGTACTTGAAATTAGATCAATCACTCCGTCAGTTGACGGTAGGTTGGGAGAAAGTTTACGGTAACCAGTTGGAAATTCTTGCTGTGGAACAGTAAGGTTTTCCAACAATTTTGAGGCTTCATCCATGTGAGGGAAAATGTGAGTTTGATGACTCCCTTTGCATAACTTACAAGGAAACCTAACTTTACCCTTTTTCCCAGGAACCTGATTATCATTGGTTGATGGATCAATGGAAAGTTGATGAGATTTTTCTGACCATACTTCCAAGACCTTTGGAATACCAGGACAATTGATAAGGAAGTGGTCACCCTTACAAAGCCTGCAAGGGTATTTTGGTTTACGATGCATGTCGGAGTTTTCCTCAACACAACTAACACTTACAACCACGGTTGGTTGGTTGACTTCTTTCTTATCTTGCTTCTTCTTCTTCTTCTTCTTCTTCCCTTTCTTCTTCTTCTTAGCTACCTTGTTACTAGCATCAAGGCTTTTACCAAGCGAAGAGGAAGAAATGGAGGAAGAAAAATTAGGCGAAGAAGGTAAAGGGTCAACAGAAGATGGTGATGTTGAGATGGTGAACTCTGTTGAGGTGAAGCATTCGGTTGAGGTGGAACAATTGGAGTATTTGGGGCCAACGAAGTTGAAAATAACCATATCGGTAAACCTATTGTAAATCCAGGTAATGACAAAGTAGCCATATAAGGAGGACCAACATTTCCAAAATAAGGAAAGGTACTAGGATTCTCGTTAAGAGGGGTTCCTTGGTCGGTAAATTCCGGAACAATTGCCATTATATTCAACTTCAGTGAATTTAAAACTACAATTAACAATTCAAAATTCACACCTAACAATTAAAATTCACAATTCACACTTATGGTCTCTAAAAGTAAAAACAAACAAATTAACACGCGCTATCAAATCTAGGAGTCAAACCGCACACAAATAGTAACTTTCCGTACTGAAAACACTAGTTGGTGATGAAATCCAACGTCGCAGAATTCAATTTAGAAATGGCGGTTGGAACAGTTACCCCGACAACCTGCTTAATGAATAGACTGGCACAAGTTCCTCCACTTAACTGTCTCGAGTGAAGAGAACTCCCCAGAAAATCCAAGTGAGTCTAGCCGACGTCTGCTCCAGGTACAGTGGGATCTTCCCACCACTGTCACCTTAGGAAGAAACCTATAGAATATGGTCACTATGGTTACCAATGGAAACAAATATACCTGGGAGAACAGTCTAGGATCCGATACGCACGCAAGGGCAGAGTAACAAGCTCAATCCCCTTGAAGGCTCCTTGACATAATCCAAGGTTTACCAAAAAGTGACCCCAGGCTCCTCGACAATGGTCAATCCGAGGTTTACCGTTTTTAATACGTGAATATCTTCTATTGTTCCCAATGAGGAAGGATTGATTCCCACACTGGTTCAGATATGATCTCGTGCTTCTCCTTTAAGAGGAGCTTTCCCAGAGCATAGATGTAACAATTGGATTTTCTCCCTACCGTAAGATCAACTACTTGTTTGTTTTACTGTCTTGGAGAGTTAACTAAAACCTATTCCAAGACACTAGCCTAAGATAGATTGGTGGAAAGAGCCCTAAAAATGTAAAAATTACTAGATGAATTTTAATTAAGTGCTGTGTTATTTAGGCTGTTATTACTCAAAAGGGTAAATGGATATGAAACCAATGGTGTTATGACCCGACCCAAAACTGAATGCAATCGAATATGATAATGTAATCTTTTCAATTTGATGAATCCTAACTAAAGTAAGGAGAGAGTTTCCATTCACTTCCAACAATGTAAGAAATTGATCACTAAGAGAAAATATAACAAATTCTCTAATGCACTAATTTCATCAAGAAAAACTAATGCAAATCAATTCCAAAACAGTTTTTTGTTTTTATTTTTGTGTGTTAAAAACAAGAATAAAAATATGTAAATTCAAATCAACGAAAGCTGATCTAAATCTACAATTGATTTTTCAAAATGTAAACTATGCAATTGTAATCTATGCACAATTCATTTGAAAAGTATGCAAATGTAATCTATGCACATTTTTCATTCATTTTATGAAAATGAGAATTCTAATTATGCAAATGTGATCTATGCAAGAGAATTCTCAAACACAAGATGATTCTAATGTAATCTAAGAACCAATCAAGTGCGAGTCAAGAAAATTGGTTGAGAGTTCCAAAGATCAAAAAATAAAAACACTCAAAGGCGATTAACACTCATACACAATTTAGCCCCCCCCCCCCGACGAATGAGGGGGAATTTTTTTTGCAAAAACAAAAGCAAGAAGATGCAAAATTGTGAAAAGACTGAGACAAACCTCCAAGTAATGACCAAAGGAAATCAAATTAAGAATTTCTCAAAAAAGAGACTCAAAACACCCAATTGATAAAAGCTTAAAACAAGAATGCCAATGGAATTAACCTAAGAAAATTTCCTGACAAGTCACGTGAAAATCTGGGCAGAGGCTAAAAACATCTAAACAAAAACTAAACTGACTGAAAGAGAAAATCTTAAGTTTTTCAAAATTTTGACAGGGTCCGCAGGCCCGCAGTTCACACAGGTGCGGTACCGCACTGTGCAAAAAGCAAAAGTGTGGATAGGTCTGCACTGCGTTGCAAGCCGAGGGTGCGGTCCTCTCCAAAAGTTATGAAAACCAAAAAATAATCCAAGATCTACTAAATCTACCCAATTCCACACACAACAAGCCAAAAACAGAAACAAAAACACAGTTTCTCAAGTCAAAGTAAAAACAAGGAAAAAATCAAGTCCCCAGTGGAGTCGCCATTTTGTCACACGGAATAAGTCGATCTTGCGGACAAGATAGACCTTCCTAGAATCTAAAGAAGACCTAATGACAAGCAAACCAACCAGACACTATCTTTCTCTAAATATGCTTTTATAAACAAAGGCAAACAAGTGTTTTTTAGGGCCTACCTTAGGTCCAACGCAAATTTGTGGATGCCCTCGCTTCTTCGATCCAAATGAGCTCCTTTGTCGCGAATTTGCAAACACAAACAAGCAAACAAATTAAATAGCACCTGAAAAGCCAATATCATAAAACATATTCAACATGAAAGTCAAGGAGTCCATGAAACAAATAACATAAGATACTTGTTGAGAAAAATGAGTTTGATTGTATTAATTCAAAAGAAGAAGAACTTTACAACCTATGCCTTGACGCTGTACAAGCTCCTCCCAGGGTCCAGCAAGAAGTCTCCTCTACTTTGACAAGTTTCACTCACTCCCCAATGAAGCCAAAAAGGTATGTGATCTCTCCTTTTAAGCTCAACTAGGAAGTCTTGATTTCACCAGCATTTACCCTAAAAAATGTTTAGCTTCTAACCTCCCTAGCAACCAGCCCAATGCCTGAATTTATAGTGCAATGGAGGGAAGTTACTAGGTCCTCCTTCAAAGGGATAAAGCCCTCCTTCAAAGGGATAACTCCTCTCATCAAGGGATTAGCTCCTTCTCTTTTGGGATGCATGAACCACCTAAGAGCGGCAAATCCACATCAAAATTCCTTCTAGAATAATCTAGAATTAACCCAAAGTGAGTTTTTTAGAATAAACTTGCACCTTTTTGACTTTCACAGGGGTTCGCACCCACACCTTTAGGGACAGAGTGGGCAGGTCCGCAGTTTTTGTAAACAGAAGGTGCGGGACTGCAGGTAATAGTGAGAGAAAGTGCGGAACCAAAGTTTCATTGATTTTTAATGTCTTTCTCTTATTTTCAAAGCTTGACTTGAAGAGCTGAGGTCTGAGACTTGCTTAGGAGGACAGTACAAGTGATGATAGACCCATATTGACTGCAAATAATCATGGTGACGATATTTTTGTGTAACACCCATTTGAATTCACAGTCTTTTGTAAGTAATTTGAAGAGGGGAGATGCTATTTTGGTGAAGTTTTCTATAAATCTTCTATAGTATCCAGTAAATCCCAGAAAACTTCTAACATTTTTTTGACAATTTGGAAAAGGCAACTTGGAGATGACTTCAACTTTTGATCTATCAACTTTAATCCCATCCCCTGAAATATGATGTCCCAAAACAATACCTTCAGTAAACATCATAAAGCATTTTTCATGACTCAATGAAAGGTTTGTTTCTTTACACCTTATAAGGACTTTTTCAAAATTCTCTAATGCCTCTTCAAATGAATCACCATAAACTGTAAAATCATCCATATAAACCTCTACACAATCATGGATTAGATCAGAAAAGATTCCTAGTACTGCCCTTTGAAATGTTGCAGGTGCATTACATAATCCAAAAGGAAGTACCCGGTAAGCAAAAGTTCCCCATGGACAGGTAAATGTGGTCTTATATTGATCTTCAGGTGCTACCTGAATCTGATTATAGCCACTAAAACCATCCAAAAATGAAAAGTACCTTTTGCCTGCTAAAGTATCTAATACCTGATCGATAAAGGGTAAAGGAAAGTGATCCTTCAAAGTTGCTTTGTTCAATTCCCTGTAATCAATGTATACTCTCCATTTACCATTCTTTTTAGGTACTATAACCAAAGGAGAAACCCATCGGCTATCTGAAATTGGATAAATGAAGTTTACATTGAGTAGTTTTTGGAGTTCTTCTTTCACTATCTCCCTAAGATTGGATTCATCCTTCTCTAAGGTTGTCTGATTGGTCTACTGTTTTCCTCAATGTAGATGTGATGAATGCAGGTCTTAGGGTCAATACCTTTCATATCAGTATACTCCCATGCAAATGTAGTAGAATGTTTTTGCAAGATTTTGGTTAGCTCTCCCTGTTGTGATTTTTCCAAGTTTTTGTTGATATTCAATGTTTTACCAGAAAAGATCTCAATGGCGGAACTACCAAACTCTTCCATATAGTAAAGAGACATTTGTCTAGATGATAGATACTCAATGTTAGAATCTAATTGAAATTGTGTGTGGTCATATTCTGAAGATGTTTCAAAGTTTTCTAATGTGTTCAGAATTTGACTATCTTCACTGATTTTAGAAATGGTAAAGACAGGTTGTATAGTATCCTCATCATCAACCCATTCATTATCTCCTACTTCTGTATTTGCTTTTTCTGGAGGATACAGATTGAATTTATTTGTCGAATTACCATCAGAAATATACATATCCCCAGATCTACAACTGATAAAAGCATCAGCTATGGCTAGCCAAGGTCTTCCTAAGATGAGAGGGTGTCCGCCTAGATTACTCTTGGGAGTTAAAATCATGAAATCTACTGGATATTTCCAAGAATCTAAGGAGACCGAAATGTCTTCTAATACACCATCTGGTTTGATAATTGATCGATCTGCAAGTTGCAGTAATGTAGGTGTAAAAAGAAGATTAGGAAGTTTTAGCTGTTCCATAGTCTGTCTACTCATAATGTTGATAGAAGCCCCTAAATCAATCAAAGTATTTGGAATTTCTACCCCATTGATATGTGTTTTGACAATTGGACTACCGGGATCTACATACTTCTACATAGTAATTTTTCCCATCATGATATCTGCAATTTTTCCTACTAGGTGGATTCTTCTTGTATCTCTTGGTTTCCTTCCTGGTCTTTTAAGAATCAACTCCTTTATTGTTTTTGCTAGAATAGGAATCTCTCTAATGGCTTGTAACAAGGGAATCTTGATACAAACATTCTTTAATTAATCTAGAAAATCATAGTTAGGCAACAAGATTTGTTTTTCCACCCCTTTGTCAATTTGTAATCTTTCAGGAAAAGGAGGTGTAGATGAAGATGCAGGTTGCTCAACTATAGGAGTTGTGGGGGTTGACTCTTTTTCTTTTTCTTTTTGAGTGCTTGGGTTTTGAAGAGGTGCTTCAGAACCTTTATTGGCTTCAAGAGAATCTTCCTCAGAAATGCTTTGCTTTTGAGCATCTATAGAAGGCTTGTCTAAAACTCTACCAGATCTGAGTTGTACATCATTAAGAGGAACAATCATATAGGTAGGAATTGTTGTCCTTATACCATGTAAGCATTTTGAGGGTTTTTATTGTTGGGGTTCGACAATGGCTGGGAAGGTAGTTGATTTGTCTTCTGTTGGAATGGAAGTAAGAGTTGAGAATTTGGATTTTGTTGGGAAGGTTGTTGTTGTTGTGGAAATGGCAATGATAGTTGTGGATTTTGATTTGGAAGTTGTGGAGCTTGTTGATTTTGAAAAGATGGAGGATATTGATAAAATTGAGCAAATCTCCCATAAGGATTTTGCATACCTTGTACCCATGATTGAAAAGGATTTTGAGGTTGGGACCAAGGTTGTTGCCAAGGATTCCAATTTGGTGGGGGTTGAAAATTCATAGAGTAGTTAAAACCTTGATTTTGTTGCCCCTGCCAAGGTCTCCTTACAACAAAACAGAGAGACTCAATTGAATTTGGATCTTCTTGAAAGACAGCTTTGAGCCCAAGAATTGAAGGACAATCCTTGGTCTCATGGTTTTCTAAACAAATCACACATGTCTCTACAACTTTTGCATCCAAGGGACATTCCCTTAGAGCATGTTTCTTCCTACATTTTGGACAAAAGATGGCCAAAGCTTCAGCTTCTGTCTAGTTGCTCACTAAGACTCCCTAAAATATCAGTTTTGAATTCATCAAGCATGTTGCCAATCTCAGCCCTACTTACTGATCCAGTTGCATATTTGTTTGCTCTAATGAGAGAAGGATCTCTATGCCCTTTTCCAGTTTTAGATTTTCCCCTTGAGAGATGGACACATAGCTCTGCTATATCATGAAGTGGAAGTTGAGATATATCTCCTTTTCCCATCATGTTCAAAATATCTATCCATTCATCTCTAATGGCTTTTAATAGAAGGGCTTTCAAGGTTTCCTCGTCTAAGTTATTCATTTTTGCTCTTTTCAGGTTGTATTGAAATCTTTCAAGTAAATCCTCCAAGTTTTCATCTTCTCTTTGCACCATTTTGAATACCTCATCCTTGTGATTGGTGGGCATACAATAGTCCAGGTATCTATCCAAAAATGTTTGTTTCATATCATTCCAAGTCCTAATGGATTGAGTGACTAATCCCATGAACCATTTCAAAGCAGCTCCCTTCAATGTTGAAGGAAACAATTTGAGTTTTTGAGAGTCTTCCAGATAATCATAAGTTCGACACACGACTTTAAACTCAAATAGAAATGTTTCAGGATCCTCATTTCGTAACCCATAAAATTTTGGGAGGACAGATGGTGAGATGTTTTTCATTGTTGCTCGAGAATCCTCATCAACTATAGGAAATCCGAATGAGTTATCTCCATCCCTATTTCCCCCATTGTTACCTCTACCTCCTCCATTGTTTCCTCCTCCTCCTCTACCTCTACCTCTACCAAATCCGTTTACTACTTCCTCTGCCATGATAGTTTCCTCAGAGACTTCAGAGTCTTCTGGTTCCTCTACTAATGGTGAACGAGGAGGAATTTCTCCCTCTTCTTCTTCAGGTGATTCTACTTCCTCAAATACAATGTGTTTTCCTGTAGAAGTAGAGAAATGGTCTCTTCCTAACTTAGATTCGATGGATAGTGTGGGAGAGTCTCCTAATTCAACTACTGCCTCTTGAATTCCAGGAATCCTAAGGCTAGGAGTGTGAGTTGGAGATGATGGAGGTGTTTCTTGTCTATTCCTTGAAGTAGATGGAGTTGTAAAAATCGAACTCTTGGCCCTAGCTAAAAACCTTCCCCTAGAATCTCTTGCTCTATGCATGTCATTTTTTTAATTTTTCTTCAAGTCGGGCTAATAATTCTCTTTCTGATCTTCTAGGTCACTCTAGGTGCAAGAATAGAGCATACTCAAGAAATTATTAAACCAATAACTCTCTTTTCTGATCCTCCAGATTACACTAGGTGCAAGAGGAAAGCATACTTTGAGAAGATATCAATTTTTACCTTCCTTGAAATTTTCTTGTTGTTGTTGTTTTTTTTTAAGAAATTGGCTACCTAGTTTCACTTCCCCGGCAATGGCGCCAAAATGTTTGGTCAATTTAGTGTGTCCTAAATTGCTATTTAAAATGTCAATCCGAGAGTCGTAAACTGTTGAAGTGAAGTGCACTGTATATGCAAGATAACCGATTTCTTATTTCTTTGTCGTTTTTGAGTTTTTTTTTGGTTTGTTTTTGGGTTTATCTTCTGTTGATTCCCTAATGTGAGATGGCAGAATTGAAAGTCAAGTATGGATGGCAATGGTGATTTCTACAATGATTTTCCAAACTTTAAAGTTCTCAAAAAGGCTGCAAAACTTGCTGTGATGAAATCAATTCCCAAAAGAAAATAAAAATGTACTAAAACAGTGAACTAGTGACAATGAAGCCCAGTATCCTTACTACTGTATAAAAAGAAAATAAAAACTGAACTCAAAGAAATTCAAAGACTGTAAGCAAAGCAAACTAAATCACACTACTTCAACTCATATTCTGACCCCTCACCTTTCGACTCGCTCTGGCTATAGGAGGTAATCATAAACAAATTGAGTAATCTGATATCTAAATTGCAGGAAATGAAATTGCATAAAATGAAACTAAGATTAAACTACTCATTCATACTTCAATCCCTGAAAATGACATAAGTAATCTAATCACTAACTTGCAGGAAAGTAAACTAAATCATACTACATCAAATAATATTCTGATTCCTCACTATTTGAGTCGCTTGGCTATAGGAGGTAATCATAAACAAATGGAGTAATATGATATCTAAATTGCATGAAAGTAAATGAGCAAAACAGAACTGAAAGAAATGACAATGCTGGAATTAAAACTCAGAAAATAAATCAGTAGAAAGGACAAGATGATTTCATGTCATTAGTCATTAAAACTATGTAAATTGCCTGGGTTGCCTACAAGAACCTGAAAGAAAGACACTGATTAGTTAACAATCACGAAAAAGCATAAAAGAAAAGATGGACAACAGTTAACATGAATATCAAAACAATGTAATATATACAAGCAAATGATTATAAAAGCAGTAACATAATGAAAGCAAGCAAGAAACTATACAGTAGATACAGAGCCTTGGTGTACAGGGGCCCTCTGCAACCTCGACCAATCAATACTCAGTCACGAATTGAACTTAAGAACGTTGTCTTCTCATATATTAAAATGTTGTTATAAGATAAAGATATAGCACAGCACAGTGGGCTTATAAAAATAGTCGAGATTACATATAAAAAGCTAACTATCAAGCGTATGATAACGCGTTATTTATAACTGAAGATGCTATAACTGATTCCTAAATTCTGCGCTGCCAAACAGACACGTAAATATCCACGTCCTGAGATCTAGCAGTATGGTAGCCGTGACAAATAAATCTATGGAGTGGTGGCTGTTCAATTTGGTTCACGGATTGATCCACAGGTGTTAGCACACCTCCGGAGATTGAGGAACTTGCCACGCAAAACTTCACGTGGTAAAAACAAAGTCGTGCCACCGCAAAACTCTTGGTTTGACCACTCCTTTGACTGTCCTTGACCATGGCTGTTTGTGAGTGATTTGGCTGAACCAAGGGGACACGCTCCATGTACATGTCATTTGCAGCTTGCCCATGTGGCCGGATTCTCCAGTGGACACCTGTAACGTAGTCTTCAACGAAATGGCTGCGGAAACTTGAGCTGGCTGCGGAAAATGACAAGTTTCCGCAGCTGATTGAACAAAAATCTAAATCAAACAGCAGTCACAAGACATAGTTAGGAAACCATTTTATAAGCTCTTTTCAAACTAATATGCAATGATTTGACAGCTTGGTGGGTCAAGTAAATGGAAAAGAAGGCTGAAAAGGTGTATAGGGAAGATGCAAGTTTGGGACTCAACACATGATTCACTCTATCAAAGCCCTTTTTCATGTCAAGTTTGATAATCATGCCTTTGTCTCCCCGATTTTGATTGGAATTGATAACCTCTTGAATAAAATTGATGTTATCAAATATTTGCCTCTAATGCATAAAACTTCCTTGATTTTTTGATATTATTGTAGGTTTTAGCCCTGTACAGAAATTACCTTCAAAAAAATTCTTAAAAAACAGAAAATAAACAATGGAGAGAGCATAAAACATAAAACAAATTTACATAGAGATTTCCCCTGGATCCCAAAACCGGGACTACCAGATTGATTTTTCATTATATTTCTTTCAATGTTACAATATATATATATATATACACACACACACAGACACACACACACATGTCGAAGCTTCCATAAATCCCAATCCATTAGCCTTGGATTAGAACATAACCATAGTTCCCTTAACCAGATCTACAAGATACCATGTGCAAAACCAATGCACAAAACCATAGTTAGGTCCACCCACCTAAGATAGGGTCCAATTTTGGTTTTTCCTGGGGCACTGCCCCAGACCCCGTAGAGGGGGCTACCGCCCTCCAGCTGTGCCCAATGCAACGAAATGGGGGCTAGTCACCCCCCCCTCTAACCCCCTGGCTTAACGCGTGGGGCTAGTCGTGGAAATAATATAACACACACCCAACAATTATTCTTAGAAGAAGGGCCTTAAGTATTCTGGCCAAAATCTTAAAAATAAATTTATATGAGACATTAGAAAGCATAATGGGCCTGAATCTTAAAAAAGAAGCAAGGATTAATTATTTTGGAATCAACACTAAAGATGAAAAGTAAATTCCATTCTCCAATATGCATTTATTCTTAAAAATGTAAGCCACCATTATACAAAAGTCAAATTTTATTATCTCCCAAAATAATGATAAAAGTAGGAAGAAAATCCATCTAGTCCTAGAGCTTTGTCCATGTTGAAGGAGAATACTGCCTGATATATTTCTTCTTTGGTGGGATCTTTTATTAAAGAAATGTTATCCTCCTCATATATAGATTCCAGAATTTGTTCTAACATTGATAATTCCACTTCAGAGTTGGCTAGGGCCATGGTGTTGTACACATCACTAAAGTAATGGATTGCCTCCTCTTGAGTTGAGAAAATTATGAAATTTTGGTACCTCTTGCTCTTATCTCTTTGATGCTATTCTTTTAGAATTGGTTCTTTTCTTGTTTATGAAAAAAATTTGCATCTATATCTCCTTCCTTTAACCAAATACTCTGAAGGTTATAAACGCCAAATTTCCTCTTCCTCTTTTAATGATTTATGATAAGCTGCAAATCCTGCTCTTTCTCCCTTAAGCAGGTCATATGTCATAGGGTCATCCTCTATTTTGGATTGTATAAATTCAACTCTTTTCATGTGTCTGTATCATTGATTGTCTCTCAGTCTACTGTTCTTGAGCCCACTTTTTAAAGGAGCTTTCTAATTTCTTAATTTTATATTTCCATATCATCACGGGGCTTCCCATGACCCATACACTCCAGACTTGCTTTACTAGATTGTTGAAACTTTTGTTTCTTTCTTAGATTCGACAATAATGGAAAGGAAGGGGCCCGAAATCAATATTTTCAGTGATTTCTGGAACAATTGGTTTGTGATTTGAACTATTCCAAGGAAGGATTCGAGAACAAACCATGATATTTTGAGATAATAATGAGTCTACTATTAAGAATCTATGTAAATGAGAAACAATATGGCACGGTATAGATCATTTGTTGCTCTAATTAAATTTGTTGGAGGAAATTTTTATGTTCAACAAATTTAATTTCTGGATGAGATCTTCCAAATTTTCTTGAAAATAATATCTAACCCAAGATCGCTCTTTACTTTCCCACTGATGCAGAGTTGTATTAAAATCTCCTCCAAATATGTAGTCAAATCCAAAAATGGAATCCTCAAGAGCCAACAAAGAATCCCAACATTCTTGTTTTTCTTGAAATTGTACTGGCATATAGATACTAACATAAGAGCATACATTATTTGAGGGGATATAAAGAAATTTGGTAACTAACCAATGGGTTGAAAAATGATGATCAAGCAACCCGAGTGATGATTTAGCCCATAGGCTTGAGGCTTCTTTTGAACTAACAGAAAGAATTCCACTCCCATACCAAATCTTATGCCGGTTTTGAAGGATCTTTCATTAGTGAAATTTTGAGGTAAAAAATGGGCCTCAAAACAAAAATGTACAACAAAAATAAACTTTATAAGAACCAATATGATTCAATATGATGATGTCAACCATGGGGGATGATTCATCATTTTTGGAGTAAAAGGGTAAAAAGATTAAAAAAATAAAAAAATAAAAAATATTTTTTTCAACTCATATTTTCAACTTATCTCCCTATGATTTTACTCAAATTTTGAGTGGGAGCACTCGTTGGATGTTGTATTTAATCTTGCATCCAAGGAGTACCCATGTTGCATGCTTTAGATGACCCTAATACACGAAAATTGTGAAATACATGAAAAACATAATTGCAATTATGTTTTTAATGTATTTCACAATTTTCATGTAGTAGGGTCCATCGAAAGTATGCAACATGGGTACTCCTTGGATCAAGATTAAATTCTGCATCCAATGAGTTCTCTCGCTTGAAATTTGAGTAAAAATAGTAGGGAGATAAGTTAAAAATTCTGCATCCAATGAGTTCTCTCGCTCGAAATTTGAGTAAAAATAGTAGGGAGATAAGTTAAAAATATGAGTTGAAAAAATATTTTTTTTTTTGTCCAAAACTTGATGAGGTGATATAATCTTATTTTACCATTTCCACCATTATTTTATAATATTCCTTAGGAGACCCATTTTATACCTCAAAATTTCTCTAATGTGATCCCCCATTTTTGTCTCCTAGAGTAAGAGAATTAAGGGTTTTTCTTTCTTGGTTAATGATTTCACCTTCTCCATTCTTTTTTCTGACCCTAATCCTTGCAATTCTAAGAAATAAATTTCATTCCTTACTCTTTGTATGAGTTTCCCCTTGATGAGGGGCAAAGTTTCCTTACTCGAAGAAAGTGGTATTTTTGAGTTTTGGATCTATAATTGACTGAGTGCCTATTTCCTTATCTTTTTTTCTCCAATATCACCTCTTTGTCAGTGTTTCGACTTGCCTTTTTATTGGATCCTCTCTTGTTATTTTTCCTTCTCAGTTTTTGTTTTCTTGTTTACCGAACTCAAAAAGATGACCCCATCCTCATGTTTTCAGGGGAGAGGAATTGTTCCTCTCCATAAAAGACTCCATGAGTTATTGTACTAGTGTTGGATCTTCTTCTAACAATGAAATGTTTTCATCAATTCTTTTTGGATTTGGATATGATACTAATTTTTGATCTTTCTCTTGCGAGGAGATGTTTTTTTGGAATTTCCCCTTCTTCATTCACCATATTTAATGCCTCATAGTTGTTACTATTCTCTTTCTTCCCTTTGCTGGTTCCTCCAACACTTCTAGGATTTAATTTTTTGGGTGAGGTTGGTCCTTTCCCTTTATTCCTACTCCGATCTAGTTCCTTGGTTGATTGTTTTATTTTTTTACTAAGCCTCTTGTCCTTTTTGGTTGTTGTCATTGTTCTCCATCCCCCCTTGTTTTTGTTGCTCCTGTTTCATTTTACATCTTCTTGCAAAGTGGCCATATTCTGTATTTAATTGAATTTATTTTTTATACTTTATAATAAGAATTAGAATTGAGTGGATAATGTTATAGCTAAATTTCATTTTCAAATATAAAAACTTGAGACCATGTGTTTATCTTTCATTAAATTTCATCTTTGAATATAGGAAACTTGAGACCATGTTTTCAAATTTCATTTTTGAATACAACTTTCCATTTATATTTTTCAATCATTAATAATAGTCAAAGACATTGTTTAATTTTGTCATGTATAAATTACAGAGTAAGGTTGAAATTTGGTCATCATTATTATTTGTTGATGTAATGGTTTTGATTTCATAATCATGTGGTATTTGAATTAATCAGATTCTTTTTCTTATATTTGACTAAAGAGAATGGAGTTTTGTAAATAATTTGATTGCTAAATTTTATATTTAAATATAACAAGTTGAAGCTATGATTTTATTGCATCTTTGAATATAAGAAATTGAAATCATGTTTTATCTTTTTATCAAATTCCATCTTTAAATATAACAAATCTAAAACATGTTTTTTATTTTCTAGTCAAATTTCATTTTCAGATAACAAATTAAATTTGTATGTTCAGATTCTATTTCTAAATATGACAAGTTCAAGTCATGAACAATAATATCCCATCAATAATAGTCAAATACTATATTTAATTCTAATATGAGAAATAGTGATTTTCGAATAGCAAATTAAAATTGTATCGTCACATTCTATTTCTAAATATGACAAGCTCAAATCATAAACAATAATAGCCCGTCAATAATAGTCAAATACTATATTTAATTTTGATATGTAAAATGGTGATAAATTTCTAACCAAAATTAGATTTTAACAATCATTATCATTCATCAATACAATGATTTTTGATTTCTAAATTATACCTTATTTTCTATATTAAGCAATAATATTTTGTTTTGTTTTTTTATTTGTTTTTTTAATATAAAAAATAAATTTTATTTAATAATCAAAATTTATTTTTAAATATAATAACCTTTTCTAAATATGTTATTTTTAAATAACAAATTAAAATCATAATATATTTTTCCATTTCTACAAAGAAAGAGTTGAAATAAAAATCATTATTATCCATTTATATTTTTAATGATTAATAATAATGAAATGAAATACTAATTTTAATATGTTTGATATTAATTAATTTCAATTAAATTTAAAATTTTAAAATCATCATTATTTATCAATTTAATAATTTCAATTTTTATAATCATATATTATTTTTTCAAAACTTATTTATATATACATATATATAATCGATCATATTTCTTTTCTTATGTCCAAAATTAATCAAAATAAAATTTAGTAAAAAATTTAACGGTTGAATTTCATTTTCCAAAATTTTTTATATTAAAAAAAATTATTTCCAATTTTCCTCACATTCCAGCATATTTATGGTATGTTTTAATTAAAACCGTGCTATCAAATTCCAATCTTTGGCATCTTACTTTTATTTTCCATATTTTATTATATTATTATTTTTAATTAAAACCATGATATCAAATTCCAATCATTAACTATGACACCTTGTTCATATCAATGGTTAATTACAGGTCACATGTTATTAATTAGGCATTTGTCCCTGGCAAGGGCTAACGAGCCTGCCATAGGGCATTAAATGCTCGCTCAGCTGCAAGCTAGTTAGCCATATAACACGAGGTGGAGACAGAGTGTTCGGAAAGTCACCGCGCACGGGTGTTAGATATGGTTAACGAGTTTACAGCTGAGCGGACATTTAATACCCTATCTCAGGCTTGTTAGCCCTTGCCTCAAACCCTGCCGATTTCGAGTAGGTCACATTTTCCAATAAACGTCAATCACATTGCATTGTGCGTGGCAGTTTCAATTTTGCTAAATCTCTCATTCAAGGTTTCATATTCCCAATAGAATTTACATTGAGGTTCTTTCCTTTTTTGGGAAGGGATATAAATAATAATTAAATTGTTTTTAATTAGAAAAAAATAATTTATATTTAATTAATTTTTTCATTTCATGATTAATGGAATAATGTCTCGGTATTATGCTTCCCTTAAGATTAGACTTGTAAATTGGTTTGAGCTAATTTCCATGTAATTCTAAATTGGTTTGAGTTAATTTCCATCATTTCCTAGAGAGTGGTTAAGGGTAATAGTGATTGTGAGGGATAAAAATCATTTCAAGAGGTGTTTTAACTAAACTAAGTCTTTCACAATCTCAGTAACAATTTCACTTATTTGAACATATTGGTTTTCTATTGAATATTGGAGTTGGGGCTGATATCAACTTAACTTAATATGAAAAACCAAAACTCAATTTAATATGAAAAAAGGGTTTCCTCTACAATTATCTTTTATTAAAATGAAATAAGTTTAAAATTTTATTAAAATAAAATAAATAATATATTGTATTTTATTATTAAATAAGTATATTAAAATAATTATAACCATAAGTGTGTTTATTAGATGTTCTTTGGATAATAAAATTTTCCGATAAAGATCATATATCTTTGCTTTATTATTTTTCATATGATGATCTATCATATATCTTTGCTTTATTATTTGTCATATGACGATCTATCATATATCTTTGCTTTGTTATTTGTCATATGACGAAGGCCCTATGAGTATCTAAACACTTTGTCCTCCTCAGGGCCATAGAGTACCCCTCCTCATCATGCCATCCCTGGGTTTCATTTTGAGGCCCATCAATATAGAGAATCCAACCTTGTTGCAAGCTTTTCCATGCTCTTAATTCTACTTTTGTTAGTCTTAGCTTCCAACTTTCATCTATTTAAGGCTTTTTCCATCTTGTGTTTTGGGAAACGTTGCCCAAAACCATAGGCTTTCTAAGCCAATCCCATTCCATTTGGTTTAAGGTTTGTTGAGAAAAGTTCCTGTCTATCTTTTGAGCTCCAAACTTAGCACACAATGAGATTGATTTCATCACTGTGTGGTAGGGAGGAGTATTCTTGTTATTAAAGATTGCATTATTCCTTGCTAAACATACTTTCCAACATATAAATTTTGTGAGAGCTTCCCAATAATTTTTGAACAGAGGTTTCCTCAAAAAGCTTCCATCATAATTTTTTGTCCAAGAAGAGAACAATTCTTGAAAATTAGAGGGCCATTTCACTCTATTGGAGAGTGGGGAAATTGCTTCCATCCAAATCGCTTTGGCATAATCACATTCCAAAAATATATGGGAGATGTCTTTCACTTGATGCAGGGAAAGAGGACACCAAGAGGGGTCATGAATGCCTCTTTTTTCTTAAATTATTAGCTATTAGAATTTTGCTGAGTAAGAAGCCACAAAAAAGAGTTTACCTTTGGATTGACATTAGTTTTCCATATTTTTTTCCAAGTGTTGAGCTTTGGAAAACTCAAGACTAGAAGAGTAAAGCGACATATCCTTCCTTCAATGAATTAACCGAGGTATTCTATCTTGCTTGATCCGCTTCCTCTAATCTCCTTGACTTGCATCCCACCAATTGATCACAAAGCTTGAAGGCCGAGTGCTAAAGATTATGTGGAATATTTCTAAGGTTCCATCTAGTCCAATTACCTTCCTCATCCCAACTGGAAATATCGGCTTAGGGTGAATTTTCTTTAAGCACATAAGAATTCCCTTAAAGGAAGAAACTCATAGAAATGTTCTAGTGGTTGCTAATCCATTATTTTATCAGTCCACAAGTTTATATATTCCCGATTTCCCATTTTCCAATACAAACCTGAATGAATGAGAGGTGTTATTGTTACAAATAATTTCCAGATTGGGGTCACCCTCTTGAGGCTTGAATTGAATCCAAAGCTCTTATTCTTTCTCCTTGTAGGTATTTTACCCCCCTCTCAAGCTTGGGTTGAATGTGATTTAATGAAAATAGGAATTCCTAACTACGTAAATTCTTTCCATGTTTCCATTGATTGAAAGCCCGTTATTATTCCAATTTGTCTTTGCTTTCTAAATTAAATAATTCCATATATAAATATGAGATTTCCCATAAACAAATTGACCTCCTAAAGCTTCAAGAAAATTATCTAGAACACTTTTGAATCTTCTTTCCCTTATTGAGGAATCTCCACCCACCAAAAGTGCATCATGAGTAAATTGAGAGTGATTGATGCTTTTGATACCTCTGACAAACTTAATTCTTGGGAAGTGTCCACATTTTCTTTCAAATTCCAATCTGCGGCTAAGCAAATCTTCCATAATGATATGAAAGAAGGGAGACAAGCGGTAGCCTTGGGAAAGGCCTTGTGAGGCATGGGAAAACCAAGCCACTCTCCCATTAATCAAGGGGAAATCCAAGGAAATTTTGTGCAAAGAGAAACCCAATGAATGGATTTAGCATCAAAGCCAAATTTTTTCATCACCATAAATAGGGATTCATGACTCACTCTATCAAAGCCATTTTCCATGTCAAGTTTGATAATGATGCCTTTGTCTCCCTAATTTTGATTGGAATTGATAACCTCTTGAATAGAAATGATGTTATAAAATATTTGCCTCTAATGCATAAAACCTCCTTGATTTTTTGATATTATTGTAGGTTTTAACCCTGTACATAGATTACTTGCAAACGAATTCTTAAAAAATAGAAAATAAACAATGGTGAGAGCATAAACCATAAAACAAATATACACAGAGATTTTCCCCTGGATCCCAAAACCGGGACCACTAAATTGATTTATCATTATATTCCTTTCATTGTTACAATACATATATATACATTCCGAAGCATCCATAAACCACAATCCATTAACCCTGGATTAGAACATAATCGTAGTTTCCTTGACCGGATCTACAAGATATCATGGGTAGAAAACCATCATGCCCAAAAGCATGTGAAAAACCCATGCACAAAACCATACGTAGGTCTGCCCACCTAATATAGGGTCCACTTTTTTTTCTCGAGGCACTTCCTCGGGCCCCATAAAGGGGGGATACCGCCCCCCCTGTGACCCCCGTGCTGCACCCAACGCAACAAAGGGGGATCTGGCCGCCCCCCTCTAACCCCCCGATTCGCGCGTGGGGCTAGTCGTGGAAAGAATATAACACAGACCCAACAATTATTCTTGGAAGAAGGGGCTTAAGTCTTCTGTCCAAAATCTTAGAAATCACTTTATATGAGACATTACAAAACACAATGCCCCTGAATCTTAAAAAAGAAGCAAGGATTAATTATTTTGGAATCAACGCTAAAGAGGAAAAGTTAATTCCATTCCCAAATATGCATTTATTCTTAAAAATGTAAGCCACCATTATGAAAAATTCAAATTTTATTACCTCCCAAAACTAATGATAGAAGTAGGAAGAAAATCCATCCAGTCCTAGAGCTTTGTCCATGTTGAAGGAGAATACTACCTGATAGATTTCCTATTTGGTGGGATCTTTTATTAAAGAAAGGTTATCCTCCTCGAATACATATTCCAGAATTTTTTCTAACATTGACAATTCCACTTCACAGTTGCCTAGGGCCATGGTGTTGTGCGAATCACTAAAGTGATGGATTGCCTCCTCTTGAGTTGAGAAAAGTCTGAGATTTTAGTACCTCTTGCTGTTATCTCTTTGATGTTATTCTTTCAAACTTGGTTCTTTGTCTATTTATGAAAAAAAATTGTATTCATATCTCCTTCCTTTAACCAAATACTTCAAAGGTTTTAAATGGAAAATTTCCACTTCCTCTTTTAATGATTTATGATAAGCTATAAATCCTTCCCTTTCTTCCTTAAGTAGGTCATCTATCATAGGGTCATCCTCTATTTTTGATATTATAAATTCCACTGTTTTCATGTGTTTGTATCATTGATTGTCTCTCGGTCTAGTGTTCTTGGTCCCACTTTTTTAAGGATCTTTCTAATTGCTTAATTTTTTGTTTCCAGTTAATCACTGGGCTACCCATGACCCATACACTCCAAAATTCCTTTACTAGATTGTTGAAACTTGTATTTATTGCTTAAAGTTGACAATAATGGAAGGGAAGGGGCCCAAAATCAACATTTTCAATGATTTAAAGAATAATTGGTTTGTGATTTGAACTATTCCAAGGAAGGATTCGAGAACAAACCATTATATTTTGAGATAATAATGAGTATACAATTAAGAATCTATGTAAATGAGCAACAATATGGCATGGTATAGATTGTCTGTTTCTCTAATTAAGTTTGTTGGAGGAAGGTTTTATGTTCAACAATTTTTTTCTGGATGAGATCTTCCAAATTTTCTTGAAACTAATCTCTAACCCAAGATCCCCCTTTATTTTCCCGATGATGCAGAGTTGTATTAAAATATCCACCAAATATGTAGTCAAAGCCAAAAATGGAATCCTCAAGAGCCAACAAAGAATCCCAACATTCTTGTTTTTCTTGAAATTGTACTGGCATATAGATATTACCAAAATAGCATACGTGATTTGAGGGGATATAAAGAAATTTGGTAACTAACCAATGGGTGGACAAATGATGATCAAGAAACTCGAGTGATGATTTAGCCCATAGGGTGGGAACACCACTTCGGGCTTCTTTTGAACTAACAGAAAGAATTCCACTGCCATTCCAAATCTTATGCTATTTTTGAAGGATATCTCATTAGAGAAATTTTGAGGTAAAAAGCGGACCTCAAAACAAAAATGTACAACAAAAATAAAATTTATAAGAACCAATATGATTCAATATGATGATGTCAACCATGGGGGATGATTCATCTTTTTTGAAGTAAAAAGGTAAAAAGATTAAAAAATTAAAAAAATAATTTTTTCAACTCATATTTTCAACTTATCTCCCCATGATTTTACTCAAATTTTGAGCGGGAGCACTTGTTGGATGCGGAATTTAATCTTGCATCCAAGGAGTACCCATGTTGCATATTTTTGATGGACCCTACTACACTAAAATTGTGAAACACATGAAAAATGTAATTGCAATTATGTTTTTAATGTATTTCACAATTTTCGTGTAGTAGGGTCTATCGAAAGTATGCAACATGGGTACTCCTTGGATTCAAGATTAAATTCTGCATCCAATGAGTTCTTCCGCTTGAAATTTGAGTAAAAATCGTAGGGAGATAAGTTGAAAATACGAGTTGAAAAAGATGTTTTCTTTTTTTCCCATCCAAAACTTGATGAGGTGATCTAATATTATTTTATTATTTCCACCATTATTTTATAATATTCCTTAGGAGGCCCATTTAGACCTAAAAAATTCTCTAATGTGATCCCCCATTTTTGTCTCCTGAAGTAGGAGAACTAAGGGTTTTTCTTTCTTGGTTAATGACTTTATCTTATCCATTCTTTTTTCTGACCTTAATCCCTGCAATTTGAAGAAAGAAACTTCATTACTTACTCTTTGTATGAGTTTCCCCTTGATGAGGGGCAAAGTTTCCTCCTTTTTTGGTGTTTTCTATATATTTTTGAGTTTTGGATCTATAATTGACCGAGTGCCCACTTCCTTATCCTTTTTTGTTTTCTCCAATATCACCTCTTTGTTAGTCTTCCAACTTGTCTCTTTATTGGATCCTCTCTTGTTATTTTTCCTTCTTAGTTTTTCTTTTCTTGTTTGCCAAACTAGAAAAGATGGCCCCATCCTCATGTTTTTAGCGGAGAGGAATTGTTCCTCCTCCATAGAAGACCCCACGATATGCTGTACTAGTGTTGTATCTTCTTCTAACGATGACATATTTTCATAAATTCTTTCTAGAATTGGATATGATACTAATTTTTTATCTTTCTCTTGCGAGGAGGTTTTTTTTATTATTATAGAATTTCCCCTTCTTCATTCACCATATTTAATGCCTCATAGTTGTTACTATTCTCTTTCTTCCCTTTGCTAGTTCCTTCTCCACTTCTAGGATTGAATTTTTTGGGTGAGTTTGGTCCTTTCCCTTTATTCCTACTCCGATCTAGTTCCTTGGTTGATTGTTTTGTTGTTTTACTAGGCTTCTTTGTAGAAAATCATGTAGATTCACAAGCTCATGCAATGTACTAAAGCACTGGACAAGACTCTACTTCTACTTTCAACCAGCGGAAGCTAATAAACCGATGAAAATAATATGAACAAGAAGAAGATAAATCAATGGCACATAACACGAAATGTATATGGCGAAAGCCACTGCTCAAAACCTCGCTATCTGTATTGCATATATTAGAAATCCAAGATGAAAATACAAATCTTGTTCTCACTAGAACAATTCCGCACAAGCATGCTCAACTCTCTCAACTCACAAGCTAGCTCTTGGCCAACACTTAGCCAATTCTGTAGCTCTCCAAGCTCCTAATCTCTTCCATAATTCCTAGGATGAATAGCCCATGTGCAAAGGGAATTCATGCTTCCAAAACTGCGCAATCCAAACATAGGATCAATCTCTGATGCATGCATGATATTTTCACTCTAGTAAATAATACCACTAATAGTACTCTGTCCCTGCACTCTAGTCTCAACTGGGTCTTTCTCTGAACTGACATGCATGAGTTTCTCATGAGGGAATCTTTAATTAATTGGAGTAGAACTAGTGGATGCATTAGTGCACCAACTGACTGTTAGTCCTCTATTAGTTCCTCACACAGTGTGGAACTAATTTAACTGAACTTAACTTAGTAAAATGAGTGATCTAATTTCCAACTCAATTTAAACTCATACTAGACCCCTAAAACTTAGGGAGAACATATACATGACTGCAGAAAGACTTCCAACTCAAAATTCCTAACCTAATTAAGTTAATTAAACTTAATTAAATATTTACAATTTGCTATGAGAATAGAATTCGATTTTAATTCTCAGTTTAATTCAAGGAAAAGTTAAACTGGAATTTCTTGTTGCCATTTCTCAACACTCCCTCTCAACAAGAAAGGGGTTATCAACTACCCTGATCCTGTCTCTGTGAAAATTGAATTTACATATTGACAATTCCTTTGTCAAAATGTCAGCATCTTGCTCCTCCATGGGAATGTACTCTAACAACATAATCTACCTCAATACACAACCTCTAAGATGATAATGTCGAATATCAATATGCTTGGACCGATCATGGAAACCTAGATTTTCAAAGAGTTTGATACGACTCTGATTATCACAGTAAATCACAGTTGGATCCATATGTTGACCAAACAAACTTACCAGGATCTTTTCTCACCCAGATGGCCTCACATGTTTCCTGACTCGTAGCCATGTACTCTACCTTTTCCAAACTGAGTGCAACCAATCTCTGTTTCCTGCTATCCCATGAAACTGTGACTGACCAAATAATGAAGATCCCTTGTGATGTTCTCTTCTTATCGGATGGACTCCCTACCTAATCTACATCGGTGAAGCCTTGAAGCTTCAATCCATATGTTCGTTTGTACCATAATCCATACTGAGAAGTTCACTAGAGGTATCTCGACACATGCTTTGTCACCTTCCAATACAACTTGGAAGACCTAACCATCACTTGACTAAGCTGGTTAATTGCATAGCACATATCTAGTCATGTGTTCACCAAGTACATGGGTTAACCCACAAGTTGCCTGTAAATAGTAGCTACCACTACTTCCCATGAAGTAGCATCCTCCTTTCTCTAGTTACCTTCTAGAGGAGTCTCCATGGGTTTGCTGCTCTCCATGCAGAATCTCCTGAGTATCTTGTTGGTATACTTTCCCTGAGACACAAACAACTCCCCATCTCCCTGCCATACCTCCATGCCAAGAAAGCAATGCATGAGTCCCATGTCCTTCATCTCAAACTTTCTTGCAAGGTCCTCCTTGTAAGAATTGATCAACTGATCATCACCTATCAGTATGAGATCATCAACATAAAGTACAATGATCAAAGTAAAAGCAAATCAAAAAATCAAGTCCCCAGTGGAGTCGCCATTTTGTCAACCGGATGAGTCGTTCTTGCGGACAAGATCGACCTCCCTAGTATCTAACGATATCTAGCGGCAAACAAGTGTTTTAGGCCTACCTTGGGTCCAATGCAAGTTTGTGGAAGCCTCGCTCCGTTGATCCAAATGAGCTCCCTTGTAGAGAATCTGCAAACACAAACAAGCACACAAATTAAATAGCACCTGAAAAGCCAATATAATAAAGTATACTTATCATGATGATCAAGGAATTCATGAAACAAATCCAATAAGACAATTTGTTGAGAAAAATGAATCTGATTGTATTAATTTAAATCAAAGAAGAACTTTACACCATGTGCCTTGATGCTGTACAAGCTCCTCCTAGGGTCCATCAAGAAGTCTTCTCTACTTTTACAAGTTTCACTCTCTTCCCAATGAAGCCAAAAGGTATGTGATCTCTCCTCTCAAGCTTAACTAGGAAGTCTCAATTCCAACAACATTTACCCTAAAAAATGTTCAACTTCTAACCTCTCTAGCAACCAGCCCAATTCCTTAATTTATAATGCAATGGAGGGAAGTTACTAAGTCCTTCTTCAAAGGGATAAAGCCCTCCTTCAAAGGGATAAGCTCCTCTCATCAATGGATTAGCTCCTTCACTTTTGGGATGCATGAACCACCTAGGAGCAAACCATCCACGTCAAGATTCCTTCCAGAATCATCTAGAATTAACCCAAAGTGAGTTTTTAAGAATAAACTTGCACCTTTTTTACTTTCACGGGGGTCCGCACCCACTCCTTTAGAGACAGAGCGAGCAGGTCCACAGGTAACATGTACAGGGGGTGCGGGACCGCAGGCAACAGTGAGAGAAAGTGCGGAACCAGAGCTTTATTGATTTTTAAGGTCTTTCTCTCATTTTCAAAGCTTGACATGAAGAGCTGAGGTTTGAGACTTGCTTAGGAGGACAGTATGAATGATGATAGACCCATACTGACTGCAAATAGTCGTGACAATGTTTTGTGTAACAGATTTCCCCCTAAAGTGTGAAGTTTGTAGTAGATGAGGATTTCATTTATCATCTAAGAAGAGTGAAGTACTTTATCATTTCGAGGATCATCTTGTGGAGAGCCCAGTTGGAACCTGTAAAAAACATTCAATGCAAAATATATATATGAGATCATATCATCACTGAGGTAGGCATTCCCATACTCAGATCAAAACTGACTAGAAAACTAACTACTGCTCTGATATAGGAATGATCTTGTAATACATCACAAGTATAGACACATGTAGACATAGTATGGACGCGGCCATCTGTTTATGAATAGTCCACTATATAATGAATACAAAATTCCTCGTAGCCTGGATGGTGGAAACTAGATCCAGGGTCTTGATTTCTACTTCCTGAAATAGTACGATTCTATCCATGCGAATGAATGTGTCGAAGTCGAACAAGGTAGCAACCACTTGATTACCATTCAATGATGTAAACTGTTAACAAGTGTGAGAGAAACCACCAGTAATGTCAATGGCTCTCAAGGTACTTAGTGAAATCCATGAGATGTGAATAGATGTGTTGATGTCGAACATGTCACGAAATCCTTTGATCGAAGGTCAATGATGCAACCTATCATCAAAGGTGAGAAACCTGCTATTGAGGCATGCACATCCCAAGGTACTGATGATTTCTAGATCATCTTTCTAGATAATGAGCTGAAGTCGATAGAAAGAGATCCGTCGTAGGCAAGCCCACAACACGAAATCATAGATCAAGTTTGAAGAAATTTAGTTACAAGGACTGACTCAGGGATGGTCAAAATGGATGACAGATATTTCACAGATGAATGGCTTATTTGCACTGACCTCTTGAACACATAACGACACAGCAGATGGTTTGTTGACAATTGACCCAAATTTAATACCCAAAAACTGGCTGAAGACTTTCAATATGGTTTGATCAATTGTTAGGCAAAGGATTTCCCAACCCAGGTGAATAAAAGTGTCGTGTTCAAGAGTGGTTACAAAGTATGACAAACAGGCTCATTTTTCTCTCTTTTCCCCCACCATTTCTGGCAAGTACCTCTTTATTTTTGACAAGCTTAAGGAGGATAACATTTGCTTGAAGAAGGAGTGGTCCGTTCCTGTTTGTAATTGAACAGGTCCTTTACTGTTAAATTTTAACGAGTCTAGTATAGGAGAAACTCGACATTTTTCAATTTTAGAGAGTTTGAAAAAAACTTAAGAAAACTCCATGGTTGTCCTTTTTGTAAATTTGTGTCTCCCAAGCCCGAACAAGTATAAAATAATACTTGAGAGAACCTCTTGATCATTACAACCAAGGAGTACTTTTCATAATTAGTGCCTCTGATCCAAAAAAGTAAAAAAGCGATCAATGACACGTCGTTTATAACCAATATCAAATTTGAAATGACAAAAATTCGGCAATCTTTTCATGTTTTTACGGTCAGAAAAGGACTGTAAGTGGACCGTCTTTTTAGTTCCATTTTAACGAGTTTAAAAAGAAAAACTCGGCGATCTTTTCATGTTTTAGGGTCAGAAAAGAGCTTAAAGGTGACTCTAATGTTTCTTGTCGAAAATGACCAATTTTGCCTGAAAAATCCATTATCCCGCACAAAAACTCAAACATTACTCATACCTGTTTAAAATAGATAAAAGTGCTTCAAAAGTTACCTCTTTAAAGTGAAACATAAACAAATTAAAAACTCATTTATTCAAAAAACTTATAAAAAGGGCTTTTGTAAATTCATTTTACCATTTGACTTCAGAGTGAGAAAAGAGAGCTTTTGGTCAGAAACTTCCCGTGAAGATTGCGAAAAATCCGTCAGTTGGAATCGAACGCCGTCTCCTCCAGGTAATCTACATCATCCTACTCTTTAATTTCATCCGTTTCAAATTTGTTTTTAGGCTTTGATTTCATTTTTTAAGGGATTTTCAGGTTAGAAACCCGCGTGCGGGGGTCCGCAGGCATAACACAGGTAACCTGCGGACCCTGACTTTTTTGTAAAAAGAAAAAAGTCAGGGGTCCACACCTGCCGTGAAGGAAAAGTGCGGACCCACGCACTGTCTCTAACAGAGAGGGTGCGGTCCTCGCAGCAAGGGTTTTTAAACCTAAATTTCTCAATTTTCACCCAAAAATTTTCCTTCTAGATATTCTAATTCGCCTTTTTATTGAATGTAGAGTATACATCATTCTTGATTGGCGAGAATGGGAGCACGAGGATGTAGATCTTGCCGCGATAAATCATCAACCTTCGATTGATGCATTGAAGGCATGCAGCTTATACAAATTCTGGGCCATACCTGGCATGAGGGCCCAGGTAGACTTTTTGCAGTGGCTGGTAGACAGGTGGAGCATACAGGAGTAGTGCTTCTTTATCGGTGGTCACCAGCTCGAAATGGAGCCAGAAGACATTTACTTCTTGACTGGTTTGCCTAAGAGAGGTGAACACTTGACTCTATTCGGGATTAGGACAGGTGGCCAGTCTGTCGATAGCCTCCGGCTAGAGTTTTGCAATGACCAGACTAGAGATAAAGGGATAGATATCAAAACCATAACCCTTCCTGAGCTCAAAGTGATTGCGTTTACTGTTACTAGGCTCTGCGGAAGCGTAGCACTACATATAGCCACTGGATCCTAAATGCGGATGGCAGTAGACTGCTTTCGAGGCACCATCTTCAACTGGTGCGATGCTGTGTTGGCTAATATAAAAGGTCAACTGACTAGAGCAAAGAACAGACTACTGAAGACCTTTGGATATGGTGCTTTAGTCGTGAGCTTTGGTCTGGAGAGGGTCCCAATGTTGGTCCCACAGCATCTCACTGTTGGAGCTGGACTTCCTCGAGAGCCCAAACTAATGCGTTGGGTTGCAGTTATGGCCCGTTATCCCGAGGAGGGGACAAAGGTCGTTCGATTCACTCCTGAGTATTTTCATTGGTTGGAGAACCAAGTTTTTGCTATTCAGGACTTTCCTTACGCTGGGGTAGATTATCGTGGTGACCTAGACATGGCTCTTCCACCAGGAGAGCAATGGGATGACTCAGGTAAAATTATTTTCCACATTTTCTAATTTAATTTTTTTTGTTTTGTTTTTATCTCGTCCCAAAATTGATAGTAAAAGTTTCAAATGCAGATGTAGGTCCACGATGACCAGCCACTCTCCGGCCCTATGAAAGGAAACAACCAGCTGTAGCAGCACCAGCCCCACAGGACGAATCCACAGAGACCTTGGCCGAATTGGAGAGCCATCTAGAGTGTTTGACAGTAGACATTCCAGAGACTAGCATAGATGACATTCCTCTTAGGCTATAGCGCTATGTGATTGGGGTCCCAGGACCTTTCAGGAGATTCCTTTGTAAGGTGGCCCGTACAGTGGTTTCTTATCGTGATCATCACCAGTGATAGGATGATCGCTTGTTGTAGACACATATGACATTTTTTGCTTTTTGTACTATCATTTTTGCCGATCATAAGGTGTTTTTCAACCTATGATCGAAGATGATGTATATTTGACACACTCCTATGCTATACTATACCACTATTACCGGCTTATCTTGTAAAACATGTTATGGAATCTTTTTAAATCTACTTGTATGATTATTCCAAATGTCTACTTAACATTCGAGAAGCAATTGCATCTGCTAATGTATTTAAATATCTTGGAATATGCTGATATTCAATATAGTCAAATTCACGTTCAAAGAGACGAACTCTCAAAAATAATCTCAATAACACTAGATTTCTAATGGCATATACTCTATTAAGCTGTAATACAACGAGTTCAGAATCTAACCTCACTATCAAACTCCGAATCCCAAATGAAATAGATTCAGATAATAACTCAATCACTGCACTATACTCGACAATATTGTTCGTTGTTTGACCGAGGCTTACCCCATGCATAGATACCAACTCGTTAGAGGGCGAATAGATAACCCAAGCTGCGGAAGAAATGTTCCGTGTATTACGACAAGAACCATCAGCAAAACCAATGTATGTTTGGAGAGGCATCGACATCTGCAATATCAAGAGTAAAACCAAGATAAGCAGGAATAATGACGAAAAACACTCTCTAAGTTAAGCACACTTTTTAAACTAAAACACACCAGCTAGAAAGAAAACTAACCTAACTAAAAATCTCCACACCCAGATTTAAGCATAATACCTCTTCAGGTAAAGACCATTTCTGGGTTTACCTAAAGAGACCCCGTCAAAGTCTACCAATTCATAGGCCCCTTTTGCTAGCTTTCGCTTAACAACATAAGGACCATGCCACATGGGTACGAATTTCCCAGCGCCTAGTTTATCATTTGCTTGATCGTACAATAAGATTAGGTCTCCTTCCGAAAAAGTTCGAGGGTAACATTTTGATCATACTGAGCTTTAATACGTTTGGCATGAGTTTCAATCGCTAATGCAGCATCACGTCGATTCTCATCTAGCTGAGTCAAGTATAACAAATGTTTTTCCTCTTCGGAAGTGGCTGGAAGTAATTCGATGGCCATTTGCAATGACGGGATTTCGTATTCAATGGGTAACACAGCTTCCAAACCATAAACTAGTTGGAAAGGGTGAACCCGGTTGACGTTTTTACTGAGGTTCGATACGCCCAAAGCGCTGAAAATAGCATGTTATGCCAATTCGACCTATGAATCCCAATGATTCGTTGGATCATGATGACTAGAACTTTGTTGATGGCTTCAACCAGACCATTAGCCTGTGGATAATATGGAGTTGAACTGTCATGGCCAAGTTGGTCTGTAAGTTCAGTCATCATAATGTTTCGAAAATGACGCCCATGATCAATGATAATTGCTTGTGGAACACCAAACCTAGCAATTATATAATTGAACACGAAAACCGCAGCAGCTTTGTCGTCTGCCTCAAATGTAGGCATCGCCTCGGCCCACTTGGTAAAATAATCTACTGCAAGGATGATATACGCATGCCCCCTGGCTGAGTGAGGGTTACATGTAATAAAATCGATACCCCATTTCGCAAAAGGACCGACGCAATTATAGGGTGGAGAAGAGCAGGTGGAGTGCGCATCTTTCGATCAAAAATTTGGCATTTGTGGCATTTTCGGACCCCGTTAATACAATCTTTAAACAAAGATGGCCAGAAATAGCCAGCGCGCAATATCTTTTGGGCTGTGGCAAACCCAGACATATGACTGCCACACGCTCCAGAGTGACAGTCATATAGAACCCTTTCAGCTTCCTCATGAGTTAAACAACGTCGAAAAACAGAGTCCGCCCCACGACAACAAAGTGTATCTCCAATAATTTTGAATTTTTGGGACTGGAATCGTATTTTTCGACGTTCTGACCTTGATATTTCTGGCCGAAAGGATTGGGTCTAGAGATAAACTATGATATCCCCATACCATGGATCTAAAGTGCCGATTAGAAACAAGGATTCGTCTGCAATGGGCTCCTCCGCCACAGTTTCCGTGTCAACACGCGGGAAGTCATACATCAACTTCGCAAAAACAAAAGATTTCTTCGACTTAGATTTTTCAAATTCCAAGTCGAACTCCTGCAGGATTACAATCCATTTGGAGTACTTGCCCCCTAGCAATTGTTTGGTTAAAATATAGATCATAGGGTTTCAATCAGAAATTACTGTAGTTTTGCGTATTAAAATGTAATGACGAAAACGTTAGATAGCTTGAACAGATGCCAATGCCAATTTCTCCACATGTGAGTATTTTAGCTCAGTGGGATTTAAAGTTCGACTAAGGTAATATATCACATGTTCAGTACTGAATTCATCTTCCTGAACTAACACCATTCCGATGGTGGAATGGGAGGCAGCGAGATACAAGAAGTAGTCCTGGTTGTAGTTGGGAGGATGCAGTAACGGTGCATGGGTCAACGCGTGTTTTAGTGCATCAAAATATTTGTCAGCTATCTCATCCTAAAAGAATGGAGTATTCTGTTTCAATAACCGGGTAAAACCATTTGTGATCTCGGCGTAGTTAGGAATGAATCATCGTAAAAAATTTGCTTTCCCTTGCAAACTTTGGAGTTGGCGAAGACTCGAAGGAGGAGGCATTTTGACAATAGCTTCAACCTTCGAGGGATCAACATGGATGTCGGCTTTCGAAACAACAAACCCCAGTAACCGACCCGTTTCTATACAGAAAACACACTTGTGTGGATTCAACCTAATTCGATAATGCCTACACCTCATAAAGATTGCTAGTAAATGGATGAGATGATCAGCTCGATGTAATGAATGAGCAGGTAAATCATCGAGATAGGGTTGTGGTGGGCTCCAGTATTGTAGCAATAATGCTACAACTCCTGGAGCTTCCTATATCTAATTTTATCAACCTGGTAGTTCGTACAAACTTGGAAGCGACGGTGCTGTATGCACAAGTACTAGCTCTTATCGCAGCTGTCACTTGGTCAGCTGGCACAAGTCCGCTAGGGCTCAAGCCAACTTCTATATGCTCACAGAAGAAGCTTTATGAATGATGGACGAAAGCTAACTCAAAGGAGACTAGTCTAATTGCAGAAAGAAACTGAAAGCCAATAAAGCATGAAAACCCTAGTAAACCCTAATTTGACTAGCTAGACCCTTACAATGCAAAACTGTGAATGAAACTACTACCAAGAATGCCATTACTTGCAGTGAACTGAAATACATGCATCCAAGCTACTTGCATATGAAAAGACATGTTTTTTTATTTTTTCATTAAGTGGTTGGATTTATTGTGATGATGCTTTTGATTAGGGTTTGGTTGTGCAGGAGCGGTTGGAATGGAAGGAAAGCACGGGCAAGGTCAGGATGGCTAGGGGAGGTCCCAGAGGGTCTCTAGCATCAGTCCATAGAAGTCTACCACATTCAGATGCTCAGCAACCGAGTTTGCAGGCTTCTACAGGAAGTCTGCAGGGGATCATACAGGAAACTCAGGGGTTTCTACAGGAAGTCTGTGCAATTCTACAGGATGTTTAGCCGTGGAGGTTTTGGGAGATGGTGAAGTGTTGGAGTGGTGTGGGAGGATAGGTGAGATGGAGATGGAGCTGGTGATGGCTCAGGAGCAGAGAAAAGTCAGAAGGAGGAAGAGTGCATGCAGTGGTTTGATGGTTGGAAGGATGGGATCAACGAAAGGTTAAGTAAATGAAGCTAAGTGAATAATGGATGAGTTGGAGGGTAAATGAGTTGGACAGAGGCTGAGTAGGTGGATTGAGGAGAGATCAAGAAGAAGAAGAAGAAAGTGGAATGATATGGAGCAGCGTAAATGAAACAAATGACTTGTGTATTGCATCAATAATGAGAATTCATTAACCTATGATAACTGTGCCATTATACCTATGAACAACAATGGAAAACCTAGAAATGAAACTCGTGCATGGAAGTGAAATCTAGAAGTATGGTTCAATATCAAACGTGCATGGATGGATCTTCAACGAGAATGTATATGTTGCAGCTTGCATGGAAGTGAGAAGAACTGCGTTTCTTTTTGGTGGTTGGTTATGGACTACACCCCAATCCCTAACAGAGATGGCAGTGAGCCTTAACAACCTTTTGCTGGAGCTCCAATAATTTATAACTATCCTCCTATCGAACCTAAGCAACTGAAAGCAAATCACCATAAACTAATCCTATCTCAGCTCATGAAAAAGACTAAATTAACAGACTGTGAATTCAAATTGCATGTCAAAGTAAAAACTCAAAGTGCTGGAACGAAATGCAAATAACATTACAACACCGAGGAGATCTATTGCTCTCAGGTTGGGCCCTAAATTGAGAGCTATAGCTCCCTTAGAAACTCAGAATGAGATCAAAATTTGCCTGCCTTTATTCATAAACGAAAGTCTGATGACATGCCAAAACTGGCTTACAAAAGGAACAAAACCCGAGCTGTAGCTCGTACTTCCAAATTACAAGAGTAATACAAAAGTTCAAAAAGCTCCTATCCAAGGCTACGGCCTCAGTATTTATGCAAAATGATCATCCAACAGGTGTCCTTGATTTGTGGAGCTCGGCTGTCCAACTGAAGTTTAAACTGTTGATCCTGTAGGGCAGTTATAACTGCTGTTCCTGTAGAACAGTTATAACTGCTGTTCCTGTAGAACAGTTGGCTGCCTCTAAGCTCGGTGGGGAGATGGATTGGAGCTCGAAGCTATGGTGGGAATTACGAGGAAGGTCCCCAAGACCGTGGACATCCTCTCCTAAAAACCAGCAGTGCCACCTCATTGTTTCCTTGTCTCCTTTTTCGTGGTCTTTTCTCCCTTTTAATGCCAAAAACCTGAAAGCATCATGCATTAGTCACGTAGATAGAATGCCTACCCTTCTTCCTACAAACAACACGAATAAACCAAGAAATGAATGCATAAGCAATAAAAAATGAATGGTTTGAGCAGAGCAAGTAGGCCAAATGAGCCCAAATTGTACCAAAAATTGGGGCTCATCATCACCCCCCAGCTAAACTATTTGCTCATCCTTGAGCAACTTTGCCCTGGCTCCTCGTCTTTGGCTGAGAACTAGAGCCCGGAGCATGCTTTTCCTGTCCTGTTTTTGGTGGCCCTGCCTTTTCTGCCGAGGGTGGCGCTTCTTCCTTTCCCGTTTTTGGCGGCCCTGCCTTTGCTGCCCCTGGTGGTGACGAAGGTGATGCTTCTTCCCCCTTTCCTATTTCCTTGAGCCGGGCTTCGGAAGGCGATTGGCCTATTTTTCGTGTCCAGGAGGTTATTTTTGGGCTCCCCTTCTCGGGAGTGGCTGCTGTTTTAGAGGGGGTTCTTGCACTGGGTGAAGTAGGGACATCCCCTAAAATGGTTTGGCTACCGGGTGGAGGCTGTGGCTTGCCCGTGGTTATCCGCTTGCTTCTCCTGGCCTCAGATGGTAGAGGGGTCTCCCTCTCTCTCTTCTCCTTCGGCTTTGGGGGTGTACTGAGGGCGGCCAGCGCCGCTGCTGCCTCCTTTTCTAGAATACCAGCCTTCTCTTTCTTGCGTTTTGCTCTGTCAGAGCTCCTTGTAGAGGGCCCCTCCTTTTCAGATTTCGGGCTCCCTGTAGAAGACCCTGCTTTGCCCACTTCCGGGCCTCCTGTAGAAGATTCTTTCTTTCCCGCTTTTGGGCTTCCTGTAGAAGACCCGGCTTTAGCCACTCCCGGGCTTCCTGTAGAAGGCCCTCTCTCTGTCTTCAGGCTTCCTGTAGGAGGTTGTTTCTCGATGACTTTCGGGCTTCTTGTAGAAGCCCCTTTTTCCAATTCCGGGCTTCCTGTAGAAGCCCTTGTCTCTGTCTTCGGGCTTCCTGTAGAAGCCTTGGTCTTGTCTTTTGGGCTTCCTGTAGAAGCCTGCTTCTCAATGATCTTCGGGCTTCCTGTAGAAGCCTTTGTTTTTGTTTTTGGGCTTCCTGTAGAAGCCTGTTTTTGCTTTCCTGTAGACACAGGTGTCTCCACCTCCGCTTGCTTGCCTGCCTGAGTTTTGCTTTTTGCTTTGGTTGCAGGTGCTGTTGAGGTACTTGGGCTGACGTGGACCACCTCAGCTTTGTCCATTCTGCTCTTCATCCTCTTTTCTCTTGCTGACAAGATTGGTGTGCCACCTTTTTCTTTGTCCTCCTTTTCCTCATGCTTCTTCCTTTGTTCTCTCTTCTGTACTGTTGTCGGGGTCTCTTGGCCTTCTTCCCTCTGTTCCTCGGCCACTGCTTCGTGTTCCTCACTGCTGGAGGAACCCGTTTCTTCGATCAACATTTTAATGTCCCCATCTTTTGTCAAATTCTGGAAGGATTCCCATGAGAGGGGAACCTTATATGAATGCAATGCATCCTCCACAAGAAGCTTGATCAACCCATGGTGGGCTATCTGATCTGGTATGCCCTCTTTCAGCTTTGTAGCACACTCCATTAGAGACTACTGGAGGTAATAAGGGATGCTCAGTTTTTGTTCTACAGGAAGGTCAATTCGGTGCCTCAACTCAGTGAGCAGCCGAAAGTGATATGCATACACAATGCTGAAACGACCTTCACAAGTAATATATTTCATGATTTGCAAACTAACTTCATTCCAAGGTGGCAACAGGCTCGTTCTTCGCACCCCGTTTTTGTCCTCCGAGAATTCTTCCTCAGGTGGAAAAATTCTTTCTTTGCCTGCTGGCTCAGCTTTCTTTCTTCCTTATCCCACGGCAAACCCATAGGAAGTTCTGTGATCCGACTGATATGTTCTGGGGTGAGCTTGAGGCTTAGACCTCTGAAGTTCACTGTGGCCAGTGTCTGGGATTTAGGCTTCAGAGCCTGCAAGAATTCTTCGGCCACTTCATCATCGTAACCCTGCAGCTTATCACAAAAAGGCATCCATTGTGCTCTGGTGAAGAGCTCTACCACTGCCGGGTTTTCCCTTAATTTGGTTGAATCAGTGGGTTCCCGTCTTATAAACCCACCCGGCATGATGAACACGGTCGTTTTAATTAAAGGTGGCAAATGCAAAAGAGATTTGGTCTATTAAGACAGAGCATGCACATAATCCACAAAATTCAACACAGTCTACTTATACTAACATCCTGTAGAACGACATCATAGGCACATCAAACAATAATTCCACCAATATCTTTATGACCAGACTGTGGACGATGGTCTTGCTACTTTTACTAACCAGTTGCATGAAGAGTTCAGGGTTACCTCTTTAATTGGCCACCTTTTTCGTGAGGCACCCGCTTCCCTGTAGATGACTGTGTTCCTGTAGAACTGCGTTCCTGTAGACTGCGTTCCTGTAGAACTGCGTTCCTGTAGAACTGCATTCCTGTAGAACTGCGTTCCTGTAGACTGCGTTCCTGTAGAACTGCGTTCCTGTAGACTGCGTTCCTGTAGAACTACGTTCCTGTAGAACTGCGTTCCTGTAGAACTGCGTTCCTGTAGAACTGCGTTCCTGTAGAACTGCGTTCCTGTAGAAGCAGTGCGCAATTCTCGGGGAGGACTGTAGTTGGCCCGCGTTCAAGGTGTGCTTCACCGGCGTTCTGGTAGCCAACAGCTCGGCGTATCAAAGTGCAGAGGAGATCAGAATAGCCACCCGAGTTTGAAGTGTTGGATGATAAATGCATGCGCATGATCTAGCCGATTAGATTTTGAATCGGCGCAATCCGTGGCGCGGGGGATGAGCTGTCCCCGCCGGACCGTTGGGCAACGTCATCCATCATCCGCCTACGTATTCACTTGCTGCCGCATCCATTCCCACAGATTTACCGCCGCCTTTTCCTGTTAAACTCATGCTTCTGACGAGAGTGTTCTCACGTGCGTGCCGTTCATTCTCTTTGTCGTGGCCGCCACCCAAACATCCAATTACACTTTAACTAGCCGACGTGGCCAGTCGACTGGCCATACGGCCGCTCAACCATTCAATTTTACGCTATGCAAACAATTTTGAAGTAAAATTCATGTGATTTGATGGAAGGAAGGGTTGAGACACTTACTTGCGTGGCTGCACACGATTTTTCCAGTTCTTGGACGATGGTGAGTGGATCTACCTGCTGCATGCGACTTACATAGACCCGGAGGCTCGTGGTTACAGGCTGCCAACGATGGAGTGGATGTTTTGCTTGCATGCGCCCGCGTATTATTTCAGATGGCGGTGCTTTGAATGGTATCCACTCGAGCAGGTTGAACTGTTACAGGATTCCCGCGAGGTGTCTCGTAACAGTCCTTTTTCCTTGGGTGCATGCTGCACGATAGAGGTTCTGGCCTTTAAATCACGTTCCCGGAGCTCTTGATGCCTGCGGTATGAGATCCCAGCATTTGTTTAACTTTGAAAATGGCTTTTCCCGCGAGAACTCATCGATCTTCTTTGTTGGTGCAGGGAACTTGGTCGCATGTCGACAAGGATGGTGGAGCAAGGTGACAGCAATGTGCAAGGGTGCCAACAGAGACTTGCATGCATCCAAACCAATCCATAGTCGCTAAATCTCCTTTTAAGATGAATTCTGGCCGTCCAAGACTCCTACAGGAAGTTTCCTGTAGAACACAGAGCTTCCTGTAGAAAGTTCGGCCTTCCTGTAGAAAGTTTGTACTTTCCTGTAGAAAATCCGCGCCTTCCTGTAGAAAGACTGCATCTTCCTGTAGAAAGACAGCATCTTCCTGTAGAAGATCCAAACCATGATAAAATTGCACATACCTTGAAAAAAAACATGGGTACCCTTGGAGGAGGTGCTGGTGAGGTTCCTTGACAGCATGATAAGGACCCTTGGCTTTGAGTTGAAGGCTTCCTCTCCTCCATAGAACATCTGCAACCTGCATGCAATTTTACCATATTTTGCTTATTGTTTTTTTTCTTTTTTTTTTTTCTCTCTTTTTTTTGAAAGATAACAGGGGCGCCTCAAAGAGGTTTTCACCCTTGCCATCTGCCCTGAGCGCCTCAGAGAGGTTTTCACTCAAGGATCTTTTTCACCTTTTCTCTTTTTTTTTGAAAGACAATAGGGGCGCCTCAATGAGGTTTTCACCCCTACCACCTGCCTTGGGCGCCTCAGTGAGGTTTTCACCCAAGGATCTTTTTTTTTTTTTTTATATCCCTCAGGGTATGCCAAAAGTAGAGGCAGAACCCTTCTCTATGACCAATACAAATTTCTCCATAGTTTTGATGAACTCTTGTCTTGAGAGAGGTCTCCTGTAGATCTTCAATCGATGCCCATTGACAAGCATGGGAATGGCTTCCTCATCAATGGTTCGAATGAGGACAGATCCATTGTCATGGCATTTCTCCACTGCATATGGTCCTAGCCATCTGGTTCTCAACTTCCCCTTGAAATCTTTGTATCTGGAGTCATACAACAAAGCCCAATCTCCCGGCTGAAATTGCTTGTCATGGAGATGTTGGTCATGCCACACCTTTCTCTGAAGTTGAACCACTTCTGAGTGAAGGAGGGCTTGCATTCGGTGTTCATCCAGGCCATTCAGCTGCAGTAGCCTTTCTTGTTGTGCATGGCTGAGATCTAGGTCCAGCTGAGCTGCCATCCGCAAAGTGTTGTATTCAAACTCAATGGACAACAGAGCTTTCTTCCCATAGACCAGCTCATACGGTGTGAAGCCGGTGGTGGTCTTCCAAGTGGTGTTGTAAGCCCATGTGGCTTCAACCAGGCGATCTGCCCAGTCCTTTCTGCTGCTGCTCACCACCTTAATCAAGATCCCTTCTAATGCTCTATTGGTGACTTCCACCTGCCCATTTGCTTGAGGGTGATAAGGGGTGGAAGTCCTATGCTTGATCTTGTGATGAGTTAGGAGATCTTCAACCAGGTTGGAGGTGAACTGGCTCCCTTGATCGGTGACCAGCTCTCTTGGATAGCCAAAATTATAGAAGATGTTTTCTCTTAGGAACTCGGCCACCTTCTCTTCTGTTGCTGCTTTGATTGCTTTGGTCTCGGCCCACTTTGTCAAATAGTCAGTACACACAATGATGTAAGTCCTTTGCCTCGAAGAGGGGTTGATTGGGCCCACAAAGTCCATGCCCCACTTCTCAAATGGCTCAAGAGTCACTTGAGGTTGGAGAGGCATCTCATCCCTTTGGGTCGGTTTCCCCATTCTTTGGCATTGGTCACACTGACTGACATATCTTCTGACATCTTGATGAAGTGTGGGCCAATAGTAGCCTGCCTGCAGGATTTTGAAGGCAGTTCTCTTTGTTGCAAAATGTCCTCCACAAGGCCCATCATGACAAGTGAGGAGGATATCAAAGACTTCCTCCTCCCTTACACAACGCCTTAAGATCTGATCGGGGCCAAGCTTGAATAGGTTGCCCCTGATCCAAGTAAATGAGGCACTTTTTCTGATGATTCTGCGCTTCTCTCTGGAAGATAGGTGTGGAGGGAACTGTGCTGAAACAAGATAGTTTGCTATATCAACAAACCATGGAGAGAGTACTGAAATAGCAAACAGATGTTCATCAGGCATCTGGTCATCCACTGTTCCATCCTCATTTGCAGACAAATCCAATCTAGATAAAAAGTCAGCAACAACATTTTCTCTACCTGGTTTGTCAACATTGGTCAAATCAAACTGCTGCAATAAAAGTAACCATCTAATAATACGAGCATTCACATCTGGTTTATTCATTAAATATCTAATAGCAGCATGGTCAGTATGTACAAAGGTCTGGGAACCAGTAATATAATGTCGAAACTTGTTCAATGCATGGACCACAGCCAAGAATTCTTTCTCGGTTACAGTGTAATTCAGCTCAGCTTTGGACAAGTTTTTGCTAACAAAGTAAATGGCATATGGAAGTTTTTGCTCAACTTGTCCTAAAGCTGCACCTATGGCTTTGTTCGAGGCATCAGTGTGGATGTGGAAAGGTAGGGCCCAGTTTGGACCTCTCAGGATTGGGGCTGACACCAACTTGTCCTTTAATTCATTTAAAGCCCTCTGACAATCGTCAGTCCAATTAAACTCCACATCTTTTGCCAACAGGCCAAACAATGGCGAGGCTAGCTTGCTGAAATATTTAATGAATCTCCGGTAGTATCCTGCTAATCCCAAGAAACTCCGGACATCCCTGACCTTTTGAGGAGGTGGAACCCTCTTGATGAGAGCAATTTTGTTAGGATCCACCTGCAATCCTTGGCAAGAAATGGTATGGCCTAGCACGGTCCCTTCAGTCATTAGGAATTCACATTTTTCAGGACTAAGGGACAAGTTCATCTCGGTGCATTTGGTTAGGACTTTTCCCAGGTTGGACAATGCTTCCTGGAAGTTGGCCCCATAAGGAGTAAAGTCATCCATATAGATTTCTACTGCATCATGGACCAGCTCCGAGAAGATGCTCAAGACAGCTCTCTGGAAGGTAGCAGGAGCATTGCATAGCCCAAAGGGAAGGACTCGATAGGCAAAGGTACCCCAAGGACAAGTGAAGGTGGTATTATCTTGGTCTTCCGGGCTGATTTGGATTTGGTTGTACCCGCTAAACCCATCCAGGAAAGAGAAGAACTTCTTTCCTGCCAGTCCATCCAACACTTGATCTATGAAAGGTAGAGGGAAATGGTCCTTCTTGGTAGCTTTGTTCAGTTCTCGGTAGTCCACACAGATTCTCCATTTCCCCTTTTTCTTGGGAACCAGCACTAGAGGGGACACCCATTCACTATCTGAGATGGGGTAGATGAATCCGGCATCCAACAGTCTTTGCAATTCTTCCTTGACAATGTCCTTAAGGGCTGGATTCATTCTCCTCTGAGGTTGCCTAACCGGTTTACAATCCTCTTTTATGTATATATGATGGGTACAGACCGAAGGATGGACTCCTTTCATTTCCTTATAGCTCCAAGCAAAAGCATCTAAGTGATTGGCCAACAGACTACACAGCTCCTTTTCCTGGGAAGGAGATAGGGAGGAGCTGATCTTCAATGCTTTCTCAGGGCCGAACTCCACATTCTTGACTCTGGGGGTAACAGGGTTGGTTGTACAAAGATCCACTAGGGTGCTGGCTTGGGCATCCTCCACCAATTTCTCTAAGGGTAGTGCACTGGATGGTGGATTCTGGATCAAGGTCTCGATCAAGTCATCCTCGGTTGGGGGGTCTCTTCTAGTGGTGTCTAAGGTGCACAGAGGTGCTGAGTACACCTCGTCTTCCTCTCCTTCTTCCAACCAGAGTGGTAAGTCATGCTCTAAGGAGGGTTGGGCAGGAGGGTATAGGACTAGCTGCTTGGACATGGGACCATTTTTGATGGTCATGTTTCCTGCACGACAACTTATGTAAGCATCTGCAGTAGCTAACCAAGGCCTTCCCAAAATGAGAGGATATCCAGTAAGCTTGGCCTTTGGTTGCAGAACCAGGAAGTCTGCAGGGTATTCCCAAGAGTCAATAGAGACCAAGACATCCTCCACAATCCCTTCGGGAGTCACGGTGGAGCGATCTGCTAATTGCAGTACTGTCGAGGTCTTCCTCAAGGAACCCTGAAGATTAAGCTTAAGCATGGTATCCCTGGTCATCACATTAATGGCAACCCCCAGATCAATCAAGGTGTGAGGTATAATGGTGCCATTGATGTGAACATCTACTACAGGACTTCCAGGATCTAGGTACTTTGGGCAGATGACTTGCCCTAACATAAGGTCAGACAGTTGTCCTATGACATTGATAGTTGAGGCATCTTTCTTCTGTCTGCCTGGGTGTTTGAAACACTTCTCCTTAACCAGCTTGTTGTATATTGGCATATCCTTGATGGCTTGGAGAAGTGGTATTTTTACACACAACTGCTTGAGCTCACCCAGAAGCTCATCCTCCTCTGGGTTGGGTTGTGTGGTGGCTGTTAGTCTCTCAGGAAAGGGTGGAATAGCCTTTGGTTCACTTTCCTGTTTGTCTTCCTCATCCTCTGGGGGAGGAGGTTGGCGATCTAGTAGAGTCTTTCCAGATCGAAGATTGATCTCCTGGATCTCCACAGCATAGGTAGGGCATGAGGTTTCCCCAGTGTATACCTGTTGGGCCTGTCTATTGTTGGGGTTCGGGTTCGGTTGAGCAGGAATTTGAGGTTGCCTTGGAGGAGCAAGAGGTAATGGCTGAGGTTGAACTGGTGGTGGAGGCAAGATGGCAGGAGGAGTGTTGTATTGGGGCCTCCACCCCGACTGAGGTGCATTCCATTGAGGCTGCGGCTGGGCATGTGAGTGATATGAATGAGAAGTAGGTTGAGTGGGGTACTGAGGTGGATAAGACCATGGAGGAGGCATGGACCATGAAGGATGAGCAGGGGGACCCCAGGAAGGCATAGGAGTCGATTGGTTGGGGCTGTAATAAGCTTGAGATGCCCCTTGCATCCCCTGCTGATAAGGTCTAGATCCCTGTGGCCTCCTTTGGTTGAGGTAATAGAGAGGCTCTGTGGGAGCTTCTGTCCCTTGGTACATGGCTTTAAACCCAGGTAAGGTTGGACACTGATTTGTGGGATGGTCCTCCTCACAAACGAAACACACTTCAACCGAATGCAATGGACATTCGTTCTTAGGGTGCCTCCTTGTGCACCTAGGGCAGAAGACAGCCAAGGCTCTCTCAGCCTCTTCTTTCTTTTGCTGAATCCTGAATGTGTCAAGCTGCATGGCAATGGTTTGTCTCACCTCACTCTTAAGATCTTCTAATTGATTTGCAAGCTCATGTTTGGAGAAAGGGACACTAGTTGAGAGGTGGTTTCCTCTACCTCGTTTCCGAGCTGCCCTGGAGTGATTTCTAAACACAGTCTTGATGTCCTCATAAGGCAGTTGGTAAATGCCCCCCCCAGCTAACATGTGAAGGGTATCTAAGAGGTCTTCAGGGACTCCTCGGAGCAAGACCAACTTGAGGGATTCAGGGTCAAGAGTGCACCTGGCCCGCTTATAGCTTAGTTGGAACCTCTCCTCATAATCCTCTAAGGACTCATCATTTCCCATGGACATCCGAAAGATTTCCCCCTTTGTTTCCTTGGACCTACAGTAATCCCGGTACTTGGTGTTGAAAGCTTGCTGCATCTGAGCCCAAGTGGTGATACTATTCCCAGGTAAGCCCATGAACCAGCGTAGTGCTGCATCCTTAAGAGTGGAAGGGAAAAGTTTCAACTTTTGCTCATCTTCAGTATAGTCATAAGTTCTACAAAGGACAGCAAACTCAAACAGGAAGGTATCTGGATCTTCAGTGGTCAGCCCATGGAAGTGAGGTAAGGCGGAGGGGCTAATGTTCTTCATTTTCATCTCTCCATTGGTCTCTCGGATGGGGAAGGCACCTTCTATTCTCTCATCTTCTCTTCTATTGTCAGCCATAGCTTCAGATGGAGTGGTATCTAACTCTTCTTCTACTATAGGGTCTTTGGATATCTCAGGATGTTCACCTATAGGTTCTTCTGGGTCACTGTCACCAAAGAAGAGAGAAGGGTGACTTAGTGATGTGGTGGGGGTGTTTGGTAGGAATTTGCCTGATCTATCTCGGTTCCTACGAGGCATGAAATGGAAAAGTCTTTCTTTTTCTTTTGATTGCTTTTTTTGCTTTGCTTTTCTTTTGGTACCTGCAAAACTGAGACAGATTGATCTACAACTAACTATGAAAGATGCAAAATTAAACTGAAAGCAGGAAAGAACTAATCTACTTTGCTTAAATGAAATTGCAAGAATGGAAATGCTAGTCTACGCTTGCAGAAAGGAAATGCTAATCTATGAAAGCAGGAAATGCTAATCTATGAAAGCAGGAAATATCTATGCTACTTTTGCAGAATGGAAATGAAGTAAACTACTTAGCAGAAGGCAAGAGTAAGAAAATAGAAGAAAAGCAACAATTACTAATACTCTGACGCTTCCCCGGCAACGGCGCCAAAAAGATGGTGGGCTCCAGTATTGTAGCAATAATGCTACAACTCCTGGAGCTTCCTATCTCTAATTTTATCAACCCGGTAGTTCGTACAAACTTGGAAGCGACGGTGCTGTATGCACAAGTACTAGCTCTTGTCACAGCTGTCACTTGGTCAGCTGGCACAAGTCCGCTAGGGCTCAAGCCAACTTCTATATGCTCACAGAAGAAGCTTTATGAATGATGGACGAAAGCTAACTCAAAGGAGACTAGTCTAATTGCAGAAAGAAACTGAAAGCCAATAAAGCATGAAAACCCTAGTAAACCCTAATTTGACTAGCTAGACCCTTACAATGCAAAACTGTGAATGAAACTACTACCAAGAATGCCATTACTTGCAGTGAACTGAAATACATGCATCTAAGCTACTTGCATCTGAAAATACATGTTTTTGTATTTTTTCATTAAGTGGTTGGATTTATTGTGATGATACTTTTGATTAGGGTTTGGTTGTGCAGGAGCGGTTGGAATGGAAGGAAAGCATGGGAAAGGTCAGGATGGCTAGGGGAGGTCCCAGAGGGTCTCTAGCATCAGTCCATAGAAGTCTACCACGTTCGGATGCTCAGCAACCGAGTTTGCAGGCTTCTACAGGAAGTCTGCAGGGGATCCTACAGGAAACTCAGGGGTTTCTACAGGAAGTCTGTGCAATTCTACAAGATGTTTAGCCGTGGAGGTTTTGGGAGATGGTGAAGTGTTGGAGTGGTGTGGGAGGATAGGTGAGATGGAGATGGAGCTGGTGATGGCTCAGGAGCAGAGAAAAGTCAGATGGAGGAAGAGTGCATGCAGTGGTTTGATGGCTTGGAAGGATGGGATCAACGAAAGGTTAAGTAAATGAAGCTAAGTGATTAATGGATGAGTTGGAGGGTAAATGAGTTGGACAGAGGCTGAGTAGGTGGATTGAGGAGAGATCAAGAAGAAGAAGAAGAAAGTGGAATGATATGGAGCAGCGTAAATGAAACAAATGACTTGTGTATTGCATCAACAATGAGAATTCATTAACCTATGATAACTGTGCCATTATACCTATGAACAGCAATGGAAAACCAAGAAATGAAACTCGTGCATGGAAGTGAAATCTAGAAGTATGGTTCAATATCAAACGTGCATGGATGGATCTTCAACGAAAATGTCTATGTTGCAGCTTGCATGGAAGTGAGAAGAACTGCGTTTCTTTTTGGTGGTTGGTTATGGACTGCACCCCAATCCCTAACAGAGATGGCAGTGAGCCTTAACAACCTTTTGCTGGAGCTCCAATAATTTATAACTATCCTCCTATCGAACCTAAGCAACTGAAAGAAAATCACCATAAACTAATCCTATCTCAGCTCATGAAAAAGACTAAGTTAACAGACTGTGAATTCAAATTGCATGTCAAAGTAAAAACTCAAAGTGCTGGAACGAAATGCAAATAACATTACAAAACCGAGGAGATCTATTGCTCTCAGGTTGGGCCCTAACCTGAGAGCTATAGCTCCCTTAGAAACTCAGAATGAGATCAAAATCTGCCTGCCTTTATTCATAAACGAAAGTCTGATGACATGCCAAAACTGGCTTACAAAAGGAACAAAACCCGAGCTGTAGCTCGTACTTCCAAATTACAAGAGTAATACAAAAGTTCAAAAAGCTCCTATCCAAGGCTACGGCCTCAGTATTTATGCAAAATGATCATCCAACAGGTGTCCTTGATTTGTGGAGCTCGGCTGTCCAACTGAAGTTTAAACTGCTGATCCTGTAGGGCAGTTATAACTGCTGTTCCTGTAGAACAGTTATAACTGCTGTTCCTGTAGAACAGTTGGCTGCCTCTAAGCTCAGTGGGGAGATGGATTGGAGCTCGGAGCTATGGTGGGAATTACGAGGAAGGTCCCCAAGACCGTGGACATCCTCTCCTAAAAACCAGCAGTGCCACCTCATTGTTTCCTTGTCTCCTTTTTCGTGGTCTTTTCTCCCTTTTAATGCCAAAAACCTGAAAGCATCATGCATTAGTCACGTAGATAGAATGCCTACCCTTCTTCCTACAAACAACACGAATAAACCAAGAAATAAATGCATAAGCAATAAAAAATGAATGGTTTGAGCATAGCAAGTAGGCCAAATGAGCCCAAATTGTACCAAAAATTGGGGCTCATCAGGTTGCACAATGTGCTTGATGTCATGAAACGTGTAAGACATGGCTCTTTGAAAAGTTGCCTCGACGTTCTTGAGCCCAAAAGGTAATTTGCAATAAGAAAATGTCCCCCATGGAAAAATGAAAGCCGTTTTTGGTTGATCAGCAGGTAGAATATTTATTTGATTGTATCCGGAAAAGCCATCCCCGAAGGAGAATATTTCACTGCTGGCACAATCATCAATGATTTGATCGATATAGGGAGTTGGGCAATTGTCTTTTGGACAGGCTAGATTAATATCCCTATAATCGATACATATTCTTATTGTCCCTTTCTTTTTGTTAACAGGAACAATATTCGATACCCAATCCGTTAACGGAATCAGATAAATGAAAGTTGCTTTGAGTAATTTTTCAACTTTTGCTTTAATAGCAGCAGCTTTTCGCGGGTGGATCTGATGCAAACGTTGCCGGACGGGTTTAGCATCCAGGTAAGTTTTGATTTCATGAATAACAATTGCTGGGTCAATTCCTGGCATTTCCTCATATGACCAGGCAAACACGTCGCGGAATTCTTGAAATAAGGCCTTATATGTTTGAATTTCATCTTCCGTACAAGAGGCACCTATATGAATGTTTTCAACAATTCCAGGCTTAACCGAAATATCAATAGGAATAGTTCGAGAAATGTTTCCCAAATTTAACTCAGAATCAGGATTTTTCATGGGATTCTGAGGTTCCTTGACATATTCAGTCGTAAAAATAGATGAAAAATCATTTTCAAAGCGATCAATCTCAGGTAAAAACGAAGATCTATGATGAAGATCTTCCCATGGTAAATCATCGACACATAGGATTTCACGAATTTGCTCATTAGTGTGGACAAGTTCAGAAAACATTGTTGAGTCTGAGTTTGATGTTGAAAGTGATTCTTCATGGACCACATTCATTAAGTCAATTTTGGTTGAAGAAGGGTCGGAAAATGACTGCACGGCCTGATACGCAATTTCATATGGACTCAAAGGCATAACATCACCAAATGAGTCTATCTCAAATTCGGAAGGTACGATCCAAGGATCATCATAAACAATAGTTTCTAACGAAATCATATGAATGGTTGCAGTAGAAGACGATGCGTTGATAGGAGGAAAAGGAAAAGTTCCTAGTAAACCAGAATCTTTAACTAGTCCTACTCCAACATCCTTATACGGGATAGTTGTTCTGCTGACATGTTGAATACTTTCAGAAGAGGCTGGGTCGGATGAAAAGTAAGTCAGCTGATCTATAGTTACGATATTTCCATTATGAGGGAACTTTATAAGCCGAAAGACCAATGAAACGACAGCTGTCATAGTGTAAGACCAACTATGACCCAAGAGAAGGTTGTAATCTAGAGGAGCATCAACCACCTCCACATCTAGATTAACAGTTTTGCCTTCAACCCCTATACGTAAATCCTATAGAATTCCAAAAGGATGAAACCCATGGCCATCAAAGTCCTTTAGAATCGTCGGGGATTGATTTAGCGTAGGAGAACCAAGCGATCTCCAACACTGTATCGACATAATACACGTTGAGGCTCCCTCATCAATCACAGTCCTATAACAAGGTATGTTTTTGACTAACACTGGGATCTGGAAAGCCATTTGATGAGGTAAGCGTGGTGTACTATTTTCTAGATTGAAAATTATAAGGTTCGAGTCCTGAACGTCAACAGCTCCTATAGCCGAAAATAGCAATTTACGCTGTGCTGGACATGATTGCAGCACTTCCAAAGCCGACATTGCTGAAGGTGAAATAGCCAAATCTTCAACAATGTTATAGTTCTGAGCCGCTCTCGCATGTGGCTTGAAAGCTGACTTTTGAAGTATACCCTTGGCGAGCGGTTTGATTACTAAGTCTGGGTTAGGTTTCTCGATTTGTAGTGGATCGGAACCAGGAGTTGAAGTTGATGGGTTCGAATGAGAAGATTCTGCTTCCTTACCATCAAAAGGACTTTTACTTCCATAATCATGCGATCGAGTCACAATCCTAACATGGGACATCATCATTATGGGTTCTTTAGAGGCATTTGAGGAAGAACCTATCATCTTACTGTCTTGACTAGGAAAAGGATCCTTCAAAACAGCAGGCGTTTGGGAACCTTTGATGATTTTCGCAACCTCTACACGATGAGGGCAGTCTCTTGTAAAATGTTCTTCATCACAAATGAGACAAGGATAATGAGGTTTGCGTTTCTCATCAGTTGATTCCGTTTTTTCTGGTTTCTCTTTCGAATTTTTATCTGTTTTATTTTTCTTCTTCCCTTTCTTCTTACCGCCGGATTTTGATTTGGCTGTAGATGACTCTACAACATGAATATCGGCGGAAATTTCCGTGGAAGAATCTCCTGTCAGGGAATCTGGTAAAGTTATGATAGGAGAAGAATTCTTGGAAGATTTCTTCTTACTTTTGGTATTAACCGTACCAATCATACCATCAGCGGCATGAGACCCCGAAGGAGCTGCAGTTATTTGATTTTGTTTAGGAAGATCGGGGATTTTCTTGTGTAACGTACCTGACTGCGTATAAACTAGGTCAAGGTATTGAGCTTGAGCAATTACTTGCTCTTCAGTAACGACTCCTGCCTTAGCTACATCCTCAGTGATCTTAGGTAATAGAGATTTTACAAACCATTCAGCTAGGACCTGATATGGAACAAAAAACTTCACTAAACGCCATCGACGTCTCCATTCATGAATGTGATTTGAAATGTAAGTGGACGTTGACTTTTTTAATGAAGTTAAACTTCCGTGCCATTGTCATATCTAACTGGCAACTGAAAATGAGTTAAAAACGAAGTAGCTAGCTGATTAAAGTTATAAAAAGTGGCTCGCGGTAACTCAATGTACCACTTGGCCGCAAGACCAATTAGAGTGCGTTGGAAAAGCCTTAAACGGATTGAATCATCTGAAATGGAGTTAGACGCACACCAGAGGTGATAAGTCATCACATGGTTCAATCCGAACAAGTCACAGGTTCAAATCTCCTCCGCTGCTTTGCCTGCCTCCACTGCACGATGCCTAGTGAAAATCACGTGAGCACAGGCTATAATTTGCTTGGTATTGGCCCACACTGCGTAGTCCTCATTGGCATAACTCAATCTCACTGATTGTACAAGATCTCATGCACAACTATAGTCACAACTGATAGCAATCTCAACCTCTAACACCTGTCTCCACTGAACTGTACATGCACTGACATGCAACTGAGTTAACTGATGTATTCTTTAGTTGCTTTATGAGTTAATAATTAGTGAATTAATTTAACAATTAATTCACACAACTCATCACTATTCTATTTGCAGTTAGACTAAATACAACTAGTTTAACCAAGTCAAACTGAACACAACTCCATCAACTCCACATCCAACTCCACCAAACTCAGCTGCTTGAGTTCTAACTGAAGTCCTGCATGCAATAGCTCAACTTACCCACAAAGAAAGCGTATTTCCTTTTGACAGCTGCATGTGCCACATATGTAGCTCAAACTGAAGTGCTCCAAGAGGATAAGATAATGTTTATAGTCCAAATATTATTATGAGACAATAATATTCGACTGCTCTATTTTTAGCCTGGCAATCTAAAAATAGAAACCTGCCCATATGTACAAAAAAAGAAGTCCATCTATTTTTACCAACATGACCAATCATCCACAAATAACATACTGCAACTCATAGACCATGATCCATATGTCTAAAAATAGACATAGTCTAAAAATAGACTTTGCGCCAAAAATAGCCTGCGGGCCCACTTAGTGAAGGCGACTTCTTTCCACTAAGCTCCATCAACACTCCCTCTCAACAAGATGTGGATTATCAGCAACCCCTATCCTGTCTCGGTGGTATTTGAATTTGCTCCTGGTGAGCGCCTTCGTCAAGATATCGACATCCTGATCCTCCGTTGGAATGTATGAAAATAACATGATTCTCCACTGCACACAATCTCTGATATGATGGTACATGATGTCAATGTGCTTAGATCTATCATGAAATACAGGATTAGTCGAGAGTTTAATGCAACTCTGGTTATCACAGTAGGCTCCAAGTAAGAACCGAACAAACCGACTAGGATCTTCCTCATCCATATAGCCTCGCATGCAGCCAAACTTGATGCCATATACTCGGCCTCTGCTGAACTGAGTGCCACGGATCTCTGCTTCCTGCTGTACCAAGAAACTGCTGTCGACCAGATATTGAAGACCCCTCCTGATGTGCTCTTTCTGTTCGTTGGGCTCCCTACCCAATCTGCATCCGTGAAGCCACATAGCTTCACCTCATCCTCCTGTCTGTACCACACTCCATATCCCGATGTGCCTCTCAAATAACACAATACATGCTTGCCTGCCTTCCAGAAGAGCTTGGTTGGCTTAACCATAGCTTGTGAAAGCTGGTTAACAGCATAGCATATATCGAGTCATGTATTGACCAGATACATAAGCAACCCCACCAACTGTTGATAAACAGTGGCATCCACTTCTTCTGCTGAAGTGGCATCCTCCTTCCTCCAACCTCTAGGAAGAGGAGTATCAACAAGCTTGTAGCCATGCATGTTGAACTTCTCCAGTATCTCCCGAGCATACTTACCCTGAGAAACAAATAGTTCATCACTGCGCTGCCAAATTTCCAATCCCAGGAAATAATGAAGGAGGCCCAAGTCCTTCATTTCAAACTCCTTAGCAAGATCATCCTTGCATGAAAGTATCAACAGCGCATCACCCGTTAGAATCAAATCATCTACATAAAGTACATTGATAAGCAACTTACCCTCCACCACAATCTGGTATAGGTTAGGATCCGCCTCGCTCTTGGAGAATCCAAGTCTGGTGAAATAACTGTCTATCCATGTGTACCAAGCACGTGGTGCTTGTTTCAACCCATTCAACGCTCTCTTGAGCTTGCACACATGCGACTAGCTGTTGAAGATCTTAAAACCTTCAGGCTATTCTATGTACACCTCCTCCTCAATGACTCTGTTGAGGAATGCAGTCTTCACATCCATCTGATGAATGTGCCATCCCATCTGCGCTGAGAGAGCAAGAATCGTCCGTATGGAAGAATACCTTACGACAGGTGCAAAGGTCTCCTCATAATCGATCCCCTCTATCTGTGAAAAGCCTCAAGCAACAAATCTTGCCTTGTACTTCTCCACACTCCCGTCAGCTACCTGCTTAACTTTGTAGATACATCTCAAACCCACCACTGATTTCCCTTCCGGTCTAGGAACAATCTCTCATGCACTGTTTCTGACAATCGAATCATACTCTTCCACCATGGCGTCTACCCATGTGGGATCCTCCACAGCTTCCTCGAAAGAGGATGGCTCAGTCACAACACATTTTCTCATAAGAGCCATGTATCTAGTGTACCGATCAAGTGACTGTCTCTGCCTGCGTTGGGCTGTAGGTGGTCCTACAACTTTCTCTGCATCTTGAGCCAGTCGCTTAGCTTCTGTCAAGCGCTTTCGCCCTCTGATGGTTGGCGCTGCATGAGTGGTCTCTTCCACTCCATGAACTTTGTCTTGTGGCTGATCCACATCCTGAAGCTCATCTTTAGGAACTAATAACTCTTCATCTGCATGCAAGTGTGGCTCCCTCTCAAGCGAACACTTCATGGCTTTCTCCTCCTGAAATTTTATATCCCGTCGTACAACAGTCTTACCACTGTCTGGAAAATACACATGATAGTTGTGGGGCGTATCAGTGTACCCTACAAATATCCCAACCTCTGTGGTCGGCTCCAACTTCTTCCTGGCATCCTTCGTCACATGCATGTAAATGTTAGCACAAAAAATCCTCAAATGAGAAAGATCAGGCTTCTTACCAGAATAAGCCTCCTCGGGTGTACTCATGCCAAGTATCCTGTGAGGACAACGGTTCTACACATATACTGCAGTATTTCATGCTTCCACCCACAAGTGAAGGGGTAGGATCTGATCATGCAACATCACCCGTGCAACACCCATGATTGTTTTGTTCTTCCGCTCAACAACCCCGTTCTGCTGTGGGTTATGGGGAGCTATGAGATCTCTTCGAATCCCTTCTGCATTGCAGAAATCCTTGAACTTTCCAGAGATGTATTCACCACCATTATCGCTCCTAAGAGCCTTCACCTTCTTCCCCAACTCCTTCTCGACCAGTGCTTTGAACTCACAGAACTTTGAGTATGTCTCGCTCTTCTTCTGCATGAAGAAGATACAGCACTTACGAGAGAAATCATCGACAAAGATCACATAATACATGTGTTTTGCTGTCGAAGCTACTGAGAAAGGTCCACACACGTCTGTGTGAATTCTCTCAATGATCCTCGTGGTGCGACTATCCTTCTCGTGAAAGGTGGATTTCACAAACTTTCCCAAAGTACACCCCTTGCACTGATCTGACTGTGCAAGGGTGCCTTTAGGAAGCCTTGTAGTGATCTGCTGCAGTATATTCAAGGCTCCATGGTGAAGGTGACCCAATCTCCTGTGCCACAGCTCGCCATCATCCCGGCTCACCAATCCTTCTGCCTTGCATGCCATTGCTGCGCAGCCATCTACATGCAACTGATAAAGGTTCCTCACTCGAACCCCTATCTTCCGGGTTTCACCAGTTGTCTTGCTGCGCAGGAAAGCCTTCCCCTCACTGAAAACAACATCATATCCCTTGTCTTTTAACATCGCCACAGAGATAAGATTCTTCTTCAATCCTGGAACATGCATCACTTCCTTCAATACGAAGGGTTTACCAGACTCCCTCTCAAAGGAAATGGTATCGATACCGGTCGCACTGTATCTACCATCATCGCCCATCTCGATGTGCACTCCAAGATCTTTTTCCTCCAGATCAGAAAACAAATCTCGATCTCCTGTCATGTGAAAAGACGCACCACTGTCCAAGAACCATACCGATCCCATCACACTTGAAACCAAGCATGCCATCAATGAAAAATCAAGCTCAAACTGTGAGGCTAGAGCCTCTCCTGCTGCAGATCCAGCAACTTGCTTGTTCTTCTTCTTCTGCGGACAATTAGTGGCATAGTGTCCGTGCTGGTGACAGTGAAAGCACTTCACCTTGGACATGTCCTGCTTCTTGCCTTTTGCACTGGAATGAGAAGCTTTCTTGTTCTTCCTCTTCTTTGCTTTGGCAGCCAAAGCGCAATTTTCTTCATCAGTTCCCTTTGATGAAGATCCGTCCCTGGTATTCTGCCTGATCTCCTCTTGCACAAGATCTGACCAAAGTCTCTCCCATCCTGGAAATTTCTCTCGACCATTGACAGAGTCCTGATAGGAATGCCAACTCTTTAGAAGACCAAGGAGAGCCAAGCTCACCAAGTCCTCATCATCGACAGTCACCCCCACACTTCCCAGCTCATCCCGACACTGAGTGAACTTCGTGAGATACTTGGGCATACTGTCTCCCTTCTCACATTTGATGTTTCTGAGTTTATCTTTGAGCGCTAGCTTCCTCTGATCGCTCTTGCTTTGGAATAGATTTGTCAATTCTTTCCACATCAAGTATGGAGAAGCCTTTCCATGCAGGCTAGACACAATGTGATCCTTCATGCCCTCCAACAGAGTCCTTCGACACTTTGCTATCTTCTTTTGCCAAGCATCAACTTGCGCAGTATTAGTAGGCTTTGGGACCTCAGACTCTATGAAATCCTTCAGCCCGTTATCATCTAACACTACCTCCATCCTGTCCTTCCATGCAATATAGTTCGAGTTGCCCTCAAGAGCATACTCCAATTGCAATCCGTTGAAAGACATTGCCACGTTGATACCAAGAAAACACTGCTGCAAATTCGAATTCCACTAGCTCCAAACTCAACCGCCTCTGATCTAGAATTCGTGAGAACAAAGTATTTCTCGTACAGAGATTGACTGTATGGGCTTTTACTAGATATTTCACCTTCCAAAGGAAGGATGAATCCAAAGGCTACCTGGCCCGATTACAGACTCTGTCTGAAGAAATAGAATGTAAACACTTCCTAAATAATAGATCTGATGATCAACAGCTCTGATACCATGTAGAAATTTTGAATAATATGACACTTATTCACAAAGAATATCCTGATTATACACTATTGCGGAATACATGCACAATACATAATCTCCTATACGTTGATCATTAATTTAGCAGCATTAAAAACAATGAAACATTAATCGCATGCACACATTAACACAGTATGTAACCCGAGGAAAGCATACAGCTGAAAACCCCACACTATCTGTATATATTAATGATTGAGAACATGTAACAATACATAGTACAATACTCCTCACAAGTACTCAGTACTATCTCCACCTGTTACACACAAACCTAGCTCAGATCCGAACAAGTCACAGGTTCAAATCTCCTCCGCTGCTTTGCCTGCCTCCACTGCACAATGCCTAGTGAAAATCACGTGAGCACATGATATAATTTGCTTGGTATTGGCCCACACTGCGCAGTCCTCATTGGCATAACTCAATCCCACTGATTGTGCAAGATCTCATGCACAACTATAGTCACAACTGATAGCAATCTCAACCTCTAACACCTGTCTCCACTAAACTGTACATGCACTGACATGCAACTAAGTTAACTGATGTATTCTTTAGTTGCTTTATGAGTTAATAATTAGTGAATTAATTTAACAATTAATTCACACAACTCATCACTAGTCTATTTGCAGTTAGACTAAATACAACTAGTTTAACCAAGTCAAACTGAACACAACTCCATCAACTCCACATCCAACTCCACCAAACTCAACTGCTTGAGTTCTAACTGAAGTCCTGCATGCAATAGCTCAACTGACCCACAAAGAAAGCGTATTTCCTTCTGACAGCTGCATGTGCCACATCTGTAGCTCAAACTGAAGTGCTCCAAGAGGATAAGATAATGTTTATAGTCCAAATATTATTATGAGACAATAATATTCGACTGTTCTATTTTTAGCCTGGCAGTCTAAAAATAGAAACCTGCCCATATGTCTAAAAATAGAAGTCCATCTATTTTTACCAACATGACCAATCATCCACAAATAACATACTGCAACTCATAGACCATGATCCATATGTCTAAAAATAGACATAGTCTAAAAATAGACTTTGCGCCAAAAATAGCCTGCGGGCCCACTTAGTGAAGGCGACTTCTTTCCACTAAGCTCCATCATCTTGTTGCATTCTCAACATTCTCTACCTCCAACTTATAGATATTCTTCACTCGAATCCCTATCTTATTTACTTGACCTGTGGCTATGTGTCGAAGGAATGCCTTTCCTTTTGAGAATATCACATCATAGCCTCTATCCTCAAGCATGGAAATGGATACCATGTTCTTCTTCAACCTGGGCACATACATAGTATTCTTCAAGGTGAGTGGAGCCCCATGGTCCCTCTCAAAATTAATTGTGCTCAATCCAGTAACACTATATCTCCCATCGTCATCCATCTCGATATGCATTGGGAGATCTTTCTCCTGCAGGTCATTGAATAACTCTTTGTTGCCAGTCATGTGGAATGAAGCTCCACTATCTAAGTACCATACAGTTACCATCATTGATGACACCATGCATGCAATGAGGGAAAAGTCCAATTTGAATTGAGAGGCCAAAGCCTTACCCGTTGCTCCTCCCGAGGACGTCTTCTTGGACTTCTTGAGTGGAAAATTTGTAGCAAAATGGGCCAACTCATGACAATGAAAGCACTTAAATTTCGTCATGTATTTCTTCTTACCTCCATGATAAGAATCCGATTTGGAATGGGAAGATTTCCCTTTCCCCTTCTTTGCCTTAATTGCTAAGGCACAATTCTCTTCATCATCAGTATTTGATGAAGAGACATCCCTGGCGTTTCTCCTGATCTCCTCCTACATCAAATCCCACCACAGTTGTTCCCAATTTGAAAACTTCTCACAACCATTGATAGAGTCTTGATAACTATGCCAACTCTTTGGGAGTCCTAGAAGAGAAAGACTCACCATATCATCCTTGAAAACCATGATTCCAACACTACACTGAGTGAACTTGGTCAAGTATTTTGGAATCGTCTTACCTTTCTCCATTTTGATTTTTCGAAGTTTGTCCTTCAGTGCCAATTTCCTTTGGTCACTTCTATTCTGATACAAGCCCGTCAATGATTTCCACATAGCATATGAAGTTTCCTTACCATGGAGACTTGAGACAATGTGGTCTCGAACTCCCTCAAGGATTATCCGCCTCGCCTTTGCCACACAGTTCTTCCATTCGGCGAAATTCTGTGCATCCGATGTTGCATGCTTAGGAATTTCTTGATCAACGAATTCCTTCATGCCATTATCCTCTAGCACAACCTCCATTCTGTCCCTCCAAGCTATAAAATTTGAGCCGCAAACCGTAGAACACCATCTGCCAATCCTGAAGTATGTATTGCAAATTCGAATTTGACCAGTAACCCAAAAATTTGAAATCTCCTCTAGTATATTGTTCTCAGCTCGAATACCATGTATAAAATCATGTGGATTCACAAGCTCATGCAATGTACTAAAGCACAGGACAAGAATCTACTTCTACTTTCAACCAGCGGAAGCCAATAGATCGATGAAAACAATATGAACAAGAAGAAGATAAATCAATGACACATAACACAAGATGTATCTGGGGAAATCCACTACTCAAAACCAAGATGAGAATATAAAGCTTGTTCTTACTAGAACAATTCCGCACAAGTATGCTCAACTCTCTTAGCTCACAAGCTAGCTCTTGGCCAACACTTAGCCAATTCTGTAACTCTCCAAGCTCCTAATCTCTTGCATAATTCCTAGGATGAATAACCCGTATTTAAAGGGAATTCATGCTTCCAAAACTGCGCAATCTAAACATAAAATCAATCTCTGATACATGCATGATATTTACACTCCAGTAAATAATACCACTGATAGTACACTATCCCTGCACTCTAGTCTCAATTGGGTCTTTCTCTGAACTGACATGCATGATTTTCTCATAAGGGAATATTCAGTAACTGGAGTAGCACTAGTGGATGCATTAGCGCACCAACTGACTGTTAGTCCTCTATTAGTTCCTCAAATAGTTTGGAACTAATTTAACTGAACTTAACTTAGTAAACTGAGTGATCTAATTTCCAACTCAATTTAAACTCATACTGGACCCCTAAAACTTAGGGAGAACATATACATGACTATAGAAATAATTCCAACTTGAAATTCCTAAGCTAATTAAGTTAATTAAACATAATTAACTATTTACAAGTTGCTACGAGAATAGAATTCAATTTTAATTCTCAGTGTAATTCAAGGACAAATTAGACTAGAATTTCTTGTTGGCATTTCTCAACACTCTTGTCATTTCTGGTTGTTTCCATTGTTCTCCATCCTCCACTTGTTTTTGTTGCTCCTATTTTTTTTACATCTTCTTGCAAAGTGGCCATATTCATGGCATACTTTGCATTTGAATGGAAGTAGATCACAATATATCTCTTGGGTATGGGACCAATTGTCCATTTTGAGATTTATGGTTGTTGGAAGTCCCTTATCTAGATCCACTTCCACGTAGATCTTGGTGCAAGAGAAAATCCCCTTTTGTGGTTCGACATGATCGATATACTTGCCAAGGGAATTTCCTATACTTCTAAAAGTGGTATCATTACAACAATGCAATGGAAAAAAGTGGAGTTTCACCCATATTGGGACTACGAATGGAACATCACTTTTTGGGTTAAAATATGGAATCCACCCATCCAAATATAACCCTTGAGCCCCCATTAAATAAGGCCCACTTTTGAATATTAGGTCTCAATATGCCTTATTTTTGAAGAAAGTAAAAAAACATTTTTTGCCGAAGGTCGAGGAGATGGAACCCTTGATCATGGGTTTCCATTTTTTTTGACCCACAACCTCATAGAATGTGGGGAGGGACAGATCTTCATGGATTGGCTGACCAGGTCGCGCTCAACCAGTTGTAGAGTTTGAGTTCTTGACTGAGGCACAAATACTTCCACATTTTGGATTTCCTCCAATTTATTAATGAAACAAGAAGGATTTTCCATTTTAAACCTCAACCTATTAGCAACCAATGAGTTAAAAGTATCTATATTGAGAGAAATCGGTGGGGTCGAGGGTGAAGACCCCTCGAGCTAGTCATCAAACCACTTGTTTAGTGGTCCTTGACATATATTTTCTAAGTAATAGAAATTTTTCCAATAGATATCTTCCAGGTAATAAAAACTTGTTGAATCCCTACAATGAATTGAACACTCTTTTGAACCTTCAATGCGTTTTTGTTTTCATCCTTCAACCCTGTTGGAAAACTAGAGTGTATACAACCTTACAAAGTTGCATGTTTTCACTCTTACTTAACTTATTAAGTGATTTTCAAAGTGATATGAATTTATATTTTTTTAATACTCTCTAATTATTAATATAATATTAATCTATATCTTATTATGAAAGAAATATTTTACTTAATAAGTTTCTTTTCTAATATATATTGAATTCTATTAATTTCGGGAAAACATATTACAATGGGAAATTAGAGACTCCAGAGTACATCTTCTGCAAACTTGGATTAAAAAATTAGGGTAATTCATGGGTTTTTCCTTTTTACCCTTTCTCCAACGAGTATCAATCCTCCAAATTGAGCAATCCAACACAACGAAGGATAATGATGCTTCTTCAATTTTTTGAGAAAGAACCATAGTAACCAGTGCATTCACATTTGGTAGGTCTTTCTTTCTATCAGAATGATTTGACTCACAGTTGCACTTCTGCCCACAAATTGCAAGAACAATTATGGCCGAGGTTCTCTCATTTTCCTTTTCCGAATTATTTTCCTGTGATGGGGGTTCTGTTGATGCAGTTGAGGGTTGCCTAATATTTTGATAGCCTAAGGTGTTAGGAGATGAGTTTTGATTTTGAGAGTTTTTCTTATTTTTACCTATAGGATTCTTGGACTCTATTGCTACCTTTGGATCTCTCGAGCCACAATAGATTCTCTTTGGTTCCTAGTTGCATAAAGCCCAGTTTGAGGAGGGACACACATTCTGTAGATGTCCAAGCTGTTGGACAATTTTGCACTTGAAGTCAGTATTTTCGTAGTCCAATGGTTGGATATACTCTTTTCCCTCCCAGTTTAGGATGATTTTATTTGTTAAACCCTCATTGAGGTCCACTTCCACCCATACGCTAGAATAGCTTACAAAAACTTTTGATAATCTTTCACTGTCTACTTTGATAAAGCTACCTATAGAGTCACCAATATCCTGTAGGATCTTTGGCCAGACCCATTAAAGAGGAATTTTTTGGAGACTGACCCAAATAGGAATAGGTAGGGACTTCATAGTGAGAGAATTAAACTCTGAGAACCATGGCTAAATTAAAAGACCAGTTTGAACCCAAAACCAAGGCCCTTGATTGAAAACCTTCTTCCAGTCTTCCATATCTTTAAAGAAAACTACAAAGAATCCCTTCAAACAAAAATATAGATCTAGGTTATGAGACCAGTTTTGGTGAACCCATTCCTTAAGGGAAGATGCCAAAGGCCAAAAGCCATTAAAACAAAATATAATCACCCGACTTTCAAAATATGTTGTTCTTCTCTTGTTAATGTTTTCATTCACCTCTAGCGTTGGGAAATTTGAGGAATGTTCCACCACAAAAGCCTGACCTGAGATCTCCTTAGGAGATTAATGCATAGGGCCTGACCTTAGGTCTTCTTAGAAAGACATGGGCCTTATAGAAGAATAAGCCCTACCACCCTCATGCACCTCCTTTTAATTCTAGAAGCTTTGAGATTACTTTCCATCTTCAACAACCTCTCTTCATAGGGAAGCCTAAACGCTCCCACATGGATGCTTGTACAATGATGAATGTGGACAACTAATGAAACTACCAGGTCCTCCTCTTTTACCTTGAAACAAAAAGAATATCCATACTTGGACCTTACAAAAATGGATAACTTTTGAACATCCTCATTTCCTAACACCCCTGTGTATGCTTGCTCATTGAAGGCTTTCATCAAATAATTTGCAGGCATGACCAAACCCCATATTGAATCCTATTTTTTAATTTTTTTTCTCACACTTTGTTGAAATACTTCCCACAAAAAGAAGGTTGAAAACATGAGACAACCATGTGTTATGAAACCAACTCACAAAAAGATAGAAAAGATAGATGAACGCCTTAGAAATAAGCCTCTTCGAGGGGCAACCTCTTTTACATTACACAAATGAACAATTCTTGGATGATACAAATGAAAAGACCTCCTTTCTATATATAGGATTCTAAGGGGTCATAATATAATCAGAGCCGGCATAACAATAATAATGTAAGGGCACAATAATAACAATAGTGGACTTCTATGGGGCACAATAATAACAATATGGGGACTGCATGGGCACAACAATATAATAAGGGGGTTGTACTAATAACAATAAGGGGTTACACTAGTAGTATAGGGACCTAACATTCCCATCTCTTTCAAAAAGTGTTGTCCTCAATGCTTGAGTAGTTCTTCATGTTTCTGTATAAAATTATTGTCCTCCCATGTGGAATCTTTAGCGGGTAAGTTCTTCCACTTGATGAGATACTCTGAAATTGATTGATTTCATAGCTGTCGGGTTCTTGTTTCTGTGACTACTCCAGGCTCCAATATGATTTTTCCTTCCTTGTCAAGTTTTGGCAATATTGTTTAAACTAGGATCTTCTACAACTTTTGAATGAGTGGCCACACTTCTTCGTCCTTCTTCCCTTCATCCCTTGCTTTGTTTATCCAATCTAGTTGGATAATATAAATAACATAAAACAATGCTCCCCCATCCTCATCCTTTCTTGAGAATGCATCTATAACAACATTTTTCTTCCCCTTTTTGTAGATGTTTCCAAAGTCATAACCCAACATATTTGTGACCCATTTTTTCTATTCTTATAAAGATAATCTTTGTTCTAAAAAGTATTTAAGACTTTCATGATCCATTTTTACCTTGAAGTGTCTTCCCATTAGGTAAGGTCACCATTTCTTAAGTGCATGTAGTATTGCCAACATTTCCTTCTCATAAATAACTTGCTTGAGATGTCGCCGTAAAAATACCCAATCACCTACATCAAAACTTCTTTCACTGTGATGTTGATTTTCCTGTTGTTTCATTCGATTCTGCACCAAAGTGGCATTATCCTTTAAAAGTTGGAGAAATTTTTGTTGATGCTCGATGTGATATTTCACTACTTGAATCTTTTTCTTCTTGATATGTCCTTCTATCTTGAGAGTTTGAGGAGTGGTAATTTCTTCCAATGCATTACAAGATATGGTTAGATTCATTTCTTGATGCTTGATGTGATCTTTCACTTCTTGAACATTTTTCTTCTTGATATGCCCTTCTATCTTGATAGTTTGAGGAGTGGTAATTCTGACCAATGCATTACAAGATATGGTGGGATTCATTTCTTCTTTCTTGATGTCATCTTTCACTTCTTAAACCTTTTTCTTCTTGATATGTCCTTCTATCTTGAGAGTTTGAGGAGTGGTAATTCTTGCCAATGCTTTACAAGATATGGTCAGATTCATTTCTTCTTTATCTGGGGTTGGTTCTTGCTGTATATCCTCTTATTTTGATGTTTCTTGATCATTTTCTTCCTCCTCTTCATAATCTATGTAAAATAATTTCTTCTTAGCACACTTATGACCTTTAGTGTATTTGCTATCACAATTGTAACAAATCCCTTTTTCTCTTTTTTCTTCCAATTGTTGTGGTGTAAACCTTGTAGGTTGTGGAAGGCTAAGAGAAAAAACACTTCCATAATTATAGTTGTGAGTAGTGGGATTCCTTGTTTCCATAATTTCGCTTTCAATTTTTCTTGCCAACCTGAATGCCTTCTCCAATGAATTAGGTTCCCAAAGACGAACCTCATGTTGAATGTTATCCTTTAAAGTCCCTATGAAGACATCAATCCTTTGATTCTGTGGAATATCATTTACCCTTATATTCAATTTTTGAAAGTCCTTAATGTGCTCTACAATTGAACCCTTTTGTTCAAGATTTATCAATTGGCTAAAGAAGGTGTCACTCTTTGTATCCTCATAATGTGCTATCATTTATTCCATGAATATTGACCAAGTGACAAGTGCTTTGTGATAAAAAAGCCCTTTATACCATAAAAATTGATTTGGTTCTAAATATAAAGATGAAATATGTACCTTTTTGTAACCGTTGAATCTCATGTAGATCAAAATATTGCTCCATTTGCAGTATCCAATTTACCGGATCCTTGCCATCAAACTTCCACATATTGACTTTTCTTGATTTTAGGAACTTGATCCTGAAACGACTGTAACTCAGTAATTTCATATCTCCAAGTTCTGGAATTGTATCCTGCAGTAACCCTATGAGTCCTCTTTCTAACCTCGCAAGTCTGATCAGAATTTGATTCTCCAAGAAAGGGTTACGCCCAATATCCTAAGATGACTCGATTATATAATGTTTCAGTAGAGCGAACTTGTACGATGTGCCACGTGTCACTGTTTCAACCTTCAGATCTAAAAAATATACACAGAAAACTAAAGTCCGTCCTCTTTCTGTAACTTCTTATGAAATTTCAATTTGTTGCTTAGGGAGAAATTTATGATGATTGTCCCAAGGTCACCTGTTTAGAATGTAATTTGGGAGTCTGCAAAAACCCTAACTTCCTCAGATTATATCTCCGAAAATATAGCGAGAAAAGATCTGAGATTTGGACCCGAGCTTCACCAAGATTTTGACTCAAATGGGTTTTAATTTCAGAGTTTGAACCTTTGTAGACAAAATATTATAGCGCAAATTCCACGATGACCTGTTTGAGATGAAATTCTAGAGCTTGCAAAAACCCTAACTTCCTCGGATCATATCTCCGAAAATATAGCGAGACAATATCTGAAATTCAGACCCGAGGTTCAGAACGATCTCTTCTCAAATGGTTTTTTTTTAGCTTCTGAAACTTCATAGTGAAAACGTTATAATGAAAATTCCACGATGACCTGTTTGGAGCAGTGAAACCCTAGAATCCAAAGGTTTGATACCAAATTTTATGAAACTAGCTCACAAAAAGATAGAAAAGATAGATGAACGCCTTATAAATAAGCCTCTTCGAGGGGGAACCTCCTTTACATTACACAAATGAACAATTCTTGGATGATACAAATGACAAGACCTCCTTTCTATATATAGAGTCTAAGGGGTCATAATATAATCAGAGCCGACATAACAATAATAATGTAAGGGCACAATAATAACAATAGTGGGCTTCTATGGGGCACAATAATAACAATATGGGGACTACATGGGCACAAAAATATAATAAGGGGGCTGTAATAATAACAATAAGGGGTTACACTAGTAGTATACGGACCTAACACCATGACTGGTCTGAGAGACTTTCCTGACAGGGGCAATGTGTCAAAAACTCTGTAGGCCTTCCAGAGCCCACATTGAAATCCTATTCAGTAATTTTGACAAACACTTTGTAGGAAAATATCTTGCACACGTTTGCCTTCCAAAGTTCACTCACACGCTGATAAGATCCTTTAAAAACCAAACCAGATGGGAAGAAAAAACTAAATCTATGACTCTCCACAAGTACAAGGCTCCCACTAAGACCAACAAAAGGCAACCCAACGAAATCTGAAGAAAAAACTCCTCTGGTCGTGTCGATGTCAGCTCCTCCACCTAGACTATTAAAACACCTCACAATCCACCTTTTCCAGTCTATACACAAAGGATAGAGGATGGGCGATAGCCCTCCCCCTCGTTGACAACAATTTCTCCAAGCTCAAAGTGAAAAATCTGAAAAATCCTGCAATGGAAAACTTGCTCGCCATTATTCTCTCACCAAATTAGATTTCTTTTGTTTAATACATTTTTATAATAAAATAGATCAATATATTATATTTCATTTTCAAATAATTATATCAAAATAAAATAAAATAAATAAAATAATTATATTTTATTAATTATATTAAAATGTAAGAAATCTATATATTATATTTTATTTATTAAAAATTTAAACCAAAACCAAAATTATATATATATATATATATAGCTATATTTTTTTAATGTCATATTTGATTATTAAAAATAAAATATAAATAAAAAAGGACCTACATGGAACCGTGTGTTTTTATAAGCAATAGAAAGGACCACACTACAAATATGGGTGATTCAAGGACCTATTTATTTGTCACGTGATGGTATTAAAATGAAAAAAATCAATATATCAATATCAAAATTTGTTAAGTGATAGGTAATTTGGTTTTTTTCCTTCTTATTGTTTCTATTTATTAGAAATAATAAAAAAATATATGTTATTAAAAATAAAATATCTAATTTAATTATTTATTAAATTATATTAAAAATATTTATTAAAAAATATTAAAAAATTATATATAACTTTTTAATTATAAATCAATACAAAATAAAACACACTTCTTCAACGGATGCTTCAGAGATCTTTGTGAGTGATTCATGAGTGATATTTTCTCTTTATTGCATCATTAGATAAAAAGTGAGATAATTCCAAATACTTAGAGCATCCCCTTTAAATATGAATTATTAAAAGAATTTGTTAGGACTTGGGATGGAAATGCTTAAATGTTATTTTTTTGGGATGGTTTATTAAAGAATTTTTGAATTATATTGGTATGAAAGATGAAGGGTAGGTGGTGTTAGAGAGAAAGAGGAGAAATTGTATTAAGATTTATTGGGCTGATTTAATATTACTGAATGTTTTTAAAGAAAAAATTATAGCAACTTTTTAGAAGAAGTTGAAGGATGGAGCTTTGTGGTGCGCATTGGAGGTGGGTCTTCAACAAGGGTTTACATGTGAAGTCATAGGAATTTTTTCTATCATTGAAAATATTTAGTCTGTGGTAGGAATGCTGGCAAAAATTGGTAGCTAGATTGCTAGATGCCTCCTCTTTTCATGCTAGAGGTTAAGGTTACATCTAGGGTTGGAGGCGATGAAAATATGGTAGATGAGGTGGATTATTCCTATGGCTGCAGTGGATATGCTCCCATTTGGACTGAGGTATCACCTTAGGCACATGATATGGAGGGTGGGGAGACATATATCGGTTTAGATTTAGGAGTTAAAGCTCCTCTTCAACCACTGGATCCTGTAAGGTTGGTTACCCCTGTCATCTCTCCCATTGTCTGTGCATATGATTGGAGTAAGAGGTTGTCTCTAGTCTTAGGGTCATAACTTTAGTTGGGGTTTGGAGTATCATAACCAATGACATGTGCAAGTTTGTTAGGAAACACTCTTGGATACATAGTTTGGTGGATCCCTCTTAGACATTTTTCAGGGATATGAGCAGGTGCTAAATGAGGTGATGGTCAGTGGTAGAATGGTCAAAATAACATGTTACATCTTATAGGGAAATGAAAAAGAAGGGTTTCATTATAGAGGCTAATTATGGTTTGGAGAAGATTTGTGCAATAGTTTTTATTTAGGGTTTGAAGGGTTTCATTTTGTTGTTCCATCTAATTATGTGTCAACCCCGAAGGTGGAATATGACAAGGTTGTTGATTGAGAGGGAGGGCTTGAACAACAACCATAAAACATAAATACACAACCAAGCCTTGAGGGACATCAATGAATAGGGAAGAAAAGGAAAAAAACAAAGTGTTCCAAACCAAATAACAATATCAAAACCTAGTGTTCGGGGAAGAAGTTCAGATGGGGGAAGTTACATAAACTTTTGAGATGGTGATGATGGGCCAAGCTAGAGGCAGAGAATTTTCTGTGGGGCTTTTGAGTGATTGGGATAAAAAATAATGGGGGAAGGACCTAAGTGATCTCCCAAAGGTTATTACTCTCATTAGAGGATGGTTCATATTTAAATTTATCTTTTTAGAAGCGACTAGATGGGTTCTCGACAAAACATGGGTTGTCGAAAAAACATGGTGCATTGATTACTTGCCGGTCCTTATGAAAAGATGGAACGCCCTTTTCGACTCTAATAGAGAAAAAATAGGCTATGCCCCTATTTGGGTAAGGCTCCCTAGACTTCCACCACAATTTTAGTTTATGGATGTATTCAAGCTCATAGGAAATAAGTTAGGATCTTTCCAATAGGTAGATATGTCATATGAAATAAGTGGTAGAATGAAAATAGCAAGGATCTTAGTTAACTTGGACTCACGAGAAGGGTTATATGTTGAAATTAACATTATCTATCAAGGTTTCTCTGACAAGAATATTATGGATTATGGACACATCCCCTTAAGATGACATAGATGTCATAAGTTGGGTCATGTACTTAAGGATTTCCCTCTTCCTTTTGCATGATAGAAAGGACGAAGGGACTAGTGTGAAGGGGATATTGGGTAGGAGAGGGGGGAAGCCCTGGAGGTTTGGCGTTAGAGGATGATCCATAGGTTCAACAACAAGAAGAGGCATATCCTATGAAAATGTACGAGGAAGATATATCGAAGGACAAGGGGGTTACAGTTTCAAGACAACTTGATACACAAAAGGGCAACCCATACTCCTTTGGACTTGCTTCTTTGAGTATTTATTCCCCCTCCCCCCCTATTTCAAATATCATTAGTTCTTCTTGTTCTCTTGCAATGGGGTCAAGTCTTATATCTCAGTATCCTTTCGTGTTTGGCAATGGTCCATCCATGTCTCTTCTAGGCACTATTCCCTGTACTATCCCTCATGATCCTTCCTGTTGTCAACCCTTGATTCCTTCACCTTCTAGGGAATTTACAACCTATTATAAATCATTATCCTATTATAACCTTGGATCCAATTCTAGGAAGAGGGACTCGGTCTCGACTGTGGGGGGGGTTTGGACCTTCCTCCTTAATCAAATATTGTGGGTGGATTTAGGGAAGAAAATCCAATATCTTGAGGGCTAAAATCAAAGCCAACTTGGATGTAGGGTAGGTATACAATGATTGATTGTTGGGGAAAGTAGAGAAACGCAAGCCCTGGGTGTGGTCCCTTGATGCTTTTTCTCTCTTTCAACTGTCGAGGTCTGGCTAGCCCCTCCAAAAATCTAGCTTTGTGGAGACTGGTCCAATATATATTATTTTCCTTCAAGAAACTATGGGGAAAGGGGATTTGATTTTCAAGGTTCTAGAATAATTATTTATAGGGTGGATTTTTGTGGTTTTCGATGCAAAAGGGAGATCTAGGGGCCTAGTGGTCATCTTTAATGAAAAAATAAGTACTCTAGGCTCACGAGTATTTGATTTGGTGATGGGAGTTGATATTTTTTCTTCTGAACTAGGACTGGAGCTAAAATTGGTAAATATATATGGCCCTTCCTGGACAATAATTCCTTTTAGTATAGACTGATGGCTCATTCTTATATGCAAGCTAATAATTTAGTGGTAGAGGGGGCTTAGACTTCTCTCTTATGGCATCTGAAATTTGGGGCTCTCATGCTCAAACTAAACCCTTATATTTCTATTTCAATCATGTAATCACTACAACAAAACAGAGAAATAACGCCTAAAATTGCACCTGAATTTACTGTTTTTCAGTTCACAAATTAGACACCTTTAACGACACAAAAATGGGTGCGACCAGGTATGTTTATACTAGTGCCATATTTTATACCATAAATTTCTCCGAAAACAATATTGGAAATAGCGCTGAAATAATAGCACCATAAATAACACCAAAAATAGCGCCTGAAGTAACGCCCCATAATTTACCAGGAGTTGTGTCATAAGTTGCACCAGAAATAACACCATAAATAATACCAAGAATAACGCCGTAAATAATTCCTGTAATAACACCATTTTAGATATGCAAATTTCACGAGGACTTGCTTCCAATTCGGCTCTTGGTTGGCTTCCAATTTAACGTCCATTTTTTCTTCTAGTGTGGCTTCCAATTTTTCTTCCCATTTTGCTTCTAATGTGGCTTTAATTTTGCTTATGGTTTTGCTTCTAGTCTAGGTTCCAGATTTTCTTCCGGTGTGGCTTCCAATTTTACTTCTAGTTTGGCTTCCAATTTTGCTTCCGGTGTGGCTTCCAATTTTACTTCTAGTTTGGCTTCCAATTTTGCTTCCAGTGTGTCTTCCAATTTTTCTTCTAGTTTTGCTTATAGTGTGGCTTCTAATTTTGTTTCTAGTTTTTCTTCTAGTGTGGATTCTAATTTTCTATCCAGTTTTTATTTTAGTGTCGCTTCCAATTTTGCTTCTATTTTTGCTTCTATTATGGCTTCCAAATTTTCTTCCAGTTTGGCTTCTAGTTTGGCTTCCAATTTTGGCTCAAGTTTTGCTTATAGTGTGGCTTCCAATTTTTCTTCCAATTTGGTTTCCATTGTTGCTTCTTTTTTTTCTTCTAATTGTAGGAAATAATGGCAGGTTTAGCACTAGATTGAACCAGGTTTACCGCCAAGATATATGTCCAGTTTGGTTTCTAATTTGGCTTCCAGTTTTGCTTCTAGTGTGGCTTCCAATTTTGCTTCCATTGTTGCTTCTTTGTTTTCTTCCCAAAAATGATTATTGTTTTGCATCTAGTTAAATTAATAAGTTTTATTGAAATTTAATTATTTAAATATATCATGTCTCTTAAATAATTTATATGATTATACATCATATGAATACATTTGAAATATTTTATAGGATAACATTTATAATATTTTTTAGGGAAATAGACATCCATACTAATTAACAACATCATTATACTTATTAAATCTTCATCAAAACATAATCTACAACATCCATTATATATAAAATAACAAGATAATTATTGTAACATGACCGTCATCTATAATTAAAATAAGAGAATCAAATATCTATAATTTAAGTGAATTTGAAAATGTCCATCATGAGTAGTAAATCAAAATCATCATACACAATAAATATGCATTAAATCATCAACCACTTTCAACATAAAAGATTTGATTTCTCCTACAAAAGACAAATTCGTATTCTCCTCTTCTATAGTGATTTCGTCTCTCATACCATATAGAAATTCCTTGTAGATTCAAATTGCAGATTGTAATATGCTAAAACAATTGACTCGAATATACTCTACTCATCAGTGGAAACAATAAATTGATCGATGAAATCATGAAGCATAAAAGAGAAAGAATTCAATCACACATAACACAATAATTTTCTAGGGAAATCCACAACTAAAAACCCCGGCTATCTGTATATTGCATTAATCGGAAAATATGAGAAGATTAAAATGCTTTGCTCAAGCTCGAGCAACCTTCGCAATATCTCAATCTATCTCAATGCTTCACAAACTAGCTCAAGACAATACTTAGCCAATTCTTCTACCTGCCAAGCTCTTATTTCCTTGCACAGTTTCCTAGGGAATTAGCCCATATTTAATTGGGAAATTCTTCATCCATAACTACACAATCCATCATATGACTTCCTATGATTTCATGCACCACCTGCATAATTTAGATGATTATGCAAGTGATAGTACACTGTCCTTGAACTCCAATCTCAACCGACTCTTTCTCTAATCTGACATGCATGAGTTAATTATGAGTAAATCTTCGGTTTACTAGTTGAACAGTGCTAATTACACCCCACTACTGGATCTCCCAGTAATTCCTCCATCAATTGGCACTAGTTTAACTGAATTTAACTCAGTTAAACTGAATTAAATAATTACAACTCAAAAGAACTCAACTTGGGCCCATAAAATTTAGGAACCACTCTACATGACTCTAGATAGCCTCCCAACTCGAATTAAATGAGCCAAATAAGTCAGAAAGTTATCTATTACAAGTTGCTATGAGAATTAGAATTACAAATTAATTCCTATTTTAATTCAAGGACAAAATTAAATTAGGATTTTCTTGTTGCATTTTTCAACACTCCCTCTCAACAAGAAATGAATTACCTGCTACCTCAATCCTGCCTTTGTGAAACTCGAATATGCATCTTGAAAATATCTTTTCCAAAATATCTACATCCTGTTCCTATGTAGGAATGTATTCTAGCAACATGATTCTCCTCTGCACACAATCTCGTAGATGGTGAACTGGATGTCGATATGCTTGGACTGATGATGAAAAAATAAATTCTTAAAGAGTTTGATACAACTCTGATTGTCATAGTAAATTATTGTAGCATCCATCTGTTGACCATGTTAGAGTCAGTATTTGCATACTGCCATCAGTGATCAAAACTCCTCTTTTATATCATATTAGTGTCCCATGTTGACTTTTTTGTATCATTCCACCTAGGTCCTCATGCAAAAATTTACTCACTGATGGTAGCCCAAGTTAAAACCCCATCCTTGCTCAAAAATCGATATTTGATGGCCCACCTTCATGTGTCTTGCTGAGAATACATTGACTATAAAGGCTCATTTCATCATGTTTTGTGTCAGTCAAGTCCACCTGGAGTCTGGTCATTCAAGGTCCCATTAGGTCACTAGGTTTCATTTTCCAAGGTCCAATAAAACACCATTTCACTACATAAGGCCAACAAAGTATGAGAGTGAACAAAATAATATCCCTTTTTCAGTTAAATAAGGATTTACAAGCATGTAACCATGGTTGCTAAAGTTATAATTTTGATTTTAAGTAAGAATTTCATCTCAGTTTATAATTTTTTTCCAAAAACAGAGATGTAATCCTATTTTTAGAATATTTATGTAATTTTATGTCATTATATGTAATAAGTGACTTTTCTCAAGCTGTCAACTCAGTTCCAAAATGCCAAAGGACCAAAAGTCAAAGGTCAAACTATGCCAATGTAGATCAAGTGATCAATTTGTACAAGAAAAAGTCAAATGTAAAGATATAATTTCTAAGAGTAAATTGAATGACAAAAGGAAGAAAGTGGGTCCCAAAGCCCAAAACATCAATTTTATGAAGTCTAAAAGCCACCAAGACATCAAAAGCAAATCCATTTTCACTCTCAAAGGTTGAGCTCACACTCCATTGGCTCAAATAAGTCGGTTTTGCAGGTTTAGAGGAGAATTTCATTTTGGCACTATGCTTAGGAAGAAGGTGTTGTGCTTAGAAGCCAGGTGTTACGCTTAGAGATTTGGGCACTGTGTTTTTTAACACTGGCACTGCGCTTTTTCCCAGTAAGCCTCCAAAGTACCAAAAACACCTCCAAATCCTCTCAAAGCTCAACAAGACTGGGTTTTCCTCCTCTACCAAGTAAGTAACCCTATTTTCCACTCATTTTCTCTTCCAAACAACACTTCTTCTTAGTGTTTGATTCCTAAGAAAAATTGGTCCCTAGGCAAGGGACAAAACCCTAAATTCATTCCTATCTTAAAAATTGCTGCCCACAGACCCTACAACACCTTCCTACATCACTGTTGAAACCATCCCTACCCTTACACTATCTTTCCTTAGTCCCTAAACACTTTTCCTACAAAACCCTAAGACCTAGGTTACTAAAAATCCCTAGGTAGCCTCTACCATAAACTTGTAAATTAATTTTCATTTCCAACTCCCTTCACATTTTCACCCCCCATCACCTCCCACAGTTCCATAACCCACCACCTCATCTCCCCAAATTTTTGTAGTCCTATCCCCATTCCCTAGACCTATTCCCACTTCCCATTCTCACCTACCTTATCACTAGGGTCTCTTGAACAAACATTATGGAGGAAGACAAAGATTATATGGAAGAAGAGGACACGTAAGAAGGAGAAGACAAAGAACAGAGGAGGCCACACAAAGGAGGCAAAATCCTAAGGTTGGAGCCCACTAGCATAAATGAACTTATGATTTTCCTAATGGAAGCCTCATGTTTTCAGTATGTGGGTTGCCTTGACTTTTGCAAATTGATTGAAGGAGTTCAACATCACCTAGTTTTGACCAGACTCTTTACATCACACCTTAAAGACAATCAAGTAACCCTAGCAGGAGTGACCTTCACTTTGTCTACTTCTATTATTTCTATTGCCACAGGGATTCCAAACATGGGTTAGAGGTGGTTTAAATCAAAGGATTTGGAGGATTAGTATGATGAACCATTTATCCAACCACTTTACAGGAATGAAAGCAGGAGGGTGTTCCCTTTCACCCACCTTCTTAATAGGTATACCCCCTTGATGAAAATCATCATGAAGTACTTCTCTTGTGAAGGTAGGTTCTCAAGGCTCTATACCTACCATATCAGACTGCTTATTCACTTCACAAGGGTCAAATTCCTCAATATCCCATACTATATGTTCAGAAGCATAGATAAAATGGCCTCCATTGTGAAAAAAAGAGATTATGACTAGCAGATGAACAACCTTTTCCATCACTCATTGATCAAGATCATTATCCTTCATCACCTTGATCAATTGCATATTTCATGGGACAATTTCATTGCCAATGACATTTTCACTGCTCCACCAGCTCCACATGCTGAAAGTATTCCTTCTTCATCTCATCCCATTGATCATCATGCTGAAGCCATACCCCCTTCATCTCATCCCACTACTTCTATTCCTCCATCTGATCAGCCACCCTCATTATCACCACCATCATCACCATTTCATGATCATGCAGGGTCACCTAGTAGAGTTGAGGTCATCAGGCCTAAGAGGACATATGTGAGAACATTGGCACATACTTATCAGAGAGGCCACAGGTAGGTTTTCTCCCCATAGATTGTGGGAGGGGCCTTGTCTTTTTCATCAGAAAATCAGGTATAGAAGGACAAAGAGAAGATGACAGAGGAAGAGATCCAACAGCAACAGGAGGACCTCCATGAGACAGAGCATGATTTTGACTTATTTGACCTAAGTGAGCATGATTACAGTGAAAAAACAAAAATTGTCATCAAAGAAAAGGATGCATTCATAGGGGAGCTCCAGTTCAACTTGCAGAGGGAAAAATACATCATTTCATACTATGAGCAGGAAAACAAGCAGTATGAGACCAAACAAGATCTCATCAAGATTCAGGTCATCAAGGCAAAGGAGGTTGAAAAGGCTAAGGCTTTACTTGAAGAAGCATATGGAGAATATCATGAACAATTGTAGGAACAGGTGCCAAGGAGAAGGCCAAGGACTAGAGGCCTAAAAAGAGCACTGGAGCTAGAAAAATAGAAAGAGGTTGAACTAGCTAATCAACTTACCCTAAATGAACAGTTTGCCAAAATGATCAATGAGAACGAGGAGCATGGGATTGAGAGGGTAAATATCCATCTTGAAAAGCTCGTAGACAAGGCCAAAAGGGATAATGAAATTCAGAAGAAGATGGCAAAACACTATGCCTACAGAGAAAGGATTTCCAGGGAAAAACTCAAAGTTGCAAAGAAGAAAATTGAAACCCTAACCAAGCAAAGGGAGGAAGATAAACTTGACATCCTTGCTGAGGCATCACTCATGGATTGACACACATCATTAGAATTCCTTAGGCCAAATTTTGGTAAATTTTGAGCAATTTTGGGAAATTTTGAAGTTTTGTGCATTTTTGGAAATTTGTGCACCAGTCACACTGCTAAAAGGGACCTCCAAATGCAAAATGGCCACCACCATTGGATTCAAAAGGTCAAATACAGTTAGGAAACCACTTTGCTAAGTTTTTTTGGGTCAACTGGGTGGTCAAAAGGTAAAAAGACACCCAAAAAATCATGTTTCTACCATGTTTTGGAGGCTGGCGCTGCGCTTTTGACCGGTCTTGGGAGAATCAACTTTTAGAGGGACAAAACTTGACCATGTTGGAAACTAAGGGAATATATAGAAACTAGATAGGACAGGCTTTCCAATTAGCTATCCTGGGATCAATTTTGACACCGGGAACCCTCTCAATAGTGGAGCTAAAGTTGGTGTTGCGCTTAGGACAGTGGCGTTGCGCTTTTGACACAAATTTTCTGAGTTTCTCAGTTTTGTAAATTTTCTCAGTTTTGACAGTTTCACCTTGACAAATCATGTTTTACCAATGTAATTGATGGATGTAAATGTAATAATGATGTTTTTACTATTACCTAGGGTAAATACATTAGGTGAAAGCTCCTTTTATGATGTAATGAATCAGTTTCCTAAAGTGAGGGATGAGTCACTTTGACCACCCTACACTCTAGCTATCAGTTTAGTTTTTGGTGGAACTACTCCTCCTCTCATGGATTCGACCCCTGAGGTTGGGAGGAGTTTGTTTTGAGGTCTATATCTTCCCTTTCTTCACTCTTTTCAAGGGTTGGACTCCATTGGATGTTGTACTAGTGTTTCAGACTTTGGCATGGAATATATTGGATGAGTTGCAACTATTTTGGTGGGATTCTTGTGGCATGGTATTTTGATATTGTTTCTTCTTCAGTTACATGTGTGTGAATGTTTTTTTATCTTGCATGATCCATTTCACTTCTAAATATGTTTGAGTTTCAAGGTGCGATAAGCAGAATTAATCTTCTATTCTCTGTTTTGGTAAAATCATCATAAATTGTTTTATTTCTTTAGTTTAAAAAGAATTCATGGTTTTCATGCTCTTTTTAGCACCTCACCAATATAAACCATTTCATCACTATAATACAAAGAGTTCAAGTAAATTTCCTGCCTTGCCCCATCAGGTGTCTGCAATTCTGATTCTCTCTTGCCTTGACCTAGTTCACTCTCTGACCTAATTCACCATCCAGTGACTACCCCAATCAAATCAAATCAAACAAACCCTGAGAAACTGTATCTAGCCTAAAATCTTAATCCATCCAGCCCTCTTGGATGTGATCCTTTGGAGAGAGCCCTCTCCGGCTTGGTAGGGCTAGCTACCAAGTCAAAAGGGTTGGCCTATGGTTACCTCAGCTGGACTGTTCCTCAACCTTGGAGATCTGGAGGAGTGATAACAGACCAAATAACCCAACAAGGATCTTCCTCATGCAAATAGTCTCACAAAATTCTTGACTAGAAACCATGTACTCTTCTTCCGCTGAACTGAGTGCAACTGATCTATGCTTCCTGATGTATCAAGAAACTACTGCTGACCTAATAATGAATATTACTCCTAATGTTATCTTTCTTTCAGATGGACTCCCTACCCAATTTGCATCTATGAAACCTTGAAGTTTTACTCCCTTTGTCTGTCTGTACCAAAGAACAAACTGGGTGGCACCTCTGAGGTATCACAACACATTTTTAGCTACCTTCAAATAAAGTTTCATTGATTTAACCATGGCTTGACTAAGCTGGTTAACTGCAAAACACATGTCCGATCATGTGTTGACCAAATACATAAGTAAACCCAAAAGCTGTCTATAAATAGTAGCCTCCACTACGTCACTTGTAGTAGCATCCTCCTTCCTCCAATTACCTGCTAGAGGAGTATCCATGGGTTTGATACTCTCCATGTGGAACTTCTTCAGTATCTTGTTGACATACATGCCTTGAGAGACAAATAGTTCCTCATCGCCTTGCCATACTTCCATACCAAGAAATTAATGCATGAGCCCCAAGTCCTTCATCTCAAATTCTCTTGCAAGATCCTCTTTGAAATATTTTATTAACTTCTCATCACCTATTAGAATCAAATCATCGACATATACTAATATAATCAACAATTTACCTTCAACCACAATATGGTAAAGGTTCACATCTGCTTCACTTTTGGTGAAGCCCAATTCGACAAAATAACTATTAATCCTGGTGTACCAGGCACGGGGTGCTTGTTTTAGTCCATACAACACTCACTTTAGTTTTCACACATGCGAATATCTGTTTAAGGTCTCAATTCCTTCCAGTTGCTCAATAGACACATCTTCCTCAATCATACATTTGAGGAATTTTGTCTTCACATCCATCCAATGTATCTTCCATCCCATTTGTGCTGATAGTGCTATAATAGATCTTATTGAAGAGTACCTTGCTACTAAGCATAGGTCTCATCCTAATCAATTCCCTCCAACTGAGATAATCCTCTGGCCACAAATATGGCCTTGTGTTTCTCCAAACTCCCATCTGCTGCTTGCTTTACCTTGTAAAGCCATCTGGAAATCACCACTGACTTGTCTGCTGGTCTTGGGACAACTTCCCAAACACGGTTTCATATAATGGAGTCATACTCCTTAACCATGGCATCAACCCATATTTGTTGCTGAATTTCTTCCTCGAATGAGGATGGCTCAATCTCTACACTCTCGTTCATTAGATCCATGTAGCCAATGCACCGATATGGTGACCTCCTCTGCCTGCGTTGTGATGTGGGTTCTCCCACATTCTCTTTAGCATCATGCATCAATCTGTTAGCCTCTCTGGTGTGCTTCCTTCCATCCATGGAAGTGTCTGCATGAGTGGGTGCTTCCACTCTCTTTGCCTTTGCATGTGGCTGCTCCATATCATCCTAAGGTTCCTCCTTTGGAGCTAAAAGCTCCTCATATACATGTAACTGAATCTCCCTCTCAAGGGAACATCTTATGGCCTCCTCTTCATCGAAATTCACATCTCTACGAACCACTATCATCCTGTTGGATGGAAGGTACACCCGATTGTTGTGATGTGTATCGATGTACCCCACAAATATGCCCAACTCAATTGTTGGATCTAGTTTTTTCATGCATCCTTGGTAACATGATAGTAGAATGATGAACCAAAGATATTGAAGTGTGCCACATTTGGCTTCTTACTTGAAAAAGATTCTTTTAGTGTAATCATCTTGAGAATTCAATGAGGGCTTATGTTATGAAAATAAACAATTGTGTTTCATGATTCAACCCACAAGTGCAGTGGTAGGCCCTGATCATGTAACATCACCAATGCCTCTCCCATAATAATTTTGTTCTTCCTTTCAACCACCCCATTCTGATATGGGTTATGAGGTGCTATTAAATCTCATGGAATTCCTTCTGATGCACATAAGTTCATGAATTCATTCGACACTTATTCTCCACCATCATTACTTTTGAGAGATTTAACTTTCCTGCCAGTATATTTCTCGACAAGTTCTTTAAATTCACAAAATTTAGTGAACGTATGATCTTTCTTCTACATGAAGAAAATATAACACTTACAAGAAAAATCATCAACACATATTAGATAATAAATGTGCTTAGCTGTGGATGTTGTCAAGAACGATCCACACACATCTAAGTGAACTCTATCAAGGATCACTTGCGCTCAAATATCTTTACATGAAAATAAGCTTCCATGTACTTCCCAAATGTACACCCTTTCCACATGTCTCTCTGCTATAGTGTACCCTTGGGAAGTCCTAGAGAAATTTTCTTCTTGATATTCAAAGATTTGTGGTGTAAGTGACCCACCGTTCTATGCCACAACTCACCGATGTCTCGACTTTGCACCTTCTATGCTTTAGTGCTCAAATCAACATAGTCTTCTACATCCAATTTGTAGAGGTTCTTCACCCAAACCCTGATCCACTTCACCTCTCTTGAGGCTATGTAACTAAGGAAAGCCTTTCCCTTGCTAAATATCACATCGTAGCCACATTCCTCCAACATGGCAACTGAAACCAAATTCTTCTTCAAACCAAAAACATACATGACATATTTATTCTTCAAACCTGGAACATACATGACATATTTTAATGTGACAGGAGAACCAGAATCCCTTTGAAAGGTAACAGTACCGATTCCAGTCGCACTATACCTCCCACCATCTCCCATCTCGATGTGCATCTGGAGGTCCTTCTCCTTCAAGTCACTGAAGAACTCTTTGTTTCCGACCATATGAAATGAGGCTACACTATCTAGGGACCACACACTACCCATAACCGATTTCACCATAAAAGTGAGGGGGGTGAAATCCAGTTCAAATTGTGAAGCAAGAGCTTCACCTACTGCTTCTCATGAGGGATTCTTACTGACCTTCTTGTGTGGACACTTTTTGGCATAGTGTCCCGGCTCGTGACAGTAAAAACATTTAATCTTCAACATGTCCTTCTTCTTGTCGCCTTGATTGGAATCTAATTCGGAATGGGATGACTTCCCCTTCCATTTCTTTGCCTTCCTAGCTAAGGCACAATTCTCTTCCTCATCATGCTTGGATGAGGATCCATCTCTGGTGTTCTGATGAATCTCTTCTTGTACCAGGTTAGACCACAATCACTCCCACTCGGGTAGCTTCTCCCTCCCATTAACTGAGTCTTGGTAGCTATGCCAACTCCTAGGAAGTTCTAGAAGTGCTAGGCTCGCCAGATCATCTGCAACAACTATAACAATGACACTTCCAAGCTCATCTCGACATTGGGTGAACTTGGTCAAGTAGTTTGGTATTGTTTCACCCTTTTCCATATTGACTTTCCGAGCTTTTCTTTCAGTTCCAGCTTCCTGTGGTCATTTCTGTTTTGAAACAGGTCTATTAAGGCCTTCCACATTGCAAATGGAGTTTCCTTACCATAGAGGTTCAAGAAAATATTACCTCGAACTCCTTCTAGGATAATCCATCTCGCCTTTTCCACACACTTTCTCCATTCTGCCAGATCCTGAGCATCAGCTGGCTCAGGAATATATTTGTCTATGAATTCCTTAATCCCGTTGTCTTCCAACACTGCCTCCATCCTATCCTTCCAAGGAATATAGTTTGAAATACCCTCAAGGACATATTCGAGTGTCAATCCATAGAACGACATCCTTCTGGCTCTGAAGTATGATACTGCAAATTTTATTTCTCCTGCAAAAGAAAAAATCGTATTCTCCTATTCTATAGTGATTTTAGCTCTAATACCATGTAGAAATTCCTTGTAGATTCAAACTGCAGATTGTAATATGCTAAAACAATAAATTGACTCATTAGTGGAAACAATAAATTGATCGATGAAATCACGAAGCATAAAAGAGAAATAATTCAATCACACGTAACACAAAAATTTTCTAGGGAAAGCCACACCTAAAAACCCCTCCTATCTGTTTATTGTATTAATTAGAAAATATGAGAATATTACAATGCTTTTCTCAAGCCTGAGCAATCTCTGCACTATCTCAATCTATTTCACTGCTTCATAAACCATATCAAGCCAATACTTAGCCAATTATGTTTCCTACCAAACTCTTATTTCCTTTCACATTTTCCTAGGGAATTAGCCCATATTTAATTGGGAAATTCCTCATCCATAATCACACAATCCATCATAGGCCTTCCTCTAATTACATGCACCACTTGTACAATTCAGATGATTATACAATTGATAGTACACTATCCATGAACTCCAATCTCAACTGGGTCTTTCTCTAATCCGACATGCATGTGTTAATTATGAGTGAATGTTCGGTTTACTTGTTAAGCAGTGTTGGTTACACCTCACTACTGCAGGTTACACCCCACTACTCAGTCTCCCACTAATTCCTCCATTATTTGGAACTAGTTTAACTGAATTTAAATATGTTAAACTGAATTAAATAATTACAACTCAAAATAACTCAACCTGGGCCCCTAAAATTTAGGAACCACTCTACATGACTCTAGATAGACTACCAACTCAAATTAACTGAGCCAATTAAGTCAAATTAACTTATTTAAATATTACAAGTTGCTATGAGAATTAGAATTACAATTTAATTCCTAATTTAATTAAAGGACAAAATTACATTAGGATTTTCTTATTGCATTTTTCAACTCTTTCAACATATAAAAATTGACGAGTCAATACTGAAAACATCATCATCATATATGTCTTTGGAGACTCTCTCATTACTATTAAAAAATGTATCAAATTAAATCATTGCAAGGACCCAAATACAATACTAACTCTATAAATAATCCAATTGATCAGGGATAAATTTGAAATCTTGGAGCAACGAAACCATTACAATAGGAGGAAGCGGACAAGGCTGCTATGGAGGAACTTGGCTAGAACAATGTGCAGGGATCCAGGTAGTTAATTTCATAGTAATAGCTATGTAGATTATGTTATATAGGTATGTAAGTTTTAATTGGGTATTTTGGAGAAATTACAAGAAGAATGATGTAGTAAATCTGGAAAAAACATTACTGCATACCCAAAGTTATTGTTTAGAGCAATTTTGAAGGACTTTGGAAATTTTGATGCTTTTGAATGTAAAGGCATTGGCCAGATTTAGTTTGATTAATGGATATATGCTTATTCCTTTAAAAAAAATAACAGGTGAAAATTATTCATGTCCAACAATCGACATAAGTCAAAATGATACATTGAGTACAAATGATATAAATAAAAATGATGAATTATGTAAGACAAAATGATACAAGTCAATATTATATGTCATGTCCAAATGATATAAGTCAAAATGATACATGTCAAAAATATACAACTCAATAATATGGTACATGAGGCCGTGAAAATGATACATATGATAGTAACCATGAAAATCAATGTCATAACAATATATCAAAAATGATTTGTAATGCAGTCTATATGATCATGCATGTCACTAAATGCTACCAACAACTACCTCATGATCATCATCACCATTGTGATCATCATCATCTTCATCATCATAATCATCATTATCTTCAATATCAAAACCAACCTTGTTGTCAGCTGTATCTGTGTCATCATGAGCATCATCTTCAATCTCAAAATCCGAGCCAATGTTCAATCTCAAGATCCTTGTTCTACAAAAATACACTTAGAATTAAAAGTTATTATTTATTTCATTCAATAATTAATTTCTCTGTTATATATCTAATATTACAACATATGAAATGAAACAATAATCATATTACATCATATCAAAATGCACATACGATAATAAAATTTCAAATAAGTTACAAATAAGATGTTGTAACAACATATGATATAACAACAAATGTTGTAACAACAACCCATTTCATCTTTCTTGTCAGAGCTTGAAAGTGGGCAGCCAAAGAGGTGTTTCTGCCACCAAACACTACACTAGTAGTTGAGGGATCAAGAAAACAAATTGAGAAGCACAAACATAGGTAATAACAGATTGAGAAGCAAATGTTGTAACAATGGATGTTGTAACAATAGATGTTGTAACAATAGATGCCATAACAACATGTCAATGTTAAATCTGCTGAAAATGTTTTAACACCCATTACTGTTGAAAATGCTGAAACTTCTGTAAAAGTTGATGCTATAACAACTGCTACTACTGAAACAATGACCATTAGAGAGGATGCTATAATGGAATATGTTGTAACAACAGATGTAAAAACAAATGTTGTAACAATTGAGGGGGTAGAAATCCATTTCATCTTACTTGTCAAATCTTGAAAATGGGTAGCCAAAGAGGTGTTTCTACCACCCAACACTACACCAACACTTGGGGGATCAAGAAAAAAAATTAAGAAGCACAAACATAGGTAACAACGAAATTAGAAGAAAATATTGTAACAAGGGATGTTGCAACTATGGATGTTGTAACAATAGATGCCATAACAGATGTTGTAACAACAAGCCATTCCATCTTATTTGTCAAAGCTTGAAAGTGGGTAGCCAAAGAGGCGTTTCTACCACCCAACACTACACCAACACTTGGGGATCAAGAAAACAAATTGAGAAGAAAAACATAGGTAACATCATATTGAGAAGCAATGTTGTAACGTTGGATGTTGTAATAGTAGATGTTGTAAGAACATATGCCATAACAACATGTCAATGTTAAATATGCTGAAAATGTTGTAGTAGCTGATGCTGTAACACCCAATATTGTTGAAAATGTCAAAACCACTGTAAAAGGTGATGCTATAACAAATGTTATTATGGAAACTATTGAAGCAATGACCATTACAGAGGATGTTGTAATAATAGATGTTGTAATAAATGAGGGGGTAGAAAGATTCTTAATTTTGCTTGTCAAAGCTTGAAAGTGGGCACAAAAAGAGGTATTTCTGCCACCCAACACTAGACCAACACTTGGGGGATCAAGAAAACAAATTGAGAAGAAAAAACATTGGTAACGTCATATTGAGAAGTAGATGATGTAACAACGGATGTGTAACATCACCCAACCCCTCGCATTGTTAGAGGAATGGGGTAAAACATTTTTTTTTTGTTTCCTCCGAACTCTACTTGACTTGCCAACTCGTCATAAGGGCTTAAAACTAGAGATATCACTTTACATTCTTACACACACACACACACACACACACACACACACACACACACACACACACACACACACACACACACACACACACACACATATATCTATATATAAGGCCATGTCAAATGCAATGACCTCCACTCACCCCATCAACTTGTTGACGACTTGTCAAGAGGGTCTACTTTTGACCAATCGCAAAAATTGCAAACTGGTGTGTTATCCAGCTCATCTTGACTAACATCATCATGGTTGATCCCATAAATTCACCACAGAAGCATCCAGGGTAATCTTATGGGTTTTCACCTCTGGTCCATGTCGTCACTTCCTCATCCAATTGTGTTAAAGGAAAAATTAGGTCGCGCCAATGAAGAGTCTCCATGACTAGGGTTTGGAGCGGTGCAAGGTTTTGCTAAATTTTTGTTATAAGTTTAAGGCTTGCCCTCCTACACCACATCGAGCTTGCCTTCAATCTCTGTTATGGCTCGAATAAGGGATCTTGACCGTACCTTAAGCAATTCATTAAACAAAGATCTTTATAGTCATCATAACAGCAAGTCTCGACCTGGCCATAGTTTCCCTAAGATGGTTATTTTGACCAAGGCTTTGTCTCAAAGGTCCTACAAACCTCCGGATCAATGCCAGTACTCAGTGCCGATGTCGATGGCTTATTAAGGTTCCTTATTTTGCTATCCCTCCTAAGCTTGAGCCAAGGGGTAGGCCTATAGAACATGATTTCTTAAATGTTTTCCTTAAAATATATTTTTTGAGCATTATTAAGTCAAATCCTCATATATAAATCTTGGCCATCAATATGTATTAGAACTCTCCATTCAAGTCAGAAACATCCTTTCTATTCTCATCCAAAAATTTTATATCTGCCACATGGATAAAATTTACATCTGAGATATCACCTCCAAAGGGAATGGTTTTTGAAAGAATCAATGTAAACAAAGCTATGTACTTCTTCAAACTGGAAATAGTATGTACATGCATAAACAAACATTGTGCATAATGGATAGATTTGTTAAAAAAAAGTATGCACTTTTTTCATCTACTTCTGCAAATGATTCGATGCAAACAAAGTAACAATTGACTGATGATGACATGGGATTTTTCTTTTTTTCCTTGCCACCATCCTTGATTAAGTGTTATAGGGAGAAGGCAGGTCTAGGTCTTAATGTAGGTGTGACAGGTGCTGTAGTCGGATTTTCACGATAAGCCACAAGGGTACCTATGAACCGAGGGAAATTAGGATAGTTGGGGAACTAGAATGCCTGGCTCATAATGGTAACATCTAATGAGGAAGTAAACATCTAGTCCCAAGAAACTTATATCAAGAAAGGCAATATATAAATAATGTATTTAGCTTTTTTTTGTATGGAAACTCACAACATAGGAGGCAAGTTCTAAATATGTATTTGAAATCTCATTAAAAAGGATATCAAGCCTCATGATAATAAAAGTGAATGTTAGATTCTTTTATCTTATCTTAAGTATTATGTGTGATTCATTTGTTTCTGAGTTGAGTTTTTGGAAGATCCAGCTGAGAGGTGAGGCTCTCTAAGCCTCACCTCCGATTAATTTCAGATCAATAGTGGTGAGATTAATGGCCATAGGCCCATCAAGATAACTCATCGATTATTGATTTCCCATTTAGAGAGATATTACTTATGCTAAATAACAAAAAATATATCTATGTTTGGTCTAAAGTTGTTTAAAATGCAACAAGAAAATCTAGTTTTGACTTTTCCTTGGTCAAACTAGATTAAAAGTCAAATTTCTATTTCAGCAGAATACTTGGAGGTAGTTAACTGAGGTGAGATGGCTCTTGTCACTCAGTTAATTCGAGTTGGAGACACTTGAGTTCTTTTTAGCATGATTTCTTGCTAATTTGTATCAACCTATTTCAGTTAATTTGAGTTATTGCCAGTTTAACTAGTTCTAATTATCAGAAGAACTAGTGGAGATCAAGTTGTGGATGTGGAACTTCAACCACGATGAGTGATCAACCAATTAACTAATCAATCAACCCAAAATAATTGTTGCATGTAGAGAATCTGAGTTACCTAGTTAAGATGGATATTCAAAGGTAGTGTACAATCATTTATATCATATTCTCATGTGTACAGGTGGTGCATGTAGTCAGAGATTGACCTAAGTCTATTGTGCAATTCCTTGGTGTGAAATTCCTAAAAAAAATAGGGTAAATTTCCCAAGGGAACAATGCAAGGAAATAAGGGCTTGGAGGCTTGAAAATTGGCTAAGTTTTGGGCCAGGTTCATTCAATCAGGTAGAGGGATAGACTATACACTTGCAGGGTGTGCTCAGGCTTGAGCAAACATTGTATTTCTTCTCTATTCTCTGATTAATGCAATATAGATAGTAAGGGGTTTTGAGTAGTTGCTTTCCCCTAGACAAATCTCTGTGCATGTGTGTTGTTTCCTTTTGCATGTCAATGATTCGTTTTTTAGATGGTGAATTAACTTCTGCAGATCACTCGAGTAACTTCAAGTATTATGATCTAGTAAATTTCATGACAAATTTTGAATCTACACATCAATTTATACATGGTACTGAAGCTAGAATCATTTTAGAGAAGATATTTTGAGGTTTTCATTTCAGAAGTTTCGAATTTGAATATCAATGTTGCAGGTTTTCTTCAGGATTGAGAAGATGGATTTCAATGGACTCAGGCTCGAGTATGCCTTGGAAGGAACCTCAAACTTTGTTGCATGGAAGGACTGCATGGAGGTAGTATTGGATGATAATGGGCTACTAGAATACATCAAGACAGATGTAGCAAAACCCCAAGCATTTGATGCCCATAATATTGCTCAGTGGAAGAAGGATGTGGCCAAAGTGAGGAGAATCATATTGGAGGGAGTTTGGGATCATATTTTCTCGAATATCCATGGAAAAGAGACTCTGTTCACGATGTGGAAAGCACTGACATAATTGTTTGAGAACAATAGTGACCATAGGAAGCTGACACTCAAGGACAAGCTTTGAAGTATCAAGATGCAAAAGAATGACACAATTCTGCAGTACTTGAGAAGGTTTACATAATGTTGTGATGAACTTGGAAGGGTTGGTGTTAATGTCCCTGAAGAAGACTTGGTAGCTCTATCTTTTTTGGGCATTCCCAAGAGCTGGCATAGCTATCAAGATTTGGAAAATGGTAGAGAGAAACTACCGAGCTAGGTATAATTATGGTTTGATCTAATGCAAGAAGAAATAATGTGGAATACCAGAGACGAGACTTCATCCAAGGGCGAGGATGAGGAGAACTGTGCCTTGGATAGGAAGGTAAAGAAAGGGAAGGGAAAGAAATCCCAATCCAAAGTAGATTCAAGTCAAGGAGGAAAGAAGACATACTTTTCCAGAATCAAGTGCTTTCACTGCCATGAATTCAGGCACTACGCAACAAAGTGTCCACACAAGAAGGCAAGCAAGAATACTGCAAGAGGAGAAATGGGTGAAGCTTTGGCTTCACAAATCGAACTTTATTTTACTCTCATTGCATGCATGGAATGCACAATGATGGGTAGTGTGTGGTATCTCGACAACTGTGCCTCATTCCACATGACAGGAAACACAATTTTTTTCAATGACTTGGAGGAGAAGGATCTCCAAATGCACATCGAGATGGGAGATGATGGAAGGTATAGTGCGATCGGTATTGGTCAAGTTAATTTTCAGATGGAGTCTTCTCCCCTCTCAGGCTCAAGGATGTGATGTTTATACTGGGTCTGAAGAAGAATCTAGTTTCCATAACTGTGTTGGAAGACCATGGATACGATGTGATATTTATCAAAGGGAAGGATTTCTTGAGACACATTGCCATGGGAAAAGTGAAGTAGATCGGGGTTCGAGTGAAGAACCTCTATAAATTAGATGTGGAAGACTGTGTAGTATTGAGCACAAAAGAGGAGAAGGTGCACAGCTGATATGTCGACGAATTGTGGCATAGAAGACTTGGCCATTTTCCTCATGTAACTTTGAAGATCATGCAGCAAATTACTATAGGCCTCCCAAAAGGAGCACTAGAGAAGCGAGATACATGCGAAGGGTGTATGTTGGGGAAGTACACAAAATCCACCTTCAATGATTGGGAGATCAGGGCACATGCAGTCCTTGAAAGGATCCACTATGATGTATGTGGACCTTCCTTGAAAACCTCCATTTCCAAGCACGTGTATTATGTTATATTTGTAGATGATTTCTCACAAAAGTTCTGGATCTACTTCATGCAGAAGAAAGACCAAAGATTACCCAAATTTGTTGAATTTAAAGCACTTGTTGAGAAAGAAAATGGAAAGAAAGTGAAGGCTCTCAGGAGCGATAATGGAGGTGAGTATGTGTCGAATGAGTTTAAAAATTTCTATGCAAAGGAAGGAATTCAACGGGAGTTGACAACACCCCATAACCCACAACAGAATGGGGTGGTTGTGAGGAAGAAAAAAAGTATTGTGGGAGCAGCAAGGGTGATTTTTCATGACCAAGGCTTACCACTACACTTGTCGGTTGAAGCATGCAACGCAACGGTCTATTTGCAAGACAAGAGTCCTCACAAGATTCTTGGCATGTTTACAACAAAGGAATATTTTTCGAGGAGGAAACCAGATGTGTCACACTTCACGATCTTTCGATCATCATTTTATTGTCATGTTTCCAAGGAAGCAAGGAAAAAGCTAGATCCAACAACATAGTTGGGCATATTTGTGGGGTACACAGAAACACATCACAATTATCATGTGTACTTTCCATCCCCTAGGATGATAATGGTTAGAAAGGATGTGAAATTTGATGAGGAGAAGACAATGAGGTGTTCTCTTGAGAGGGAGCTTCAATTGTAGCATAATTAGGAGATTTTTGCTCCAAAGGAAGAACCTCAGGAAGTTGTGGATAAACCACAAGCATAGGATTAGAGAGTGGAGACATCCACTCAAGCAGAGAAATCTAGAGAAGGAAGGAAGAGAACCATGGAAGTTGACATATTATTGTAGGATGCTAGAGTGAATGTGGGAGCACCCAAATCACAGCGCAGACAGAGGAGGTCACCGAATCGGTACAATGGCTACATGGATCTTATGAATGAGTTTGTAGAGACTGAGCCTTCCTCATTCAAGGAAGATGTAGAGAAACCATTATGGGTTGATGATATGTTAGAGGAATATGATTCTATCGCTAGAAAAAGTGTTTGGGAAGTGGTCCCAAGATCAACAGATAAATCAATGGTTGGTTCAAGATGGCTTTTCAAGGTAAAACATGCAGTAGATGAAAGAATAGAGAAATACAAGGCCAGATTTGTGGCCAAGGGGTTCTCTCAGATTAAGGGAATTGAATATGAGGAGACCTTTTCTCCCAGTAGCAAGGTACTCATCCATCAGGTCAATTCTAGTAATGTCAACACAGATGGGGTGGAAGATCTACTAGATGGATGTGAAGACAACATTCCTCAATGGAGTTATTGAGGACGAGGTTTATATTGAGCATCTAGAAGGGTTTTAGACCTTTGACCAAGAGTCGCATGTGTGAAAACTCAAGTGAGCATCGTATGGACTGAAGCACGCACCCTGTGCTTGGTACACCAGGATCGATAGCTATCTCATTGAGTTGGGCTTCACCAAAAGTGAAGTAGAAGCAAACCTTTATCACATTGTGGTAGAAGAAAAATTATTGATTATTGTTTTATATGTTGATGACTTGATCCTTATTGGTGATGAGCAGCTGATCAGATCTTGCAAGGAGGACCTTGTAAGAGAGTTCAAGATGAAGGACATGGGCCTCATGCACTACTTCCTTAAATTGGAAGTATGGAAGGGTGATGTGGAATTGTTTGTCTCTCAAGGAAAGTATGCCAATGAGATACTTCAGAGGTTCTGCATGGACATGTGCAAACCCATGGAGACTCCCTTAGCAAGAAATTGGAGGAAAGAGGATGCTACTTTAGGTGAAGTAGTGGAGGCTACTATTTACATGTAGCTTGTGGGTTCACTTATGTATTTCATGAACACACGAACATCCATGTGTTATGTAGTTAACCAGCTTAGTTAAGCAATGGTTAAGCCAATCAAACTATATTGGAAAGAAACAAAGCATGTGTTGAGATACCTCATAAGCACTACTCAGTTCAGTATTTGGTACAAATGGATAGAGGGAGTGAAGCTGCAAAGATTCATAGATGCGGATTGGGCAGGGAGTCCATTAGACAAGAAGAGCACATCAGGAGGAATTTTCAATGTTGGGCCAACAACGATTTCTTGGTAGAGCAGGAAGCTGAGATCTGTGGCACTCAACCTAGCACAATCAAAGTACATGGCTACAAGTCAAGCATCATGTGAGGCTATCTGGATGAGAAATATTCTTGTTGGATTGTTTGATTAGATGATGGATCCTACTATGATTTTCTGTGATAATCAAAGTTGTAACAAAATCTATGAGAATCCTATATTTCATGATCAATCTAAGCATATTGATATCCAATATCACCATCTACGAGATTGTCTATAGAGGAAGATTACGTTGTTGCAGTACATTCTCATAGAGGAACAAGATGCATATATTTTGACAAAGGCCTTATCAAGAGGAAAATTTTAGTTCCATGGGTGCAGGATAGGGGTGGTTGATAATCCCTTTCTTGCTTAGAGGGAGTGTTGAAAATGCAACAAGAAAATCTAGTTTTGACTTTACCTTGGTCAATCTAGATTAAAATTAAAATTTATATTTCAACAGAATACTTGGAGTTAGTTAACTGAGGTGACATGGCTCTTGTCACTTAGTTAACTTAGTTAATTCAAGATGGAGACATTTCAGTTAATTTAGAATGATTTATTGCTAACTTGTAGCAACATATTTAAGTTAATTTTATTTATTGTCAGTTTAACTAGTTCTAACTGTCAGAAGAACTAGTGGAGGTCAAGTTGTGGATGTGGAACTTGAACCACACTAAGTGATAAACCAATTAACTAATCAATCAACCCAAAATAATTATTGCATGCAGAGAATTCGAGTTACCCAGTTGATATGGGGATTCCAAGGTGGTGTACTGTCAATTGTAGCATATTCCCATGTATACAGGTGGTGCACGCAGTCAGAGATTGACCTAAGTCTATTGCGCAATTCCTTGGTGTGAAATTCCTAAAACAAATAGGGGCAATTTCCCAAGGGAAAATAAAAATGAAATAGGAGCTTGGAGGCTTCAAAAACTGTCTAAGTGTTGGGCCAGGTTCATGTTACACAATATTTTGTCACACTTCTCGCCCCATATCCTGAAGCATCAAAATGACGCAAGTTGTTAGTGGATTCACCATGAAACATATATAGAAGCATCCCTAAAGAAGAGAAGAAACATTTCTATGAAAGAGTTCTGAAGAAGCTTTCCTAAAAACCTAGTTTTCAGGATCATCTCTTATTGCACCACTGGTGATCCGTGCTAGTGTCTTATTGCAAAATACTGACCTAGCACTGCCAGTGTGGCTTTTGATAAGGAAAACTCATGCTAAACCTCTTCTAGTAGTTTTTCCTGTTGGGTTGTGTTATATTCTTTCCATGACTAGCCTACCTAGTTAATTGGGGGGTTAGAGGGGGGGTGGAGGCTCCCCTTCATTGCATCGATTGTGCAGTGGGGGGGTCACAGGGGGTTTGAGGTGGGCGGGTAGCCCCCCTCTACGGGGTTCGGGGCAGCGCTCCAGGGAATTTCTTTTTGGACCCTATATTAGGTTGGGTAGACCTACCTATGTTTCTGTGTATGGTTTTCACACATGGTTTTGGATGCGATGGTTTTCGGTCCATGGTATTGGATGCTTCGACATGTATGAATATGTATTGTAACATTGAAAGGAACATAATGAAAAATCAAGCTGGTAGTCCCAGTTTTGGGATCCAGGGGAAAATCTTTGTGTATATGTGTTTTATGTGTTATGCTCTCGCATTGTTTATTTTCCATTCTTAGAATTCATATGCAGGTAATTTCTGTACAGGGTTAAAACCTACATTTGGTATCAGAGTTGTTTTGGCTTCAAGGGGATGCCTTTGTTGCTGAGGGGTTTCGCTTGGGCCTGTGGTAGACCCTGTTCAGTGGGAGATCTACAGGATCGATTCTGGTGATGAAAGAAGATGTCGAGCAGTGGAAAGATAAAGATCGAGAAATTTAATGGTCATAGTTTTGAGTTGTGGAAACTCAAGATGGAGGATCTGTTGGTAGATACAGATCAGTGGATTGCAGTAAATCTAGGTACTAAACCAATGGGAGTGTCTGATGAAGAATGGAAGAAGTTGGATCAGAAGGCAAAGAGCACAATACGATTGTATGTCTCAGATTCAGTATTGCTGAATGTATCAGGGGAAGCTACGATGAAGGCTTTGTGGGACAAGTTAGGGACTTTGTACCAATCTAAGTCTCTGGTGAATAAAATGTTCCTACAGACAAAGCTGTATAACCTAAGGATGAAAGATGGAGACTTGGTGATAGAGCATCTGAACGCATTTAATACTGTGGTAAGTTAGTTATTATCTGTTGATATTAAAATTTCAGATGAAGATAAGTGCATCAGTTTGTTGTGTTTCTACTAGATTTGTGCGATATTCTGGTTATTGAAATAGGTAGCAATGCAACTTCCTTGCAATTTGATGAAATAGTCTCATCCTTGCTCACGGAGGAGATGAGACAGAAAAATATGGAGAGCCAGAACGATGATACCTTGTTTGTACGAGGACGGTCCCATAACAGAAACAAAAATAAGTCATCGAGTGGGAGATCTAAATCTAGAGGGAGATCTAAATCTCCAGGAAAACCTATAAAGGTGGTGTGATGGAAATGTGGAAAGGAAGGGCACTATAAAAGGGACTGTAAATCTAAATCTCCTTACAAGGGAAAGGGATCTAATGATTCTCCTTATGCAGAGGTGAAAACCACCTCAGATGAAGGTGGGGATGTGTACTTGGCTTCTTCAAGTACACATGTGGATCACGAGGCATTGTTGATTGACTCAGGTGCATCCTTTTACTTCACTCCCCATAAAGAGTGGTTCTGCGAGTATGAGAAATATGATGGAGGTGATATATTCTTGGGGGATGACAAGAAGGCTAGAATTGTTGGTCGCAGAAAAGTAAAGTTGAAGTTGTAAGGTGGAAGGATTAGAAGACTTTCGGGTGTTCTGCATATTCCTGCATTAGCCAAAAATATGATTTCTGTAAGCAAGCTAGATGATGCAGGTGTAAAAATAGTGTTCGAGAAAGATACCTGCAAGATGGTTCGGGGAGCACTGATATTGATGCGGCGAGTTCGGATTGGAACTCTAAGTTAGCATTGTTATTGATGGGTGCAATAGTTCTGTGGTTCCTGAAAGTGGAGCAGAAAATCTAGTGGTCTCTGGAGAAAAGACCATGCTATGACATCAAAGGCTTAGACATATTGGAGAGAAGGGCCTTCGAATACTTCATGGTAAAGGTATGACTAATAGCTCTCTGGATTTTGATTTATGTGAAAATTGTGTATATGGGAAGAAAAATCGGGTGAGTTTCCCCTCTGGTGGCAAGAGGGTGAAACAAATATTAGAGCTTGTGCATAGTGATGTGTTTGGACCTGTGAAGGTTCCATCGCTGGGTAAGTCTATGTACTATGTATCATTTATAGATGACTTCTCAAGGAATACATGGATATATTTCCTCAAGAATAAATCTGAAGTCTTTGACAGGTTTAAAAAATTTAAGGCTATGGAGGTAAACCAGACAGAGAAGAAGATAAAGGTGTTGAGGACAGATAACGGTGGAGAGTTTTGCAGTAAGGAATTTGAAGAATTCTGTAAGAAGTGTGGTATAGCATGGCAAAAGACTACTCCATATACACCTGAGCAAAATGGAGTTGCAAAAAGAATGAACAAGACATTGATGGAAAGGGCAAGAAGCATGCTCAGTGGTGCCGAGTTAGGACAGGAATTTTGGGCAGAGCGGTGTAGACAACATGTTACCTGGTCAATAGATCACCTTCATTAGCGTTGGAGGATAAGACTCCAAAAGAGGTATGGACTAGTAAGAAAATCTCTCTTTCACATTTGAGGGTATTTGGATGTGATGCATATGTACATGTTCCAAAGGACAAAGAACCAAGTTGTACAGTAAATCTGAAAAGTGCATCTTTATTGGGTATAAGGATGGTTTAAAGGATTTATAAGCTTTGGAAACCAGTAACAAGGAAGGTTGTGTACAACCGAGATGTGGTGTTCAAAGAGGTGAAAGATGTTATTAAACATGAATTCCAACCAGAGGAACTTGAGAAGATAGAGATTGAGCTTAAGGAGGAAGAATCAAACTCTACAGCAGAAGAGGAATTGGAAGATGAAGAGCCACAAACTCCGGGTGTGAGAAGATCAGTTCGAGAAAGAAGGAAGCCAGAAAGGTATATTCCATCTTCTTTCTATTCAAATTTTGCTTTATCTATTACTGATGATGATCCCAAAACTATGAAGGAAGTAGTAGATTCAGAGGATGGAAAATTCTGGAAAGAGGCCATGGTTGATGAAATGGCATCTTTGCACAAAAATGAGGCTTGGGATCTGGTGGAGTTGCTGGTTGGAAGGAAACCCACTGGTAGCAAATGGGTGTTCAAGAAGAAGACAAATGCAGAAGGAAAGGTGGAGAAATACAAAGCTCGGTTGGTAGAAAAAGGTTATTCTCAGGTGATGAGAATTGATTTTGGTGATATTTTCTCTCCTGTTGCCAAGGTAGCTTCTATTAGATTACTTTTATCTGTTGCTGTTGCTTTTGATTTTGTGGTAGAACAGATGGATGTGAAGACAAAATTTCTCCACAGGGATCTGGAAGAGGAGATCTACATGAAGCAACTTGAAGGCTTTACGGTCAAGGGTAAGAAAGAACTTGTATGCAAGTTAAAGAAGTCTCTATAGGGGCCAAATCAATCACCAAGGATGTGGTATCAGAAATTTGATACATTTATATGGGGACTTGGCTTCACTAGAAGAAAAATAGATCACTGTGTGTATTTTAAATTAATTGGTGACTGTGTTATTTATCTGGTCTTGTATGTGGATGACATGTTGCTGGTTGGAAATGGCAAAGAAATTATCTAGGATTTGAAGACCCAATTGTCCTCCAAATTCGACATGAAAGATCTTGGTGCTGTAAACTATATTTTGGGCATGGAAATTGAAATAAATTGGGAAAGGAGGAATATTTGGTTAAACCAGAGGAAGTATGTCGAGACAATACTGCAAAGGTTTAATATGCAGGATAGTAAACTGGTGAAGGTTCATATTCCTTTAGGTGTAAAATCATCTGCCGAACAGTGTCCCAAGACATAAGAAGAGGAAGAGGACATGTCCCGTGTTCCATATGAAAGTGCAGTCGGTAGCCTGATGTATGAGATGGTCTGTACTAGACTAGACATTGCACATGAAGTGGGAGTATTGAGCAAGTTTATGTCAAAACCAAGGAAGGAGCATTGGACAACAATGAAGTAGGTTTTCAGGTATTTGCATGACACTAGTGATTATGGTTTGTGCTACCAAGGAGGACCAGAATTGGACAAAGTTTTGGATATCCATGGATTTGTTGATGCAAACTAGGCTAGATATCTTGATCAGAGAAGATCTACAAGTGGGTATGTGTTTAACCTATTTGGAGGTGCAGTGAGTTGGATGAGTAAGAAACAATTTGTAGTGGCACTATCAACTATAGAGGCAGAATACATGCCATCCACTCATGCAAGAAAGGAAGAAGTTTGGTTGTAGAGATTGTTGTTCAAGTATGGGGTTAGTATAGGGAGCTATAAGGATAGACTGTGACATCCAAAGTGAAATTTTCTTGGCAAAGAACGCTGCTTACCATTCAAAGACAAAGCACATTCATGTTCAGTATCAATTTGTGAGGGATATGTTAGAAGACAAAAAGGTGTTGCTGGTAAAGGTGGACACTTTGAAGAATACTGCAGATGCATTAACAAAATCTGTGAGCTCTGTGAAGTTCTCTTGGTGTAGAGAAAAAATGGGTGTTGCAGGGCTGGATAAATGACTAAGCTCTCCCATGCCCCCCTATGGAAAGAAAATAACAAGTGGGAGAATGTTGGGTGTGTTATATTCTTTCCACAACTAGCCTCCCTAGTTAACTGGGGGGTTAGAGGGGGGCGGGTAGCCCCCCCACTACGGCGTTCAGGGTAGCGCCTCGAGGAATTTTTTTTTGGACCCTATATTAGTTTGGGCAGACCTACCTATGGTTTTTTTCATGGTTTTCGCACATGGTTTTGGACGCGATGGTTTTCGATCCATGGTATTGGATGCTTTAGCATGTATAAATATGTATTGTAACATTGAAAGGAACATAATGAAAAATCAAGTTGGTAGTCCCGGTTTTGGGATCCAGGGGAAAATCTCTTTGTATATTTGTTTTATGTGTTATGCTCTCGCATTCCTTATTTTATGTTCTTAGAATTTGTATGCAGGTAATTTCTATACAGGGTTAAAATCTACATTTCTCGAAGTGGAGGTGAAGCTTCTCTTACTAGAAGCCTCAATAATGACAAGATGGAGACATGTAAATAAGGATTAGAGTGAGATCTCCCATTGTTGGTCCTTGATCCTACTCTTAAGGATCTTCCCCTTGAGTTGTGGAATCTCTCCCTCGTATTATGGATCACTAAATCCCTCTACTTCCATATAAATGAGATCCCTACTATCCACAACGAGTGGGTCATTGCTTGATTGCATTCCTATGTTGAAACTATGCCTAAATGCTTCCCATTTTTCTAAGGAGAATGAGTGCTTAAAGGTCTTGGCTTGGACTTGGAAGCTCATCCAAAGGAGGCTTCCAACATCAAGGATCATATGGTTGTATGCTTCCCTAATTTGTTATTAATAAATACACATGTGTTTACTTTCCATGAGTGTGTAAGTATTACTCATTTAGTGTGATATTCCTTGATCTGTCTTATAGTTTACATTAGAATGAATTATTCTATGTATGCTTGTATCATATTTGTTTGATCTACCTTGCGTGTCTTAACCTAAAACAACGTAAAGAGTATGGAAATTCGAAGCAAGAAGACCGAGAATGACATAAATGGGTCTTTAGGATTAGAGTGAGGTAGGTCATCTATCTTACTTTGTATTTCTCTCTATAGAAGGGATTGTTTGCATAATGGTTCAGTCAATCAGGCAAAGGGATAGACTATACACTTGCAGGGTGTGCTCAGGCTTGAGCAAGCATTGTATTTCTTCTCTATTCTCTGATTAATGCAATATAGATAGTAAGGGGTTTTGAGTAGTTGATTTCCCAAAGATAAATATCTGTGCATGTGTGATGTTTCCTTTTGCATGTCAATTATTCTTGTTTTATATGGTGAATTAACTTCTATAGATTAGTAGAGTAGCTTCAAGTCTCCCAATCTAGTAAATTTCATGAGAAATTTTGAATCTACACATTAATTTATAAAAAAGTAACCTTATTTCCTCTATTCCTTCAAGTGAAGGTAACTACAGTTGTCCTAAGGTGAGATCTAGTATGGTGACCGAGTGGGTCTAAGACGTGAAAAGTTATTGTCCTATGGATGTAGAAAGGAGAAGGCATTGAAAGGGGTGATGGGTATAAGAGACTCTTTATAACACCAACCAAGGTTAGTGAAACTAGGAATGGTTTTTTATGTAAACAACAAATCACAATAAATAATTGTGCTAGATCTCACAAATGAAACATATTTTTACCTTAGTTATCATATTTTAAGATAACTAACCCAAGCATAAAATGAAAAAACTCTAGTATTATCTCACCTCAATTGGTGTAATCAATTCTAAACGCTTCTCCCGACTTGACTCCCTTGTATTCTTGTTAAGTTAATATCTACACAATATTAGAAGATTGCAATTCACTCAAAAGTTTCATTTCAATTAAAGTCTTGTAAAACCTAGAATTAATAGGTACTCGAATGTAAAAATTAAATTCCTTCCTAGATCAAGAAAGTTCAAAAAACTTCCAATGTATTAGATACCAAAGTTCTTTGTTGCACAATATAAAATTGTAAATGATTTTAATGCTTATAGTATTTTCATTGAAGGTATAGACTAAATAAAAAATTGAACATGTAATGGGAAATTTCACAAGATCACAACTACATGTATCCCTCATCTTGCTACTCATGATATCAACCCCATTCTATCTTCTGACTAGATAGTGACAATTAAAAACAAATAATATGCCTTTGAATTACCATTTCTCATACCTTCTTCCATCTGTGGCAGTATGTTCTTGCCAATTTGAAGAAATTTGTAAGTTGGAATTACCAGGTTGTACAACAAATCCCTTTAAAATACAAAAGAAATGTCAAGTCAGTTCAAAGATCTACCACTCATATGACTACAAATATGGTAAGTAGTGTAGTGCATTATGCAGAAGAAAATAGGCATCAATTTGAACGTAACTTACCTTGAATGCTAAATATAATGTTACCATTCTGAACTATTTTCTTTAAATAGTTGTTCCACTTCAACATCCAAAATTGATACTAGCTTTCCTACACATATTCATGAGACCAATGAGGCAAACTTAGATTAAATTTGACCAAATATTAAATTTAATTACATGAATAAATAATAATTAAAAGGACTTGAGTGAATGAATACTTGAATGAGCTCCTCTTGATTTCGAGAATAAATTATTGGAGTAGTTTAAACTTGGAGCAAACCTCCCTCCACTCGATGAAGTAGTAGTGAAGTTAAAATTGAATTTGTTGTTTCTATTTTGGATCGAGGGTTTTTGCTGCAATATTATACAAATCCTAATTTATTCTCCATTGAACAGGGCCAACCATGTGAAGGTGGAAGCTCTCATGGCCCCTCCCCACCCTCACATCATTCTCAATTCCCTTGTACCCAAACTATCTATTATACAGGAAATAATTGAAAGAAAGACATTAAGATACATAAAAAAACAAATAGCAAACATTCATTCATTCGTAGATCCACAAAATATTTCATCTCAATAAATTTTATCATAAAAAAATGTTTACATAATATGAAACAAGGTCATGTACATAAAGAAACATATAGCAATTATTCATTAACATATAACATTCATTCATTCACTAATCATATATAAAAGATACTTCATCTCAGTAAATTTTCATCTTGCTTGTAAAAGCTTGAAACTGGGTAGCCAAAGAGGTGTTTCTGCCACCTAACACTACACCAGTGCTTGGGGAATCAAGAAAACAAATTGAGAAGCACAAACATGTGTAACAATGGATTGACAAGCAGATGTTGTAATAATAAGCCATTTCATCTTGCTTGTTAGAGCTTGAAAGTGGGCAGCCAAAGAGGTGTTTCTGACACCAAACACTGCAACACTTAGGGGATCAAGGAAACAAATTGAGAAGCACAAACATAGTTAACGATGGATTGAAAAACATATGATGTAACAAAGGATGTTGTAACATCAGATATTGTAACAATAGATGCCATGACAACATGTCAATGTTAAATAGATTGAAAATACTATAGCATCTAATTGTGTAACACCCATTACTGTTGAAAATGTTGTAAAAGTTGATGCTAAAACAACCGCTACTATTGAAACTACTAAAATAGTGACCATTACAACAGATGTTGTAACAAAAAATGCTATGACAAAAAATGTAGTAACAACATATGTTGTAACCAAATATGCTGTAACAAAATATGTTGTAAAAATGTATGTTGTAACAACAGATGTTGTAACAATTAAGGGGGTAGAAATCCATTTCATATTGCTTTTCAAAGCTTGAAAGTGAGTAGCCAAAGAGGTGTGTCTACCACCTAACATTACACCAACACTTGGGGTGTTGTAACATTTTCTTGTTACATTTAAAATTTCAAAAAAATTGTTTTTATTGCACTTTTCAATAGTTTGCACACAAATATGTAATGTCACAATATATTATTTGGTTTTATTTTAATAAATAAAATGTCAAATCACTGCACACTAACTATCATACATTTTCGATTGGTGGAAATTGACGCTTTGGTGATCGATGACTCTTGTTGTATTGTGTGCCCCCCCAACTTGGTCAACATTTAATGAAAGGGGGGGGGAGGCATGCAAAAAGTTGTTTTTATAAAACAACTTTTGCAATGTGGTAGTGACATATGAATTGCATACCCCCCCACTCATTACCACTTACTGCATACCCCCCCACCACCCCCCGCCCCCCCTTGTGCAAAAGACCATTATTGGTTTTTGGTAATAAATATCACCCGACACCATTTTACTCACTGATTTCCATTTAATTCTAAAGAAAACTTTGATGCTGAAGACAAAGAAAAAGTGTGAAAATATTCTAGTGCAAATCAATAAATTCTACAGAAAATTTTCTATTCTGTAAGAGAGAGGTCTTCCATCATTTAAGAATTCATATGGCCAAATGGTAACAAAAGACCAATATGAAAGATTGTTGAAGAGAGAGGCAAGGGACATGACAAAGTTTGTTGGAATCAAGGGAGAGATTAGCGGTCAGAATATACTTCAAATGTTAGCTGATGGGATGAGGTTGGCAATAGTTGAAGGAATAATGCAATTATCAGTCTTTGGAGATTCCCTTATTACCATACAAAAATGTATTAAATGGTCTCAAAACAAGGACCCTGACCCAAACCCAACTATGAAAATAATATATTTATTGTTGGACAATTTTGAAAACATAGAATTTTATCATATTAAAAGGGAAAATAATTTGATGATGGATGAATAGGTTAATCAAGTTGTCATCTTGGAGCAAAATGAACTTAGAGAAGATGGGAACACATCTTCCAAATTTCGCATCCCATGAAAATTTATAAATGGAAAAGGATGGAATAATATGGAGAAGGGTGAATTGTTTGACAGGATGATTAATTACCTAATTTATTCTTTGTCACATCTATTCTATGGTTGTAGTCCTGTCAATAAGCTTGATCTGTCAATCTCATGATGGATAATGAAGAGGAATCAAGATAGGATTAAGGACAACTGGGAGTTCATAAGTCGAGATTTAAGATGGAGAATTCAGAAGAGAAGGTGGAGATTGCGGTTGTGTCAGTTCTGAAGGAAGTGTTTGGAATCGGGGAGGAAAGTCACAATGAACCAACGCATGATGAGTAGAGAGCCCTCTCTTAGGAGCTCATAATGCAATTGGATATCCAAAAAGAGGCTGAGTAACATGAACCTGAGGATGCAGGCCAAAAGGGGGGAGCATAAGCGGCTGATATTGAAGAAATCAGACAACATGAGTAAGAAAAAACTAGCTAGTTAGGATATAGAAATAGTTGTTTTATATTATGATAATATGTAAATATTAATGGGGTTTTCTAACAAATGTATAAGGAAAATGATGTACAAAATCTAAAGAAGAAAAACCTGAAATGTCACTGTCTCTGTGTTGGAAATACTGGGGGGGGGGGGGTGAATCAGTATTTCTTATTTTTTAATTGTTCTAGTGATTTCCAAAAGCATATATAGAAAACATAAATCAACAGCTGGAATTAATGCTTTTATTAAAACTCAAGACAGTGCAATGAAATAAATACAATATAAGTATATATCTGATTGTGAATGGTTTCCAAGCTCCAACTTGGACTTCAGTGAGGCTCCAACCTCCAGAGCACCAACTCTGTTTAGCAGTGGTTCTGCACTTAGGAGCACCTACCCCTAATGACTTTAGTCCTGTTCAGTTCTGAGGCCCCAACCTCTTGGGCTCCAACCCAAACCTAATATAAATTGTTCTGCTGTTGTTCTCTACTCACAAGCCTGCTGAGCTTCTGCTCTTCTCCTGTTCTCTTGCTTCTCTGGCCTCTCCTTCCTCTTGCCGGTTCTTCGGCTTCCTCTCTCACTGATTATACATCCATCAATCACCATCTCACTTTGTTTTTATGTTTTTATGTATTTCAGATGCCTCTGACTCTTCGTTTCCGCTTTCCACCGCCTCTTTGGCTTCCTCCTCGGTCGTTGTTGTTTCCTCTGACTCGCTTGATCTTTCAGCTTCCCTCCTTGGTTGCTGTGGCTTCCTCTGTGCTGACTTTACATTCAAATTCTTGGCTTTACGGTCACTGTGTGTTAAAACTGTAACATAGGCCAATTTTTTCAATGATAACAGGCATTCACCGAGACTGTTTCGTTTAATGGACATGCCACGTCCTATCGCAATTGCAATCAGCTTGATTCTAGCCTTCTGAGCTATCGTTCAGGCTTCTTGAACCATCCTAAGCATCCCTTAGTGTATTTTTGCCTCCAAACGCCACACAAGACAAATATTCAATTACACAGGAAATATGAGCAAAAAACAGGTGAATGTGCTAAAGGACAAACTTCAAGGATCATTGCACCCGTATCTATACCTATGTCGGGTCTGCAGTGAAATCGCAATCGGCAGTCGCAAGGCTTCTAGGGGTCCTTTATACATCAACCCCATGATATTGACGATGGCCGATGGGCCGATACTCCACTGCTCCGATGAACCGGACGAAATATGGTATTAACCATAGTTTATATGCCCGTCGGGTCTGCAATCTTATCGCAATCGAGGGTTGCCCTTGGCGGAGGTCCGATGCGATATCGCTATCGCCGATCGGAAGTCACACATGGTCAGGTCCAATGCGATAATCGCTATTGACGATCGCAAGTCACACAGGGTCACTTACATTGTATTACCTCCGCTCCGAATCCCGATGCAATATTGTGTGCTGGGCTCAATACAACTCAACACTCCTGTGTATACAGTTTCAAGTCCGCTTTCCGCCTCTGATTATGTAAAGGCATGTATACGTGAGTTTTGGCCTCCGATAGTGTATTGGCCACTCCCGATAGTGTTTAAATGCATGCTATATATATGGGTTTTCTCCTCTGATGGCTCTCGGTAACTCTGTGTGCTCCTCTTCTTTGGCTCTGTTTGCTCCTCTCGTCTCCATTTGCTCCTCTAGTGGCTCTGTCTCCTCCTCTTGAATATTGCCATATTGACATCAATGACAATCTATGTCCAACAATCTCCCCCTTTGTTATTGATGGCAATATTCTTCTGCTCTCCCCCTTTGACTTCAATGGCAAAGGAATGCATACGGACTCCCCCTATCAAACTGCTCCCCTTGTCCTGCTACATCTTTATGAATGAACTTGAGTGATGATAAAGAAATAACCCCCATCTTTTGATGCAGATGTCCAAATGCTTCTCGAGGAAGAGGTTTTGTGAAAATATCAACTATCTGCTCTTTAGTACTGATATATTTCAGGACGATGTTTTTTTCAGCTACTTGCTCACGGAGGAAATGATACTTGATTGGTATGTGTTTGGTTTTTGAGTGCATCACAGGATTTTTGCTGAGATTGATAGCACTTGTGTTGTCACAATAGACGGTAATTGGTTGATCTGTACATATGTCAACATCTTTTAGAGCTTCCTTCATCCATAGTATCTGAGTACAACAGTCTGCTGCAACAATATACTCGGCTTCGGCTGTGGATAATGATATGGATGACTATTTTTTGCCGAGTTAGGATACCAAACAGTCTCCTAGGAAGAATGCATTTCCACTAGTACTTTTCCGATCATCTATACTTCCAGCCCAATCAGCATTGGTGTATGCAGTTACAGTCAGTGTTGAGTTCTTTGGGTACCAAAGACTGAAATTAGAAGTTCCCTTCAGATATCTGAGAATTCTTCTTACAACTAATAAATGGGATTGTTTGGGAGCAGATTGAAATCTTCCCACCGTTCCTACTACTTGCATTATGTTTGGTCGTGTAGCTGTTAAGTATAGAAGGGCTCAAATCATTGACCTGTAATGAGTTGCATCTACTAGAGGGGAGTCATCATCTTTTCTCAGTTTGTAGTTTGTGGTCATAGGTGTGCTCATGGGTGCATAGTCCTCCATTCCATATTTTTTGAGCATGTCTTTTAGATATTTGGTTTGAGATATACACAATCCTACTCTGGTTTGAGATATTTGAAGTCCAAGGAAGTGGGACAGCTCTCCTCTCATTGACATCTCAAACTCTTTTGACATGTTTTGAGAAAATTCATGGCTCATTTGTTATGCTCTTAACCTGCAAGATGATACCAGAATACCAAATATGCGAAGAAATATACCCAGAACATAGAATAGCGAGTAAAAACAACAAGTATTTTATTATTCAGAAAGCAATGTTCACTTGCCTCTTCGAGGGGGCAACCTCCAATAGAGCAGAGCTCGATGACAAAATAAGACACCATGCTCCTCGTAGGGAGTCTCTATCCTTTATATATGACTCATACATGCAATACCATGGATCAATACCATGGTTTTTATTAATACCATCTATCTAATACCATGGCCCATTTGCAACTAACTGTGGTCCCGTCATTAAATGCGGGTTAACCACTTACAATTATTAATATGGGCTTTATTGACTCTTTACTATGAATCGATCCTACTACATAAATAAGGGGGTTATGGTGGGACTCTAACATGTCATCCCTCTTAAGAATAGCCTTGTCCTCAAGGCTGAAGCTGTAGAAACTGCTGAAGAATAGTGGCTGGTTCCCAGGTTGCATCTTCCGGAGAGATGTCTTTCCACTTGACGAGGACTTCCCTGATCATGCGGCCACGCAGGTGCCGTTCTCATGTGTCTAGGACCTGTTCAGGTTGGAGCCAGATTGACCCTCCTTCATCCAATTCAGGTAGACTGGTTTGAATTCTACAATTGTTCCCAATCACTTTCTTGAGGCATGAGACATGGAAAACTGGATGGATTTTTGTAGTGGGTGGCAAATCTAGCTTGTAGGCCACTTCTCCAAAGCGTTGAAGTACTTGATATGGTCCGTAGAATTTTGGAGATAGTTTCTGAAAACCCTTGTCTTTGAGTGATGTTTGCTTATATGGTTGTAGCCTCAAAAATACTTGATCCCCTTCTTGAAATTGGCGCTCTGAGCGATGCTGATCTACCTATTGCTTCATGCGGTTTTGAGCTTGATGAAGATTCTCTCTAAGATGGGCGAGCATGGTTGTGCTGTTTTGTAGGAGTTGATCCACTACTTGTACCTTTGAGCAACCCTTGATATAAGAAGTAGGGGAAGGAGGGAGTTGACCATAAAAGGCTTCATAGGGAGTCACTTTGGTGGTGGCATGATAGTTAGTGTTGTACCACCATTCAGCTAGAGGTAACCACTGTACCCAAAGATGTTGCTTTTCTGAAGTGAAACACCTAAGGTAGGTTTCCAGACATTTGTTAACGGCTTCAGTTTGACCATCCGTTTGTGGATGATAGGAAGTACTGAGTTTTAGTTGGGTGCCTTGTAGCCTGAAGAGTTCCTGCCAAAAATTACTGGTGAAGATCGGGTCACGATCAGACACAATAGAAGTGGGCATGCCATGCAATTTGAAGATCTGATCCATGAAAGATTGAGCGACCAAAGTTGGTGTAAACGGGTGGGGTAGGGCGTAAAAATGAGCATACTTAGAAAGTCGGCCCACAACCACCATGATGACTAACTTGTTTCCTAACTTTGGAAGACCTGTAATGAAATCCATAGAAACCTCCATCCATATTGATGCCGGGATGGGCAACGGTTGTAATGTGCCTGGTGCTTTGACTGTCTCCCCTTTGTGGCGTTGACAGACATCGCATTCTGCTACAAAAGTAAGTATGTCCTTTTTCATGCCTGTCTAAAAAAATGATCTTCTAGTGCGAGAATACGTCTTCTGAAAGCCTGAATGTCCTGCAATGGGGGATGAGTACAATTCTGCCAAAATGCAGCTTTTGAGGGTGGATGTTGGTGATATTACAACTCTGTCCTTGTAGCGAAGAATCTCATCCTGCCACGAGTAGCCCTTGGTGGAATTTGGATCCGCCTGCAATTGAGTAATGAGTTGGGAGAGCTAGGGATGTGAAAACCATTCCCTATGAGCCTCTTCAATCCACTCTGGAATGGCAAGGGAAATTGCGAGCAGGGTACTTTCCTCCTCAAATTGGTGAGATAATGCATCTGCTACACTATTTTCGCACCCTTTCTTGTAAATGATCTCATAATCATATCCCAGCATTTTGGCGAGCCATTTATTTTGTTGTGGGGAGGATAGGCGCTGCTCTAAAAAATATTTAAGACTGTGATGGTCTGTGCGGATTTGGAAACGTTGCCCCAGTAAGTAAGGTCACCAGGTATCTACTGCATGTAAGATGGCCATCATTTCCTTCTCATAGGTAGATTGTCCCAGATTCTTCCCACTTAATTGTTGGCTTGTGAAGGCCAAGGGTCGACCTTCCTGCATTAAGACCGCCCCAATACCCATACCTGAAGCATCACATTCAATGACAAAAGATTTGGTGAAATCAGGTAGTGCTAAGACTCGAGTGGAACACATGGCTTTTTTGAGAGCTGTAAATGCCTGTTGTGCGTCATCATTCCAGAAGAATGAATTTTTCTTGAGGAGTTGAGTGAGGGGCTTCGCAATGCGACCATAATTGCGGACAAATTTGTGATAATAGCCTGTGAGACCCAAAAATCCTCTCAGGCTCTTCAAGGTCTTAGGTTGAGGCCACTCCTGCATTACCTGGATCTTTTTGGGGTCCACCTTGACACCTTCATGCCCCACAATGTGGCCCAAATACTCAACTTCTTCCATGCCAAAAGAACACTTGGACATCTTAACAAATAATTTATGCTTGCGGAGCAGTTGCAAGAGCAGATCTACATGCTGAAGATGTGCGGCCCAAGTGCAACTATAGATGAGGATGTCATTGAAGAAGACAAGGACAAATTTCTTGAGATATGGTTTGAGAAGGTGGTTCATAAGGCTCTGAAAAGTAGAGGGGGAATTGCAAAAACCGAATGGCATGACCAGGAACTCATAATGGCCTTCATGAGTTCTGAAAGCAGTCTTTGGAATGTCGACTTCCTTCATGCGAATTTGGTGGTAGCTAGAGCGAAGATCCAGCTTAGTGAAGAATTGAGCCCCATTGAGTTCATCCAGCAAATCATCAACAACTGGGATGGGAAATTTATCTTTGACTGTCAAATTGTTGAGGGCCCTGAAGTCTGGACACATCTGCCATTCCCCATCTTTCTTGAGCACCATGACCACCGGTGATGAATAAGGACTAATGCTGGGACGAATGACACCTGCTTCCAAAAGTTCCTTGATTATCTTTTCTATTTCATTCTTTTGGGTGAACGGATATCTGTATGGGTGCACATTTGGTGGTTGGGCCCCTGGAACCAAGGTGATGCTATGATCATGTTCCCCTCTCGAGGGTGGAAGCTCACAAGGCTTTTCAAAGACTGGCAGATGGTTATTTAAAATCTGTTGCATCTCAGGATGAATCGGTAGAGAATTGGATTCGACGGCCTGGATGGCATTAAATTGAGCTATAACTCCATGATGGTCCTTTTTTAGCATTTTTTCCATCCTATGTGAGCTGATGATAGAGGGAGCTCCCGCCTGGAGTCCGCAGAGGGTATGTGTGGAGTTGTTTTGCTTAAAGATCATATATAACTCCTGGAAATCCATTGTGATTGGCCCAAGAGTGCGAAGCTATTCAGCACCAAGGACAATGTCGCACCCTCCCATGTGTATGGCAAACATGTGGGTCTTCAACTGATAATCCCCCATTTGAAGTTTGACATTTTCACAGCGGCCTTCACATTTCATTGTTCCCCCATCCGCAATTTGGACTTGGAAGTTAGAAACTGCTCGTACAAAACAATGCACTGCTTCCGAGACTTTTTGATGGATGAAATTATGTGTGCTTCCACTATCAATCATGACTACCACTGGGCGATGTTTAATAAAACCTATGATTTTGAGAGTTTGAGGTGAAGAAATCCCTGCCAAAGCATGCATCGAAATAACTGGTTCATCAGGAACATTATCCTTCTGGTTGTCCTCTTCTGCCTCCTCAGGTTCCTCAAGTGGTGGGGCTTCCTCCAATGAGCTGTAATCAGTGGCATCAATTTGAAAAAATTTGGGCTCCTTGCATTTATGACCAGGGGAGTATTTTTCATCACAGTAGTACATAATCCCTGCTTTCTTCTTTCGGCCATTTCTGCAGGTGACACCTTTTGAACCTTAAGTGTTTTAGTCGTGCTGTGAGCCTGTGGGGGGCGACCCTTGGCGGTGAAATTTGGGCGAATGGACTGGGCCGTTAATGCACGTTCCACGTTACGAGCTATCTTGCAAGCCTCCGACCATGTGGGAGGGTGGTGCAGTCGGACGTGGGCTTGTATGGCCTCTTTAAGACCGCTGATAAAACATTCCGTGTAGAATGCATCTGGGAGATCCCTAGTGTGGAAAGCTAAGGGTTCAAAGGTTGTAACATATTCATCCACTGTGCCAGTCTATCAGAGCTTAGTGAGATGACCCAAAAAAGCAGATTCATGGTCAAAGCGCTTTGTAAGAGCTTTTTTGAAGGCGGCCCAAGTCGAAAAACTGCCATTTCCATGTTGATGGCATTCCCACCATTGCCATCTTTCATTGTCCAAGTACATGCTCGCCACCATAAGCTGAGTATCATTATCTAAGATGTTATTCAGATTGAAATACTGCTCCATTTTTGCTACCCATGTGGCTGTGTGAGAACCATCAAATTTATGCATATCCAGCTTGGGAGGTCGCGGACGGGATTGTTGGTGGGTGCCCCAGAGGTGAAGAGAGTGGCTAGACTCACCCTCACTATGTCCATTGCCAATATACGCCTCCTCACGGGCTTCCTCCTTGCCCTTAGAGAGTGTGTTAGTTAGTTTGTCAAGCTGAGCTTGGATGGCTTGCAAGGATTGTTCAAGTTTGTCTATCTTCTCATTGGCCATAGCTTGAGCTCTAGTTGCTACCATGCACTGACCCGATGTACTTGAAATTTGGGACCGCCCAATTTTTTTCACTAACAATTGAATGGTACCACCTTGCTTAGCTCGTCGTCCTGATTCTTATGGGCTAGATCACCAATAAGTGCCCCGGGGGGTCTCAGACTTTTTTTTTCTTCTGAAAACTCCTAACAGAGTTTTACTCCTTGCTTAGGAATACTGCAGTAGCCAAATCCTAAAAATGTCAATGCTGCCAAAAGTCCTACGAAAATCACGCCCCGGTATAGGAACCCCACACAACTACTCAGATCTGGTGGATCTGATAGATCTGAATGGCTGATCGGATAGCTCTGATCAACAGAACAGATTGTTGCTGCGGATTTGATGGATCTAATAGATCAGAATGACTGGTCTGCTAACTCGGAACTGCGGGACTGATGTCTGCTGCTGCTGCAAACCCCCTTGCGAGATCTGATCTGGCAGAGATTATGCGTGATCCCAAGATAGAAAAGGGAACTATGGTCTCGAGGAGTGTTAGGTGTTACAGATCGCAATATACATAAGGGTCTGACAGTAGTACTCGACCCAATGTTTCAGGGCTCTAACTAAGGAGGATCAACCGTACCCTTAGCCGTACCCTATCATATGGGCGAGTAATCTCTCTGAGTGCTGTTCTCGGTGTACTGTAGTAGCAAGACGGCCGACGGTTTATCTATGGCGATGTTTCAAAGGAGCTAAGGGGCTTCCGATATATCCAGAGGGTACTTGGAAGACAGTCCATGCGTGGTTCTGTCTATTGCGCTACTACTCAAAGGGGTACCCACAGGGGTTACAAGGGAGTCCAACAAGCGTGACCACCTCTTGTATTTCCTGCGCGCATGCCTCCCCAAATCCGCAGGTTTATGTGCTCAATGACAGATCCCATGGTTTAAAGACGCCGGAACACGTCTCTAGCCAAAAAAAAATTTCGCTAAGAAATGGAGATCCCACCTGCCTTGGAAGGAGATCTGATACCACTTGTTATGCTCTTAACCTGCAATATGATACCAGAATACCAAATATGCGAAGAAATATACCCAGAACATAGAATAACAAGTAAAAACAACAAGCATTTTATTATTCAGAAAGCAATGTTCACTTGCCTCTTCGAGGGGGCAACCTCCAAGAGAGCAGAGCTCGATGACAAAATAAGACACCATGCTCCTCGCAGGGAGTCTCTATCCTTTATATATGACTCATACATGCAATACCATGGATCAATACCATGGTTTTTAATAATACCATCTATCTAATACCATGGCCCATTTGCAACTAACTATGGTCCCGTCATTAAATGCGGGTTAACCACTTACAATTATTAATATGGGCTTTATTGACTCTTTACTATGACTCGATCCTACTACATAAATAAGGGGGTTACGGTGGGACCCTAACATCATTTCATCATTATTACTAGAAAAAATCAGATCATCGACATAAACAAGAGCAACTAGTAACTTACCTTGATCTGTCTTTATGTATAGATTGCTTCTAGCCACTCCCTTTTTGAAGCCTTGTTGTTGTAGGTAGTGATCCAATATTGCATACCAATCTCTAGGAGCTTGTTTCAACCCATATAAAGCCTTTTTCAACTTACAGACTAAGTCCTTTCCTGCTGTTAGATCAAAACCTTCTGGCTGCTCCATGTAGACTTCCTTCTCAAGTTCCCCATTTAGAAATGCTGATTTCACGTCCATTCGATAGATTTTGAATCCTTTTGAGCAAGTAAACGCGAAGAAAATCTTGATAGCTTCCATACTGGCCACTGGTGCAAATGTCTCTTCAAAGTCAATTCCTTCAATTTGTGAATAGCCTTTGCAGACAAGTCTTGCCTTGTTTCTGATAACCTGTCCTTCCTCATTCATTTTATTTTTGAACACCCATTTAGTTCCTATTATGTTTTTGTCCTTTGGACGAGGTACCATCTCCCATGTCTTGTTCTTCTCAATTTGGGACATTTCCTCTTCCATGGATTTTACCCAATGAGGATCCTTACTTGCTTCTGCAAATGTTTCTGGTTCTATCATAGATAGGAGGGCAATGACTTTTCTCTCAGGTGTGGTTGTTATCCTTCTTCGGGTCTACACACCTTCATCTCTATCACTAATGATCTGTTCTTCTGGAAGATATCTTTGGACATACTTCATCTTTGAAGGGGTATTAGGTGGTTCTCTTTCCTCTTCTTCTTCCTTATCTATTTCTTCTTCTTTAGGTTCTTCTTCTTCAATGAGAGAGTCATCTTCATGTTCTTCAATTTCCTTTTCTGGAAGATCTTCATCAACCTTTACATCAAATCTTTCCACTATTTTCTTCAGTCGATAATTTTAGCACTTGTAAGCCTTGCTCCATGTAGAGTATCCAAGAAATATCCCTTCATCAACCCGAGAATCAAACTTCCCTGGTGAACCATCATTTATTTTTATGAAGCACTTGCTTCCAAAGATCTTGAAATACTTCACCAAAGTAGGTATTCCGTTCCATAGCTCATAAGGAGTTTTTTCACAATTTGGTCTTAATTGAGTTCGATTCAGTCTATAGACACATGTCCCTACTACTTCTCTCCAAAATCTAGGCGGTAAGTTTGCTGCTAGTAGCATAATTCTTGCCATTTCTTGGACTGTTCGGTTTCTTCTTTCAACTACCCCATTTTGCTGAGGTGTTCTAGCAGCCGAGAATTCTCTTTTAATTCCATGAATAGTATAGAACTCACTAAACTCGTTTGATGTGAATTCTCCTCCTCTGTCTGTTCTGAGACACTTAATTTTTGAATCTTTTTCATTTTCTACAAGGGATTTTAGATTCTTAAAACACTCAAAAGTTTCAGATTTATACTTTATGAAGTATATCCACATCATTCTAGTATAATCATCAATAAATAACACAAAGTACCTTTCTCCTTGGAGTGCTTGATTTCTAGTTGGCCCACACACATCAGCATGGATGATCTCCAAGGGCTTCGATGTACAGTGTTCCTTTGTCTTGTGGTTGGTTCTGGTCTGCTTTCCATGTTGACATGGACACACACTACTTGATTTGGTTTGAACAGCCTTGGGATGTCTCGTACACCTTTGATCTTGTTGATATTGATCAGATTTTCGAAGCTTGTATGTCCAAGTCACTTGTGTCACAACCAACTCTCATCTGTCTGACTCAAGTAGAATTTATTTTCTTGTATCTTGTTCAGAATGTAAATGTTGTCTGATGTAGTCACCCCTTTTGCCACAAGTTTCCCTGAGGCAGAGTTCCTTATTTCACAGTCTTTGGTGCTGAAAACAACTTTATGTCCTTGATCACATATTTGACTGACACTCAGGAGGTTGTGTTTGAGTGCGTCAACTAGCAGGGCATCTTGAGCTTTTCCTTTTCCATTGATCAAAGCAACTATTCCTTTTCCTGCAATTTTTCTAGATCTGCTTCCAAAGGAAACATTCCCTTCCTTTTTGCTCAGTGAGACAAAATTCCTTCTGTCTCCTGTCATGTGTCTGGAGCACCCACTATCCACAAACCAATGGTTTCCATTATTTTGAGCATATAGAGCCAGACCGCATTTATCCATGCTGGAGTTCTTGCTGTTGGAAATAATACTGAGAGGGGGGGTGAATCAGTATTATTAGATCAATAATACTTTTTCAATACTCAGAAACATATACGCTACTTCAGTTAAGTGAACCAGCGTGTACACGCTACTGTGTCTAAAGCAACCAGCGTATAACCAGGAATCTTATGATTCAGTTAGTTTATCTTCAGTAAATGCATCATGACATTATTATCCATATTAAAAGTAAACATGTGCAGTATAACAGAACAGATCATCACACAAAAGCCACACACATGAACACCATGATATAAGGTGGAAACCCAATGTGGGTGAAAACCACCTGCTGCAAGTCGTCTCTATCTTTCTTTAATAAGAAACTTCAGTTTACAATCTTTTGTACTGGTGCAGCCTTATACCAGTACGCAGGCTACAACCTGCAGAAGGCTACAACCTTCTCTCGTTTTCCAAACTCTCCTGGAAGGGAGCTCCAACCCCCTTTGCTCTTGTACTAGCTAAGATACTAGTACGTAGGTGCTGGCCTACAATCTTCTTTCCTTCAGGTACCACTTTTCATCAATTTTCAGACTGGATACTCCTGAAGCACAACATTTCAATCTGAAGACCACGATTCATTCACTTTTCATAGCAAATCATAGAAGCACAAAACAACCAATACTAGCATCATCAAACTTTGAATCACTGAACCACTGAAACCCTGTCAACACCCAGTCACCAGAACACAGAGAAGACTACAGAACCCTGCAATAACAGACAGACCCACTGCAACCCAAAAATTAAGCTTCAAAAGATATACGCTACTTCAATGAAACAAACCCGCGTATACACGCGCTTTTACCGAAGCCAACCTGCGTATAGATCTAAAAATAATTTCTCATAACTTGCAGCTGTACCAGTCATCAATCATACTCAGAACATAACATTGCGTCAGTATGAAGATCTAAAAATATGCGTAATCAACCATATACCGATAGTTCATTTCAAACAATTTGATCCCGATCTATCCTTCCATCAATCGATGTGATCTCTCCTTAGCTCAGATCAAGCAATGTATCATCAACCCAGAACCTGCATACTAGATCTCTTTCTTCATTAGATATTCAAGACTTTTTCGATACACTAGCCTAATGATCTTCTTCTCCTTATATAGCATTAGGCCCTCCTCAATACCACGGGCCAAAACCATAGTAATACAATACCATCAACTTCAAAACTCGGGATCAACATGACTGTCAAGATACCTTGGTCCAAAAACATAGGCTCAAGTACCGAGGACTAACTACCACGGACCAAAGGGAAGCTTCTCGACATGTACGCTCTTTTCTGTTCATGAAACTGCGTGTATACGCGACTTCGTATATAGCAAGCCTGCGTATCCGCGACTTAGTATATAGCGTACCAGCGTGTATACGCATCTTGGGCTTAATGAACCTGCGTATATGAAATTTCTCTTCATTCTTGTAGTCTGGACTGAGATCTGTCATCAAAGAGAGTTGCCATCAAGGACAACACCTATACCGTAGCGCCACACCTGTGCCAAAATGCCAACACTTGCTACTCATCTTTCTTCCTTTGAGTGGGCAGTCTTGTTCATAGTGTCCATTATTGTAGCATAAAGAGCAAATGAGATCAAATTTGGTCAAGGGATCAAATGAATTGAAGGTTTTGATTTGTCCCTGCCTTTTGGGGGCATATGGATTGATTATTTGGTCCTTTAGTGTTGATACAATGTCTGGCTTGATGACTGAAGTTTCTACACTGAAAGCAGTGTCTAAGAAAGATGGTTTTGTACATGTTGAAGCAGCCACTGTTTGAGTTGATTTTCTTCCTGGGAATTACTCCTCCCTCGTTCTATGGATTTGCGATGGGCCCTTGGTGGAGTACAGGTTTGCATTTGTTGTAGTGTCCATGATTCGACTCCACATTCTTCTTTGGAGTAACTCTCTCTTCATTCTTGAGATCTGGGATGCACTTTTGATAACATATTCTTCATCTTTTGGATTGCAGGAAAGTGCATCGGCATAGCTTTTCACACTATTCTTAATGCTTGAGGATTCTCCTTTGAAACCTATTCCAGACTTGTCATGTTGAGGTTTTTGATTTTTTAGAATAGTCTCAAGTATTTCAGAGCTTTTATAGCCCTTTTTAATTTGCTCCAACTCCTTTCTCAGAGACACTATTTTGGCCTCACGTTCTTCACAAGTCTCCTCTTTTTCTTTAAGCTTTGCTTGCAAGAAATCTTTTCTCCTTCTTATTTCCTTGTTTTCCACTTTGAGAGAAATGATTTTGTTCCGTAGTTTCTCATTTTCTTCAATGGCGCTTATTAACAGTTCATCTACATTTCCTTCCAGCCCTGAGTCATCATCATCTGCGAGTGCCATGAATAATGCTTCTTGGCTTTCATCATGATCACTTTCCTCATCTGATTTCTTTTTGATGACCATAAACTCATCCTCATCAGACTCATCTTGCTTGGAGAAGAAGTTTTTCTTATTGAACCCTTTCTTTTTGTGTGCGATTCTTTTAGAATTTCCCTCATTATCACTGTCATGTTTATGAGGACATTTTGCTGCATAATGACCCATTTTACCAAATTTAAAACAAATAAGAGGATACTTGCCTTTAAGCTTAGATCCTCTCTTCAGCTTTCATACAAATTGAGCCAATTCGGATTCCACATCTGACTCATCACTACAGTCATTCCTTTCTTTCCCCTTCTTTGACTTTGAGGCCTTGAATGCTGCATCTTTGGAGCTTGGGCCACCTTTCCTCATTTCATAGGCAGTGAGAATTCCATGGAGTTCATCCATTTTGAGGGTATCTAGATCCTTTGCTTCTTCTATAACGCTTATTTTGGAGTCAAATCTATCTAGAAGAGACCTTAATACCTTTTGAACAATGGTACTTTCTTCAATTTTTTCGTCCAATCCTTTCAGGGAATTTACCACTTCAGCTACTTGGAGGAGGTATGCTGCAATATCTTCTTCATCTTCCATCCTCAAACTTTCAAATTGTCTTCTGTGAGTTTGAAGCTTTGCCTTTTTTACTTTTGAGTCTCCATCGTACAAGCCAACTAGCTTCTCCCAAATTTCTTTGGCAGATGTACAATGCATGATTTTTGTAAACTCGGAATCAGTGATTCCATTAGTGATGGAGTTCATGGCCTTTGCATTTGTGATGTAGGATTTCCTCTCGTCTTGGTCTATTGGAAGAGTGGTAGTCGTTTTGTATTCATTTTGAACAAAATGCCAGACTTCAGGTCCAAGGAACATTAAGTAGTAGGTCATTCTTTTCTTCCAGAAACCAAAGTTAGTGCCATCAAACAAAGGAGGTCTTCCTGATGCTTCGTGATTTCTCATCATGGTTGCGGATCCTTCTTCAAGCTGTTAGGCTAGTATGAAGAAAACTGGCTTTGATACCAATTGTTGGAAATACTGAGGGGGGGGTGAATCAGTATTTCTTATTTTTTAATTGTTCTATTGATTGCAAAAAGCATATATAGAACACATAGATCAATTGCGAGAATTAATGCTTTTATTAAAAGTCAAGACAGTGCAATGAAATAAATACAATATAAGTATATATTTGATTGTGAATGGTTGCCAAGCTCCAACTTGGACTTTAGTGAGGCTCCAACCTCCAGAGCGCCAACTATATTTAGCAGTGGTTTTGCACTTAGGAGCACCTACCCCTAATGACTTTAGTCTTGTTCAGTTCTGAGGCCCCAACCTCTTGGGTTCCAACCCAAACCTAATATAAACTGTTCTGCTGCTGTTCTCTACTCACAAGCCTGCTGAGCTTCTGCTCTTCTCCTGTTCTCTTGCTTCTCTCGCCTCTCCTTCCTCTTGCCGGTTCTTCAGATTCCTCTCTCATTGATTATACACCATCAATCACCATCTCACTTTGTTTTTATGTATTTCAGATGCCTCTAACTCTTCATTTCCACTTTCCACCACCTCTTTGGCTTCCTCCTCGGTCGCTGTCGTTTCCTCTGACTTGCTTGACCTTTCAGCTTCCCTCCTTGGTCACTGTGGCTTCCTCTATGCTTTCTTTCCATTCAACTTCTTGGCTTTATGGTCACTGTGTGTTAAAACTGTAACACAGGCTCGTTTTTCAATGATAACATGCATCCACCGAGACTGTTTCGTTTAATGGATATGCCACGTCCTATCGCAATCGCAAACGGCTTGATTCTAGCCTTTTGAGCTATCATTCAGGCTTCTTGAACCATCCTAAGCATCCCTTAGTGTATTTTTGCCTCCAAACACCGCGCAAAACAAATATTCAATTACACAAGAAATATGAGCAAAAAACAGGTGAACGTGCTAAAGGATGGACTTCAAGGATCATTGCACCTGTATCTATACCTATGTCGGGTCCGTAGTGAAATCACAATTGGTAGTCGCAAGGCTTCTAGGGATCCTTTATACATCAACCCCATGATCTCGCTAATGGCCGATGGGCCGATACTCCACTGCTTCGATGAACCGGATGTGATATGGTATTAACCATGGTTTATATGCCCGTCAAGTCCGCAATCTTATCGCAATCGGGGGTTGCCCTTGGCGGAGGTCCGATGTGATATCGCTATCGGCGATCCAAGTCGCACAGGGTCAGGTCCGATGCAATAATCGCTATCGGTGATCGCAAGTCGCACAGGGTCATTTACATTGTATTACCTCCGCTCCGAATTCCTGATGTGATATTGTGTGCCGGACCCGATACAACTCAACACTCCCGTGTATACGGTTTCAAGTCCGCTTTCCACCTCCGATTGTGTAAAGGCATGTATATGTGAGTTTTGGCCTCTGATAGTGTATTGGCCGCTCCCGATAGTGTTTAAATGCATGCATATATATATGGGTTTTCTCCTCTGATGGCTCCCGATAACTCTGTGTGCTCCTCTTCTTTGGCTCTGTCTGCTCCTCTCGTCTCCATCTGCTCCTCTGGTGGCTCTGTCTCCTCCTCTTGAATATTTCCATATTGACATCAATGAAAATCTGTGTCCAACACTCTGATCATAGAATTTTTGGGGGGATGTGGAACTATTGTTACTTCTAAATGTAATGGTTCTAGCCATAATCCAAATTGTTTAATATAAATATGAACATTCCTTTAAAAAAAAAAGAATACTTTGAATGTAAATATTTTAAGAGATAATATATTTTGTAAAGAACTCTATATATACCTTATTTTTGAATAAGAAAGGGTTGATACCTAGAGCAAGTTTTTGTAATATTGCTGTAATAATTTCAACTTGGATATAATCAAAGGCTTTTGGTTTTCGTTCATGACAACAATTGTGTACTTCTGAGTTCTTCTTGTAATTTCATAGTCGAATAGGACATTGGGAAGGGTTAGATTGAGTATCAATCTCTCTGATGTCCCTTTGCAAAGTTATGTTCACTACTGAGTTAGAAATTGAAAAATATGTTTAATTTACTACCCAAAAATATTTAGATTGTTGCTTCTATGTTGTACTTGGATATATTTGTGTTGACTATAGAGGTTCATCTATACATCTCTACTATTATTAGATGATTAAATGTTTAGGGAGAATGTTTAGCCTTCTAAATTCATCTCAATTCCTCTTTCAATTCCTCTCAATTCCTCACATTGATGCTTTGGCTAAGGTCTTTAGTCAAGTATTGCCTACAAAGATACAACATAGGGGATGTAGAAAACAAAATTGAGAAGCACAAGCATAGGTAATAATAAATTGAGAAGTAGATTCTATAACAACAGATGTTGTAACAACATATGATGTAAAAACAAATGACATAACAACATTTCAATGTTAAATCTGTTGAAAATTCTATAGCAATTGATGTTATAACACTCATTACTATTGAAAATGCTGAAATTGCTCTAAAAGTTGATGCTATAACAACTGATACTATTGAAATTTCTAAAATAGTGACCATTACAACATATGATGTAACAACAGATGTTGTAATAATGGATGTTGTAACAATTGAGGGGTAGAAATCCATTTCATCTTTTTTGTCAAACCTTGAAAGTGGGAAGCCAAAGAGGTGTTTTTTCCACATAGCACTACACCAACACTTGGGGGATAAAGAAAAAAATTGAGAAGCACAAACATAGGTAACAACAAATTGAGAAGAAAATGCTGTAACAACGGATGTTGTAAGAACAAATGCCATAATAGATGTTGTAACAACAAGCCATTTCATCTTACTTGTCAAAGCTTGAATGTGGACAACCAAAGATGTGTTTCTTAGTAGCTTTACATTTGTGTTATTCTTCTTCTGTGACTTGTGTAAGAAACATGTTGATTTCTTTCATTAACATATTTATCAATTTTGTGTGAATAGTTGATATACCTGTGAGTTTTATCTAAGAAACCTTAATGAAGCACTCCACGGTCTCTGCATATTATGTCCTTTCATTTCATGCTCTCTGTTATAGATCTAATGCATAGGATTTTTTTTAGCATTATGCTTTAAACCTCAAATTTCATTATGTTCTTCTCTCCATATTACAACGCCAATTTTAAAGGTTGTAATCACAGATAAATAGGCTAGTTGAATTTATTCATTAATTTCTCCAAAAATTAGTTCACGTTTCATCTATAGGTATATCGTCACCTGCCCCACTTGTTTGATTGTTTTAGGATTAATAAGGTCCTGATAGAGATGGAATAGTGAGATGACTTGTATTGTAGTCTAGAATGTAGGAATAATTATGTTTTGAAAAATCACCAAGTTGTGTGCTAACAATACTCCCCATAGGGCTAGAAAAGGAAGTGTTCTATAGAGTTCTAGTTCCTTTCTTTCAAACCAGGCCTTCAAAGTTCAAACAGGCTTCAACACAGACCTACATCATAAATGTTCCTATTCTAATAGGCATGTCCCTACATATATGCTTAATTAATTCAATATATATATAATATATATATATATATATATATATATATATATATATCACTAAAAACCAAATGTTTTAGACCTCAATAGACCATTCATCCTACCATATGGAAAATAATTGCTAAGACAAGTGCTAAGACTTAAGATCATCCCTAGTGCTAGCAATCATTTTCATTTCTTCTCTATAGTTTACATCACAAACTCTAGGTCTTTCTCTATTGCATCATACAAGCACTAAGAAGTCTCCACGACAATTATACAGATGGAATAATGAGTAGAGCGTATAAAACGACATTCCCTTCCTTCTATATAGAGTAGGCAAGGGAGGCAAACATTGGTAGAGTGGAATAATTACACGAGGAATTTAGTTTAATGCACAAAATAAGGTCTCTAAGTGAAGTTCTCTCTCTCCAATGTATAAACTTCAAGACACCAATCCTCAGGTGGTGCACTCTTTAAGCATGGGTTGCAAGTGTCAAGTGCTCTTCATCACAAGGCTTCTTACTTTCCAAGACAATCATCCCATGCTCCTCAACACATGTATCTTTGATCCATAATCAATCCCATTTACTGTTCTCTCAACCCAAGCATCTATAATAAATCCCGTGTAAACTGGTTTTTTGTCTATGGGTTATGTATTACATGGTGTTGCATCCCTCCTTTAGCATAGGGTTTTTGGAAAAGGACTTGATAAAGCCATGATTGGATATTGATTTCGAAGGACTTGATCATAGTGAAAGGTTGGTGATTTATAATGGTGCTATGTCTGATGGGAACACAAAAGAACTCAAGCTACACATAAATAAACAACTCAACACAAGAAATGTGAATTGACATATTAACATAACAATATCTAAGTAAGTTATTTAAAGTCAACTAATGATACTTATAAACATGTTTGGTCACCGTGATGTGTGGCACGATATTTGGCAAGCCTGTCCTTCAAGGTATTTTCCTGAAAAATACACTAATTCAATTTAATTATGCACCAGTAAAATATAAAAATCATTTAATGAATTTGAAATAATCTTATGACCAAATTTAAATACCTGTATGTTCTCCTCACCGAACTTCCTTTGTGCATTTTCTCTATCATATGCTTTCACGAGCTCTTTCTATACTTTCACACTTACATCAATTGGCATTATTTTGGCCCTTAGCTTGAGAGGAATCTATTTTTATATTTTTCGTTTGGTTGCAACATAATCTCTTGTAGTTTTGAGCCATTTATTTTTTTACTTGCTTTACTAACCAACATGTCCCAAATTTAGTTTGTATGTCATGGATGACTGCATTTTGAAGGCGCATGGGTATCTTTGATAATGGAAGATATAGGTGCTCTTGGAAGCATTGAAGGCATGATTCCTTCAACCTAAAATTGAACACTTTCTTGACATCAGTCATTCTGATTTCCCCAGAGACAACATCATATCTACTGTGACTTCATATGTACAAATGCAAGATGCATAAGTACCTGTACTGGTGGTGGAAGAAATCTATTTCCTAGGAGTTGGTGGGACATTGGAACTCTCAATTCCTTGTTCCACATTCTTATAGGTTATTGTGATTGATTTTTTCCTAAATCTTTTGATCGATCCAGGAGTTGATGGGGAATCAATCGATTCCCTTTGAAAAGGTTGCTTTGGTTGGTCTATTTCAGTGCATTTAGTATGTTGTTCCATGTATTTGGAAAGCATGGATAAGTGCATACCTCCTAGTTTATTCATTTCTTCTACCCCCAATATAGAAGCCATTGCCTCTTTCAGTTTCTCATTGTCATGTCCCTATATGTGTATAATACATTTTTTATTTAAAAATTAGAAATAAAAAATAAACCCTAATTTCTTCTTTTATAATTTTGTAACTAAAAACTGGGTCGTCGGGAATGAAGGAACAGGGGAATCGATTGCAGTCTGCGGGCTAGGGTTTGCAGGAGAAAACGCGGAGAGGACTGGAAGAAACGCGCGAAGGGGAAACGAGCAGGAGAAGCCGGGGTTGGAGCGGAGGAGACAGCAGAAATCTCAGCATAGGAGTGGAAGTTTCCAATATAGTCCGTGCTGAGGGCAACAATGGAAAATCGGCAAGGGAGGGGAGAGATCCCCTCCTATAAAAATATTGTTGCAGGAGAGGCAAGTGGCAGCGGCAACCAGAGTAATGCCAGGGAGAATAATAAAGAAGCACCAGTGATGGGTAATTTGTGGCAAATGAAGACCGGAGGAAAGTGCTTACCAAGGGCTCAGAAAAAACCTAGGTATGTAATACCCAACAACAAGCTGGAGGAATATAACAGCTACATGAAAGATCATGCATTGATCTACAAGTTTGTAGGGTATTGGCCATCTGAAAAAGAACTACACAGGTGGATTTACCAAAGATGGAGGCGAAAAGGGCACATTGAGCTGAAACTAGGAGCAAAAGGGTTCTTTACAGCCATATTTGCGAATTTGGAGGATAAAGAAAGGGTTTTTGAGGAAGGGCCATATTTTATGAATAATGCGGGACTGTTCATGAAGTATTGGGAAGAAAGATATAACCCTGAAAATGAAAAGATGCTGGCAGCCCCGATCTGGGTCAGACTGTTTGGATTACCAGTGGAATTTTGGGATCCCGAGATTATGGAGGGGATAGGCAACACGATTGGTGCTTTTGTCAAGGTAGCAGAAGCAACGAAAAAAGGCAAGTATACATCATATGCAAGATTATGTGTATACATGAATATAGCCGAACCTCTGCCGGAATACATAGAACTAGAATACCACGATGAAATATGGCAACAGCCAATAGACTATGAGCATATCCCTTTCAGATGCAGAAGATGCCATGAGTATGGACACCTATACAGGCAATGTCCATTAAATAAGGAGGAAGAATACATAAGGAAAAAAGAAGAACAACAAAGGGAAGCAGAGAAAACTGAGGAGACAGACAAGGGTTTCCAACAGGTTACCAGAAAGAAGAAAGCCGGAAAAGAAGGATTAAAAACACAGACACAAGCGAAACCTCTGAACATCGAAAGTCAGAACAAGTTCAAAATCCTCCAGGAAAATAGTGAAGAGTGTGAGGACAAATTGGAAGAGGAAGAAGGTCTAGAGAATGAACCCATGGAAATAGTCAAGGAAACTAAAGAGAAAGACACAGGAGCAAGAGAAATGAATGAAGAAGAAGCTGCTGAAAAGATAGAAATACTGACTAACCAAGCCCAAATGGAGACGGAAAGCCAGAAGGAAAACGAGGCAGAGGAAGAAAGAATTATGAGACAACTAATCCAGGAATGGAAAAACTTGGACGAAAGATTCATACCAGACAGTCAAAAACAATTATATAAAGAGGCATTTCAAAAATACAAAGATAAAAAAGGGGAGAATATGGATAAACAGGATACCACACTAGGAGAACAGGAAAGAGGTCAGATGGGAATTGGTGGTGCTGGCAAAAGCAGCAGGAAAAGAGGGAGGAAAACGATGAATGAAACGATCCAAACAATCGGTGAAATATTGATAAATTCAGGTAAAGCGATACCTCTGTCAGAGGTATTTTTCCACTCCTCCAAAAGTTTAAAATGATTATTATCAGTTGGAATATTAGGGGTCTGAATAGTAAGGGAAAGCAGAGATATATGAAAGAGAAACTTAAAAAAGACAGACCAAGTATTATGATCCTTCAAGAGACAAAGATCACCATGCAGCAGATGGAAGGAATAATAAAAAATAACAAATTGCAATATGAAGTCATGGGACAAGATGCAATCGGATCAGCGGGGGGCATTGCAATCTTGTGGAACCCAAACGAAATAATTTTTGAAAACTGGACCAGCATGACCAGAATTCTTACAGGTACAGGAAGAATAGCGGGGACGAAGGAAAGGGTTATTATCTCAGGGGTTTATGGTCCTCACACTCCAGGAGAAAGAGAAAATTTCATTAAAAATATGCAAGCAACTCGAAGATTATATCCGGAGACAACATGGATTGTAGGAGGAGATTTCAATTTAATCCGGTCTCTAGAGGAGAAAAAGGGAGGAATAAGAAAATCAGACCAGTATATGGAAATGTTCAATGACATGATAGATGGTCTGAGGTTGGTAGATTTACCAACCATCAATGGAGTTTATACATGGAATAATAGGAGAGGGGGAAGGAATCAAATAGCGTCCAGACTAGATCGGTTCTTAGTATCAGAAACAATTATGAACAGAGATGTATTCATAGAAGCAAAGATCATGCCATCCCTTGGCTCAGATCATTGGCCAATTAGACTGGAAGTGGATATTAAAAATAACCTCGGTAAGAAGCCCTTCAGATTTGAAGCCTTTTGGCTTAGAGACCCGGAATTTATCAAAAAAATGGAAGAATGGTGGATGCAAAGCACAGTACAGGGAAAAGGAAAAATGCATACCTTCCAACTAAAACTCAAAGAGTTAAAAGGAAGGATAAAGAAATGGAACAAGGAAGAATTCAGAAACATCATGGAGGAAAAACAGAAGTTGGAAGAAGAAATGGAAACATTGCAACAAAGGATAATAACTGAAGGAAGGACAGAGGAAAGTAGTAGAGAAGAAGGGATAATTCTAGGAAAACTGGAGGAGAGGAGAAAGCAGGAAGAAGTTTTATGGAGACAGAAATCTAGAATAAAGTGGCTGAGGGAGGGGGAAAGGAACACTAGATTTTTTCATCAAGCAATGATACAACACAGGCAAAGAAACAGGATACTATCTATCAAGAACGAGAGTGGAGAGAGGATTGTTGAACAGGAAGGAATTGAAAAAGTACTGATGGAATACCACAAAGGAATATTGACTGAAACCCAGATGGACAGGTCCGAAGCTATAAAGGAAGTTTTCAAGGCCATTCCCTGGATAGTAACCGAAGACTAGAATAGAGCCCTAATGAGAGCAGCTAGTTTTGAAGAGGTGGAGGAAGTGGTGATGAACATGAAGAAGGGTACAATGCCCGGACCAGATGGCTTTACGATTGACTTCTATCAAGCGGGTTGGCAATTTTTGGGAAGGGAGATTCTGGACCTGATAGAAGAATCCCGAATGAATCAAAAGGTATGGCCAGCCATTAACTCTACTTTTTTCACTTTGATTCCAAAAAATGACAATTCAGAGGATGCTAAGGGATTTAGACCCATTGCCCTATGTAATGTTATCTACAAAATAATTGCAACGCTGATTGCCAAAAGACTGAAACCCCTGCTAGATAGTTTAATATCCCCTGAACAAACTGGTTTTGTAGAAGGTAGACAAATTCTAGATGGTTTAGTGGTTACTCAAGAAGTAATTCATTCGTTGAAATTGAAGAAGCAGAAAGGAATGATGATTAAACTAGAATTATCGAAAGCTTATGATAGAATCAACTGGAAATACTTGGAAGAAATCTTGGAAAGTTTCGGTTTTGGTACTAGGTGGATAAAGTGGGTTCACAGTCTCATATCAACTCCAAATTTTTCAATATTAGTCAATGGAACTCCCTCGAAAACCTTTAAGGCATCTAGAGGAATAAGACAAGGTGATCCTTTATCCCCTTTCTTATTTATATTAGCAGCAGAGGGCCTGGGTAGATATCTTAAAAAAGAAAGAGCAGCAAATAAAATCAAAGGGCTAAGACTATGGGGTAATGAATTGCCTATAACCCATCAGCAATTCGTAGATGATATCATGTTATTTGGGGAACCAACCTTAAAAGAAGTGAGAAATCTGAAGAAGGTTCTGGATTTATTTGCGGAAGCATCTGGGTTGGAGATCAATAAGGAAAAGTCATGCACCTTTATATTCAATACCATGGAGTCAATCAAAATCCATTTGACCAGGATGCTGGGATTTAAGCAAGGAGAACTCCCAACTAAATACTTGGGAAACTTACTGGATTTCAACTCTAAAAGACAGAAAAATTGGCAAGGAGTTTTAGAGAAATTAAAAAATAGAGTGGCTAACTGGGCATTTAGAACTTTAAATATTCCTGGAAGGGTTGTATTAGTGAAATCAGTGTTGCAAGCAATCCCCATATATCCATTATCGATTATGGCTGTACCACAAGGAGTCTGCACCAAGATCAGAGAAATTCTGAGGAAATTCATTTGGGGAGGATCGACTCAGCAGAAGAAGTGGGCCTTAGTATCATGGAAACACCTGACGAAACGAAAGGAGGAAGGAGGCTTGGGTCTGCGCGATCCTGATAAACTCAACAAGGTGCTTGGGACAAAACTTTGGTGGCAGTGGCTAAGAGGGGCAATGACCTATGGAAAGCACTATGGAGACACAAGTACAATATGCCAAACACTACGAAGGGTATTTACCGGTTGAAGGAAACCCCGAAAGGCTCGGCAATCTGGGATCTAGCTCGACAAAACCGAGATATAGTAGAAAAGAATGCCTTCTGGGAAATACGAGGAGGAGGAGAAGCCAAATTCTGGGATGAGAAATGGCAACAAAGAGGGAAAATGAGCAGAATTCAAAAAATCCAAAACATACAGGAAAAAATAGGGGATAACCGTAGATATGTCAAAGATTACTGGAAAGAAGATGAATTGGATGGAATTTGGCGGAAATGGATAAGACCAGAGGAATGGGATATCGAGATAGACCAAGAACAACAGGAAGCATTCATGGAAGAGGTGGATTCTAGGAAAATAAAAGCTAGAACGGGTAGGGATATTCTCAGATGGGGGAATTCAATGAAAGGATCCTTCACCGTTAAGGAGGCATACTATTTGGCAGACCAACAGGCGACTAACGATGAAAACCAAGACTGGAAGGTCATCTGGGGTAATAATTGGTGGCCGAAAATTACCTTATTTGCATGGCTAGTAGCTAAGGGTAAGATCCTGACGTGGGACAAACTCCAAAAGAAAGGTTTCAGTGGGCCTTCAAAATGTTACCTGTGCAATATTGAAGCTGAAACACAAGATCACCTTTTAATCAAATGTGTATATACCAGGAAGCTATGGATTGAAACGGGAAAACTATTCCAGAAACTTGAGAGGCCCCCGAGAGACATAAATGAAGTGATTTTTCAATGGCAGAAGGAAAAATTCCAATGTAAAGTAGTTCGAAAAGCCTGGGATCTCATTGCGGGTTTTGTGATTTGGATGGCTTGGAAAGAAAGGAACCGCAGAGTATTCCAAGACAAATCTAAAGATTCGGAAATAATATGGAACAGAGTAGTGAACTTAACTAGAGAAACAATTCTGGTGGAAAAATGGGATGCGGATGATTGGAAAGCGGATCAGAGTGAGGAGCAAATTTTAAAGAAACTAAATTTGAATTATGAAATGGTGCATACCAAAAAAATCAGCAGAAATAGTACGAGAGCTCAAAGCTCTGACAAATTTGCATATCCCAGAGATAATTTTATGAAGTTGAACTTTGATGGGGCATCGAAGGGGAACCCAGGTAATGCCGGATTCGGAGGTATCTTCCGTGATAGCCAGAAAAACACTAGATGGATTTATGCAGAGTGGGGAGGGGAGATGACAAACAATGAGGCCGAATTATGGGCGATTCACCAAGGCTTGAGAATCGCGATTAGAAATGGCTATAGAAACCTGGAAATAGAAGGAGACTCTCAGATAGCAATAGAAATTCTGAAGAAACTTAACAACGGGAAGAACTGGGAGCAGATCACCAATAGTTGGAGAACGGCAGGGATTGTTCAAGAAATGGCGGACTTACTAAAAGGGATTGATTATAAAATCTTTAACCATGTGAAAAGAAATGGAAACCGAGCGGCAGACTTCCTTGCGAATTGGGGTTGTAAGGATCGAAACAACAAAATAGACAATCAATGGAGAATGTTGCGACCCAACAGAGAATGGGAAGACCTGGCCGGTATTATTAATTATGACCATGAGCAAGCAACAAATGAGAATCATGAGCAAGCAACAAATGAGAATCATAACATCCGTGCGACGGACAGGTGAGATGGATCGGCAATCCCAGAAATTAAATGAGTGTCAGTCAAGGCGGGGGAGTGGTATAATGGGCAGGCAAGGTACATTACAGCAGAAGTGTGTGACGACAGGTAAGAAACAACCACCCCACAGCAAGATAATTAACTCAAGTGATCGGAGAGGGGGAAAAAACGGTATGTCAGAGTCCACAAATGGAAATGAGGATAGAAAGATAATTGATAGGAAAGGCAGCAGGCAAAGTAACAGGTGGCAGCGGAAGGCTAAGCTGACAGGTAGGCAGATCATAGCAAGGAGGATTATTAATGGGAAGCAACGAAAGGATCGATGACGAGGAATTTTTTTTGGAAATCAGAGCGCGAGGGGAGGAAAGGTGGTGGAGATCCGCTACAGAGAGAATTTGTGCCGAAACCTTACTGAGGACACTATGGAAACCAGGAAGAGAGCAAGGGCTGTAGAGGAACTGGAAGCCACGGAGCGCAAAGACAGGGACAGAAAGGGCAAGGCGTTAGCGAAGGAAGAAACAGTGGAAGAGATATATGAAATCTATGACGATTCTGAGGATGAGGAAGACCTGCAAGAACAAGGCAGGCAAGGCAAGGAACGAGGTGGAACTGTAGGAGGCTGGGATACCCAGCAAACCAGTGAAGAGCAGCAAGGACAGCGGGAGGGAAAGGTAAGGCAACGCGGCAGACAGAGGGGAGAAAGAGGCGCGGGTAGCAGGTTGGAACCGGGTAGCAGGAGAGGCAGAGGACCGCACAGAAACAGAGGAGAAAGGGGAGGAAGACAGGGGCAGAGAGGGAGACCTGGCAAAAGAACAAGTAGATCGTTAGATAAGAAAATTCAACAAGCAGAAAGGGCTTACAGTCAGAACACTAACCCAAGAATCAGGAGGATTATCCAGAATATGGAAGAAGATTCGCTTCAGGCTCAGTCTGACTCAGAGATGGAAGATTGGGAGTTTTTACTCCATGACCCTGGCAATACTAGAGGCAGAATGTCTCTATTTAAGCAGTCCCTACATATCTACTGGGTGATGAAGAGATTGTTGGCTAAAGCCTTGGAACAAGCTGCAACAGAGATGGCAGAACTGGCGCAAGGAGTCCCCAACCTAAGGAGGGAGCTGAGGATTATTCAGATTACATTAGAGATGCAAGAAAAGAAGCTTGAGGAGATTCAGCAAATGATAAGGGAAGGACAACAGGGTGCAAACAGGGAGACAAACCAGCGACCAGTGGCAGGAGCTGTTTGAGTATAGATATGTATTAATTTTGATGAATCTGCATAGTATAGATAATTATAGTTTGCTTCAAATATTAGATGAGGAAAATCGATATATGCACACAAGTAGAATTAGAAATTTGCAAGACTGTTTAGTTTATTTAGCATGGATAATTAGAATCTGGAACTTCTATTTTTGGTCGGCTATTAAGAACTTTAGGTGGCTGAAAAACTCAGTTTCCCCAAGAGGGCGAGTTGAAGTCAACCAAATATATACTGTTTTGTTTTTGATTTAAAGTAATAGAAAAAGAAGAGCAACACTCCAGCTTACAAAAAAAAAAAATTGTAACTAAAAACTAAAAAATACAATTCAAACAAGCAATGGAAACATGTTCAAATCCATAAATTGAGTATGAAATACCTCATTCTCGCAAGAATCATATCCCTTTGCTTGTTTCCCTCTATTGTTGCTTGACATTTTTTGGCATCCTAGGGCGATTTGTTTTCCTCCACACTATGGAAAATTCCTTCTCTTTTCTCCCTACGTTTTTCTCTCTTCCCTCTAACTGTTTTAAACAACAATAGTGAAAATTTGATGGAAAGGGGTTTTATTTTCATCTTTGGTGGGGGGCGAATAAGATGCACAAATTGATTTTGTGACTGTTAGAGGCCAAATCACACCCACAAACCAATTTTTTTTTATTGAAATCAACAACAAGGGAGGAGAGGTCTGTCAATATATCTGCCCACCATCAACATAAATCCAATCGATTAGTTATTTTCTTTCATAACCTCAATGTATTTCTGTAACTGTGGTTTGCTCCAACTCCACACAAAACTTCAAAGTTCCCTCGATTGCATGTTGAGTATTAGAATGGAAATATGGTGAATGTACAACATTTATTTGGTTGAATAGTTGGGATACACAATATGTTTATCCATTGTGCAAGCCAATTATAGAATTGAGGGTTTTATTTTTATTTTTTGTTTTTTGTTTGTTTCTTGTTTTGTTTTTTTGTTTTTTGCTTTTGTTTTTGTTTTCTTTTCGATTTGGTCTAATTTGTATTCATTGTCATCTTTTCACTTTGCAATGTCGATATCAAAGGCTTCCATGTTATTTCCATTTTTTATGAGGTTTAATTGAATACCAATATTGGATGTGCAATGTGCATAGGCATATGAGAGAATTCTAATTCTAATTCTACTTATAATATTACTATTATAAATATTAATTAATGTGGTTGATATAAATATAATAAGTGTGCTTAATATATGCCTATCAATGTTTATCAACCACATTTTTTAATGTGGTTGTGATAGTTGAATACCAATATTGGATGTGCAATGTGCATAGACACATGGGATAAGATGAAATGTTGGTTGATGTAAAGCCCTATAAATGGTGTTTTGACCCTGAAATGAAGGGTGTTTTATGTCATATTTTCCTAGCCCACTAATGAATTTGGTGTGATTTCAAACTTTCTAATTTTATTTTAATAGCCAATGACTCATAATGTAACAATCCACTAGTTATAGTCACATACACACATTTTCACCTTTAAAGGTTGTGTTGCTTAGTGATTATGTATACATGTGACACAAACATTTTCGATCCCACCACTCACTCTTTACTCCTTTATAGGGTGGATGGTGGCATTGAAAATATATCTCATCCACAAGTTAACTTATACTAATTATTATATTATATATTGAGTTCATTTAGAAGACTTAAAAATCAAAATTTGAAAATAGTATATTCTCTAACATATAGGGTCAAAGGATTTTTTTTTTTTTTTTTTTTTTTTTTAAATATACAAAATACATATATTTGGTGGTTTAAAATTATGGATAAAGGGTTTGAATTAAGTTAAATGAAAATATGAAAAAAAGAAAAGTAGTCCATCAATTTTCATAATCCTCATTTAATATTTATAAGAGTTGTATCATGTTGCCATATTGGGAGTAGAAATTAAAAAAAAGGGTATATATTGAAAATAAGGGAATTTTAGTTGGAAAGGTGCAGTGAAAACCAACTAAGATTAAATCGATTGTGTGTTTAGAAAATTGGATGGAGCAACAACAAAGTGCATACATGTTATATGACTGATGCCATTGTTGTGTACTATCGGATCTAGAGGAGGCCATGGGTAGAGGACGTGGATGATGTAGACCTACTAAATCAACAAGAGGAAAGTGGGTGGCCATAGAATCAAATATATAATCTGCAGATACAATAAAGGTAAGAAGACAAAGAAACCTCAACCAAAGGAGGATGGTGTTTATGAATTCAAAAATGCTACAACATAGATAAGATAAAGTTATATAAAATATGTTGTTTTTTTTTCAAATCCAAAACATGATATTGATATGTCAAATATATGAGTAAAGTGAGGCTTTGTGTTGGATAACATATTGGTTGAAATGATATAATTGGTGTAATAAACACCATTGACTATGTTATGTATTATAGGGGCAAGATGAGGCCATGGCAACAAATCATGTCATATTAAATAAGGACTCAACAGGTGTTGCAGGACATCAAATAATTATCAAATTTTGACTTAACTTAGGAAGCATTTTGTGATACTTCCATCCTTTTTCATAGTATTATTAGAACTTATAGTGTATTACCCAACATTGAAATAAATTAATTCAAGTTGTTTGTATTTCAGATGGAGATTGGAACAAGTGCCCAACCTAAGCGTTCAACTAGCAAAAGAAAAAAACCATATGTATGTGGGTGTGGACCTAAAACTGTTAAATCACGAAGAACATAGTGGGTGGAAGAGGATATGACAATGGATACTTTAGACACAACAAATAATTTCACTGAAGAAGAGGTTGGTCAAGAGTATAGTACATGGGATGGAATTTGTTAAGCAATATTTGATTATATTTCTTTGAAATTGATACATTTATGATTATCTAATTCTTGCCAAAGATGATGATGAAATAACGACTACTAATACCCAGCCTGATCCAAATGGGTTATTAATATTTGGATGGGATGATCCAAACCATCCTTTAAAAAATAACAGGGAGAAAAGAGCATATTTAAAGAGAAATATAACACTTGAGAAATTTGAATAGTTAATTAGATTCACATACACTAATGACTGTGATATGCTACTAGCTAGTGGCCTTAATGATCATGCATGATAGTGAGAATTCAACGCACAAAGAAGGATTGAATGATATGCTTACAAGTTTCTTTGGGGATGGAAACAATGATGACAATAATGATCATATGGTTGATAGTAACGATGACAACACTAGGGGTAATTACCATCAATGTAATGTTGATGATAACAATATGTTGAAAGACTCCATCAAGCAAGCAACAAAGACACTTGTGTTCAAATCCGGTGCAATCAGAACCTTAAAATTGGCATGCAAATTAATATGATTAGAAATCAATTCATTATTTGGTTGGTCAGACAAAGGATTTGTAGAAATTTCTCTATAGATTAGCTAGCTCTGATACCTTGTAAAAATTCTCACTGTAGATTAAACTGATTATGCAATGAACTAAAGCAAAATACTAAATCTACTTCTACTATCAAACTTGTGGAAGCTTAATCGATTTTTTGAGAAAGATCAACCAGAACACTTATAACAGAGAAGAAGATTTAACCACACATGAAACACGGAAGAATACTCTAGGGAAAGCCTCAGCTAAAAACCTTGCCATCTGTATTATCATACAAGTGGAAATATCTCAGGATTACACAAAGCTTTAGCTCTCAAGCTATCCAACTCTCAGTACAATCCCTCACTACTGCTCATAGACAGAATAGATAACACATATGCCTTCCTTTAGTCCTCCAAGCCTCATATTTCCTTGCGTAGTTTCTCCTGGGTCCTCAAACTGCCACCTGTGTGTAATAATCCCTCACACATTGCTCAGACCTCTGAAATAACTGCACAATCCTGAAGGAGTGAATTCTTTTTTCATGGATGGGTTTCCTTTATAGGAAAATTCCTACAACTGATAGTACAATGTCCCTTCCTTTAATCTCAATTGGGTCTTTCTCTGAATTGACATGCATGAGTTATTTATGAGAGAATGTTCAGTTATCTGGAGAACATTAGTTGCATGCATGCATGCATTAACTGATTGAACTCACAATTAGTTCCTCCAACTGTTTGGAACTAATTTAACCGGACTTAACTCAGTTAACTGAGCTAACAAATTACAACTCAAATACAACTCATCCTTATCTCCTTAATTAAGGGATAACTTCCTCAATCAAAGGGATAACTATTGCATGTCTTCACAAAGACTTCATGTTTGATTTTCTCCAACTAATTAACTCAAGATGAATTAATTAATTATTTTTCAAACAGATGCTAAGACCAAATTCGAATTTTAATTCTCAATTTTAATTCAAGGACTAATTAAAATTGGAATATATCCTGAAATGATATTTATAGTAATGCTATTTTTAGCATTTCTATTTTATCATTCCTTGTTGCTATTTTCAACATTGGTACCTGAAATGCTATTTATAGCAATGCTATTTATAACATTTCTATTTTTAGCATTTCTTGTTGCTATTTTCAACACTCCCTCTCAATAAGAAAGGCATTCAACTCGAACCCAATCCTGAACCTTTAGAATGTTCTGCATGCAACACTTCTCCCTAGTGTTGTTGCTCCAGTAACTCCAGAAACAAAAGTTATCCAACTTAAATCAGAATGATGCCTCTATCATCAAAGTCTCTGACTACTATTTCCTCTTTCGACTAAAAACTTTTCACTTCTACTGACTTTGCCTAGTCAATCCTTCTCTGTGCTCTTCAGTATCTGACTGCTCTAGTCTCTGTCACTTTGATCTTTGACTGCATCGATCCCACTGATTCCTCCCGCTACATCTATGCTGCTGCTGGTCCTTTCTCCCAGCACTGCATCCACACTACACCTCCTCTCATCATGTTGCATCGTGCTGCCCAATGCTACACTACAACTCAGTTATTGAGAAGTAAGTAACTGATTTCCCAACTGACCTCCCTATTGGGCTAGAAACACCCTCTGATGCTGAAGCTTTCTCTACCACTCCATCCGCATCTGTCTCTACCCACTTAGCCAGTCCTACTACTCCTCATCGGGGCTCTCATAGCAAGGTCTAATCAAAGAGGCTAGGTACCTCAAGGATCCTGCCCCTATTTCACCCTTCTTTGGACTATCACTTCACATTGCCCCACCTCACACCTGGAGGTATGGCTACATGTGATCCCTTTCCCACTTGGCTCGAAATTTCCGCCTACCAGAGGTCTCTACATGAGTGGATTCCTCCACTCGGTCTCCTCTCGGCTTCTCCAATTGTGGCTGCTCCACAACCTCCTGAAGCTGCTTCACCAATTGTGGCTCCTCCATAATTTTTTGAGACTTCTTCTAGCACTACATGTTGAGAGGTAATGTACTCTCCCTCTCAACCACCAAGTCTCCAACATTTGCCTTGCTCCTCAAGTCTTTGCATGCATCTTGTACCTCAACTGCATACAGGTCCTTGGCTAGCACACCAACCTATTTCATCTTTCCTGACGTCACGAAAATTTCTGGAAAAAGATTTGATTTTAAATCAGCGATATCTCCCTCATCCGAACTTCAATTCAGCCGTTTTTTTTTTTTGAATTTGGGTATTTTTTCGCAAGGAATACATATCTGCTATTTTTTTATGAAAAGTTTGCACAAAAATTTTCAGATCTGCTCTGCAAACTCGCGGCCCAATTTTTTTTTCTTACTTCCAATTCTCTTCTTCATATACTATTCTCTGCTTTGATCACCTTTGCTCCGATACCATGTAGAAATTTCTCTATAGATCAACTATCTCTGATACCATGTAGAAATTCTCATTGTAGATTAAACTGATTATGCAATGTACTAAAGCAAAATACTCAATCTACTTCTACTATCAAACTTGCGGAAGCTTAATCGATTTTTTGAGCAAGATCAACTATAACACATATTGTTGAGAATGCAACAAGATGATGGAGCTTAGTGGAAAGAAGTCGCCTTCACTAAGTGGGCCCGCAGGCTATTTTTGCGCAAAGTCTATTTTTAGACTATGTCATTTTTAGACATATGGATCATGGTCTATGAGTTGCAGTATGTTATTTGTGGATGATTGGTCATGTTGGTAAAAATAGATGGACTTCTATTTTTAGACATATGGGCAGGTTTCTATTTTTAGACTGCTAAGCCAAAAATAGAACAGTTGAATATTATTGTCTCATAATAATATTTGGACTATAAACATTATCCTATCCTCTTGGAGCACTTCAGTTTGAGCTACAGATGTGGCACATGAAGCTGTCAAAAGGAAATACGCTTTTCTTGTGGGTCAGTTGAGCTATTGCATGCAGGACACCAGTTAGAACTCATGTGGTTGAGTCTGGTGGAGTTGATTGTGGAGTTAATGGAGTTATGTTCAGTTTGACTTGGTTGAACTAGTTGTATTCAGTCTAACTAAAGAATACTCTAGTAATGAGTTGTGTGAATTAAATATTAATTAATTCACTAATTATTAACTCATAAAGCAACTGAAGAATACATTAGTTAACTCAGTGCATGGACAGTTCAGTGGAGACAGGTGTTAGAGATTGAGATTGCTATCAGTTGTGACTATAGTTGTGCATGAGATCTTGCACAATCAATGGAATTGGGTTATGCCAATGAGGACTGCGCAGTGTGGGTCAATAATAAGGTAATTGTAGCCTATGCTCACGTGATTTTCACTTTGGATTGTGCAGTGGAGGCAGGCAAAGCAGCGGTGGAGATTTGAACCTGTGACTTGTTCGGATCTGAGCTAGTTTTGTGTGTAACAGGTGGAGATAGTACTGAGTACTTGTGAGGAGTATTATACTTTGTATTGTTACATGTTCTCAATCATTATAATATGCAGATAGTGTGGGGTTTTCAGCTGTATGCTTTCCCCGGGTTACATACTGTGTTAATTTGTGCATGCGATTGATGTTTCATTATTTTTGATGCTGCTAAATTGATAATCGACGTAGAGGAGGTTATGTATTATGCATGTATTCTGCAATAGTGTATAATCGGGATAATATCTATGAATAAGTGTCATATTATTCAAAATTTCTACATGGTATCAGAGCTGTTGATCATCAGATCTATTATTTAGGAAGTGTTTACATTTTATTTCTTTAGGTAGAGTCTGTAATCGGGCTAGGTAGCCTCTGGATTCATCCTTCCTTTGGAAGGTGAGATATCCGATAAAATCCCATACAGTCAATCTCTGTACGAGAAATACTTTGTTCTCATGAATCTTATATCAGAGGCAGTTGAGTTGTTGAGCTCGTGGAATTCGAATTTGCAACAGTGTTTTATTGGTATCAATGTGGCAATGTCTTTCAACGGATTGCGATTGGAGTATGCTCTTGAGGGCAGCTCAAACTATATTGCATGGAAGGATAGAATGGAGGCAGTGTTAGATGATAACGGGCTAAAGGAGTTCATAGAGGTTGATGTCCCAAAGCCTACTGATACTGCACAAGTTGATGCTTGGCAAAAGAAGACAGCAAAGTGTCGAAGGATTTTGTTGGAGGGCGTGAAGGATCACATTGTGTCCGGCCTGCATGGAAAGGCTTCTCCATACTTGATGTGGAAAGCATTGACAGATCTATTCCAAAGCAAGAGCGATCAGAGGAAGCTGGCACTCAAGGATAAACTCAGAAACATTAAATGTGAGAAGGGAGACAGTATGCCCAAGTATCTCACGAAGTTCACTCAGTGCAGGGATGAGCTGGGAAGTGTGGGGGTGACTGTCGATGATGAGGACTTGGTGAGCTTGGCTCTCCTTTTTCTTCTGAAGGGTTGGCATTCCTATCAGGACTCTGTCAATGGTCGGGAGAATTTTCCAGGATGGGAGAGACTTTGGTCAGATCTTGTGCAGGAGGAGATCAACCAGAATACCAGGGATGCATCTTCATCAAAGGTACCTAATGAAGACAATTGCACTTTGGCTACCAAAGTAAAGAAGGGGAAGAACAATAAAGCTTCTCAGTCTGGTGCTAAAGGCAAGAAGCAGCAGGAGAGGCTCTAGCCTCGCAGTTTGAGCTTGATTTTTCATTGATCGCATGCTTGGTTTCAAGTGTGATGGGATCGGTCTGGTTCTTGGACAGTGGTGCGTCTTTTCACATGACAGGAGATTGAGATTTTTTTTCTGATCTGGAGGAGAAAGATCTTGGAGTGCACATCGAGATGGGAGATGATGGTAGATACAATGCGACCGGTACCGGTACCATTTCCTTTGAGAGGGAGTCTGGTAAACCCTTTGTATTGTAGGAAGCGATGCATATTCCAGGATTGAAGAGGAATCTTATCATTGTGGCGATGTTAGAAGACAAGGGATATGATGTTGTTTTCAACGAGGGAAAGCCTTTTCTGCGTAGCAAAACAACTGGAGAAGCCCGGAAGATAGGGGTTCGAGTGAGGAACCTTTATCAGTTGCATGTAGATGGCTGCGCAGCAATGGCATGCAAGGCAGAAGGATTGGTGAGCCGGGATGATGGCGAGCTATGGCACAGGAGATTGGGTCACCTTCACCATGGAGCCTTGAAGATACTACAGTAGATCACTACAAGGCTTCCTAAAGGAACTCTTGCGCAATCAGATCAGTGCAAGGGGTGTACTTTGGGAAAGTTTGTGAAAGTCACCTTTCACAAGAAGGATAGTCGCGCCATGACGATCCTTGAGAGAATTCACACAGACGTGTGTGGACCTTTCTCAGTAGCTTCGACAGCAAAACACAGGTATTATGTGATCTTTGTTGATGATTTCTCTTGTAAGTGCTGGAACTTCTTCATGCAGAAGAAGAGCGAGACATACTCAAAGTTCTGCGAGTTCAAAGCACCGGTCAAGAAGGAGTCGGGGAAGAAGGTGAAGGCTCTTAGGAGCGATAATGGTGGTGAATACATCTCTAGCAAGTTCAAGGACTTTTGCAGTGAATAAGGGATTCGAAGAGAGCTCATAGCTCCCCATAACCCACAGCAGAACAGGGTTGCTGAGTGGAAGAACAGAACGATCGTGGGTGCTGCACGGGTGATGTTGCATGATCAAGGCCTACCCCTTCACTTGTGGGCGGAAGCATGCATTACAACAGTTTATGTGCAGAACCGTTGTCCTCACAGGATACTTGGCATGAGTACACCTGAGGAGGCTTATTCTAGTAAGAAGCCTACTCTTTCTCATTTGAGGATTTTTGGTGCTAACATTTACATGCATGTGACGAAGGATGCCAGGAAGAAGTTGGAGCTGACCGCAAAGGTTGGGATATTTGTGGGGTACACTGATACGCCCCATAACTATCGTGTGTATTTTCCAGAGAGTGGCAAGACTGTTGTGCGACGGGATATAAAATTTCAGGAAGAGAAAGCCATGAAGTGTTCGCTTGAGAGGGAGCCACACTGGCATGTAGATGAGGAGCTATTAGTTCCTAAGGATGAGCTTCAGGACGTGGATCAGCCACAGGATGAAGTTCATGGAGTGGAAGAGACCACTCATGCAGTGCCAACCATCAGAGGGCGAAAGCGCTTGACAGAAGCTGAGCGACTGGCTCAAGATGCAGAGAAGGTTGTAGGACCACCTACAACTCAACGTAGATAGAGACAGTCACCTGATCGGTACACTGGATACATGGTTCTTGTGAGAAAATGTGTTGTGACTGAGCCATCCTCTTTCGAGGAAGTTGTGGAGGATCCCGCATGGGTAGATGCCATGGTGGAAGAGTATGATTCGATTGTCAGAAACAGTGCATGGGAGATTGTCCCAAGACCGGAAGGGAAATCAGTGGTGGATTCGAGATGGATCTACAAAGTTAAGCAGGCAACTGACAGGAGTGTGGAGAAGTACAAGGCTTTTCACCAGATAGAGGGGATCGATTATGAGGAGACCTTTGCACCTGTCGCAAGGTATTCTTCCATACAGACGATTCTTTCTCTCTTAGTGCAGATGGGGTGGCACATTCATCAGATGGATGTGAAGACTGCGTTCCTAAATGGAGTCATTGAGGAGGATGTGTACATAGAACAGCCCGAAGGTTTCGAGATCTTCAGCAGTGAGTCGCATGTTTGTAGGCTCAAGAGAACGCTGTATGGGTTGAAACAAGCACCACGTGCTTGGCACACGGATAGACAGTTATTTCACCGGACTTGGATTCTCCAAGAGTGAGGCGGATCCTAACCTATACCAGATTGTGGTGGAGGGTAAGTTGCTTATCATTGTACTTTATGTAGATGATTTGATTCTAACAGGTGATGAGTTGTTGATACTTTCATGCAAGGATGATCTTGCTAAGGATTTTGAGATGAAGGACTTGGGCCTCCTTCATTATTTCCTAGGATTGGAAATTTGGCAGCGCAGTGATGGACTATTTGTTTCTCAGGGTAAGTATGCTCGGGAGATACTGGAGAAGTTCAACATGCATGGCTGCAAGCCTGTTGATACTCCTCTTCCTGGAGGTTGGAGGAAGGAGGATGCCACTTCAGCAGAAGAAGTGGATGCCACTGTTTATCGACAGTTGGTGGGGTCGCTTATGTATCTGGTCAATACATGACCTGATATATGCTATGCTGTTAACCAACTTTCACAAGCTATGGTTAATCCAACCAAGCTCTTCTAGAAGGCAGGCAACTATGTATTGCGTTATCTTAGAGGCACATCGAGATATGGATTGTGGTACAGATAGGAGGATGAGGTGAAGCTTTATGGCTTCACGGATGTAGATTGGGCAGGGAGCCCAACGGACAGAAAGAGCACATCAGGAGGGGTCTTCAATATCGGGTCGAAAACAGTTTCTTGGTACAACAAGAAGCAGAGATTCGTGGCACTCAGTTCAGTAGAGGCTGAGTATATGGCAGCAAGTTTGGCTGCATGTGAGGCTATATGGATGAGGAAGATCCTGGTCGGGTTGTTCGGTTCTCACTTAGAGCCTACTGTGATTTACTGTGATAACCAGAGTTGCATTAAACTCTTGGCTAATCCTATATTTCATGATAGGTCTAAGCACATTGACATCAGGTACCATCATATCAGAGATTGTGTGCAGCGGAGAATCATGTTACTTTCATACATTCCAACAGAGGATCAGGATGCTGATATCTTGACGAAGGCGCTCACCAGGAGCAAATTCAAATACCACCGAGGCAGGATAGGGGTTGCTGATAATCCATATCTTGTTGAGAAGGAGTGTTGAGGATGCAACAAGATGATGGAGCTTAGTGGAAAGAAGTCGCCTTCACTAAGTGGGCCCGCAGGCTATTTTTGGCGCAAAGTCTATTTTTAGACTATGTCTATTTTTAGACATATGGATCATGGTCTATGAGTTGCAGTATGTTATTTGTGGATGATTGGTCATGTTGGTAAAAATATATGGACTTCTATTTTTAGACATATGGGTAGGTTTCTATTTTTAGACTGCCAGGCTAAAAATAGAACAGTCGAATATTATTGTCTCATAATAATATTTGGACTATAAACATTATCTTATCCTCTTGGAGCACTTCAGTTTGAGCTACAGATGTGGCACATGTAGCTGTCAGAAGGAAATACGCTTTTCTTGTGGGTCAGTTGAGCTATTGCATGCAGGACTTCAGTTAGAACTCATGTGGTTGAGTTTGGTGGAGTTGATTGTGGAGTTGATGGAGTTGTGTTCAGTTTGACTTGGTTGAACTAGTTGTATTCAGTCTAACTAAAGAATACTCTAGTAATGAGTTGTGTGAATTAAATATTAATTAATTCACTAATTATTAACTCATAAAGCAACTGAAGAATACATCAGTTAACTTAGTGCATGGACAGTTCAGTGGAGACAGGTGTTAGAGGTTGAGATTGCTATTAGTTGTGACTATAGTTGTGCATGAGATCTTACACAATCAATGGAATTGAGTTATGCCAATGAGGACTGCGCAGTGTGGGCCAATACCAAGGTAATTGCAGCCCGCGCTCATGTTATTTTCACTTTGGATTGTGTAGTGGAGGCAGGCAAAGCAGCGGTGGAGATTTGAACCTGTGACTTGTTCGATTTGAGCTAGTTTTGTGTGTAACAGGTGGAGATAGCACTGAGTACTTGTGAGGAGTATTGTACTATGTATTGTTACATGTTCTCAATCATTATAATATACAGATAGTGTGGGGTTTTCAGCTGTATGCTTTCCCTGGGTTACATACTATGTTAATGTGTGCATGCGATTGATGTTTCATTATTTTTGATGCTGCTAAATTGATGATCAACGTAGAGGAGGTTATGTATTATGCATGTATTCCGCAATAGTGTATAATCGGGATAATCTCTGTGAATAAGTGTCATATTATTCAAAATTTCTACACATATAACAGAGAAGAAGATTCGATCACACATGAAACACAGAAGAATACTCTAGAGAAAGCCTCAGCGAAAAACCCTGCTATTTGTATTATCATACAAGTGGAAATATCTCAGGATTACACAAAGATTTAGCTCTCAAGCTATCCAACTCTCAGTACAATCCCTCACTGTTGCTCATAGAAAAAATAGACAATACATATGCCTTCCTTCAGTCCTCCAAACCTCCTATTTCCTTGCGCAGTTTCTCCTCAGTTCCTCAAGCAGCCACCTGTGTGTAATAATCCCTCACACACTGCTCAGACCTCTGAAATAAATGCACAATCCTGAAGGAGTGAATTCCTTCTGCATGGATGAGTTTCCTTTATAGGAAAATTCCTCCAACTGATAGTACACTATCCCTTCCTTTAATCTCAACTGGGTCTTTCTCTAAACTGACATGCATGAATTATTTATGAGAGAATATTCAGTTATCTGGAGAACACTAGTTGCATGCATGCATGCATTAACTGACTGAACTCATAATTAGTTCCTCAAACTATTTGGAACTAATTTAACTGGACTTAACTCAGCTAACTGAGCTAACTAATTATAACTCAAATACAATTCATCCTTATCTCCTTAATTAAGGGATAACTTCCTCAATCAAAGGGATAATTGTTGCATGTCTTCGCAAAGACTTCATGTTTGATTTTCTCCAACTAATTAACTCAAAATGAATTAATTAATTATTTTTCAAATAGTTGCTGAGATCAAATTCGAATTTTAATTCTCAATTTTAATTCAGGGACTAATTAAAATTGGAATATATCATGAAATGATACTTATAACAATGCTATTTTTAGCATTTCTATTTTATCATTCCTTGTTGCTATTTTCAACACTAGTACCTGAAATTCTATTTATAACATTTCTATTTTTATCATTTCTTGTTGTTATTTTCAACAGGATTCACCACCCTATTGAAGTGAGTTGAAATCTATTTCTTACAATGCAATGTCAATTGGTTTACGTAATTCGTAAACATTCATCAACTTCGTTTATATTTAATTAAGGATATTTTAAAACCATATATTATATATGAATAGTCATAATATAGATTGACATATCAAACCTGTTCATCATAAGTACAAGATTCAATTGATCTAATCTTTGGCAATATTATAGGACACTAAAAACTAAAATATTTCCTAAAGAAAATGTGTTGCCATCAACTTGCAGAGAGGCACATCAGTTGTTGGTTGAGTTTGAGATTGAATATAAACAAATTCATTCATGTAAAAATGATTTCATTTTATACAAAGATGAATATAAAGACAAGTTAGAATTCCTTGTATGCAAAGAGAAGTGATATCGTACATATGTACAAGGTCCTAGAGTTCTAAAGAAGGTTTTATGTCACATGCTAATTATACCTAGAGACATAGAGATATGTTCATGTGTGAGAGACATAGATATATTGTATTTCATTTAAATTTTTGCCTAAACATTCATACTAATTTATTATTATTATATTATGTGGGTGACATCCAAGGAGATCCACGAATGTGAAGTGCCAAAATGGAAAAGGGAAATTGTATAAATTTTATGTGTATTTGAGGAGGATCTCCCTACAAGTTTCATGGACCTATAAGTCCATTTACTTATACACTGAGTTGATGACATTGAATTGGTGGGTGTCATATCGACGAGGTGGATGTTTTTCTTTGAGAGGTATATGAAAAATATAAAAATATATGTCTCACAAAAGGCACATTCGGAGGGTTGCATGACTAAAGGGTATGTATTGAATGATGATTTTTCTTCGTATATGAATTCCTTGGTAAGGGTTTCAAATATGGGCCATGCTTTTGGGATGAAGAATGAGCATTAGATATTATTGACGGAGAAAAACCAAAATCTAATGGTGTTCAAGTAGAAATTAGTATGTAAACTCATGATCGTTGTGGTTGTTTTTATTGCGATCATTGATTTACTATCTAATATATTTATCAAATTAACAACATGAAATTTGGAGTTTGGAATAAGCATGTTGACATGTAACCGGTGTAGACGAAAGTGCTATAATTGACAAGTTCATTCTGTACCACATGGACTTTATGAACAAATTGATTGATTTTTATGATAAAAAGAGAGAAGAAGTGTTAGAAGCAAGGAGACAATTTAAAATATCGAACCCAAGGAATACCCCATTTCCTATTGTTCCTATTGATATGTAAGGGGAATGGGCCAAAGATTGCACATGACTAGAATGGGTTACTGAACAAATTAAAAATCAAATACAAGATGCAAGTATTGGTTCAAATGAAATAGAAGACGAAATCAACCTGTCTAGAGGATGTGAAAGAAAGGTACAGTTGGAATTTTATGGAATGTTATTTCCTTACAGTTTTTAAACTATTAACTATTTTAATATTCGTCATTATATTTGTTTTAACCAAAATAAATGGTCTTTCACAGACAAGGAAATATCCAACAATGTGGGCATACGGTTGAAATTATCATGTAGAATGTGTAGATGTAAAGAGATAACCCTTCGATTGTGGCATCATGGTTGAATTCAAGAAATCCAGTCGATCAAGCTCAAAATATTAGAATATTATTGAAGAAGAGAATCTACAATATGCTAGGAAAATACAAGAAATTATTAAGTTGCATTATTGCTCTTTTAAATATTGTATTTTAAGTGTAGGTGGTATGAAGCATTTGAGAGGACACAAAGACATGATACCCATAGTGGATTATTTTCTACAGATTCCTCAAAGTTCCTACCAGAGGATAAGGAGCCTTATGTTCTACTAATTCATTGTGAGCATGTATTTCTTTAACTCAAATAATTAGAAGTGGTAGTGATCAATAAACTATTAATGAATTGTTTATTGTGAATATATACATGTTTATTAATCAATAAAATTGTTATAACATACATCTAATATGTGTATGTACTCATTCATGTGCAGGTATTTTTGTATGAAGATATTTTGGACCCGAAATGGATATTTTCCGTACATTATGATCCAAGATTAAGGCATGTATTTGATGATGCATTAGTAGATATTGAGAAAAACAATCATGGCCAACAAAATGAGAGAGGGATTAGAGAACATCGAAGAAATTGACATCCATGATGATGCTGAAGATGGTTATGTTAAGGCACATGAAGACAACATTAATACAAAGTTACATGACATTACGAAAGACAACAATATGGATGGCATAGAAAATGATGATCCAAATACATCTGGTAACAATATGGATGGTATACAGTCATATTTCAATGATGATGAAGATGATGCAAATCAAGACAAGGATGATGATAATATTAACTTCTTGAAAGATCATATGGACATGGAAAATGATACACCAGATGACATTGTTGTAGACAATGATGTTAATGACCAAGACTTGTAAATTTTTCAGAATTATTTGTAATCCATGTTTAAAAATGATGATCCTTATAGCCTAAACTTTAAAATGCTTCAGTATTATTTGTGTCATTACAAATTACATATTGCAATATCATAAAGTGCTCAAGATATGGTATGAATTGTTTGGAAGAAAAAAAATAGGATTACTTGAATGTTTCTTCCATTCATTTTGTATCAGCATTTGTTTACGAAGACATAAAAGTTAATAAAATATTAATGGTCGTATCTCACAATTATTTGAATAAGCAACTTTTTTAACTTCATTATTTTTATATTTTTTGCATTTTAATGTTGGTCGACCAACTCTTAAATTTAATTATCAATATAGGTAGGCTCTAATTTTTACAAGACTATCACACAAAGTCTATACTAATTCAGATGATGACTAGTATAAAATAATCTCAATCCAAAGTCATTGCTCACACAGTCTCAATAATCAACAATTCTATTACACACTCTACATAGATTTAATGCGAATAAATACTGCAGAATAAGCTACTTTGTCATTCAACAACTCTTAAAACACTCCTGAATACGATCTCTCATTCAATCTGCATACATAAAAGGAGGTACAATCCAAACTGTGACAACAAAGGACATAATTCACTGCCACACTAAACTGAGGGACTGATCCAGTACTTAAGCTGTTACACCATCCAAATCTTACTACAATTAATTAAATTACACACAATTGACTATAAGAGTAATAGTCCCCTAGATCTGGGTGACCTAAGGGTGATCACCCTAGCAGACTGATGGCTGCATGCACGTGCAAGGAATCCTTCGATTCATGGAAAACATGGCCTCATTACTCCACATGTCCCATATCCTCACAATGCGCGAACTGCCATGTCAATCGAGGCTCTTTATCATGCAGTGGCCTAGCCTCCCTATTATTCTTCCTCTGGTTGCTTTCCCTTGTGATCCTCGCCACTCACTCTGGCCTCATCCTTGCTTCTCGCTTTCCCTGTATCAAACTCATGAGAGGTGAAAAAGGGAGAGGTCATCAGCCAGGTCAAGGTAGAGGTCGTGGATGACCACCAACCATCCTATATGACACCTCCATAGCCAATCTATTTGACCACAACATACTTGATGACATTTGGAGAGAGGTGGTGGCCATGGAAGAAGAGGAGACCCACCGTGGATGTTCATCCCTATTGGCCCTTCACAACCTCCTAGTCAGGCATCCGAAGCGAAATTAAGAAGCTAAAACCAAGGACACCAACCAAATTGCTGAGCTCTCTATGCTCTTCAACCAATCATCCTCCTCCCTAAAGTGTTTCGACAGAGGCCTAGATGTCGACTATCCTCCCAATGTCCCTTCTCCTATTGTGTCTCCTACTCACTCCCTTCTAGCCAGATCATGCCCTAGCCCTTATTGCAAATCTTCCCCACCTCCCTTCGTTCCCCTCGCTCCCCTGCTGACGACTGAATATCTCCTCCCTTTCTCCCCCTCGACTTGACTTAGAAGGGTGTTTCATTGTGGAGGAGATTCTAGAGGCTACCAATTCAATGTAGGCTTGTGGAAGCTCTCAGGCACGTGGCGACTCCCATTCAACATCAGTTTTGCTTCACAGCAACATGTGTTATCTACCGACCACTTTATCAACACAAGGTTGGTTCTCTCTCCTTCATTTTGTTCGATGGCTTGCAGAGCAATATCGTTTTGGATCGTTGGTGATCAATGCATAAAACCCCTCACGCTCATCCCATAAGTGCCAAGTTTGCGACTGAGGGACCTCTAGTTTTTCTACAATTCACATTTTCTACCACCCCTCAGGCTACTATCTAGATGTTGTGAGGCTCATCCCTCCTATGTAATTTGTATGGCCACACATTTTTGAGAAACAATTTGGAAGTTGTAAGCTTTGGTTTCCCCCTTCAGGGGCAAAGAAATTTTGATTTTTCTCTTTGGTTTCCTCATTTTGAGGCAGAGATGAACCTCATGGCTGTAAATATTGTATATTTTGTTCAGTTAATATAATGTTCAAGATATGGTATGAATTGTTGGTAGAAAAAAATAGGATTACTTGAATGCTTCTTCCATTCATTTTGTATCAACATATGTTCATGAAGACATAAAAGTTAATAAAATATTAATGCATGTATCTCACAATGATTTGAATAAGAAACTTTGTTAACTTCATTATTTTTATATTGTTTTCATTTTAATGTTGGTCGACCCACTCTTACATTTAATTATCAATCCAGGTAGGCTTTAATTTTTACAAGACTGTTTTGCAAAGTTTATGCTGACTAGTATAAAATAATCTCAACCCAAATTCGTTGCACACACACTCTTAACAATCAACAAAGTTGTTACACACTCCACACAGATTCAATGCGAAGAAATACTGCAGAATAAGCTACTCTATCATTCAACCACTCTCACAACACTCCTGAAAACCATCACTCATTCAATCTGCACACATAAAAGGAAGTGCAATCCAAACTGTAACAACAAAGAAAATAATTCACTACCACACTAAACTAAGGACCAGTGTAGGGCTTAAGCTTTCACACCATCTAAAGCTTACTAGAATTAATTAAATTACACACAAAATTAACTATAAATGTAGCACTAACAAAAATAACATAAATGAGCAATATTTATGCAACATATCATTCAACCACTCTCATAGCACTCTTGAAAAAAATCACTGATTCAATATGTACACATAAAAGGAAGTGCAATCCAAACTATAAAAAAAAGCAAATAATTCAATGCCACACTAAACTGAGGGAATGACCCAGGACTTAAGTTGTCACACCTTCCAAATATTATTGCAATTAATTAATTGTAACAACAGTAGTAACAAAAATCACATAACTAAGAAATATTTATGTAATCTGCCATTCAACCACTCTCATGGCACTCCTGAAAACCATCACTCATTCAATCTCCACACATAAAAAGAAGTGAAATCCAAATTGTAATAACAAAGAAAATGATTCACTGGCACACTAAACTGAGGGACCGGTCTAGGACTTAAGCTGTCACACCATAGATTATTGCAATTAATTAAATTACACTTAGAACTAATTGTAACATCAAAAATAACAACAATTCCATAACTGATAAATATTTATCCAATCTGTTATTCAACCACTCTCACAACACTCTTAAAAACCATCACGCATTCAATATGCACACATAAAAGGAAGTGAAATACAAATTGTAACAACAAAGAAAAAAATTCACTGCCACACTAAAACGAGGGACCGATTCAGGACTTAAGTTGTCACACCATCCAAAGCTTACTGCAATTCATTAAATTACGCAAATAATTAACTGTAACAACAATAAAATATCTAAGAAATATTTGTGCAATTATATATTTCACTTTAACTAACAAGTGATCCTTTCTAAGGGGGGTCCTTCCTCCTCAATAGGGGTTTTTATACTAAAAAGCACACAAACTACTTAGAGGAAATTATTGAACCACAAAGTTGAGATTTTCATTAATAAAAGTATCAAGATTATAGAGCTCTGGTGTTTCCCCTTTCCAATCCTATTCTCCAATTCTTTGCTCTAGCCCTCGCGGGAAAACAATCTTCTCTTTTAGAGATCTTAATTACAATGAGAATATCATCATGAGAATATTTTGATTCTCATGTGATCTTAAAATAAAATGATATCTTAACAATTACACAATGATTTCCATGGAAGGGGTAAAACTATAACAATTTCCTTTAATTACAAATAGAGTTACAAAAGATCTCAACCAAATGATTTGGATGCTCCACAAATATCTCCAAGTGATGAGCTATTTCTTTTGACTTTGACATGCTCCTAGATCCAGTCTGATTAGGAAAGGAAACATGTGCTTAAGAAACTGTCTGTGTAACAAAAACAACTCCCAAAACCTTAATTAATCCAAATCGGTAAAGGAACTAAAATGTAATCATGTAACAACAAGCTTCGACAGACCATCCAAACTTGAAACAACCCATACATTAGTTTTATGATAAAAAGAAGCCTAAGAAAGTAGTTCTAATGTCAAATTATAAGTAGAATTGGACTAAGAAAGTGACAAGTGAAAAAGGACATACTTAGGTGAATAAGGGTTGTTATAGTAATAAGATATGGTCATGTTGGTAAAAAAGGGATAAAATAAATAGGAAAATAAGTAGGAAAAATATGATAATTTTGTGACCCAACATCTCCCCCCAGATTAAGCAACAATGATTACATCGGTTTAATTATAAAATGTAATGGTGTCAGAATAGTCTAATCATGCAATATTATGGCAGGGTGAGGTATATATTAATTGGACGAATAATTGGATTTCCTAAATATGGTTTGATTCGGAAAGACAACACATTCTTAAGAAACTACCTACTTAACAACAAAAGCTCCCAGAACCTTAATTAATCCAAATCAGTAAATGAATTGAAATGTATTCCTATAACAACAAGCTTTGATAGATCATCCAAACCTGAAACAACCCAATCATTAACCATTAAACTACCTAACCCATAAGCACCAAATCCCTTAGTTCTTGACCCTTAATCCCTTAATCCCTAACCCCTAATCCCTTAACCCTTAATCCCTATACCCTAAATCCCTAAATCCAATAATCCTCCAAGCCCCTATCCACTTAACCCCTAACACCTCAATTAATTAACTATTTAGGCACATCTGGTGCTAATTCTAGGGCTAAAAAGGGTGCTAACCAAGGAGCATTAGAGAACTTTTGAGGTCTAAAATGGCCTCCTCAGAAAAATGTACAACCAAAATAAAATTTATAAGAACCAATAGGATTCAAGATGATGATGTCAACCATGGAGGATGATTCACCATTTTTTGGGTAAAAAAGTAAAAAGATTAAAAAAAATAAAGTAATAAAACTACTTTTTCAACTTATCTCCCTAAGGTTTTACTCAAATTTCGAGTGTGAGGTCTCATTGGATGGAAAATTTAATTCCTCAACAAAGGAGTATCCATGCTGCATACTTTTGATGGACCCTGCTACACGAAAAATGAGAATTTTATGAAAACAACGTGATTGTAATCATGTTTTTCATGTATTTATTATTTTTCATGTAGAAGGGTCATCAAAAGTATGCAACATGGGTACTCCATGGATGAGGAATCAAATTCTGCATCCAATGAGCGTTCCTACTCAAATTTGAATAAATCCATAGGGAGATAAGTTGAAAATACGAGTTGAAAAAGTAGTTTTTCCTCTTTTCCCTCTAAAATCTGATGATGTAATCTAATCTTATTTTATTATTTCCATTATTATTTTATAATTTATTTAGGAGGCCCATTTTAGACCTCAAAATTCCCCTAATGGTAATGTAGGTGCAAAAGAATGAGCTAAACTTGGTGCTATCACTAACGTTATTTCTGGGGAAATTGATGGCGCTATTTCTGGTGAAATTCACAATGCTACTTTTGTTGCTAATTTCAGGCGCTATTTATGGCACTATTGACGTTGAAATTTACGACACTATTATTTCCTGAATTAGCGACTAAATGTTTTGGTTGGTGAAAGCAACGACAAAAATTGTGCCATCCTCATATAGAGCGCCAACTTTTTAAAAAAATTGGAGAAAAATACACTAAAATAATTCTTGGAAGCAAAAATGGGAGCAAAAAAGTGAGCTAATCATAGGGATTTGATATAGTGTATGGAGAATTACAAATTATGCGATGCAAAATTGATTAAGTATAAGCCCACTTGGAGAAATAGGAGAATTGGTGAAGCGATGATAACTAAGTGGATTGACTGGTTCTTAATGTATGACTCTTTATTGGAAAGGACCCCTCACTTTTGCCAGTGGGCTGGGATGGGGGGAAAAATAACCACCATCCTATTTTCCTCGAGGTGAAATGGGGATTTAACAAACTGGGAAATCCCCTCAAATTCAATGTAGCTTGGTTAAATAATGAATCTTTCCGCAACTTGGTTGTAGAATAATGGATACCTTACAACTGTAATAGCCTAGGGGTTTGTCGTCATCCAATTTTCGAAAACCTCCTAAGGGTGAAAAATGCCACGATTGAGAGGCCTTTCCTTAAAACAAAAAGGGAGGAGGACGTGCTTAAATAAGTGGAAATACAGTTGGAGTGTCTGGAAGCACTTGATGGAGAGGGATACTTATTGAAGGAGTCAAAGTAGAGGATCATCCATCCAAAGATCAATAGGAAGAAAATATTGGCTAATAAGGAGGAGACATGGAGGTAAAAGAGAAGAGCTATTGTTTGAAAAGTGAAGATGAAAATAATTTTTTTTTTAGAAATTCGCAAAAGGTGATCGAGCTTACATACCGTATGGGATTTGGATGATCCAGATGGTGGTAGAGCTTCAACTTTTGAAGATCACACAAGGATGGGAAAAAACTACTTCAACAATCTATATAAGGCTCCTTCTAAAGTGACCATTACTAAAAACAATGTAAACTATGAAACAAGAACTGTAAACTCAAAATGAGAACGCTAGCCAAAAAAACCCCAAAAAAACATGAAAAACAACCCGAAAAATGAAAAATGTTGATGGTGGAATAACAATTTTTTTGGGGTAAATTTTCAACATTTTTTAAAAATGGCAGCAAAAACCAATAAAAACCATTTTTTTTTTTTAACACCCTGAAAAAAGAAAGTGTGTATGTCGTAATGCTCTTTTTTTTCGAGGTAAATTTTCAACATTTTTTGGTAATGACGTTAAGGATAAAATATCATGACTCTGAAAAACCTTAAAATTCCAATGATTTTCAGGCATGACATTAAAGATAAAACATCATGTCTTTGAAAAGCCTTAAAATTCCAACAATTTTCAGCCATGGTGTTAAAGATAAAATATCATGACTCAAAAAACCCTTAAAATTTTGACAATTTTTCAACCATGGAATTAAAACCAAAGATCATGACTATATAAAACCTTAAGTTTTCAACATATTTCAACCATGGCATTATGAAAATTTTCTATGACTAAAAAAACTTTAAAAATGAATACCTGAATGAAAGAGTCATTATACCAAGAGTATTTTTTTTCAAATGCTAAAAGTATAACAACTTTAAAATCTTAGCCTAAGACAACTTGACACATTGCAACAAAAATTTAAAAATCAACCATCAAATTGACATGTAGTGGTGAACTGACCGATTGTAATAAAAGCTTAAAAACCAAGCATGAAATTGACACAATGTGGGGTTGGACTTGATCCATTATAACAAAAACATTAAAATCAATTATCAAATTGACACATAATGAGATCGGGTTGCTAGTCGAGGATCAACATGGACCCTATAAGAAAAAATAAAATAAAATAAAATAATAAATAAATAAAAATGAAAAATATAAAAGAAAATAAAAATTAAAACATTGAAAAAAAAAAAAAACAAAAACAAAAACAAAAAAAACACAAAAAGTTAAAAAAATAATAAGTAAATAAAAGTATATATTAAAACATAAAAAAAGGTATGACTTAAGAAAACAAAAATTAAAACATTGAGAAAAAAACCTAAACAAAAAAAAAAAAAAAAAAAAAAAAAACACAAAAAAAATAAAATAGAAACAAGTAAATAAAAATATATATTAAAATATAAAAAAAAAAAACATGGCAAAAAAAAAACAAATATATAAAAAATGACAAAAAAACCATAAAGATGAAAAAACAAAACAAAATTAATAGAAATTAAAAAAATATATTAAAAATAACAAAAAAACAAAAAAAAAATACAAGAAAATATTTCCAAAAAAAACATGATTTAAGAAAAAAACAATATTAAATAATTAAAATAAATAAATAAATGAAATAAAATAACATTAAAACAAAAATAAAATACATAAAAAATAATAAAATCTAAAAAAAAAGATGATTAAAAAAAAATTAAAGAAAAAAATTGAAAACATTTAAAAAAATAATTAAAAAAATAAAAACAAAAAACATTTAAAAAGCATAGAATAAAATAAAAATAAAAATCGCCCACCCCACTACCCAACGTGCCCTGGGGGTGGTAGGCCCGTCCAATTCTCGAAATTAGGCTTGCCACCCAGGGGTCCTGTTGTGGGGAAAAATGCCTATGCAGGACGATCCTATCCACCTAAGGTGTGACAGTGCCTTAGCAACAAACAGAAACAGCTATTCTAATATTCTTCCTTTATGAATTAAGAATGAAGAGAGATAGATGGACTAACCGGTGTCTTCCGTTTGTCCCTCGATCCGGTTTCTCTTCTCTTTGAGAGTTCCCAGCTACTTGCCTTCTCGCTTGCCCAGCTTCAACAGGTTCCTGCAAGATCACAAGAAGGGAACACTACACAAAGACATAGATTCATATTCATAACTAGTTCAGGATTAGAAATAAACCAAATACACTAATGCAATCATACATGAAAGACACATCAGCATATAGGAGAAACCAAGATAGCTTTATTGATGAATAACAAGGTTCAGGAGGAGATACAACCAAGAGGGCTCCAATCCAGCATCTCCTTCCCAACAAATGAAATTCCTATCTTCACCTCCCTTCAAAGCATTAAGCACCCAATGATTCCAATCTCAAACCAACAGCAATTCTTTGCAATAACAAAATTCCAGCCTCCTGGATCTCATGGAGGAGAGATCCATATATAGATGTTTGGAGAGAGGATGAGTCAGCTTGAGATCTGACTAGTGTCCTCTCCCTCTGTCAATTCTTGCTTCCACTTGGAGACTAAGAGCCTCTTACTCATCACTAGTCGAATTCACTGAGGCAAGTGTCATTGGAGAAGATTCTGGAAGCTTCCAGGGTCTTTCCACCTCGTTGAATGAACTTGCCATTTGTCATTTCCCGCTCAGCGCACCCTGGTAGTGCTTCTACCTGCGTTGCAGTGCACCTAGCCAGTGTAATCTCTGCATTTCAGCGCAGACAGCTAGTGGAGCCTCTGAATTGATCCTGAATTGACTTGTTTTTGAGCAGTTTCTGGTGGAGAACTTCTGTGAATTGCTGTGGTTTGTTAGCCTTGTTCCTCTAGGGGTAGGAACAACATGTTTAGGGACTTTGGATCCCTTAGATTATGGACATTTCATGCTTATAGATGTAAGGCACAAAAATGTTTATAACAGTTGCCCCCTAAAGTATGAGGCCGTTTATCGGGTGAAATGCTTTATTAGGAGGATCCGAAGTTCTTTCAATGCTGGGAGGAGACCTGTAATACAATACAATACAATACATTATTTTTAATACTGCTTTCATGATCTAGCTGAGGCGGGCATTCCCATGCTCAGCTTTATAAATTCATTTTTCTGTACATAGAACAAACAATCGTCTGATGGTAGACTGATAATTTTGATGAAATTATCATCCTTTGTGTAGGATGATTATCTGCTGCAATGATGTACATGTCAATGTCTTTATCTTTCTTGAATATATATCGCAGCCCGGATGGATGAAACTAGATCCGGGGTCTTCAAACTCGTTCGATCTTCACTCTAAGTACAAGTCGATCCATGTGAGAATTGTTCTGAAGTCGAACATGGAAAGACATCTCTTGATTACCGGTCAATGAGGTAAACCGTTAACAAGCGCGAGAGGAATCACTGATAATGATAATGACCCTCAAGGTACTGCAGTACAATTCACGTGGTGTGAATAAAGGACGTGGCGTCGAACACCACGCAAAATCTTTCGGTCAAAGGTCATTGATGTATACCTATCGCCGGAAGTGAGAAACTTGCCATTGAGGCATGCAAGCTTCAAAGTACTGAAGGGGTTGTTCCTAGATCAACTTCTTGGATAATGAGCTGATGTCGACAAGAAGTGATCCGTCAAAGGAGGGCCTTAATGAATCCCACATCAATGACACGGAACGGAGCTAATGATTTTGATGGAGGTGAAAACGATCTGATGATATATGATTCAGGGTGGCGGTCATGAAAAGAATGAAGGATAATGTATGGTAGTGGATGGGACACGGGTGACTTCTCTGAACGACTTCTCTTGAACATATGGCGACACTTATGCGATGGATCGGTAGCATTACCCCAAATATGGATGGTATGGCGAGACCATGGTGATGTGACCGGTGAATGAAACAACCCAACCCGACTGTGGTATGGAGGAAAAGTGTCATGTTCAAGAGCGACTTGCTACCGTCAAAGTTTTCTTGAGTTTCTCCCAATTTTTCGCCAGTCATTGCTGACCAGTACCTCTTTATTTTTGTCAAGCTTGAGGAGGATAACATATGCTTGTTCTATAACTTGCCCTTCGGGCAAGCCCATCGCTATGTTTTAACGAGCCTAGTGATAGTGAAACTCGTTCTCGTCTAAAGACAAGTTTTTCGCTGTTTAATTCTTTTAACGAGTCTAACGACAAAGATAACTCGGTCCTTTTCATTTTTAGAGAGTCTGAAAAGGTACATAAAGTCGACTCTGAAAGTCCTTTTTCGTCATCTAATCCCTTAAGTCCGAAAAAGTATAAAACAATACAGAAGGGATGAATTTTCGATAGTTTTAACGAGCCGAATAAAACAAGCGCTCGATCTTTTTGTGCAATAATCCCTCAGGTCCAAAAAAATTAAAATCTAGAGGAGGGATAGCACTTCCGGTCGCTTTAACGAGCTGGAAGGCAAAAACTCGGCAATCTTTTCATATTTTACGAGTCAGATGGAAAGAGCTTAAAGAAGACTCGTCTTTTGAGGAACGAGTGATAAAACGGGTTAGCAGCTGATTCCAGGTATGGGTTGGAATTTTCCAATCACGGCAGTGTCACAAGGATGGCTAGTGAAATCACTCTTCGCAGCTGTTCCTCAAAATGGGTAAACAATCATATGGAGGTGAACGATCGGCCAATGGAAAAGTGGAGGTGACGGTGCAAACACGACCAAGGCTTTAATGGCTGATAATACTACATTCACGGTGGTTATTTACCGGAATAGTTCATTTTTTAACAAGCTTAAACGCGGGAAAAACACTGCTCAATCTTATGTTTATTTTTTAACGAGCATGAACTATGTGCTAAAACTGCTCGGATCTTGCGTTTATTTTTTAACGAGCATGAACTGTGTGCTAAAACTGCTCAATTTTCCAGTCATATGATAAGAATGTCTCATTAAGATTCTATTTTTTATGGAGCTTCATCTTACAAAGCTTTGCTCCAGATCCTTTCTTTATGCAAGTTCGGAAACGACTAATCTTACAAGTTTAAAGGGTTAGACCTACAGGTTTAAAGGGAGGACCTAAAAATTTAAAAAAATAAATAGCCGCCCCTTGCTTGCACTCCAAAAGGTTTGCATGCCCCCAGGTATAAAACAGAGTTTCAAGGTTACCTCTACTTCACTTCCGCCAAAACAATTGTTTTACCGAGAGAGGCCTACCTCTTTCAGGTTACCCAAAGATTGTCCTGTTAATCTTTCAAACAAAACACTTCTTCGGCGATGTCTACCGAGATAAACAAAGGTGATCGACGATGCCCGCCAACTCACGTAACTTTGACAAAAGAATCTTATTCCAGAACAACCCCTCTTCCAACCACGGACGGGGTACGGACTAGTCATATTCTCCCGCGGAAACCTACCCTATACCCAAAGTTTTCCTGCCGAAGCAGACCAGGACACATGCCCCCTGGGTTCCAGTCATATCCTTCCGAATTACTCGCGCTCATCGGGAGGACGGACCGTGGGTTGAGACATTTCTTGCGTGAAGAGACCATTTAGGGATGGTATATGACTATTTGCGATGCGTGATCCGGGAAATGAAAGCTGGTCTACGAGCTTGACCACTCTTCCTTCGTGCGGAAAACACATTACTCTAAAGAGTGAGGAGACAATAGCTCCCATGCAATATATATAGTCTCGTCCAATGAGTAGGTTATAATCCAAGGGTCCTTGAACGACCATCACGTTCATTTGAACGGTCTTCCCTTTCAATGTTATAGGCACATTGGGGAGGATCCCTAAAGGTCGACTGGTTCCTTTATCAAAGCCTGTGAGATTTCTCATTTCAGGCAAAAGCGCTGGTGAACCAAGCGCTTTCAAAGCAATAGAGGAAAGGATACTCACAGATTCCCCCTCATCAATGATGGTGCCAGCCATTACCATTCTGTATATTTGAACGATAATTCTGAATGGTATGCTTGCTGGCAACCGGGGTCTGCCTAGTTGGTTCCAATCGAAGGATACAACTAGGTTGCTTGGTGGTGGGACCGAATAGACGGCCGGGTATGACTCTGACGAAGTTCCTTCCTGCGGTAAAGGAATGGGCAAATTTCCCTCTTGTTCGTTGGAGTCTGTGTTGATGAAGAGAATTTGGACGGTGTCGTCTTTATTCTCTTCTGTGATGGTATCATTCGAAGATAGAGCCTCTAAAGGCAAAACCGGGTCAACTGCCGCCTCAACCTTTTGACTTTCGTTAGGTATGGATTCAGACCGTTCATCCTCAATGATAGGTGCTTCGGCTGACCACCTGAGCGGGCCAGCCGGGTTCTCAACTGGTGAAGGACTTGGCAGGAGTTTTTGATATCCAGGAGGAAGTCGCGCTGGTAAAACCGGGTGATCTTCCAAAACTCTTTTAGCCTCATCTAAGAAGGGACAACGGTGGATGGCATGGTCGCCTTCACACAGTTTGTAGGGAAATCTAGCTTTCCCTCTCTGTCCTATGGCTTCACTTTCACTAGTTGACGGTGTGCTGTCAACATGGCTATCAGAGGTTGATGCCACCGAATTGTGCAAACGGGGAGACCAGTCCCTTAGTATCCGAGGGATGCAGGGACAATCTCTGTGGAAGTGGTCTCCCTTGCATATGACACATGGCGATTTAGGCCTAGTCAGTGCTGTGTGTGGATTTTTGTCAGACGACACTTGTTTGCCCCTAGTCGCTTTTGGCTCTTTCTTCTTCTTTTCCTTCTTCTCCTTAGGAACTTGGTTTTTTGTTTTACCAGTTCCGTCAAGCGAAGAGGAAGGAGGAGAGGAAGAATTAGATAAAGTAGAAGGCTGGTGGGTAACTCTGGTCTGGTCTAACTGTTGATTCGACTGTTCAGGAATAGTGGTGTTCTGAACGACATTGGTTGAGAAGAGCCAGACCGGCAAACCAATTGTCAGTCCTGGAAGCGACAATGTGGCCATATGGGGCGCACCAACATCTCCCCAAGAGGAGAAGGGACTAGGATTTCCACCAAGGGGAATTCCTTGGTTGGTGTGCTCCATTTTCTCAACCTAAAGATCAACGCAGGAAAAAGGGGTGATTGTTCCGTTTAAAATAAATTTTAACGACGCTTTAGACACAACTTGATTTTTCAATTTTAAAGAGTCTAGAAAAAGCTAAAGATGACTCTAGTCTCCTTCGATGTTTTAACGAGCCCGAAGTGACAAATGCTCGGATGGACTTTTTCCGTTATAGAGTCTGAAAAAGGCCAAAAGGAACTGCTCTGGAGTTCTAGGTAGAGGGTGTGCCAAACTTTTCGCAAAACCGCAGAATACTTTTTAAGGTACGGGCGGTCAATCTTCCTGAATGCTGTGTTCAGTGCATTGCAATCAGTAGGGCGGCCGACACGGCTTCCTAAGGATAAAGGTTTTATGCCTATAGGGGTCTCCCAATATATACTCGACGGTACGTGGGAGCACAATCCGTACTGGCGCTATCGTCCCTCAGGAGGAATCACCCAACCATCAGTGAGATCGACAGTCACAAGGTTTTACGACGCCGGAACACGTCTCTAGCCTAGACCTCTATGTTGTGCGTTAAGTTACAAAGCGTTGTTAAGTTCATTCAATTTATTTTAGGTTGATCTTTCTTAGAAGTTTGCCTTTTTGGATCACCACGAGATGTATGATACAATTCCTAAATGCAGTCTAAAGATGATAAGAAAATTTTATCTCTTTTTCAACAATGAAAATCCTAGCTACAAAGGGAAAACAAAGACACCATCTTTTCTCAAAGAGCAATCAGCACACTCTAAATGCACTTTTCCTAAATCAAACATGCAAACTATCAAGATGCAAATGCACAATGCAGGTGTTTTTTTTCCGCTTTCTTAATATTGATGCCTAAAAAGAAAGCTTTTTGTACAACTTTGAATTTGCTTTTAAATGACAAATAAAAACAAGTTTACTTTTTCGAAATCAGAAAGGGTAGAAGAGATTACAACACCTAACGATTTTCGAAATGAATACTTGTTTTGACACTCAAAAGAGACAAACTCAAACCAAAAGCAAAAATGAATGTATAACCAACTGTAAACAGCCAATGAACTCTCTCCTAAGATCACAATCAACAGATCTGAATCAAGGGCTACAGGATGACTATTTCACTCTTGCAAAGCAAAACTGTAAATGACGCCACAAACACATAAAAACACTCATAGTATTTTTGTACAAAAGGAGGTGGAATTTAAGCAGAGAAAAGGAGTTATCAGACAGGTACCTATGCTGGTTACAGGCTGCAAAAAATCAGAGATCAAAACAAGGCAAAACAGAGCAGAGAACCCCAGCTGCACAAGGCCTAACTGGATCAGCGCACTCCCAACACAGAGGTTTTGACATTCAGCACAGGTAACCTTCACGGGACCTACGTTGAAATGCAGAACCTCTTCACAGAGTTTGCGCTGAAGGAGAAACGAGAGTTCCTCCTGGGTTCTGGGTTACAGTTTGCTATTTAATCTACAGTTTCAGGCCAAATCAAAGCAACAAGCAAGGTAAAATCAAAGGGATGCTTTGAAGGAGGACTAAGATCTATCACAAAGGATCATCAAATCATTTGTGAGTCCATTGTTCAGATCATAGACAAATCCAGTGATTGGATCAAAGCAGCAGCTGTCTACTTTGCATCTGAGAATAGCAGATGCAGTTCGATTGTTGTTGTTGAGTCTATGAAACAAACAATGATAGAAACAAAAATAAAATGACTAAACAGATCTCCCCAGTGGAGTCGCCAATTTGTTGTGGGGAAAAATGCCTATGCAGGACGATCCTATCCACCTAAGGTGTGACAGTGCCTTAGCAACAAACAGAAACAGCTATTCTAGTATTCTTCCTTTATGAATTAAGAATGAAGAGAGATCGATGGACTAACCGGTGTCTTCCGTTTGTCCCTCGATCCGGTTTCTCTTCTCTTTGAGAGTTCCCAGCTACTTACCTTCTCGCTTGCCCAGCTTCAACAGGTTCCTGCAAGATCACAAGAAGGGAACACTACACAAAGACATAGATTCATATTCATAACTAGTTCAGGATTAGAAATAAACCAAATACACTAATGCAATCATACATGAAAGAGACATCAGCATATAGGAGAAACCAAGATAGCTTTATTGATGAATAACAAGGTTCAGGAGGAGATACAACCAAGAGGGCTCCAATCCAGCATCTCCTTCCCAGCAAATGAAATTCCTATCTTCACCTCCCTTCAAAGCATTAAGCACCCAATGATTCCAATCTCAAACCAACAACAATTCTTTGCAATAACAAAATTCCAACCTCCTGGATCTCATGGAGGAGAGATCCATATATAGATGTTTGGAGAGAGGATGAGTCAGCTTGAGATCTGACTAGTGTCCTCTCCCTCTGTCAGTTCTTTCTTCCACTTGGAGACTAAGAGCCTCTTACTCATCACTAGTCGAATTCACTGAGGCAAGTGTCATTGGAGAAGATTCTGGAAGCTTCCAGGGTCTTTCCACCTCGTTGAATGAACTTGCCATTTGTCATTTCCCGCTCAGCGCACCCTGGTAGTGCTTCTACCTGCGTTGCAGTGCACCTAGCCAGTGTAATCTCTGCATTTCAGCGCAGACAGCTAGTGGAGCCTCTGAATTGATCCTGAATTGATTTGTTTTTGAGCAGTTTCTGGTGGAGAACTTCTGTGAATTGCTGTGGTTTGTTAGCCTTGTTCCTCTAGGGGTAGGAACAACATGTTTAGGGACTTTGGATCCCTTAGATTATGGACATTTCATGCTTATAGCTGTAAGGCACAAAAATGTCTATAACAGGTCCGTTGGCTTGCGGGGGTGGGCAGGGAGGGAGCTGTGTGCAACTCTCCCTACCTGCCCAACCCCATGGCCCAAAGGGCCCTGGAAGTGGCAGACCCGATTCCGAGAATCAGGCGGGCGTGTCACCCCTAGTGTTTGTTGGGCTGCGAGGGTGGGTGGGGAGGGAGCTAAGACAACTCCCTCCTTGCCCACCCTAGTGGCCCAACGGGCCTTGGGTGTCACACACCTATCCCAGTGGTAGTCTTTCAGCCACACATAGGCGGGTGCATAACTGCTACACTTTTTCTTTTTACCAATACTTAAGTGTACAGACTACGCCTAACCAAATACTTACCCAATTAATACTTCAAGTGTTATTATCACAACAAAAATAAACTCTTCAATTAATCATATCATCAATATAAATGCACAACAGAAATCATCAACACATCATTATATGTGGGAGGGGCAACTCGCATAAGTTAGAGTCTGCTCGATATCAATATATATGTATAAAATTTCTGTAATTAAATTATACATAAAATAATACAATTCAGTGTTGCCAACAAAACATGGTTTGCACACCTTTACTTTATGAGATCGTGCCTGCGAATTGTCAAAGTCGTGCCATTGTGCACACTTTCCCAAACTGCCGAACTAACTACAACACTACTGTGCCCATCATTGGTCATTTTGGCCCACTTGCACCCTTGACACTTCTTGCCGCAGTCTGCCCGCACTACCAAAGTCTATCGCCCAACTGCGCCCTCCGTTCACCCAAATGCACCATTCAACACAATGATACTTCCTACACCCTATTTGGATGTGATACAATGTGTTGGCCTACCCGCAGGTTCGCCATAGTGGCCTCGAGTCACTCGGGTCACCTGTGCCCAACACACTAGCACAACCCGTAACACTATCAGTCTGTAACACCACACTCTGCCCACCAGAGTTGTCATCGGGGTTGTGTACCTTGGCTGTGCTACAATACGATTGTCAACTCATGCCTCTTGGTTCACACGAAAACCAAAAACCCCAAAGTTCGTTCAGGAAAATTCAGCCTTCGCTTCTTGTGGTTTCACCTGTTGCCTCAATCTTCACCTTCACTGTCCTTTTTTTTTTCATTCTTGTCTTTCTTGAATGCTTTCATGATGCCTTTGGAGCATCCATCGACCTCCAATATGTAGGTTTTAACCCCGTACAAAAATTACTTGCATACAAATTCTATAAAACAGAAAATAAACAAATGCGAGAGCATAACACATAAAACAAATATACACAAAGTTTCCCCTGGATCCCAAAACTGGGACTACCAGCTTGATATCATTATTTTCCTTTCAATGTTACAATACATATTTATACATGCCAAAGCATCCAATACCATGGACCAAAAATCATCGCGTCCAAAACCATGTGCGAAAACCATGTGCAAAACCATAGGTAGGTCCGCCCAACCTAATATAGGGTCCAAAATTGTTTTCCCCGGGGTACTGCCCCGGACCCCATAGAGGGGGCTACTCGTCCCCCTCAAACCCCCTGGACAGGGGGGGCTACCACCCCCCTTGTAACCCTCCCGCTGCACAATTGGCACAATGAAGGGGGGGCTCTGTCCCCCCTCTAACCCCCTGGTTAACTAGGGGGGATAGTTGTGGAAAGAATATAACACAACCCAACACAATATATACCCATGCTAATGTTATGACAAAACTCAAGGGATGCAACCCTTTGTCCAACCAAGTGGTCGCCCTAACCTCCAAATGATACATTGGCTTGCACACTTATGTGTTGTCCCAACCCATAATATGTATGTCGTAGTTCATCGCACTCTTCACCCCGACTATCTATGCCACTTGCCCATGCAACTTGCCCGACCAGTCGCATATGTCTTCCAGCATCGTCACACGACCTACCCATCATTTGGCAGGTCACCCATGTCAAGTGTGGGCGCACCCACTCCAACCATGTCTCCTTGCTAATGGGCACCTTGCCCGAGCGTGCACTCGCTTAAACACCCAACTCGGGTTTCCCGATGTGCTCGCCCATTATATGCTCCCATTGCACATCTCATTGCACAATCTATTGCACTTCCCATTGCACATCTCATTGCACGATCTGTCGCACCTCCCATCGCACATCTCGTTGCACGATCTGTCGCACCTCCCATCGCACATTTCATCACACAACCTAGTTGCATAAAACCGAAAGTCTACCTCTGAGTTGTCTTTAACCGAACGTATTAACCCTAGTCACCTTTAACCGAAGGTGGGCACTTGTCACATCTCCATTGCGACCGCATGCCTTTAACCACGATCATCAGTTTTTTGACTCTCCGGGGTGCTCGCCAACTCGAGGCCCTGACATTCTCCACCACTCTCAAAATGTTGTTGTCCTAAACAACACCATCTCAAAAACCTCCATCACTAAGACATATCTATATATGTGGACACCCAGATAGCTCTACCCATGACCTGCTCCATGCTCCGATCTCATCAATCTCTACAAGAAAATCATGTGCTGGATCCCTCTGTGATGGTGATTAGTTGGGTAGCTAATCCTACCGTAGCATTTCCTCCACAACAACGCATACTACTCACATCATCATGACTATCTTCACATCCCGCTGTCAATCATTTCCATATCACCCCATGTGCCTTCTCATAAATCATAAAGAGGACTCACTGCCATGAATAGAAGACAACGAGCCTTATCCCCATGTAAATCTAGAAAGAGGGAGGCGACAGGAAATTCGATGGCTCTCCATCCTCCTTCTCTAATAACCCAATCCATATATCTAGATCCTCCTCTTTCAATATTTGCATGTATACTTCTCTCCACCCGAGTCTCTGGCCTAGCATCCTTATTTCCTTCCATTGCCTCTAGCCTACCTATCAAATCCAGGATACTATCGGAAAATGCTCTAAAAAACTGTGACTCCTCCATGAGTTTTGTATCTATAGTAGACATTCTCTCATATAGTTCTTCATCCCGCTTGATGTCCTCCACATTCACCGTTGTCAATTTACACCCAGCTGTCATAGCTGCCATGGTCAATACCCCCAAAGGTTCATCATCCCGTCCGTCATAAATATACAACTTATTCATATGTGGCACCATCATAGCCTCATATTATTTCAAAAATTCGATACCCAATATGACCTCATAGTCATCCATCTACACAATGGTGAATTCAATCTTCCCAGACCACTCACCAATGTTCACATCCATATTCGTTTCCATGTTGATGACTTTATATGATGGAAATTTCACTACTTTAAGACGAGTTTAGGTTGGTGAGAACTTCAACCCAATTCTCCTTGCAACTTCCTCCCTGATGAAGTTATGAGTCGCACCACTGTCCACAATAGTGAGCAAAGTTCCTTGCCCAAACTTCATGCTAACATACTCCAACTTGTTCCTCTCAGGATCCCATCTTGGGAAAACCTCTTTAGCCACTACAACTCCCAAAATATGCATCAACCAAACTGTTGGTTCCTCCTTCTTCTTTTTTGCATAAGTTTGTGTTGTCGCAACCACCATCGGTCTAGAAGGACAATTCTTCACGTGGTTCTCTCCGCATAGACACCATTTTAGAGGCTTCTTCATCTTTGACTTGTCATTCGATATTGAATGCTCCTCCTTTGTAGATTTCTCCTTTGGTTTATCAGAGTTCTTTCTTTCTTCGGTCCCTTCATCATAATGCTCTACCAACCCATCAACTGCAACAAATTCTTCTTCTAGAGTTTTGATCATTTTCCTCTTCACCTCATTGCTTTCCCAAGGTTCCAATATTATAATGAAGTTGAATACCTTGTCTTTCTCCACCATATCAGGTAGTTCCAAGATCGCACTCGAAAATTCCCGTTGATACACCTGTAGACTTCCTATCTACTTAATGTATTTAATATTCGTGCTTGCATCCCAAGTCTCATCTTATGGGATAAAATGAGTCTGCAAGGATTTCTTCATATCGTCCCAAGTAGAGATGTCATCAACATCACCATTGGCAATCTGATCCAACTTTCGTCTCCACAACAACTTAGCATCCTTAGTAAGGAATTAAGCAACTACCTTGACCTTGGATTCACCATCAGGAATCCCCAAGTGCTCCAAGTATTGCTCCATATCCCATAAGAAATTTCCAAGTGCTTTGGCACTCCTCATCCCATCATAAGAATCAGGTTCCTTGACTTTCACATTAGCAACTCCTCCAATTGGTCCTTGCCCAACTGCTTTCTTCAAAAAATATATCTCATTCCAAGCATCGTCAAGAGCTTTCTGCAACTTCAAAATTCCATCCAAACCTTTATCTCTTGTAGCCCTAATGTTCTTGACTTCCTTCTCTGTTTGTGCATACTTCCACTTAGTATACTCGTATCGAACCTTGAGGTTCTCGTGTGATTCTTCCAACTTCGTGAACTTATCTTGAAATTCATCATTCTCAGCTTCTCATGGAGCTACTTTCGAAGCAAGATCCTCCATATAGTCCAATACCATATCCATAATAATTGTTCTAGAATCTCTGCTAGATTCACCTATCACTTGAGGTTCCTCTACATTATCTACCATCTGTTTTTCTTGTGATCTTGTTAAGACCATACACCAATTTGTTCAACTTCAACCTTGCAATATGTCCCTATCAAACTTCTTCTTCAATCAAATCCTTACAAAAAGTCGGCTCTGATACCAATTGTCATGCCCTATCCTAGTGGTAGTGTTTCAGCCACACATAGGTGGGTGCGGCACTGCTACACTCTCTATCTTTACGAATACTTAAGTGTACAGACTACACCTAACCAAACGCTTAGCCAATTATTACTTCAAGTGTTATTATCGTAGCAGAAATAAACTCTTCAATTAATCATATCATCAATACAAATGCACAACAGAAATCATCAACACATCATCATATGTGGGAGGGAAAACTCCCATAAGTTAGTATCTTCCCAATATCAATATATATGTATAAAAATTCTATAATTCAATTGTACATAAAACAATACAATTTGGAGCTGCCGACATGCCTTGGCCTGCACACCTTTACTTTATGAAACCATGCCTGCAAATTGTCAAAGTCGCGCCACTGTGCATGATTTCCTAAATTGCCAAAATAACTACGACATTACTGTTCCCACTGCTCGTTGTTTCAATCCACCCACGTACTCGACACTCCTTGCCGCAATTTTCCTGCACTACCAAATTCTAGCGGGCAATTGTGCCTTCCGTTCACCTGAACACACCATTCAACACAACTCTTCTACCTGCACCCTGTTTGAATGTGACACGACGTGTTGGCCCAACCGCATGTCTATCGTAGTGGCCTTGGGTCATGTGCACACAACACACCAGCACAAACTGTAACACTATCCGCCTGTAACGCTGTGCTCTACCTGCCCAATTTCTTGTCGGGGCTGTCGAGCTCGGCCCTGCCGTAATACGAGTGCTAACTCGTGCCTCTCAGTTCACCGAAAAACCAGAAAACCCAAAATCCATTCGGCAAACTTCGGCCTTCACTTCCTGTAGTTCCGCCTGTTGCCTTGACCATCACCTTCGCCATCCTTCTATTTTCCTTCTTGTCTTTGTTGAATGGTTAGATGATGCATTTAGAGAATTCATAGAACTCCAATATATACCCATGCTAATGTTATGACAAAACTCAAGGGACGCGACCCTTTATCTAAGTAAGGGGTCGAACCAACCTCTAAATGTGATGTTGGCCTACACACATGTGTCAAGCCAACCCATAATATGTATGTCGTCATTCGTCGCACTATTCACCTGAGTCGGGTATGCCACCCACCTGTGCACCAGCCCGCTGGTTGCATATGTCTTCCACCATCGTCGCACAGCCTACCAGTGGTTTCTTGGGTCGCCCATGTCAAGTGTTGGATCACCCACTCCAACCATGTAGCCTCACCTATGGACGCCTTACTCGGGCATGCGACCGCCCAAACGCCCAACTCGGGTCGCCTGATGCACCCGCCCGTCGTATGCTCTCATATCACATCTCCTTGTACTTCCTCGTCACACCTCCCGTCGCACATCTCATTGCACGACCCGGTCGCATAAAATCGAAAATCTACCTTAGAGTTGTCTTTAACAAAATGTATTAACCCGAGTTTCCTTTAACCTAACGCGAGCACTCGTCGCACTTCCATTGCGATCGCACACCTTTAACTGCGATCGTCAGTTTTTCGACTCTCACAGGCGCTCCACAACTCGAGGCCCTAACACTCGGGGTGACAAGATGATTCCTCGAATGACCTACCACCCCTAGGGCCTGTTGGGCAGATTGGTGTGCAATTTTTATTTTTATTTTATTCTTAATTTCATGTTTTTTAAATTTAAAATTAAATTGTTATTAATTTGTCTTTTTTAAGTGCATTTTTTATTTTTATTTTTATTTTTAATTTTTATTTTAAGTTTATTTTAATGTTTTTCATTTTTTTAAATTTCAATTATATATTTATTTATTTATCTCTGTTTTTTGGTTATTTTTTTTATTTTTTCTTAAATTATGTTTTTTTTTGAAATATTTTCTTGTATTTTTATTTATTTCTGTTTTTTTTAACATTTTATGTTGGATTTTTTATTTTTATTTTTTTATTTTTTGTAAGCATATATATATATATATATATATATATATATATATGGCCATGTTTTTTTTATTTATTTTTATGTTTTAATATGTATTTTTATTTACTTATTATTATTATTATTATTATTTTGTGTGTGTTTTTTTTTCCTCAATGTTTTAATGTTTTTATTTATTTGTCCCAGAATTAGGAAACTTGAAAAATGGTTAAATAATGAACATTTAAAAAAAAATGTGCATACTTAGGACATAAGAAAAATTAAAGTGCCAAAAATATGCCTTAAAAAAATGTTGATGCTTTTCAAAATCCACATGAAAATTAACAGAATTAAAAAAAATTATCCACACTTAATATATTAGAAAATTTAAAGTGTCAAAAATGAACTCTCTAAAAAAAGGGGTTGATTCCTCGTCAACACTTTTCAAAATCACCATGAAAATCATTAACATTTAAAAAAAATGTTCATACTTGATAAATAAGAAAATTTAAAGTGTTAAAAATATGCTCCAAAAAAAATGTGTATTATGAATCAACACTTGTTGGAATCGAATGATTTTTTGCTACCTCAAAAAAATGGGTACTCGGTAAAGTTCCCGTTTGATAGTTTACATTGTTTAAAGTTATCTCATTGGCTCAAGCATTCCCTAGGTATGTGTTGTATCTCCGAGAGACAACCTTGGATTGCTTCAAGACCAATGACTGGGCACATCTAAAATGGTGTGTCTCAAATGATTTGCAGGAAACTGGAGACAACACTTATGATCTATGGATACATATGTACATAGGAAATAGGTTGGTTCATTAATACAAAGAAACGAAACATAGATTTGTGATACTTCTTTAGTAGTTCAGATCTCATAAATAAGCATAAAAATAGTGGAGGCCAAGAGTTTCAAGGTCTTACAAATTAATAATGTTTTGCAGAGTGGGTGAGAGAGGATAAGGGAGAAGAGTAATCCATCACATAGAGAATAATGCTTTAAGAATTCTATATTCAACCCACAGAGCTTGGGGTAGTAAGGATTTCTATGCTTATTTGGGTTACAAACAGAAATAATGAATGAAGGGAGAACTGAAAGCTATGATTCATGTGCTACAGATTTAAAGATCTAATCTCAATAGTCCTCACAGGCATATACATAAACAATGTTCAGACAAATGAATCTGTGAAACAACTACAGGCATTTATATTAACATATAGATACTAATGAATCTATGAGGGAGCTTGAAACACATCTAGCAACAATAATTACATGAATTCGGGGAAGAAGCATGAACATAAAATGAGTTAGACAAAGGGGAACACATATTGTAATCGTTTGATGAGGGAATCACCACTATTTCCTTTATATTATGAAAAGATCTATATTGAAAAGGAAATACAGTCTGAAATTATAACATGCAATGTTTTCTCTAGAATTTTTGAACCTTTTCTAAGTCTTGCATTCCTCTATTTATCTGGAGAGAGGAGAAAGAACATTTATTACACAAAATATCTAAGGTCCCTACTCAGCTATCTGGTCGACTAGCTATATTAGTCCTAAATGGCTCTATGGCCCCAAAAATATTACATAGTTGAATGCCTCCAGATTGGAGACACGTTATAGTACAACATAGTAAATAACCACAAGGAAAAAATACATGAAGATCTCCTCACCCATCTTGTGATCATATCGATTTGTAGGAGTTGTTCTACCTAAGGTATGGCCTCCTGCACTGTTTCACAGACCACTGTCTTTTCTACCTTTACTCCATTCAACACTGACTCCCAAACCCGTGCCTTATTGATCTTCCTCCAAATCGACGCACCCAGTGCCTTGAATGCACCATTTGCTCCTCTTAAACAATAGATGCCGACCCATCATGCCCTTTAAACCTCTGTACTACACTTCTAATGCCTTGACATGGTGTTTGAGTTGCATTCCATGTGTAACAACGCAGTCTCACAGACACATGTTTTTTTCCTCTAAAACAGTTGAAACGGGCATTTTTGATTTTCCACTTAGCCCCCTTTTTTATATCCCCTCGTGTGGCTTTCCTTATATGACCGGGGGTTGGAACCAAGGGCTTATCCCTCAGGTGTTAAGGCTTGTAGACCAGTGTCTAGGAGCCTTTTCCTTTGTATCACAAAATCCCACATATCAGAGCTTTACCATGCTTTTCCCTTTTCCATAGCATACACCGATAGTCCGGATGCGAAATCCTTATAGACCAAGCCGTAATAATTTATCGCGTCTGGGGGAAATTCCCACAATTTTCCCTGCACTACTATCCTAAAATTTTCCCTTTAGCCTCTTGCAATCACTAATAATTCAGACGTGGGGCCCCTTTAGACCCTACCTTAATATTTTATCGTGTCCGGGGGGGAGTTCCTGCATATTGCAATCAACCCTTTTATGTTGTCTTAAGCTTTTCCCTTTAACCTCTTATGATTGCTGATCACCGATAACCTACTGACGTCATTATTGAAGTCATCACTGCCACATGTCACCTTGTGGGTGGTGCCACGTGGCACCCAGAAACAACCCCATAGGACCCCTGAAAAATGCCAAAAATGAGTGACACGTGTCCACCTGCCACATTATCTTCTGTACTTTCCATGTCATTGATGATGTCAGCTTCCATGTTAGCTCGATCCACCAATCAGAGCCTGCCACGTGGCCTCCTAGAGGAGAAAGAAAAGGGCCTGCCCGACCTTGTTTTTTCAAGCATTTCTTTGTTAAACTTTTTGGCCCTCTCCCGATGATTCAACATTATTTCACAGGGTTGGCCCCTTGTGAGGTATGTTAAGTATGGAGCCTACCCATCTGCCAATATGTGTTGCGCTCCGCGCTCGGGCCTACCTGAATGCCGATATAAGACCTGAGATGGACCTTCTGGCCTCCATTGCGATTTTCTCCTCAGGCTTAGCCTTTTTTTGGTTTTCCTGAGATTTCCAAGGAAATCTTCAACGAGCTCTAACTTTTGCTATGGAAGTCCATTTCAAACTTCTATATACCGTTGGAAAGCTCTTTCTGAGAACTAGGCATTGGTGTGAGGTTCATGTAGCTATGGGATCTTCTGTGGCCTAGCACAGTGGCTCCAAAATTTCACTATTATTGGGAAACATCAACCAATTGAAACCCACAATGTAGTGAGTGACAACAGTATGCAGACAAAGAAGATAATTTATGCTTAATGAATCTTGTGCTTGAGGCTAAATTAAAAAAATTTCTTCATGGTTTCTAGGAGGAAAAAATCCCTCGGCTAGATGGTTGGTATGTTGAATTCTTATCTAGGCTATATGAGATCTTGGTGGGGATCTCTTAAAGGTGTTCGAGGATTGTAACAATCAGGCATGATGCTTGATTCTCTTAACTCTACATTTATTTCCCTCATCCCCAAGTCTAAATCTCCACACTCGTTTGATGATTTCAAACCCATATCTTTATGCAATTGTATTTATAAGGTCATAACTAAATTATAGCCAATAAGCTAAAGTTGATCATATCTAAAAATGTTTCTAAGGAACAATTTCCATTCTTGGAAGGATGACATATACAGGAGGCTATCTGGGCTCCACAAGAAGGTATTCATTGCTTAAAAGCTAAGAAAATTAATGGTTTCATGATTAAAATAGACCTTTCCAAAGAATATGACAAAGTTAGTTGGATATACATTAGAATGTTATTAACCCATTTTGGATTTGAAGTTCCTTTTATAAACTAATTCATGTGTTGCATAACCACTATGTCATTTGCTGTGCTTATTAATGGGAAGCCTCAACATTTTTTCATGCAAGGTGTGGCCTAAGGTAGGGATGTCAACTTTCTCTACTACTATTCTTGCTAGTGGCTGAGGGCCTCAATAAACTATTGGTTGAAGCAAAAAGGAGGGTTGACTTAAAGGGTGCAACTATAGTGGATGATTAAACAATCACTCATTTGTTATTCGTGGATGATATTCTCTTGTTTTTTGATGGGTCTAAGAGGGATTTAGCTTCCATCAAAGGAGTCCCATCTCTCTTTGAGAAAACTACTGGCATGAAGGTAAATATTCAAAAATCTACTGTCTCCTTGCTTATTCTATCCAGGGACAAGTCATCTAATACACATAATATGTTTCCTTTTCAATCTAACATTTTGTATGAAGGACTTAAGTATCCGGGGTTCCACCTAAAACCCAATGATTATAAAAAGGTTGATTGTATATGTCTCACATAAAAAATTGTGAAGAGATTAGAGTCCTAGAGCTTTAGGTGGTTGCTTAGAGCCATTATATTGGTCCTCATAAAATTAAAACTTGAAATTATTCTATTTTTTTGGATGTCCTTATCTTGGATAACAAAAGGTGTCCTGAAATTATACTATCCATAAGACGTGTTGCATATTTTTATGGATGAGGTCAAAAGAAGGTTGGGTTTTCCCTTAGGTTAAATGGGATAAAATATCATTGCCAAAGATGTGGGGAGCATGGGGTATGAAAATCCTTCATATGTTTTCTAAGGCATTGGAAATAAGAGTGGTTGGAGAATGTTATACAAAAATAATATGTAGACACAGGTGGTGATGAGAAAGTACATCCATCCGGTTACTCTTCAAGAATGGATCAGGATCCCAAACACACAGAGGTTAAATGTACTAATTATATGGAAAGCACTTTTAACATCTTTTTTAGTGGTTGAAGAAGGTCTAGCCTAGAAAGTTGGATTGGTATCGATCCATGGGTGTGTTGTGGAGAAAACTTTTGTTTACCTGGAGAGATGATTGAATTTCATATTACTAATGGTAAGGTCACTATGAACCAGGCAACTAATAATGCTTGTACTACTATGTGGGCACAAGGTTGGGTTGATCCTAATCAACTTAACTTGCTTATTGAATACACAAGATAGTGGAAAAATTATACTATAACTCTCAACATTTCCAATGTTTTCCTTAAAGATAAAGATGTCTCTTTGTGTTGGGTTCATTATCGTTTTTGGAATATTCAGCAAAAAAAGGCTACAAGTATATAATTGATGGTAGGATATTGGGAGAGTTGGGTTGGTGGTGGAGGATATTATGGAAGCTAAGATTCCCAACTAAATCTGTACTTTTTGAGTGGTGCACATTGGAAATCAAGTCTCTACAAGTGACAATCTAGAAAAGATAAATATGGTAGGGCCAAGCTAATGTGTACTCTAATGTTGAGAAGACTATGGATCACCTTTTCCTTTATTTCCCCTTCTCCTTGGTTGTATGAAACAAAATTGGAGGATGCATGGGACTAACTACAATGTGGCAGGGCACATATTGTAAGGACGCCTAAAAGTATTGGTGGGAATAGGAAAATCCTTTAAAGAATAGGATTTTTCTTCCTATTATCAGTTGGGGTATATGGATCTCCAAAAACAATGACATATTTAAAGAAATTTCAACCAATCTAGAGAGAGTATAAGCACAAGTTATGGCCATGATTGGTACTGTGTCTACTTATGAGCATGTTCACCAACTGTGTAATATCAAAAAGGAAGTTATTGATCACTCCTATCCATGGGCCTACTTTGACAGGGCCTCTCTGGCTGGAGGAGTGTGTGTGTGTTGGGGGGGGGGGGTTTCCATATTATACCTCAAGGATAATCATTTCTTTAAGCTACAATCTAGGTTGGTAAGAGGAACTAATAACCATGCCAAACTCCTCAACCTCAAGTTGCTTCTCTTGTTTACTATTGAGAAGGGATCTCGATAATTGTAGATTTTTGGAGACTCAAATATTGTTATCAACTGGTTTAATGAGATTAGTAGAAGTCACATGCACACACTGCATCCTATCCTTGAAGATATTTTTCAATTAAAGATTTCTTTTTGGTCGGATATAACGTTTCCATATTTACAAGGAAAGGAACTCAAGCACAAACAATGTCTCTAAGGCAGGTACTGAATAGAATCTAGGCACTTTGAAGATCATGGAGCATATAGATGGGACCTCTTATGAGTATTATCACAGACTTTTCATAGAGAGTTTGTTGATGGACACTTTACCCGACATATCACTTATTACACTTACGTTTTTTTTGAGTTAAAATTCCTAGGCAACTGTGAGGATATTGCATATAATTTCTGATATTTTATAATGTTAAGTTTATATATGCTTGATACACATTAAAATTTTTGGACATGGAAATGGCCCTCATAAATGGCCTAATATTTTGATCCTATCCTTTTTGGATTGGTTGTATCAACTAATTTTGAATGCACTTTAGTGCATATATAGAATATAATTTTCATCAAAAAACTAATGTAAATTATGATTTTTTCCTCGGGAAAAAGAGAGAGTTTTTGAGTTATCGTTAACTAAGTTAATTAATTAAATGTAATAAATAAAAATATTTGTTTTATGATTCTATAGGTTTATATAATTTCTATAAAATATTATAGATATATTTTAATTTTAGATTTAACTATTTATTGAGAGGGATACAATTTTGAATGGCTCAAATATTTTCGGTCCATGATGTATTCAGAATTAGGCTAGTTCTTTACACACACATATTAGTAGAGGTGAAAATATTTCCTTCTATATTTTTTAATTTCATAAAGGTTTTTACACACCTCTCTCATACAAAGCAACATACCATTGAAATGTTTTAACAATAATATTTTTTTTTTTTTTACTTTAAATAGTTTTATTAGATATATATATATATATATATATATATATATATATATATATATATATATATATATATATATTGACATATTTTGTTTTTTGTAAGTCAATGTTCTATTAATATAGGAAAAAAGGAGTTTTCGATTGTTCAAAAAATAGGAGATCTCACCCCGACCGGGTTTGTTGAGAAAAAATTGCACTAGATGACAAAAATACAAAAGGGAAACTAGATACATTGTCCATAAAGAGTAGGGCCAAAGACACCAAAATACAGATAAAACATAAAAAACACCAGAGATCATACTCGTCATCTGACATGATGGAGGCGGGGTTGTCTGGGGCTGTTGCTATAGGAGGTAGAGGATAGAAGTCATATTTAACGTGCCCTTAAAAGTGCGCCAACCAAGTATACAACTTTTATACTTTCTCGATTAGTTTATTTTGGTCTCGCCAAACCACCACAAGTCTCTCCCGGACTTGGCAGTGAAAATAGTGCAATCAGTCCAACATTGCCATCTACTCTGCATGCTCCTTGCGATGGACTCTCTGAGCTGTGTCCACTCTTTTCATTAGGCTATTGATAAGTCCTCAATAGTTCTCCAAGAAACAGTGTTGGATACCATACCCTTCATTCACTTTGGATCAACCAAACCCACAATTCCTCTTGCTACCTTGGGTTCCTCCACCTCAACGACTCAACTTCTGAACCTGCGTACCACCACCCCTACTGGCACCTCGTTTATCTCCTCCATGGCCTCCACGCACTCCAATAGTATCCATGCACGTCCAATGGTCTTGCCACCCTGGTGGGGATCCCCAGTGGCAATTGCCAAGTTTGCCCCACCAGTATGGCCAAGGATGGCTAGGGAGGGGAATGCCCATGCCACATAGAGGGTTGTATAATTCACAGAGATGGTGAGCCTCTATGTTCAAAATCCGTAGGCGAAACCCCCCACAAGAGAAACCAAACACCACCATCAAAGGAACCAAATGCCACCACCCACCACACAAGAGAAACTTAATACCACCACCCACTACTTGAAAAAGACCACCACCACCAGAGAAAACAAATACTGCCACCCACCACACTGGTACAGAAAATTGAAAGAAAGACAAAGACAAAGTAGCCAGTGCCTGAGCGATGCTTCCTCCAGGGTGACGACCAACCTCCGAATTCCTCTTGCAAAGACAACCCACCAATTAGCCAAACACCGTCGCACCCATGTTGGAGGTCACGAAATTGGAAATTGAAACTAGTTTTCTGCCACCACCGATGAAGTTTCCTATAGTGCTAGTTCCAGCTTCCACTTCTAGCTCAAGAAAATAGGATTACCATAATCATAGAAGAAATGGAATGGAAGAGGTCTCGTCTTGCCAGTTTCCCATCCTTACACACACAAACAATAAAATAAAGGCTTTGTAACAGGGTCCAACTTGACACACTGCCCTAGAAAATGCCTAGGACGAGTATGCACAGAACACTCCTACCAAATAATCCCCTGTGATTCTTTCGTTTTCTCCCCGAAGGTCATTGCGAGGTCTAGCACCAGACCGGAGCACATATACGGATGTCGAGCTCCCTCATTTTCCCATGCCTTAACTGTTTTCCACCCTCAATGTCCAACGCAATTTTAATACTCACATGAGTTTCCAACCTACTGATATTACTCCTCTCATTACATGCGCTTTGGTGAAGGGACAGGAAGGACCATACCTCACCCCCACTCCACCTGTATTCACACATGAGGCTCCTCCTCCATGTGTTGCAAGGACCTCACCCCGATTGGGGATATATTGACATATTTTACTTAAGATTTACATTAAGAATATTTTATTTATGACTTGCATTGAGATATTTTTGTTAAATTCTATGTATCAACTCCATGTTGACCATGGAATAAATTAAACCTGATATTAGGATGTAGAAAGTGTCTCTTGGTGCAATAAAAACATATTTTTTTCTTTGCTAATAATTTTTTATAGAAAACTAGCATAACATATTTATGCTACCATACATAGCATGAAAATATGGATGAAAGACCACCCAAGGGAAGGAGGATACTCGAGTTACCAATTGATTTAGGCCTATATGGAGAAATGATAGAGTAAAACCAAAAGGTTGAAAAGGAGGGGGGATAACACTAGGCTAATTAGGATATTGAGATATTGAATATGTTAACCTACAGTTGTATATTATTAGGGTAATTCACTTATGTTTTAGATTAGGTTCTACTAACAAATAAATTATTAAAAGTAACTATTTCACTAGGGTTAATTAAGTGAAAATTTCTTCTAAGAATTATAAAGCTTAATGCTAGAAACATGAAGAGAAGAATGGAAGGAGCTGACCTAAAATTGACCATTACATGATGTATTTGTTTGGATTGAAAGGGGAAGTTGTGACAAGTATCCAAGAGTGATTCACATCCTAAAATATCATACATGCATAAAGAATGTAAACTATTAAACGAGAACTAATATTGTTACCCGTTTCATAGAGATAGCAAAAAATTGACCCGATTTTGAAAAGGGTTGATGCAGAACACACGTTTTTTTTAGAGCATAGTTTTTGGCACTTCAAATTTTTTTATGTACATTGCGTTTTAGAATGGTAGTGATTTTCATGATGATTTAAAAAAAAGTGGTAATTCTGCATCAGGCCCTTTTTTTAAAAGACCTATTTTTTGGCTTTAAATTTTCTAATGTATGAAATGTAAATAATTATTTTCTAAATTTAATAATTTTTGAAGTAGTCTTCTTCATATTATTATTATTATTATTATTATTTTTTGTAGTGAGGTTTTTATTGTTTTTCATATTTAAAGAAGGTGGTCAATATTTTGAATTTTCAATATTCTACATATTTATACATCGTTAATTAATTTTTCAATCCACATGAAATAGTTGTCTCTAAAAAACAATAATTTTTAACAATTGACATAAAAATAACAATTTTTAACATAAATATAACTAAAAAACTACATGTTTTGATAATTTTTTTGTAATTTTTTGCTAGAAATGACATGTCAAAATCACAATTTTATAGGAAAATTTTAACTAAAAATGGTTAAATAATAGTTTTTTATGAATTTCAAGTTAAGAAAACAATAATCATTGTTTTTTTCAAAAAATAATGATTAGCATAAAAATTAATGCGAAAATCACATAATTCAAATATTGAATGCATAACAACCTTAATTGAGTGCTTATTCTTCTCATAAAATGTCAAAGTCAAAACATTACAAGTATAACTAATTAATAGTACACAAAATGAGCTTGATTTCCAAGCATAACTTAAATTTTGTAAAAAATGTCAGGTAATCTCTTCTAATGGATCTTTGATGTTTGTGAATCTCCCAGTGTATGCCTTTCCAAGCATTCCGTGTAATGGAGGTTGGGGTTCCTTTGCCTTTTTTGCCACACGTGATTCACTAAAGTCCCCTTTCTTCAACCCAATTTCTTGCATTGCATCTGGAAGAAATTGAAGAGCATTAATTATTTGTTGAATAAAATTTCATTGTATTGGATCTTTTTCAATGGCAATGCAATTTATTCCTTTTTGAAGGCAACATGCCAGTGTTTTACCTAATTATCAAGCACAAAAGAAATAATGAAGTAAATTAGTACAATGAAATATAAATTAAGAAATAACATATTGAAATTCAATTCCATATAATAAAACTTACCTGAGCAAGAAAATAAATCTAGAACCCAATCTCCTTCATTTGAACATATGTCTATAAGATAGTTAATCAATAACTGTGGTTTTTGATAAATGTTAACTATGTCTCCTTTTGCTTCTTTGTCTTCATATGTTAGTTTTCTCACAACAACATCATAAGTCAGTATTTTGCTATGACTCTTTCCATCTACTCGATTAAAAATCATAGACATATAGCTATCATCTTTTGCCCAACTATCAACATGGATGAACTCACAATCATTTATACATAGTTGGTCTTCACGGTTAAGAAGATTTGAATTTTTCCTGTAATATGAAATAGTCAAAGTTCAATTAAGTTATACATAAATGAATTTTTTAACATTAATCAAATATACATTTTAAACGTCTTACCATGTAAGCTGCATCCTTGAATTTGTTTTCCCCTTGAAGCTTGACAATAACATTGCCAATTGTGTGTCTGAATGAAATGTCACAAATCTCCATAATGGTGATAACGTGACTTCTAGAAATCCCGCAACCACTTTACTAAGAGCTTGATAAGTATAAGGGTCACTATCATAGTCAATGTTTGGAATATTGAAACCATGGGGAATATCTGCAATAACTAGGGCATAATCCCTTTTAGGTATGAGTTTAGCAATGTCTTCACAGTCGCCTTGTATTACTTGATATTGAATAGTTTCAAGCCCATTTCAAATGAAATAAGTAAGAGTTGGATCAAGTTCAACATTCTTAAGACGTTTCTTCTTCAGTCTCTCGATCTTAAATTTTTCAATAAAATTTCTGAAACTCTATGGTGCTCCATTTGCATCCTTCTTCATCTTTTATAAAAGAACAAATATATGTGTAAGTTATAAATTAAAAATAGTATAAAGATGAATAAAAATGAATGTATATATCAACATACATTTTTAAATGCAATATACTTTTCTTTTAATGTTGATGTAGAACTTGAATCTAGATAGTTTGTTACAACATCATCCCAACTATCTTCATTCAAAAATTTAACCATTTGTTCTTGAATTTTCATGTAAACTTTGTGACTACATAGATAAAGTAAAAAAAGTTAATATAATGATATGTATAACAAATACTACCAAGAACAATATCTTATATCTAAAAGAAAATTATTATATAGAAATAAATAAAAATAATTAAACAAACTTACTTTTGAAATTCCTCAGACATTTCCTCCAATGATAATTCCCCTGACCTCACGCGAGATAATATTGTTTTGACAATTTTTTCATCCTTCACTCCTTACAATGCTCTCCAAGGTGTGATAGCCATATCTTCTGGAAGCTGCTTCCTTTCAGGACCTGATTTACTGTTTCTACACATCAATGGTTTAGACCTTTTGACCTTATGGTTTTTAATGCCAATGTTCTCCCACATTCTAAAAATCTCATTAATAAACGGCCATATCTCTCCAGTTCTAAATGCCAACTGGAAAATGTTATCAACACCTCTGAATAAATCACTAACTTTGCTGCTTTTGCCACCTTTTGAATTGATTTTCTCTTCAATTTGATAGCATATTTCCATACAACATTCCTTTCAAAAATCTACAGTGACATTTATCCTATCCCCACCACAGTTTTCTTCAAATTCACTATGAATAAATCTAACCCTTTGGATGAAAGTCATAAACATCCTATATTGATTATCTAAATTATGATCCCATGCCACTAACTTTGCTTTTGTATTTGATAAACCATCATAAATGATACATTTCATTGTTTCAAAACATGGGTTATTGGAATATTCCTCCATCAATTGTGTTTGAGCTTCTATAAAATGGTTCCCCCCAAGCACATAATAATTGTATTCAAAACATTTTGACATATCAAATGCTTCTTTGTTGGGAACTTGAACTAGATCAACAAGAAGCATATAATTAATCACATGAGCATATGGATTGTACCTCATCAATGTCTTCAAGTTGTGAACATGCAGATGGTGTGGCTTTTTGACTTGATATTGACATTGTCCTTCACTTGCCTTATAGATTTGTCTGACATTAAGCTAAAATGTACGACCACCCTCAATTAAGTTTCTCTTTGTCAAGTTCTGTCGAATGGAATTTTGTTTTGTTTTGATAATGCCATCCTCTAAGTCATCTCCTAGTGTAATGATTTCTCTGTTTTCTTTTGAAGTTTCAATGGGTTCTTGACTGTTGGTAATGAGTAATTCAAAATGTTCAAATTTACTTTTCTTCCTCATAACATTCTCATCATTATCTGGAACAAAGTTATTTTTGGGCATTGTTACTTTTGGTCTTTTATGGCTCTTCTCAGTTCCAATGTCATCCTCAAGAACGACAACATATTATTCACTTCCAGTTTCAACTTCCTCATCTTCAAAAGTAACTTGTCTACCTTTGCTAGATTTATCCACTAGAGGTTTTTTTTTTTTTTTTGATCCCTTGGATTTAGTTTTGTAGCATCATGAATTACTACATTTTTCTTGTTTGTCATATCTTCTTCTAACACTGAGTAGAAACTGCTGACAACTTTCATAATATCATGAGCTATGAAATAAATGCCTCCCAACCTAATTGAACAACATTCAACAAAATTCTGCTAAACAAAATATCATATGTCAATAAAAACAAAGTTATAAAAATATAGTGAGACAGTTACAAGAACGCAAAACAAAAATATAAATAACAATACTTACGATATTTTGTGTCATCTCATTTACGATTTGTTTACACAACTTTGTAGATACCTCTCTCGTGTCATACAATGAATATGATAACTCGTATTTAATCCTTTCATGTGACTTGGGCGGTTTTGTAAGTATGTAAACAACTTCACTGTCCAGTACCGAACACATGTTTATGACCTTTCCTATCACCTTATAAATTATCATTAGGTATATCAACATATAGATATATCTACACATTTTGGCTTTCTCTTTCTTTCACATACCAGACATTTGATGGAGGTTTCACTTCTTTTGATTTCTTCCAGTATGAAATTATCTTCTTATCGTTTGAGGCACTTGAAAGATTTTTAGCCATCAGCTCAGGTGGGGTTCATTCACCAATGTTTTTTGAAGATCCACCTTTAAGAGTCTTTGGTCCAGAAAGATTCACAAAAATCTTCTTTGATGCCATTTTCCTGAAAAAAAGACACATATAAATCAGTAAATCACAAAAAATAATAACTTAAATTAACAACGAAAACGATAAATGATAATTAATTTTATAAACCATAATAATTTAAAAAAATTAAGAAATTTAAAAAATACATCGCCCTTCCACCGCACCTTAAAAATCGGATGGCCAACCGGGCTGACCATTGGGTTCGACCTCCCTAGCCCACCCTGGCGGCCCAACAACTGTACTCCCTTCCGAACCCCAGCCCCACCCCAACCCAATGGCCCAACGACCTGCAAGGGTGGTGGGGCGATTCCCGAAATAGGCTTCCACTCTTGCAGGCTGTTGGGCCACCTGGGTGGGGCGGGGGGTTGTGGAAAACCTCCGCACCACCCTAGTGGCTTGTGGGGGTGGCAGGGCGATTCCCGGAATCAACCCGCCACCCTCGCGGCCGTCGGGCCGCCGGGGTGGGGCGGGGTGCCAGGTAGCTAGCCCCACTGCCCCTAACCTACGGGCCCATTTGGCCACCGTGAGCATTACTGGGCCCACCATGCCCACTGTGGACGTAGTGGGTAAATTTGGCCCACAAAAATTTTTAATTTAAAAAAAAATTTAAACTTCATTAAACTTATTTAATTTTAAAATTTGCAAAGCAGAAAAATTAACTAACCTTTCAAATGCGAGAATCCTCCGTTGAATATGTTGTTGAAAACAATGTAGCTGCTACACAAATTCACTCCAAGTCTTTTAATGAACCTTGGAAAACCTTTATGTGATGTGAGTAATAGTGATAATGAAATTTATTATATTGGTGAAACTACGGAAATGTTTTATCGTATGGTTAATGTGGGATTAATTTGTTTTAAAAAAAATTTAACATGTTAATTTTGTTATGGTGATATAGGAAACTATGATAAAGCGAATATTATGGAATTGTTTTATAGCACGGTGAATGTGGGATTAATTTGTTTTAGAAGGTATTATAAAAATTAAAAAAAAACATTCAATTGTCTAGTAAATATTATATAGTTTAACTATTAAATTAATTTAGGTAAAAGATTTAGTTTACAATTTTAAATTTAAAGATTTATTTCATAAAAAAAATTTAGTTAAAATTTTTCAATAAATTGTAGAATAAAATAATGGAGGGAAATACATGAAACAAAATTTTTGGAGGGAAAAATTTTGGCGAAAAATTTTGGAGGGAAAATTTCATTCTTTAAGCTATATAATATCATTAGGAGAGTCTGCATTTGTATCATTCAACCTCTTCTATTTGAAAGGGATGGATTCTTCTGATAGTGAAGTTTCGCTTTGTGAAGCATCAACATCTTCATCGCATAACAACTCTATTCATATTGATGAATATAATGGAAATTCTTCCACTATGAATAGAAAGTCAATTCTTCTACTTAGTCCTAATCCTAAGGACTATGAGAGCAGCATTGATGAAAAAGGGGATGAAGAATTTCAAATAAATAAAGAGTCACAGTTTCCACATAGTCCTAATCCTAAGGATTATGAGAGCAACAGTGATGAAGAGCATGAGGACGAATTTCAAAAGAATGGAGTGTCATGATGTCCAATTAATCATAATCCTATGGACTATGAGAGCAGCAACGATGAAGATCATGATGACGAATTTCAAAAGAATGGAGTGTCACTGTATCCACTTAGTCCTAATCCTATGGACTATGAGAGCAGTAGTGATGAAGAGCATCATGACTAATTTCAAAAGAATGGAGTGTCACGGTGTCCACTTTGTCATAATCCTATGGACTATGAGAGCAACAGTGATGAAGAGCATGACGAAAAATTTGAAAAGAATGGAGTGTCATGGTGTCCTCTTAGTCCTAATCTTATGGACTATAATAGCAATAGAGATGAAGAGCATGCTGACGAATTTCAAGAGAATGGAGTGTCACAGTGTCCACTTAGTCCTATTCCTATGGACTATGAGAGCAGCAGTGATGAAGAGCATGATGAAAAATTTCAAAAGAATGGAGTGTCACGGTGTCCTCTTAGTCATAATCCTATGGACTATGAGAGAAATAGTGATGAATAATTTCAACTGAATAAAGTGTCATAGTGTCCACTTAGTCCTAATCCTATGGACTATGAAAGTAGAAGTGATGAAGAACATGATGAAGAATTTCAAAAGAATGAAGTGTCACGGTGTCCACTTAGTCCTAATCCTATGGACTATGAGAGCAGCAGCGATGAAGAGCATGATGAAAAATTTGAAAAGAATGGAGTGTCATGGTGTCCTCTTAGTCCTAATCCAATGGACTATGAAAGCAACAATGATGAAGAGCATGATGATGAATTTCAAAAGAATGGAGTGTCACATTGTCCTCTTAGTCCTAATCCTATGGACTATGAGAGCAATAGTGATGAAGGACATGATGAAGCATTTAGTCATAATCCTAAGGAATATGGAAGTAGCAGTGACAAAGGACAGGATGTAGCATTTTCAGTAAGTAAACAGTCACATTTTCGACGTAGTCCTAATTCTATGGACTATGAGAGTAGCACTGACAATGCACATGAGGAAGAATATCCAATAAACATCGAGTCAAATTTTCCATTTAGTCCCAATTCTAAGGACTATGATAGTAGCACTGAAGAAGGGGAAGATGAAGAATATCCTCCAAGTCAGTATTTGAAAAGCACAACTGATCATAGTGTGGATAACATTCCTCAGAATGATGATGAAAATGCTTATACAAATGATGATCCAATGATGGAGATGTTGCCAAGAAATATTGTATCGAGGAGTAGGAGCAGACCTTTTCATATCAATGCAAGATGTTCTAGTTATACAAGGGGTAGAGTAGAATATCTGACGAGAAGAAGTTCTATCAGCGCTCTCATTTCAAGTGAATGTTGTCAAAAAGATTGCTTGAAACATATGGATTTCAAATTTTCATTAGAGAAAAATAAGAGATATTTGTCAATGAATGAAAGCCTGCAAAATTCATATTTAGTTGGGTGCATGCAATCTACATTGTCAAGTTATGATTATCATATTGGGTCTTTATTTATCTGTAGAAAGGCTTTCAAAATGTTTCATTCGATGGGTAATCTTTGTCTCTCGAGAATCTAAGAAAATTTGGAAAAGGATCCCATTATTAAATACTGCAATGTCATGGATGAAAGATTTCTTTTCAAAGCATGGAGAGTGTATGCCAAATAGAGAGACAATACATATTCCAGATAGTTTTTCAAGACGAGAAATCTAAAACTTATACAAAGAATATGCAGAAAGTGCTGAGGGACATGGTTGGTTTATTACATATCAATATTTTGTGAAGGTATGGAAGAAAGAATTCAACAATGCCTATATTCCTAAGAAGACAAAGATGGGGATTTGCAGTACATGTGCTTCTATTAAATAAAAAAGGGACAAATGTGAAGGGTCAGAAATAGGTAATCATTCATAACTTTAACTTTTAAAATTGTATAGTCATCAACTATGAAAATGTATTTCTTAATGGCTTTATTTTATGTTGTGTAGATTCAATTGTCAAAGAACTTCGAGAGCATCGCAAACAACAAACAAGTGAAAGGAAAATGTTGTACAAGCATCAAAATAAGTGTTATGATAATCCAAATAAATATTTGGGTTTGATAATTGATGGTATGGACCAGAAGAAAACACTTTTACCACATTTTGTTCGCACACCCAAAAATTTACATGAGGAAAAATGTTATTTAGTATCACTTGGTCGATTGTATGCTCTTCAATGGGAAAATGTTGCCAAGGGTGTACTTCACAACTCCAAATATTCATAATGATGCAAATATGACAATAACCATAATTCATGATGTGCTTTCTCATTGGTCTGGTAATATTCTTGAAGTTTTGTATCTACAATTAGACAACACTTGCCGTGAAACAAAAATCAGGTTGTTTTTGGATATCTAAACATGCTTGTTGAATTCAGAATTTTTCAGAAGGTAAAGGTTGGTTTCCTTCTTGTTGGGCACACTCATGACCATATTGATCAGATGTTCAGTCGTTTTTTAGTCACATTAAGGAGGAAGGAAGTTGGGATCTTGCCATCATTAATTGAATGTATTAAGAAATCATACATGCCAGAGCCTACTTTTGATGTGTTGGAAGAAACTGTTGACATACGAAGGTTTTTTCTGGGATTGCATGGTGAGGAGAAATGCATTGAACAACTTAATGACATTAGCTTCCAACATCAATTTCGTATCAAAAAAAATTGATGGGAAAACACTAATATAGGGCAAGAAGTATTCAACTATTGTAGAATGGGCACCATCATCAGGTTTGGAATTTTTGAAGTTCATTCTAGATCTTCCAATATTTGCATCAAAAATATTGTTATTACAATCAATTGGTGAAGTTCATAATGCATGCAGACAGAATAGAGATATAAATTATTCTGATTGCCTAGAAGAAATTAAAAAATGTATTAGATATACATATGAGTACTTTGACATTGCTGATTCAGTTTGGTGGGAGTAATTTTTCAATAATCAAAGTGATATCATTTCAACAACAACAAATCCATTTATTTGGCCACAAAATTTGTCAAATGAACATGAGGAAATAAACATTGTTGAACATAAAAAATCTCAAGGTATTATTAATTCTTCACAAGAAGAGGAAAGAGAGATTCATATTGGTTCTAGAAGATCTCGTGCACAACATGAAGCCATGGAAGACCTTTACAAGGGTTCAATACAAGATATTAAGGAGGGTTGAATGATCGTAGTGCTAACAGATGGAGATCCCAATGGCTATCCATTCTGGGTTGCTAAGGTTATAAAGGTCTTTACAGAAAATGAGGATGTTACAAATGTTGAAGTACATTGGTATGCCACAAATACACACCCATTCAATGGTGTGTATAAGCCAAAGATGGTAGTTGACAAAAAAAAATGGCAGAAAGAGAAAAAGAAAGGGTAAAAATATAAATCACCGCCGCACAGACCTTTTAAAATTGGAGGATGTTGACATGTTTATGACTTCAATTTAACAAAGAGAGGAACTCTTCACTTCAAGATGATAGAGATTCTGAAAAGGTTATTACCAAAAGGAACAATGTTGAGATGGGAGGTTGCTGAAACCAGCCATAGATCTAGAAGAATTTTTAAACTTGAAATGGTGGGCATGCATATGGACTCAAATGGGGCACTAGTTGATGAAAGAGAAGAATATGGAACATATTCATCTGCATCCAGTCATTCATCTGAAGATGTGAATTCTAATGGTGTGCAAGCAAAATATGAGTGATTTTGAATAATTGTCTAAGAAAATTTATATAACTGATGTTTACATCGTATCTTGAAATAAAAATTTTGATTTCCATATGGTGTTAAATCGTAAATTATGAGTCATTTTTATGTTTTTGGATTATATGTCTTAATTATGATGATTTTTATTGTTTAGAATATCTAAATGCAACACTAAATCAGAGATATAATGTATGTTTCATTCAATATACAAATAATGACATTTTGATTAATTTAGTCAGGTAATTTTTTCATAATATCATGGTTTTTTAATTTTATGGTTGAAAAAATTCCATTTTTTTTGTATTTTTAATGTTATGGTTGAAAATAATTAGAATTTTAGCAATCTTTAGTGTGATGTTATTATATGTTTAACAACATGGATGAAAACTAATAAAATTTTAATGTATTTCAGATCCCATTATTTCATCTTTATGGTCATTACTAAAACATGTTGAATTTATACTTAGAAAATAAAAACATTATTCTACCAAAAACATTAGTGTGTTTTTTTCCTCATAAACAGCTTTTTTTGTGTACATAAAAATTCGGTTTTACTAGCATTTTTTAAAAATGTTGAAAATTGCCCCTAAAAAAAAACCATCATTCCAGTATCAACACTTTTCACTTTTAGGGTGTTTTTTTGCACGAAAATTTTGTTTTCATTGCCATTTTTAAAACATGTTCAAGATTTACCCTAAAAAAAAATGTTCCAGTATACACACTTTTCGTTTTTAGCAATGTTTTTGATGTTTTTTCGGGGTTTTTTGGCCAGAGTTCCTGTTTTGAGTTTATAGTTCCCGTTTCAAAGTTTACATTGTTCATAGCTCTAAGTTCCTATATGAATATAATTACACCCTATTTCCTATACAAAGATATAATATGTTTATATGAATGAAACTACCAATTAGATCCCCAAGAATCCTGTAGAAATTAATGTGTAGATTCAAAACTGCTCATGAAATTTACTAAATCACAAGACTTGAAGCTACTCTACTCATCTGAGGAAGTAAATTAACAATTGAGAACAAATATCATAAAAATACTTCAAGATTCAACACACATACACATATATTTATCTAGGGGAAAGCAACCGCTCAAAACCCCTTACTATTTGTATTGCATTAATCAAAGAATAAAGAAGAAATACAATGCTTTGCCAAGACTGAGTAACCTCTGCACTAGTATAATTTTTCTCTCTTCCTCAAAAGTTGACTCTAACAAACACTTAGCCAATTTTCTTGCCTGCCAAGCTCCTATTTCCTTGGGAATTAATCCCCTATTAATTAGGAAATTAACCAATTTGAATTCTTCAATTCCATAAGGTTGTTCTCTAATTGCATGCATGACTTATACAACTTGGACTAGTTTACAACTGATAGTACACTTCCCTTTAACTCCAATATCAACATGGTAATTCAAATTCTCTTCATGTATCAGTTATTTTTGGATGATTGATCATTTAACTGGATGCTTACTCAGTGTGAAAAAAGTTACACACTCTTGTCTTGCAGTGTGAAAAAAGTTATACACCGTTGACTGAACCTCCACTAGTTCTACTAGCAGTGAGAACTAGTTACACATACAATAACTCAAATTAACTGAAAGAGATGCTACAAATTAGAAATCAATTATGCTAAAATGAACTAAAGTGTCTCCAACTCGAATTAACTTAGTTAACTGAGTGAGAAGAGCTGCGTCACTTCAATTAACTACCTCCAAGTATTCTATTGAAATTGAAATTCGAATTTCTCATAATTTAATCAAAGGAAAAATTAAATTAGGAATTTCTTGCTGCATTTTCAACACTTCATCTCAGCAAGAAAGGGATTATCATATACTTAAATCTCGCTTCTATGGAAGTCAAATTTTCCTCTTGATAAGGCCTTTGTCAAAATATCTGCGTCTTGTCCCTCTATTAGAATGTATTGGAAAAACATAATCCACCTCTGCACACAATCTCATAGATGGTGGTACCAGATGTTGATATTCATGGACCTATCATGAAATAATGGATTCTAAGAGAGTTTGATACAACTTTGATTGTCACAGTAAATCATTTTAGGATCCATCTTATGAAAAAATAGCCCAACAAGAATCTTCCTCATCCAGATAGCCTCACATGCTGCTTGACTTGCAGGCATGTACTCTGCCTCTACTGAGATGAGTACCATAGATCTATGCTTCCTATTGTACCAAGAAACTACTGTTGATCCAATACTGAAAATCCCTCCCGAGGTATATGAAGCCTTGCAACTTCACTCTCTTTGTCTGTATGTACGAAAGACCAGACTGAGCAGTGCCTCTGAGGTATCTCAACACATGCTTTGCATCCTTCCAATATAGTTTGGTTAGTTTAACCATTGCTTGACTAAGCTGGTTAACTACATAACACATGTCCAGTCATGTGTTCACCAAATAAATGAGTGAAACTAAAAGCTGTATATAAATGGTGGCCTCCACTTCCTCAACTGAAGTGGCATCCTCTTTCCTCCAGTTTCCTGCTAGAGGAATCTCCATGGGATTATACCTATCCACGCGGAACTTATGAAGTATCTCGTTTGCATACTTTCCCTGAGAGACAAAAATCTCCCCATCTCCTTTCCATACTTCCAAACCAAGGAAATATTGCATGAGGCCAGTGTCCTTCATCTTGAACTCTCTTGTAAGGTCCTCCTTACAAGATCTAATCAAGTACTCATCACCGGTAAGGATCAAGTCATCGACATATAACACAGTAATAAATAATTTACCTTCTACCACAATGTGATAAAGGTTTGCATCTACTTCACTTTTAGTGAAGCCCAACCCAGTGAGATAGCTATCAATCCTGGTATACCAAGCATGGGGTGCTTTCTTGAGTCCATACAATGCTCGCTTGAGTCTGCACACATGTGACACCCTATCGAATGTATCAAACCACTTTGGCTACTCAATATACACCTCTTTCTCAATAACTCCATTGAGGAAGGTTGTCTTCACATCCATCTGGTAGATCTTTCACCCCATCTACACTGATAGTGCTAGAATTGACCTTATAGATGAGTACATTGCTATTGGAGAAAATGTCTCCTCATAGTCAATTCCCCCCACTTGAGAGAACCCCTTGGCCATAAATCTAGCCTTCTGTTTCTCGATGCTCCCATATGATGCATGCTTTACCTTGTAAAGCCATCTTGAACCAACCAATTATTTGTCTCTTGGTCTTGGGACCACATCCCAAACAATGTTTCTGACAATGGAATCATATTCCTCTACCATAGAATCAACCTATACTAGTTGTTGCACTGCTTCCTCGAATGAGGTTGGTTCTTTCTCAACTAGCTCACTCATCATATCCATGTACCTAGTGTATTGATCTGATGACCTCGTCTGCCTGTGATGTGATGTGGGTGCTCCCACATTCTCTCTAACATCCTGCAATAATATGTCAACTTCCTTGGTTCGCTTCCTTCCTTCTCTGGATGTCTGTACTTGAGTGGATGCCTCCACTCTCTTCTCCTCTACTTGTGGCTTCTCCACAATTTCCGAAGGCTCCTCCTTTGGAACCAGAAGCTCCTCATCAGGATGCAACTGAATCTCCCTCTCAAGAGAAAACCTCATTTCCTTCTCCTCATCAAACTTCACATCTCTTCTGACCACTATCATCCTGAGAGATGGAAAGTACAACCGATAGTTGTGAGGTGTATAAGTGCACCCCACAAATATGCTCAACTTTGCTATCGGCTCTAGCTTTTTCCTTGCTTCCTTGGACACATGAAAATAAATTGATGATCCAAAGATCCTAAAGTGTGACACATCTAGCTTCTTCCCTGAAAAATCTTCCTCTCGTGTACTCATGCCAATAATCCTATGAGGACTCCTATTCTACAAATAAACCACCATGTTGCATGCTTCAACCCACAAGTGTAGAGGTAGCCTTTGGCCATGAAACATCACCCATGGTGCTCCCACAATACCTTTTTTCTTCCTCTCAGCCACCCCATTTTGTTTTGGCTTATGAGGTGTTTCCAAGTCCCATTGAATGCCTTCCTTTGCATATTTTTTTTAAAACTCATTCAACACATACTCATCACTATTACTACTATTGTTAGCCTTCACTTTCTTGTTAGTCTCTTTCTTAACAAGTGCTTTAAAATCAACAAATTTGGAGAATGTATAGTCCTTCTTTTTCATAAAGTAGATCCAACACTTACATGAGAAATCATCTACACATATAACATAATACTTGTGCTTGGCAGTGGAGGCTTTCAAGAAAGGTCCATAGACATCAAAGTGGATCCTTTCAAGGATTGCATGTGCCTTGCTATCCTGATCATTGAAGGTGGATTTTGTGCACTTCCCAAATGTAGACCCTTTTCATGTATCCCACTGATCTAGTGATTTATTGGGAAGTCCTGTAGAAATATGTTGCATGATGTTCAAAGTGTTATGATGAAAATGGCCAAGTCTTCTATGACATAATTCACTGACATTTCAGCTCTACACCTTCTTTGATTTTGTGCTCAATGTTGTACAATCATCTAAATCTAATTTGTAGAGGTTCTTCACTTGAACCTTGATCTTCTTTACTTGCCCCTTGGTGATGTGTCTCAAGAAGGCCTTTCTTTTGTTGAATATCACATTGTAGCCACGATCCTCCAACACCATGACATAAAATATATTATTTTTCAGACCTGATACATACATCACATCCTTGAGCCTGAGAGGGGACCCATACTCCCTCTGAAAAGTAATTGTACCAATGCTGATCGTGCTATGCCTTCCATCATCTCCCATCTTGGTGTGCATATGGAGTTCCTTCTCCTCCAAGTCAGTAAAAAATTCTTTGTTTCCCGTGATATGAAACGAGGCACCACTGTTGAGATAACACACACTTCCCATTACTGTACTTGCCATGCATGCAATGAGAGTAAAATCAAGCTCGATTTGTGAAGCTAGAGATTCACCCGCTGCTCCTCTTGAGGTATTCTTGATTGCTTTCTTGTGCAGACATTTCATGGCATAGTGCCCGAATTCAGGACAGTGAAAGCACTTGATTCTGGACAAGTCTTTCTTCTTGCCCCCCTTAACTATATTATGCAATGGATTGGGATTTCTCCCCTTTCCCTTTGTTTTCCTTTCCATCAAAGGTACAATTCTCCTCATCCTCGACCTTGGGTGAACACCTCTCTCTGTTTCTCTGCCTTATTTCTTCCGACATTAGATCAGACCATAAGCGCTCCCATGTTGGTAGTTTCTCTCTACTATTTACTGAATCTTGATAACTATGCCAACTCCTGGGAATGCCCAAGAAGGCTAGAGCTACCAAGTATTCTTCAGGGATAGTAACACTAACCCCTCCAAGTTCATCATGACATAGTGTGAACCTGCTCAGATACTGTGGAAATGTTTTGCTCTTTTGCATCTTAATACTTCGAATCTTGTCCTTGAGTGTCACCTTCTTGTGGTCATGTTGAAGTCTCGCAAATTGCGGCGACAACATGGGGGAAAACCACCTGGTCTGAACCTTGAAAGTAGCTCTTTTTCCGTTTGTTATAGTGGCTCCAACAGGGGATAATGGGACCAGTTTCCTAGAAATATTTGATAATGTTGGTGGGGTGATATAAGATGTAATGGGAAATGACTAAGCTCTAATCTAACTACTAAACACATGCATATCTCTTTAATCTAACATTATCTAACTATAATATACCCCATAATAAAATACGATATGTGATCTATAATGATGTCTTACAACAATGGGTAATAAAGATCATTCAACTATCAAAAGAAGTTAAATAGTTTAACAATAATAGTTTTGGATAAATAGTTAGACAAAATGATTGAGAAAAATATATTTCATATAAAAATCGTTCTTGTATTCAAAATGGAATCAGAGCTAACATCATACAGAAGTGCAATAATGTGAAACTATAATTCTGGCTACACAAAGCAATTAAAAGAAGAATTATTTCTTAATACATCAATAAAACATAATCATATGATAAAAGTACAATATATGATAACTCCTGCTCATGTGCTTCAAGAATATTGACCCAATCTCATTCAATCCAACATATTCTAAGAGTACAATAGTGAATTTCAGTAGAACATGCTAGATATGTAAAGAAAAATAGATTATGTTCCATTCATTTCATCAAAACCTCCTCAAAAGTACAGAAGTGTAATGTCTTGAAAAGTGTTTTTGATAAGATTTATGGATCTCTCTCTAAATGCATGAGAGGGGTTTCAATACTAAAATATATGTCTTAAAATAGATTATTACAAAAATAGCCGAGGAGGTTTCAAACAACCTTCCTGAGAATATGCAAAAATAAAACTAAAGAAAAATAATTTAATGACTAACTCATTTGAACTTGATCTCTAAGGTCGGATATATCAGTCATTGGCTTGAGATGAGGTGGATGACCAATTGCAGATTTTAATTGCCCAAAAAATATGGCATCTGTCAACGCTAACACTATTTTTTCTGGAGAGGTTGTTAAACATCTTAGAGTCATCCACTGGATGTGTGGTTTTACTAGAAACTGCTAGTATGCTTCCCAATTCAACTTGTTTAACTATTTGATTGCCTCCTCCTTTTCCTGCGCTGCCTGTTTCCACTGCTGCTATAGTTGTTTGACATTGGGAAGAAACCCTAGTACACACTCCTTGACAAGATTGGCTCAATGCAGATTTCCATTTATGAATTCTATTATGTTTTTTGTTGTTACCGCTGCTATCACTTCTGCCCTTTCTGCCTGTTTCAACTGAGAATCCCAATCCGTGAAGAAAATACCTTTATGAGACTCTTCCAACTTTGGTAGGTCAACCTTTTTTCCATCCTCTGATTCTTTCCATGTGATAAATTCAGAAACCATTTTATTTATTTTGTCGTACTCATATCTCATATCAATAACTTGGTTTGTTAATTTATCACTGGTCTCGCAATACGGATTTATCTGTGAGACTTTCTGGCAAAATACTTCCTTTTGCTGCATTTGTAAGGAATTGAGGCTGAGTGCTTCTTTGATGAATTCGATGATTTGTGAATTATCTTTAAATTTATCTATCATGGCTTGTATCTGTGAATCCTTTTCTGCTAAGTTGCCTTGGTGTTGTATCCTCATTTGTTAAAATTCTTTTTGGAGTTGGGCTACTTGTAATTCTGCTTGCTGATTAGATTTTTCTTGGGCTAATTGTTGTTCTAGCAGCAGAATTTTCTATTCCTTTTCCTTCAGCAGCATTTGGACCTCTGTTGCCTTGTCGATGGTCATTGTGGCATAGGCTCCTGCAAACTACAAAAACTTTGTGAGATTCTCAGATGGGGTGATAGGCAAGTCCTTCCATACAATATCCTTTGGCTCATTTTCCGGAGTCGTAACAACCATGACGTCCAGTTTTCTTTTCTTCCTTTGTATTTTGACTACAACCTTGTGGTTAGGACTATAGAATACATCTAACTGAGGTATTTCTTCAAATCTTAAGACAATATATGAAGCAGGAATAGCAGGAATGATATTAATGTCTTGAGTGCATGTAGCTCCTTCCCCTGTTTCTTCGGGATTTGTTTTATGTTGGGTTTTCTAGGGAGTATGCATTTTAGATGTTTTATCAGGGTTTGTGTCTGTGGGGAGCTTTTTATTGAACTTCTCCCATTTTTTTTCCAGGTCAATGATTGGAGTTTACCTTACTAAGTTGAAGTAGAAGCAAACTCTTCTTGTTTCTTTGCTAAGGCCTGCTCGACCGTCTCCTCTGTAATTTCAGCCATGTACTTTTCAGACCCTTTATTTATGTTTCCTCCCCCATTTTGAGATTGCTTCTCTGAGTGCTTTGACTCACGAGTCGACCTATATTGGATTTCTTCTTCAGAGTTTTCTTTGGAGCTTCCCTCCAAGCTTACATTGGGAGTTGGCTCCCTTATTGGTTCAATCTGTAGTAGGTCCAATGGTACCTTTAATAATCTCTTTTTCATGTACACATGGAAAGAATTAATATATTTTGGTGTCAAAAGTACTGATGTCGTATGTTTAACTTGTGAAAATGTTTCTGTTTGTAGGAAGAGGTCATCAAAGGCGTCCTCTTCATGGGTGAACTGTTTTACTTTTACCATAGCAGTAAATTCCTTAACAGTTCCAATAGGGTCATATTGCCTTCCTGGAAATGTAGCTAATTTCAGAGACATAATAATCTCTACTTCCTTTAATGCATGTCCATAATCATGTTGTGCAAAAGCACCACATTGTAATGGGAATGTAGGCCAAATGGCCTTCTTCTTCTCTTTTAGTCCTCTTCTTAATTCGCCTTCCCCTGTTGTTTGGCAGGCTATTTCTATGGTCATTAGTTTGTCGGGGACATAATATGGGAGGACATGTGTGAAGAAATGCTCCCAAAAACTCTGATGTAGGTGAATGTATCTTCCCCAAACCATTTGGATACTGGCAAGATATCTACTTTGGCCTCTTTTGAAAACCTAGGGGCAGTTCTATCATACACTGCTCTATGAATTGATAGCATAACCCCTTGACAATTTTTATAAAAATGGGGGCGGAATTGAGATTCCCACAAAATTTCATGGTATATATGGATGGGAAGCGGGTTTTTTATAGACCACTTCCATCCCATATTCGGAAATTGAGAACAAAAAAAAATTGCATCCATAACAAAAGCACTCATGAAGAAAGGTGGAAAAACCCTTAAAGAAGAACTTCTTTTCCTTTTATATTCTATAATGGCCTTTGCCAAATTGTCTGATAAAATTTGAGCCCATTTCATAATTGTTGCATTCACTATTGCATCTATTAATGAGAGCCATTCCATGGAAAACTTGGTGCAATCAGGTCTACGAATAACCTACATATCATTGCTGCTGCAAAACTATGAGGGGGAGAAATGGGTGTCGTTGAGTACATACTAGTTTTATCCTATTTGAGCTTGCCTTCACTTGATTTCCAGGTCTGCGTGACTGTTATCACCCCAAGAAACTCTCCTAGGTTGTATATCATAGATGCTCGGGAACATTAAAAACTCAACAAAATGTTGGATAAATGGTGGATGAATGAAAGAAATGCTACATATTGAAGCTAGATAACCACTTCTACTATGCTTAACCCCAGACATGGGTGAACACCCCCAGACTACAAGGCTTTAGACCACCAATTACTCACAGTTTTGAATAAAATGTGATGATGGAGAAGACTGACCACACCAGCAGATGCACAGGACCCTGTGATGGCCAGCTGCAGCCAGTTAAAAGGTCTATAAATCTATTTCCTAATACACAGACAGGATGACAACTCTCTGGCATTAAAATAATAGAAACTTGCATACAAATTCAATGATACATGCAAGATTAAAACACAGAGGTGGGATGAAAGCCCCTCTAATACTAAACATCTATAGCACATGAATAAATGCAAAACAGGCACAGCCTAGAACAAGAAGAAGAAGTGGACAATGAGCAATTAACAACAAAAGAAGCTTGCATTAGCTGAAAATGAAGACTAGACGCTACAGGTATCACAGCAGTTACAATCTCCAGAAGTTGAACCTTACAGCAAAATAACACTCATCAACCTCTTACATTCTGTCTTCTGAGTATATATGGAGGTTGATTACAAAATATCTCTGCTACTAAGTGTGGAGGGGTCATAACTGACCACCAACCACATTTACAATTAGATATGGTCTCTGCTGCACACTGCTGATTTTAATGGACAAAATCGACCTTTTTAGATAGTCTGATGTCCTTCTCTGGCAGCTGGAGTGAATTATGGATTAAATTCCATGCCTGATAAATGCTCTTCACTGCTCGAGGTCATCCTATTTGTCCTTTTCCGTGCTGTTCTTTGTATATGGTAGCTGAGGATTTAATGCAGAGAGTACTGGATCATGGCTTCATTTCTCCTTCGAGAGCACAAAATAGGCCGCAGGCGTAAATAGAATGGTGGCGACAGACTGAGCAGAGGGATGAATCTTAGCCGTCGGATCACAAAAATCAACAGCGGAGATGACTCGACGAGGGGTATTGGGAGATACGAGAATGGGCGATCGCGGGCCATCGGATCACGATCCGCGCAGATTCGACGGTGATCGCAAGTGGAAGGTGCACGTAGTTTAACTACCGGGGGGAAGGGTACGACAGCGGAAAGTTGTTTCCCTGCACCGCCTATCGGGGCTCGGCGGTTTCCGTAACGCGAGGCGTGATCCAACAGATTTGCGACGCGTGGTAGCCCAAAACCACCGCCCCGCAGGCTAACGTGCGCGCAAGTTGCGTGATTGGGGGATGCGTTAGCCGTCGGATCAACAATGGACGGTCAAATATTAAGGAAAGTAAATGATGTTTAGCATGCAGGGGAAAAATGAAGACCGTTATATCGTGTTGATCAACGACTGTAAATGCAAAAGCGACAGAGGGTTAATATGGGCGCAGTCTCGTGAGTTAAGCACCCGGGGAGAAGAAAAGCAGGTTATGCAGAGTTTAAACAGGTTTTAGGGGTTTATAGTGTTTAAACAAAAACACTCGGGAGCTGGGAAAAGAAGGGATTAGGCAGGGTTCAAACAAAGATTTAGAGCGGAAATAGAAATAACAGGATTAAGGAAGGGATAAGGAGAATTAAGGGAAAGGAAGAAAAGTGGGGTACGGGGAGCTATGAGGACATGATTAGATTGAAGGGGAAAGAGGCGGGATGGCCACTGCAACTCCTGTTTTATCATATAAAACCCGATCAAGCATGCATTTTGACCTTTAAATGTCGAGATCAGTAGCAGAGCTAACACTAGCTCCTTCTGGGGATGAGATCCTCCCTATGAGGTCTCAAGAACCTGCAAACCAATGCCTTCATACAAAACCAGCTTTAAAAAGTATGCCTAGTATCCATTGGGCATGGATTCAAACTAGGTCTTCACTAAAAAATGAAAAAGAAACTGCTTACAATCATTAAGGCCTGAAAACTTAAAACTTCAAAAACTTCCCATCTGCTGGGCCATCAAAATTGTTGCCTGTCATTCGGTTCATCATAGATCAGCAAGACAGGATTTATTTGATCTTCTACCTCAAAGAGTTTGGGACAGTTGAGCTTAATAGGCAGATATGGATCAAATTTCATCTCCCTTCTGTGTGTTCTTCTCCTTGGATGTTCTTCATGGGAGCCTTTGTACACCTACTGAATAACCACTATTGCTGTGTACTTGTCTGTGTCTTTTGTAGTCTGCACAACTAATATGAAAGATGCACCATTGTATTCTTGTGTAGGGGACACAGAGACATTTTCTACTCCTTCATCTTGCTTTGAGCAATCCTCATCCAAGGAGGGATTCCAATACTGTGCCTCCTCTTCCTCTGTCATATGAAAAGCTACCCTTTCAATCTGAGTGGAGGTCACCTGAGCAGGTTTCAGAATATCAAGAATGAGATGATCAGTTTCAGCCTTGAGCATTGAATTTTGTTCTGCCTCAGTGTTTAAGTGGCAACTTTGTGGGATTGTCATTTGAGTAGACAGAGAAACATAAGATGGTGGAGAGCTTTCCTCTCCTTTTTTAATCACTGGACTGGGGACAAAAACAGGCTGGAAAATTTGCAGATCTTCATAGCCATGTGAAGATGAGCTGGCTTTGAGCACAGGTTCTTAGAGGATGTAGGTGCCTTTTGCTGATAAGCTTGTTGTTCTACAGGCACAACAAACTGACAAGCAGTTCCACTTCATAATTCTTTTTCATATGCAGCTCTAGTTAGGAAAGGAGCACCTTCCAAACCATGGACCTCCTCCTCTTGCTGCACTTCTTCCATGACTATTTTCTGTAAAAGGGGCCTCACCCCTTTGTCTTCATTTGTAATCTTATTTCTTTGCAAAATCTGCAAATGCTCATTTGCTCCTATATGTGGATTTGGAGTTGAAAAAGAAATGGAACAATGAGCTTCTGCTTCTTCAAAATGCTGCTCAGCCTTTAGTTTGGAAACTTTAGAGGCTAAAAACTCAATCATCCTAGCTAATTCCTCGATCTCAGGCTCTGAGGACGATGAGGATTCTCCTCCCTGACTTCTCCTCTCAGCATCACCTTCAAGTCTCTCTGCAACAATGATGTTTGCTTCTACTTCAAAGGCTGCAGTTTGCATATCAGCCAAAGAAGTGCATCTTCTTTCTCTTAACAACAAGTAGAAATGAGAGTCGAAAGCATTAGCATAAGTAATCATGGCAGAAGCAGGGGTCGGTCTTACTTCAGCTGGCATTCTGCTGTACATGAGATTGAATCTGATATTGAAATCAGACAGTAGCTCACCATCTTCTCTCTGCAAGTTACCAAATTCATCATGATAAAAGAGTAGATCTTTATTATTTCCCCAGTGCTTTAGAAACACATCATCTAAGGCCTCACTGTCTACAATAGACCTAGTGGGTAAATTTCTAAACCATTTTCTAGCTTCCCCATCTAGGCTTTGGACAAAAACCCTCATCTAGACATCCTCCTCATTGATATCCAGATTATCAACATAGCTATAAAAGGATTCAAGGTGCTCTTCAGTTGATATTCCTTCTACACCAGTAAACTTTGGCATAAATTCTTGATAATCTCCTGCAGGCATGGCATTTAAAGGAACAGGCAAGACTAAGGGTCCATACCTAGCAGCAACTATTCGTTCTATCTTTGTAAGAGCTTGCTGGCTTGCCATGACTAAGGTAAGGTAAAAGGATACTGGTGGACTGAGTGGAATGAATCAATGAAAAGAATAGCAGAACAGAGGAATATGATGGACAACAAGGAATGTTTCTTTCAACTAAGGTCTGAAAGGGAAATGAATAACAAGGAGTTGTATGAATCTCTGAAGGTATTTCTACACTGGTAGAGATACATAAAAATTCTTTAAGGCTTACCTGACCCTGATGCTCCTTTCTGCAAAGTCTTTCTTCTGCTTAACGATCTTCTCAGGATCAGGCACTGGTCAACTGCTGATTTCTGAAGATATCTACGAGCATGCTTCACCAGCTGCGCCAGAACTTCAATGTGGAGTCGCCAAATGATGGTCTTCCTCCAATGGAGTCACCAGATAGATGATTACAACCAAAATATATGTTCAAACCTTGTCTATCATCAAGGCTTGAAGATGTGTCGTTCTCCCAGGGAAGCTGAGCTTCGATTCTCCTCTCCCCGGAAATGGTGCCAATTAATGTTATCACCCCAAGAAACTCTCCTAGGTTGTATATTAGAGATGCTCGGGAACATTACAAACTCAACAAAATGTTGGATAAATGGTGGATGAATGAAAGAAATGCTGCATATTCAAGCCAGATAACCACTTGTACTATGCTTAACCCCAGACATGGGTGAACAACCTCACACTACAAGGCTTTAGACCACTAATTACTCACAGTTTTGAATAAAATGTGATGATGGAGAAGACTGACCACACCAGCAGATGCACAGGACCCTGTGATGGCCAACTATAGCTGGTTAGAAGGTCTGTAAATCTGTTTCCTAATACACAAACAGGATGACAGCTCTCTGGCATTAAAATAACAGAAACCTACATATAAATTCAATGATACATGCAAGATTCAAACACAGAGGTGCGATGACAGCCCCTCTAATGCTAAACATCTACAACACATGAATAAATGAAAAACAGGAATAGCTTGGAACAACAAGAAGAAGTGGACAGTGAGCAATTAACAATAAAAGAAGCTTGCATTAACTGAAAATGAAGACTAGACGCTGCAGGTATCACAACAGTTACAATCTCCAGAAGTTGAACCTTACAGCAAAATAACACTCATCAACCTATTACATTCTGTCTTTTGAGTATATATGGAGGTTGATTACAAAATATCTTTGCTACTAAGCATGGAGGGGTCATAACTGACCACCAACCACATTTACAATTATATATGGTCTCTGCTGCACACTGCTGATTTTAATGGACAAAATCGACCTTTTTAGATAGTCTGATGTCCTTCTCTGGCAGCTGGAGCGAATTATGGATTAAATTCCATGCCTGATAAATGCTCTTCACTGCTTGAGGTCGTCCTGTTTGTCCTTTTCTGTGTTGTTCTTTGTATATGGTAGCCCAGGATTTAATGCAGAGAGTACTGGATCATGGCTTCATTTTTCCTTCGGGAGCACAAAACAGGCCGCGGGCGTAAACAAAATGGTGGAGGCAGACTAAGTGGAGGGACGAATCTTAGCCGTCGGATCACAAAAATCAATGGCGGAGATGACTAGATGAGTGGTATCGGGAGATACAAGGATGGGCGATCACGGGCCATTAGATCGCGATCTGCGTAGATCTGACGGTGATCGTAAGCGGAAGGCGCACACAGGTTAACTGTTGGGGGGAAGGGTACGGCGGCAGAAAGCGGTTCCCCCACACCGCCTATTGGGGCTCGGCGGTTTCCGTAATGCAGGGTGCGATCCAACAGATTTGTGACGTGTGGTAGCCCAAAACCACAGCCCCATTGGTTAACGCGAGCAAGTCGCACGATCGGGGGATGCATCAGCCGTTGGATTAGCGATGGACGGTCAGATGTTAAGGAAAGTAAGCGATGTTTAGAATGCGGGGGAAAAACGAAGACTATTAGATCGTGGTGATCAACGACTGTAAATGCAAAAGTGACAAAGGGTTAATATGGGTACAGTCTCGTGAGTTAAGCGCCCGGGGAGAAGAAAAGTGGGTTATGCAGAGTTTAAACGGGTTTTCGGGGTTTACAATGTTTAAAAAAAAACACCCGGGAACCGGGAAAAGAAGGGATTAGGTGGGGTTCAAACAAAGATTTAGAGCAGAAACAGAAATAACAGGATTAAGGAAGGGATAAGGAGAATTAAGGGAAAGGAAGAAAAGTGGGGTATGTGGAGCTATGAGGACATGATCAGATTGAAGGGGAAAGAGGTGGGCTGGCCACTGCAACTCCTTTTTATCATAGAAAACCCGATCAAGCATGCGTTTTGACCTTTAAATGTCGAGATCAGTAGCAGAGCTAACAATGACATCTGATGAGTCCTCATTTTCTTTGGCGAATTGCTCAAGGAGATGTTTGTTGTAGAACTTTGGGAACTCTAGTAATTGGTACATTAATCGTAGGCTATCTGCTGAGAAAGACCCCATGACCTCTTGCCTGTGATTCTTGAAGGTTCTGTCTAAGATGTCTACCTCGTCAATTACCCATTTGACCATATCTATGTATGGTATTAGCTTTGGTCTCGCAGCTATTTGGTGCAAGAATGAACAAACTGTTTCAAAATAGGAGGCATTAGATGACTTCTGAGCATCTGCTGTGGCCTTTGTTACTAGTGGCATGGGCTTCTCTTTCTCTAACAAGCTATACATGGCCTCCCATGTTGAAGTTCCTCCGTCCTTGCTACATGTGGTATAAGAGAAAAGCGCACTGTTTTTGATTTATCAGATCCAGTAGCCTTTCCCTTCTTCACCATTGTTTCTAACGATGTTCTCTGCAGAGTTTTCTTGAAATGGAGAAAAATGGAAGTTATCAGATAAACACAAGTGAGAATGATAGTGAGAATAAATGATACAGTTAACCTCAAAAAGGTGACAAGATAGGAGATTTTATTCAAAACGCAGATGAAAAGATATCGTATCACGTCGAGTCGCTCTTTAACATAAATTCCATTAAACTTATTAAATAGCCACTAAGGCTTCTTATCATTGCCTTTATTACTCATTAAATTACTACATTGCAAATGGGAAGGAAAAACTTTAAGGTGGCGATTTTAAACTACGAGAATGCCGATTTTGTGATTGCGATAAGATTATTGCAATATCACAAACCGCACTATCGCACTATCACTTTTTAGTTGTCTGCTTTCCTAGAGTTTTTAATATTCTGCGGGATGCAAGATGTGAGATGAGCGGCATTATCGTTTAGAGCGTAGTTTTTCCAAATGAGTAATTATTTCATAAAGTGCCTTTTCACTACGTGCCAAACTTAACGTACAATTTATACATTTTCTTTTATCGGGTCTGGGTTCTATCGCACTTCGTAAATTGTCGCAGTTCATAAGATTGACTTTTAAGTAAAGTGCCATGATAAGTATTGACTTTCTATATCGTAATATTGCATCTCGCATGTTATGACATGCTTTGTGAGTTGCGTCCTTTGTGAAAGCCGATAGGCGATTGCGATACGCGCTTCATTTTATAGGAAATGCCTTAAGTCTTGGCTTTGAGTGAAAAGTCCAATGATATCTAAGTTAAATGTGGTGATTCTTTCTATCAAAATTCATGTATTTTGTTCGGTAATTAACCCTTTCAACACTCTTGGTCCAGCGGTATGTGAAAAGGCGAGAATTTCTAGTCTTAGAGGGTTTCGACTTGATATCTTGATTTATTTCTAAAAGTTTAAAAGAAAGCGCCTAAGTGATAAATATTTATTGGAGGGTTTTTTAATAAACCACACTTGTTGGTTCGAAACACGTCAAAAAATGAATTTTGATGTGATTATCGCCAAAAACTTGTCCCCAAAAGGGTCCCAATTTAATAATAGAACATCAGCTATTAAATCAATAAATTGGGGGGTTGTTGAATAACACAACAATTGTTGATTCGCTGGAAGAACTAGTTATTTGTGATAGTTTTTTGAAATTTATAGAACTTTGTTTCTGGGAAATGTAGTATTCCTAAATAATGTTAGCCCTCCAGGTTTGGCAGCTACCCTAGAAACAATAGTTTAAAGCAATTCAATGATTTATTCTATGTGTAATAGATAAGAGAAAGATAATGGAACCAACCTGGAACTTCCGCTTAATCCCTTCCTCAATCTCTCTCTCCTTCGGTAGATCCTGCAACTCCTCCCCGTACTTAACATGCTTGGAGAGTACCTGCACAAGTACAACAACAAGGAACTATCAAAGCATCGTGATCTATTACAACATACAAAATCAGATATATAATGAACAAATGATAACATTCACAATTGCACAATCATATGGGAGAAAACTTGAAGAGTTTTATTAATAGAAAAGAGAATTACAACCCAGTTGTCTAATCCAGCATCATCCTCCCAGCTTCAATCCTTCTTCACCTCATGAAATTTCAAGATCACTCCAACAAGAATACAATGCTCTCTCCTCAATTACAAACTATCAACACTTACTTGCAATTCACAACATTCCAGCCTCTAGATCTCTTAGATGAGGGATCCATTTATAGATGTGTGCAAGGGTGTGAGTCAGCCATGGGGTTTGATTAGTGTCATTCCACTTGTTACAATTGGTTCCACAAAAGAAGGGATTGGAGATTTTCTTAGATCCCTTACTCATCCTTGGGCGAATTCAGAGAGGCAAGTGGCACAAGAGAAGTTTCTAGAAGATTCCATGAGCAACCACTTAGAAAAATGTCCAGGAAATTTGTCCATCCTCACCCATCGCACCCTATAGAAGGCCTAAATAGTATGAATCACACCCTGGTAGTGTACCACTCAGTATGCATCGCACTTTGCTAGTGGAGCAGTCAGTATGGTTCAATTTAGGCAATTTCTGGATGGTTTCTCAGATGGAACTTTTGGGGAATGATGTATTCAGATGACTATGTTCCTTTAGGGTATGAAACAACTCTTTTAGGGGTTGATGAGCCCTAATACATTGACATATAAGTTTGGGGTTGATGTGCCCAAATATGTCTATAATAGTTTCCCCCTAAAGCATGAGGTCGTAAATATTCATGTCGGGTGAAATGCTTTATCATGAGGATCCAAAGTTTCAAACTGGAAGGTGACCTGCATAAGTTACAATACAATACATCATCATAATATAATTTTTCATGATCTAGCTGAGGGAGGCATTCCCATGCTCAGCTTTATAAATTTCATTTCATGTACATAGATCAGATAGTCATCTGCAGATACAAACTGGTGATTCTTCAGATATAGAGTCATCATCCATGATTAGGATGACCATATGTGTAGAGCCTTTGTACATTTGATGTTTTTATATCCCTAAATATATCGCAGCCCGGATGGATGAAACTAGATATGGGGTCTTCAAACTCGTTTAATCTTCACTCGATGTACAAGTCAATCCATGTGAAGAGATGTTCTAAAGTTGAACAAGGAAAGACATCGCCTGATTACCAGCCAATGTTGTGAGTTGTTAACAGACGCGAGAGGGATCACTGATAATGATAATGATCCTCAAGGTACTACAGTACAATTCACGTGGTGTGAATATATGATCCGATGTTGAACACCACGCAAAATCTTTCGGTCGAAGGCCATTGATGTCAACCTATCGCCAGAAGTGAGAAACTTACCATTGATGTATGCAAGCTTCAAAGCACTGAAAGCGTTGTTTCTAAGTCAACTTCTCAAATAATGAGCTGATGTTGATAGGAAGTGACTCGTCGTAGGAGGGCCTTGATGTATCCCACATCTACGACACAAAACGATGCAAATGATTTCTGGAGGTGAAAATGAACTGACGACACAAGGTTTAGGAATGGCGGTCATGAAAAATGAAGGTTGAAGGTATTGCAGTGTACGAGACATTAACTGAATGGCGATTTCTCAATTGAATGACTTCTCTTGAACATGTCGGGGACACTAAGATGAATTGGTAGCGTTAACCCCAAAAGATGGATGGTATGAAAGACCAATGGTATGATGACTGGTGAATGAAATAACCCAACCCAACTCAATAATGGAGATGAAGTGAAAGTGTCATGTTCAAGAGCGACTTTCTACCATAAATTATTCAAGTTTTTTCCCTTTTTTCCCAGTCATTGCTGACCAGTACCTCTTTATTTTTGTCAAGCTTGAGGAGGATAACATATTATTATTCTATAATTCGCCCTTCAGGAAAACCTGTTGCTATTTAATGTTTTAACAAGTCTAGCGATAATGAAACTCAGTCTCGTCTAGATGGACAAGTTTGTCACTATTGTTTTAACGAGTTTAACGACAAGGATAACTCAGTCCTTTTCATGTTTAGAGAGTTTGAAAAGGGATGAAAAGAAAACTCCATAAGTTCTTTTTCATAAAGTAATCCCTCAAGTCCGAAAAAGGATAAAATAATACAGGAGGGATGACATTTCCAATACTTTAACGAGCTGGAAAAGACAAGCGCTCGACAATCTTTTCATATTTAACGAGTTTGAAAAGGGTTTAAAGAGGAATCTATTTTGAGGAACGAGTGGTGTCTAGGGTAGCAACTGGTTCCGATGATGTTGGAACTTCTCAAAACATGTTGATTTATGTGAAGAGGCTGGCTAATAAGACCACTCATTGCAACCGTTCGTAAAAAAGGGTAAAACAACCAAGTGAAAGCGTATGATCAGCCAAAGATATGGTGATGATGAGATGAAAACAACCAAGGCTCAAAATCTGACAAAATGGAAATCACTAGGGTTAAAAATTGAAAATGGGTTCATTTTTAGACAATATTGAACCATGGGGAACTATGCTTGGATTCAGTTTCATGTTTACACAATCTTGAAACGAACAAACTATGCTTGGCTTCAATTTCTTTTTACACAAGCTTAAAATGAAAAAATATGATTGAATTGGTTTACATGCCTCTAGCATGATGAAAAGGAGAGTCTCCTGTAACCAGATGTAAATCACTGAGGTGAAGCAGGATGGTTATCCAACACTCTTTTGGCTTCATCCAGATAAACAAAGGTGGAGGGTGTGATAGACCAATCACATAACCTACTAGGAAACTTATCTTTACCATTAGGCGCATGCCCCCCAAGCTTCATTACATTCACCTAAGTAGATGACTCATGGCTATCAGGTGGATGGAATGAAGGTTATTTTACGAGATCAAGTGAAAGACTCGACTTGGAACTTGGGACCTTGTTTCATTTTTAAAAGAGCTTGACACAAGACAACGAATTATGCTTGAGGACCCTTGGTTTCATTTTTTAACGAGGTTGACAGAAGACAACGAACTATCCTTGGAGACCCTTGGTTTCATTTTTTAACGAGGTTGACACAAGACAACGAACTATCCTCGGGGACCCTTGGTTTCATTTTTTAACGAGGTTGACACAAGACAACGAACTATCCTCGGGCTCCCCGATCACAACTCGTAAGAGGTCGTGAAGGAGAAATCTAGTTCCAATGCCCCCAGTACATGATGTACAACATCACTGAATTGATCGTCAGTTGATGTAGGTATGGAACAGGTTGCCACATAATTAACTTGTGGCGGGGATGATATCGTTGATATAAATGGACCATTTAGGGACAATGATTGACTTGGAGCTATATTTGGACCGGGAAATGAAAGCTGGTCAATGGTGACAATCTTGCCTTCATGTGGGAAACACATCACTTGGAAGAGTGTTGAAACAATAGCTTCCATGTTATAAACATAGTCACGCCCAAGAAGTAAATTGTAGTCTAAAGGTCTTGGGACTACCATCATGTTCAGATAAACGGTCTTTCCTCCCAAATTAATAGGTAACTTAGGAAGGATCCCTAACAATTGACTAGTTCCTCTGTTAAGGCCTAACAAATTCAGTGTAACAGGTACAAGCAGTGGCACACCAAGTGCTTTCCAAGTAGTTGAAGAAAGGATACTCACTGATGCACCTTCATCTATAATAGTGCCAGATATAATCATTTCACAAACTTGTACTATGATCTGGAAAGGCACATAAGAAGGAAGGCGAGATCCCGCTAGTCGATTCCAATCAAAGGAAGTGACTAGACTACTTGGAGAGGGTACTGTAGAAACAGGAGAATTAACCCCTTGAGTTATGAAAACTGGAGGATTTTTGTCCTATCTTGAGGGAACAGGTGGATTTCCCCCAAGCTCATTAGAATCAGAAGTAATAAAAAGAACTTGAGCGGTATCATTTTCACTCTCTTCGGAAAAGGTACGATTTGTTGAAGATAAAATTAAGTCAACCTTTTTTTTGACTTGTTGATTTGGGTTGGGTATAGACTCATTGGATTCACTTTCAGAGAGAGTGGTTCCGACCGACGGTTGATTTTGGCCAGTCGGTTCATCAACTAGTGAAGGATTTAGGGAGAGTTTCCTGTAACCAAATGGAAGTTGCCGCGGTGAAGCAGGACGGTTATCCAACACTCTTTTGGCTCCATCCAAAAAGGGAAAAGGCTGAAGGGAATGATTACCTTCACATAACCTACATGAATCTTGACCTTTCCCTTCTGTCCATGAACTTTACTATCACTAGTTGATGGTGTGTTACCAACATGATCTCCAGAGGTTGATGACATGGGATGGTGTAAACGGGAAGATCATTCTTTCAAGATCCGAGGAAAGTAAGGAAAATTTCGATGAAAATGGTTTTCCGCACAAATTATGCATGGCTATTTGGCTTTGTGAAGCTTAATGGATAGATTTTCATCAGATGTTGCATCCAGAGAAATGATTTCTTGGTTGCCCCTTTGCTGAATTGGCTTCTTCTTCTTCTCCTGCCCTTTCTTCTTTTTCTTAGCCACCTGGTTACTAGTATCAATACTTTCACCAAGCAAAGAGGAAGAAGAAGAGGAAGAAATAAATGAGGAAGAAGGCAAAGGGTCAACTTCAGGATCAACTAGGGGTTGATTTTGTCTAGTTGAAGGTGTACTCGATTGTGGAGAAATCATGACATTTTGAACCAAAGAGGTTGAAAACAGCCATATTGGCAGGCCAACGGTAAATCCTGGAAGGGATAATGTAGCCATATAAGGAGCACTAATATTTATGAAAGAAGGGAAAGGATTAGGATTCCCATCAAAAGGGATTACTTGGTCAGTGGACTCCAGATTTGTCACCATATGTCTCAACCTAAGATCAACTAAGGAATAGGGATGTTATTCGCAGTCAAATAATTTTAATGAAACTTTGGACACAACTTTGCTTTTTCAGTTTTTAAGAGTCGAGAAAAAGCTAAAGATGACTCTAGTCTCCTTCAATTTTTAATGAGCCTGAAAGGACAAGTGCTCAGATGGACCTTTTCTTTAAAAGAGTCGAAAAAGAACAAAAGTGACTACTCTGGAGAATCTAGACAAAGGGATTACCAAACCAATCAAAAAACTGCAATATACACCTTGGTGATAAATTAAAAATAAATTACCAAGACCTTATGTACGACAGTCAATCTTCCCGAATGCTGTGTTGAGTGCATTGCAATCAATAAAGCGGCAGACTCAGTTTCCCATGGATAAAGGATTTAAGCCTATTGTGGTCTCCCAATATATACGCGACGGTTTGGGGAGCACAAGTCTATGCTAGCACTTGTCATATCAAGGAGGAGTAATCACCCAACCTTCAATGAAAATGATAGCCACTAGTTTTAATGACGCCAGAACACGTCACTAGCTTATACCTCTATATATGTTGCGTTAAGTTCCAAAGCATTGTTAGGTTCATTGAAATTCATTTTAAAGCTGATCTTGTTTAGAGTTTTCCTTTCAATGGTTCACCGCATGATGATGATCTGAAATGCCTAAGATGCAATCTATAATGATAAACAATCTTTGTTTATTTGAGCAATGAAAATCCTAGCTACTAGGGAAAGAAGATAACAGTCCTTTTAAGCAAAGAGAAAAGAGCACACACTAGTGCATTTCCCTAAATCATATTTTCGCACACAAACCAAAAATTCTAAATGCAAATGCATGTATCTTTTTTCGCTCTCCTTAATGTGAAAGATGCAAAAAGGAAAACTAAATGCAGTAAAGATCTGAAATATTTCACTCAAAATGACATTTTCGACAATTTCTTTTTCAAAAGAGAAAGGAAGACTCAAAAAGGACACTTTCAATTTTGAACAAAAATGCTTTCAACACTTTGAATGTAAAAAAATCAAATCAAATGCATCAAGAAAAGTTCAATCGATTATGAAGGGAAGGAAGAATTTACGACACTTATCTTTTGGACAAAAAACGACAATTACGACACTTTTTGTACAAAAGCGACAAATCGACTAAAAAAACTTTTCGACAAAGGATTGTAAATGATGAAAAAATACACAAAAAAAACATTCACTAATCCTAATGTAATTTAGGCTGATCTAAGTGATGCAAGTAAGCTTCAGTAAAGAGGCATTGTTCATTTGCAGCAAAACAACCAAACAAAACTGAAAACAGGTCAAAAGCCCTCAATTTCTAGATGGAAAAAGAGTTCAGTCAATCATCACACCTAGGCTTCACAGGAATTGAGATGCATCGCAGTTACTGCACTTGGGAGGTGCTATGCATACTGAGTCACAGTGGAAGACAGTGTGATGGTCTAGGGAGCACAACTGAAATGGGTTTTGGCTCAAATGTGGAGTTATTTTCAATGAATTAAGTTGAGTTTGGATGAAAAAATATGAGCAAATCATGATGGAATGTCTTGAGAGGCTACTAAGCTACCAGAAGGGTATCCAGATGTGCTTGCAAGTCAAATGTTTAATTCATAAACCAAATTAGAGATTGACTGAAGCAGAATTCATCTACTATGCAATTGCAAAGCAAGAGCAGTCCGAAAGCTACCTGGCTGACTTCAGACTCTGTCTATAGTTTATCAAATTGAACATAAAACAAACAATAACAACAAACAAGCATCTATTCATTCCCTAGCAGAGTCGCCAATTTTTTTCTGGGAAAACTAGTATTCCTAAAGAATGCTAGCCCTCTAGGTTTGGCAACTACCATAGAAACAACAGTTTAAAGCAATTCAATGATTTCTTCTATGTGTAATAGATGAGAGAAAGATAATGGAACCAACCTGGAACTTCCGCTTAATCCATTGCTCGATCTCTCTCTCCTTTGGCAGATCCTACAACTCCTCCCCATACTTAACATGCTTGGAGAGTACCTGCACAAGTACAACAACAAAGAACCGTCAAAGCATCGTGATCTATTACAACATAAACATTACAAAATCAGATATATAATGAACAAATGATAGCATTCACAAATGATGACATTCACAATTGCACAATCATATGGGAGAAAACTTGAAGAGCTTTATTAATAGAAAGGAGAATTACAACCTAGTTGTCTGATCTAGCATCATCCTCCCAGCTTCAATCCTTCTTTACCTCATGAAATAGCAAGATCACTCCAACAAGAATATAATTCTCTCTCCTCAATTACAAACTATTAGCACTTACTTGCAATTCACAACATTCTAGCCTCTAGATCTCTTGGATGAGGGATCCATTTATAGATGTGTGCAAGGGTGTGAGTCATCCATGGGGTTTGATTAGTGTCATTCCACTTGTTGCAATTGGTTCCACAAGAGAAGGGATTGGATATTTTCTTAGATCCCTTACTCATCCTTGGGCGAATTCAGAGAGGCAAGTGGCAAAAGAGAAGTTTCTAGAAGATTCCATGAGCAACCACTTAGCAAACTGTCCAGGACATTTGTCCATCCTTTCCCATTGCACCCTATAGAAGGCTTAAACAGTATGCATCATGTTATCACAAAATCAGTACTAAGGGCTGCAGCCAAGCAAGATTTCATGTAACTCTTTCAACCAGACTTTAGACTAAGGATTAGCCTCCTTAGTCAGAGAGGGCTCTCTCACAAACTTTTGATAAAAATCAATCACAACAACAGATGGCTAACTCTTCACAAATTTATGAAAACAAAGCTGGTTGGACACATATCAAATTAGTCTTCATTGGGCTATGGAGTCTCACACATTTAGTAAACAAAAGCACAGTCATTTCATGGAAGTCAAGGCTCTTTGCATTAGATGTTCAAACATACTTCACATAAACCACAGCTTACCAAGCATACAGGAAGTCAGAGCATAAAACATGAATTCTGAGTGATTATGCTGTAACAAGGCTGTAAAAGAACATTAAGAGAATAAACCACCATCACATTTGAACAATATAATCCATTGAGAATCTTGAGAAGAAACAACAGCTGTTTTACTATTACTGTAATAAGTCTTTTTTACATTGGCCCAAATAAAACTCTGTTTTTGTATAAAATCTCCAACCCCCTTATCATCATAGTTTTCACCATATATAGGAAAACCCAAAACTACCACTATCTTGAGTCTCCTCAACAAGCATGAAGGAAGAACTCGAGGATCTACCATTAATTACCCTTATCTATTTCTAAACCAACTAATTAAATACAAAGGTATTGCGCTGTGAATACATAGAGTCCTATTCCTATTGAAACTCTAATTCTATCTCCTCGTGTGCATTGATGCTTTCTTGAACTTTGACACCTGTACCACTTCTGTAATGGCCAATACATGCTGGAGAAACATTCATTGAACGAGCAGCTTCGGATACTTGCTGTGTGGATGACTCATTAGTTGATGAGGATGTGTGCCCTGTTTTCACGGTCCCTGCCTTCCATCAATCTTCATTTCCAAAAGAACATGATTCAAACTATTTAATACCTTTAATAACCACGCATAACACCATATGCCTTATGATCTGGATGCTTTGTGAACTGAACAGGTGTCCAACCCAAAATTCTGGTAACCCTACCAGAACCCTAATAATTCGGTCATAAAGTAGCTTTAGGAAGACTTTAGCAAAAAAACAAAATATTTCACCTTTTTCTCCAACACTTACACCTGTCACCTTTTGAATATCTGGATAGCTTTGTATAGTCTCCTTACTGGCCTCGAGTCATCCTTTTGAAGATTTGCTGACCTCAGCATCAATTTCATTTTTTCTCATAAACAGTCATCTACAGCAGTTTCGTAGCGCGCTACAAAACTGTTGTAGGTAATCAAAACAGAACATATGAATCTTAAAGCACTGTTGACTTAAACTCATGACTTCTTCAGCTACTTTGTACAGGTGTTAGGGATCTAAAAAGTTTCAAAATGATGGAAACCAAAATTTACCAAAACTTGAAAAGCAACTTTCTCCTTGGATCAATGAGCTAGTTTACCTAGCTTCTTCTTCAAACTGCTAACCTCTTTCTTCAAAGCCTTGTTTTCTGCTCTTAGGCTTGTGTTCAGCTTTCTCATGATCTTTGCTTGCTTAAGGGCTGGTACTGTCCACAAATATGCATCAGACACTAAATCTTTTGTTTTCAATTCTAGTTTGAGATTGAATTATTTAGCTCCGGCTGCTACGAAACTGTTGTTCTGCTTGAAAAATGGGTCTCGGGACAGAGCTCATATCTTCTCACAGGAAACGTATTTGGCAAAACTAAAGGAGGTTTTTGTAAACCAATCCGTTTTTAACAAAAACCTCTTTTGGTTTTTTAAAACACTTCTCCAGCTGCCCAGAATCTGTCTTTGAAAAAGAGGTGTAACACAGGAAATTAAAAAACAGCACCTACAGCAGTTTCGTAGCGCAACTTTAGTCACTCGATTCTCCCAGCTCATAATCAATCTGAAGAAAATGAAAGAGGTTTTTCTAGTTCAGTATGTTAGGAATAAAAACCTCTTTCCGTTTTCGAAAATATTCTTTCGGCCGTGCTAAATACCTCCTGGAAGCTAACTGCTTAAAACAGAGAAGTATGCCTGTAACAAACATCACCTACAGCAGTTGTAGCCAGTGTACCAGTATGGAGATCTCCCATTTTGAACCACACCACCTGAAGGTGGTCCTGTAATCAATGGATTACCATCCCCATCACCATTGCTTCTTCTATGCCAGGTTCATGCAATTCAACACAATTCCACAAGCCTGGGCTTTACTCTGGGCTAAATCATCAAGGCTTCCCGTCTCTAGAAATAAACCCAAGTGTGTTGCCCGCAAAAACCATTTTCTTTGACTGGAATCAATAGGTTGGCCCTTCCATAAAGAAAAGCAAGCTGGATCGTTTTCAAGATTGAGAAGTTCAAATGAAAAATATGATGACTGTATAAAAATCAATCTTTCAACATGAAGTCTTGCTCCTGTGAAGCAGTTATCAACAATTTTGCAAATGTCTTGATCTAGCTTTGCTACATCTACCGGAATTGCAAGGTCAATCTCCTTGAGACCGAAGTAAAGAGCATTCACCGAAGTATTGGGTAAAACATCACCAGGATTTACCATAATGCCCTCAGCCACAAAAGAAGTAATTATTAAACATGTTTCCTCTTGAAGATTAATCTTAATGAGCTGCAACTGAACAACTGTTTGTGATGGACCAAGAAGGCTCTGGTGTGGCTCTAAACACTGCAGTGTCAATAGTAGTAAGCACCATTCGGGCAGGAACCTTATCATCAAAATTTAGTATATGAACCTTCTGCTGAAAGCTCGAGCCAATCCCCAATTTCGTAGCGCGCTACGAAACCGCCTAAACATGTAGCGCTGCGAAGCTGCTAAAAGAATTCTGGCGCTGCGAAAACACCCTGTCTTTAAGCTAGGCTAAAAAAATTTTGGCAACAGCATTTTCAGTGATAACAGTGGCTCCACTTGGGATAGTGTGCCCTTGTGGTACACTAAGAACTCGCAGGTCCAGTGCCTTACCCATTTATGACAAACAGAAATTTGCTTAACAAGCATGACTGTAGGAGAAAGAAAGCTACATCTACTGAAAAATGCTCAGTTGACCTTGAGCTTATTTGTATTTACCTATACCTACCTACCCTAACAATTTCAACTTCCTTCTGCTCAATCAATATGAAATTTCCAATGTAGCCAATCATTTACCTTATCTGACATTTGAGTCCTTTGGCTGCATCGGAGTTCAGAGCTACAATGGTATTGTGATGACCGCTGCCACTGGAATTGTCTCGGATCTTTATAAGTAAACTGAAACATTGGAGAGTAAAACTCTTCCATGTAATCAGCTATAGGATCCCAGAATACACGATCAGCTTGATTTTTCTTGTAACTTTCTGGCTGTGCAAACTGATCTTCAACCACAGTGTTTAGTTCCTCAATCGTGAAAGAGAAAGGAACCAGCATTGTCTCCTTGCGTTCTGCCATAGAAAATTTCTGAGAATAATGATCATGATCATGAAAACTGTATGCCTGAATTTGTCCTTCTAAACCTTCAATTTCTTTCTCAATGTCTTTGGCAAATTCATCAAAAAATTTCATCTTATCCTCTGACTTGCAGTCAAAGGATTTTAGATATGAGGATAAGGACAAAGAAAAAGATTCATTTGTTTCTTCTTTACTATGATCATCATTCCATTGTTTGAAACCCTCCACTGAAGGAGAGTTTACCACCACCTCTGACCTATCTATCCATTCCTCCAAAAACATAAGCCATAAGTCTTGAAATGACTTAATGGATTTGACAGGAAAGTTTTCCACCCATTGTTTGCATTTCCCTTGAAGTGAATCATAGAATAACCTTATGCAAACATCCTCATTTTTAACTCTAAGAAGCTCTGAAAACTCACAAAAATCTGATATATGCTTCAAGGTTAAACTCAAATCTTCACCGTTAAATTTTGGACCATTCTTTAGAAAATATGCATCCTTGGGAAAATGATTTGGGAAACCATGAATTCCTGAGAAATCTATACATGCATACCTTGAACTAAGAATGGCAGCTTCTGGGTCCTTCATAACTCCAGTGGAATCACCATGAATGTATGAACTTTGAATTCTTCAACAATGGAGTCGCCAAGGTAGGTTTGCAGCCTCGAAAACCACTTTGAACTTCTGCTACCTTCAGAAATTCAATCTTAAAATTTCGGGAATGAGTAATCATCAGGCTCCCGGCAGACGCACCAAAATGTTATCACAAAATCAGTACTAAGGGCTGCAGCCAAGCAAGATTTCATGTAACTCTTTCAACCAGACTTTAGACTAAGGATTAGCCTCCTTAGTCAGAGAGGGCTCTCTCACAAACTTTTGATAAAAATCAATCACAACAACAGATGGCTAACTCTTCACAAATTTATGAAAACAAAGCTGGTTGGACACATATCAAATTAGTCTTCATTGGGCTATGGAGTCTCACACATTTAGTAAACAAAAGCACAGTCATTTCATGGAAGTCAAGGCTCTTTGCATTAAATGTTCAAACATACTTCACATAAACCACAGCTTGCCAAGCATACAGGAAGTCAGAGCATAAAACATGAATTCTGAGTGATTATGCTGTAACAAGGTTGTAAAAGAACATTAAGAGAATAAACCACCATCACATTTGAACAATATAATCCATTGAGAATCTTGAGAAGAAACAACAGCTGTTTTACTATTACTGTAATAAGTCTTTTTTACATTGGCCCAAATAAAACTCTGTTTTTGTATAAAATCTCCAACCCCCTTATCATCATAGTTTTCACCATATATAGGAAAACCCAAAACTACCACTATCTTGAGTCTCCTCAACAAGCATGAAGGAAGAACTCGAGGATCTACCATTAATTACCCTTATCTATTTCTAAACCAACTAATTAAATACAAAGGTATTGCGCTGTGAATACATAGAGTCCTATTCCTATTGAAACTCTAATTCTATCTCCTCGTGTGCATTGATGCTTTCTTGAACTTTGACACCTGTACCACTTTTGTAATGGCCAAGACATGCTGGAGAAACATTCATTGAATGAGCAGCTTCGGATACTTGCTGTGTGGATGACTCATTAGTTGATGAGGATGTGTGCCCTGTTTTCACGGTCCCTGCCTTCCATCAGTCTTCATTTCCAAAAGAACATGCTTCAAACTATTTAATACCTTTAATAACCACGCATAACACCATATGCCTTATGATCTGGATGCTTTGTGAACTGAACAGGTGTCCAACCCAAAATTCTGGTAACCCTACCAGAACCCTAATAATTCGGTCATAAAGTAGCTTTAGGAAGACTTTAGCAAAAAAACAAAATATTTCACCTTTTTCTCCAACACTTACACCTGTCACCTTTTGAATATCTGGATAGCTTTGTATAGTCTCCTTACTGGCCTCGAGTCATCCTTTTGAAGATTTGCTGACCTCAGCATCAATTTCATTTTTTCTCATAAACAGTCATCTACAGCAGTTTCGTAGCGCGCTACGAAACTGCTGTAGGTAATCAAAACAGAACATATGAATCTTAAAGCACTGTTGACTTAAACTCATGACTTCTTCAGCTACTTTGTACAGGTGTTAGGGATCTAAAAAGTTTCAAAATGATGGAAACCAAAATTTACCAAAACTTGAAAAACAACTTTCTCCTTGGATCAATGAGCTAGTTTACCTAGCTTCTTCTTCAAACTGCTAACCTCTTTCTTCAAAGCCTTGTTTTCTGCTCTTAGGCTTGTGTTCAGCTTTCTCATGATCTTTGCTTGCTTAAGGGCTGGTACTGTCCACAAATATGCATCAGACACTGAATCTTTTGTTTTCAATTCTAGTTTGAGATTGAATTATTTAGCTCCGGCTGCTACGAAACTGTTGTTCTGCCTGAAAAATGGGTCTCGGGACAGAGCTCATAGCTTCTCACAGAAAACGTATTTGGAAAAACTAAAGGAGGTTTTTGTAAACCAATCTGTGTTTAACAAAAACCTCTTTTGGTTTTTTAAAACACTTATCCAGCTGCCCAGAATCTGTCTTTGAAAAAGAGGTGTAACACAGGAAATTAAAAAACTGCACCTACAGCAGTTTCGTAGCGCAACTTTAGTCACTCGATTCTCCCAGCTCATAATCAATCTGAAGAAAATGAAAGAGGTATTTCTAGTTCAGTATGTTAGGAATAAAAACCTCTTTCCGTTTTCGAAAATATTCTTTCGGCCGTGCTAAATACCTCCTGGAAGCTAACTGCTTAAAACAGAGAAGTATGCCTGTAACAAACATCACCTACAGTAGTTGTAGCCAGTGTACCAGTATGGAGATCTCCCATTTTGAACCACACCACCTGAAGGTGGTCCTGTAATCAATGGATTACCATCCCCATCACCATTGCTCCTTCTATGCCAGGTTCATGCAATTCAACACAATTCCACAAGCCTGGGCTTTACTCTGGGCTAAATCATCAAGGCTTCCCGTCTCTAGAAATAAACCCAAGTGTGTTGCCCGCAAAAACCATTTTCTTTGACTGGAATCAATAGGTTGGCCCTTACATAAAGAAAAGCAAGCTGGATCGTTTTCAAGATTGAGAAGTTCAAATGACAAATATGATGACTGTATAAAAATCAATCTTTCAACATGAAGTCTTGCTCCTGTGAAGCAGTTATCAACAATTTTGCAAATGTCTTGATCTAGCTTTGCTACATCTACCGGAATTGCAAGGTCAATCTCCTTGAGACCGAAGTAAAGAGCATTCACCGAAGTATTGGGTAAAACATCACCAGGATTTACCATAATGCCCTCAGCCACAAAAGAAGTAATTATTAAACATGTTTCCTCTTGAAGATTAATCTTAATGAGCTGCAACTGAACAACTGTTTGTGATGGACCAAGAAGGCTCTGGTGTGGCTTTAAACACTGCAGTGTCAATAGTAGTAAGCACCATTCGGGCAGGAACCTTATCATCAAAATTTAGTATATGAACCTTCTGCTGAAAGCTCGAGCCAATCCCCAATTTCGTAGCGCGCTACGAAACCGCCTAAACATGTAGCGCTGCGAAGCTGCTAAAAGAATTCTGGCGCTGCGAAAACACCCTGTCTTTAAGCTAGGCTAAAATTTTTTTGGCAACAACATTTTCAGCGATAACACATCACACCAAGCAGTGTACCACTCAGTATGCATCGCACTTTTCCAGTGGAGTAGTCAGTATGGTTCAATTTAGGCAATTTTTGGATGGTTTCTCAAATGGAACTTTTGGGGAATGATGTATTTAGATGACTATGTTCCTTTAGGGTATGATACAACTCTTTTAGGGGTTGATGAGCCCTAATACATTGACATATAAGTTTGGGGTTTATGTGCCCAAATATGTATATAACAAACTTCCAAAATAAAGATGGTTTAGAAAATAGGAAATACATGAAATCTAAGATAAGTAACATTTATCTGAATAAGAAAACATAATCCACCTAATTATCATCCATTTGATTATCCTTTTCAAAATGAAATTTACTTTGTCTACATTAGTCTTTACTTGGTTTTAAAGATAAGGCAAGGGGGCCTTTGAAATTAGCTTTTAGATGTACTCATTTGTCACAGGTAGAGCCTCTGCTACCAGCAGGCGTCCATAGCCTCGACAGGGTTACCTTTTAACCAACAATGATTCAATATCCCATCCAGATAAGAGTGCAATTTTTAGAGATAAATTCAGATTCATATACTTACTTCTTTTTTCTTTCTTTTCTAAACAATTATTTTTTCTTAAAAATTTCATTTTTTCTACTTAAAGGTCATTGTCTTGGTTTGGTGGCCAAAATTGACAATTCCATTCACTGGTTGTAACTCAACTGAACAAGCTAGCTCATGATGAGACCCCTTGTCTTTTGATTGAAATAATCTCAAGCCATTATCTTATTTTGATATGTAGTATTGGTAATGTAAGTTTATTATTTCCCTATGAACATGGTAATGTTGGCATTATGCTGCATGTGTTGTACTTGATGACAACCCACTCATAGAAGAACAACTCACTTATATATAACTAGATGAATCTACAGAAGAGATATCAGATGTGATAGGATACATGGGATGCAGGACAACTCAAAGGAATCAGATGACAGTTCTCAGTATGACAAGTTAGCTTTGCCATCAAGTCCAAAGGAGGAGATTGTTGACGTTATGATACAAGTGTTGTCCTTGATGGCAACTCACACAGATGACAGATCATAGTGCAGCAGGTCAGTAGCAAAGAGTTGTTGATCAGACTGAGTATATATGCAGGTTCACTATATACCAAGTCGCGTACATATGTAGGTTATATTCAGGTCCACTATGTACCAAGTCACGTATATACGCAGGTTCGCTATATACCAAGTAGGGTATACACGTAGGTTCACTATATACAAAGGTGCGTATACACGCGGGATTGTTGATCAAAAGTCGTGTATGCGTATGCACGCACTTTCATGCACAAAAAAGTGCATACATGTGGGAAAGCTTATTTTTGGGTCCGTGGTATTTAGTCCTATGGTTTTGGTCCTTGGTATTGCATTCGAAGTGTTGAACCCAAGTATTGGGTCCCTAGTATTGGTTCTCAATGGTTTTGGACCATGGTATTGAGTAAGGCCTAAGACTATAAAAGGAGAAGAAGATCATTAGGCAAATGTATTGAGAAAATCATGAATATCTGATGATGTATGAGATCTAGTATGCAGGTTATGGGTTCATGATGCTAAGGAGTTGATGGAGAATAAGATCTAAGGATAGATCGGGATCAAATGGCTTGGAATGAATCATCTCTATATGATTTGTTCATGCTTGTTCTAGATCTATATACTGACGCATGTAATGTTCTGATCTGGGTATAACTTAAGATTGAAATAGCTGCAAAACATGAATGAATATTTACAAATGTATACGCTGGTTGAATTTGATATACGCAGGTTAGATACATCTAAGTAGCGTATACAATATGAACTATGATGTTTGAAGTTACATGTGGTTCTGGTTGTTGGTGCAAATTCAGAGTTCTGGTGACTGTTTACTGGTGTCAGTATTCTGCATATTCAGTTTGGTTGATTGTGAGACCTATAATGGATCAAGATCATAATGACTTATCTTTATGTGATCTGATGGACTAGATCTGGATGCTAACATATGTATTATCCTTGTATATGTAATGATCTGGGTATGTCTGAAGTCAAGAAGTGCAGCGAAGTTATCAGTAAGTAATTGTTGACATATACACTAGTTCACTTTGGTGAAGTTGCGTATACACGCTGGTTCGGCTCTTCCAAGTAGCGTATGCATGATTTCTGATGATACAGTTGGTTTTGAATATTGTTGCAGAGTTCTGTGTTCTGCTCTATGTTCTGGTGATTGCAGTTTGTTTACTGGGTTTCAATGATTCAATATTGGGTGATTCAGAGATTGATGATTCTAGTGTTGATTGATTTTGTGCTTTAATGATATTGATGGGTCGAATATGAAAATTGGATGAAACGTGGCCTTTCAGATTATGGTGTTATGCTTCAGGAGTATCCAGTCTGAAAATTTATGAAATGTGGTACCTGGAGGATGAAAGAGAAGGTTGTAGCCTTCTATAGGTTGGCACCTACGTACTAGTACATCAGCTAGTACAAGAGCTAAGGGGGTGGTAGCTCCCTTCCAGTAGCAGCTGGAAAACGAGTGAAGGTTGGAGCATTCAGTAGGCTGGCACCTACGTACTAGTACATCAGCTAGTACAAGAGCTAAGGGGGTTGTATCTCCCTTCCAGGAGAAGCTGGAGAATGAGAGAAGGTTGTAGCCTTCTGCAGGTAGAAGCCTGTGTACTATTATAAGACTACACCAATACATAAATATTGTAAAAAGAAGTTTCTTATTAAAAGAAGATAGAGACAACTTGTAGCAGGTGGTTTTCACCCACATTGGGTTTCCACCTTACATCATGGTGTTCATGTGTGCTTCTTGTGTGTGATGATCTGTTCTGTTTTACTGCTCCTGTTTACTATTCATATGGTTAATAAAAGTTCTGATGCACTAACTAAAGATCAACATTTAATGGATTAACTGAATCATAAGTTTACTGGATATACGCTAGTTGCATTAGACACAGTTGCGTGTACACACAGGTTCCCTTCATTGATGTAGCGTATATGAATCTGAGTATGGAAATGAAAAAGTGTTTGATTTGATAATACTGATTCACCCCCCCTCTCAGTATTATTTCCAACAGGTAAGTTGGCTCTTAATGAGACCTCTTATCCCTTAAGTTTAAGGATATTTTGGAATTACACTCTAAAAAGAGAAAAGTTTACTAGATGGGGAGAATCATTGACTCCTTAAGAGTTATGGATGACAATTATAGAGTTAAGGATGCTTTTTTGCAGAGAGTCTTTGCTTTGTTATAGATACTTTTCTTGACTGATGGTAGAACAAAGGTTTTGTTATAAAGTTGAGGTTTTACAAAGAACAAGTAATTTTGGTGGAAAACAAGCAAGTTTAAGAGTAATAGAACTTAGCTTATGTTTCAAATGTGAAAATTATCTTCTCAACAATCTCTACTTATATAAGCAAAAAGTCAAAATATAAAAGAGGTTAATATTGGAAAGGCCAAAATTAAATGCTATTTAACTTTTAGTTTCATAAACAAAGTAAAGGAAATAGTGTACAAGGGATAGAAGAGGTTATCTTTTATGAAAAATATTTCTGCAAAATCTACCCATTAACAGGTAGAGAATATCTCTTTCCTGATAAATCTTGCAATAAAAAGGTGGATGGGCTGATTTGCTCCGCAATCTGAAATTGGCCAAGCCACATTCTTTGGAATTTGGTATTCTTACCTTTTTCCTCATGTGCTTTATCCCACTTAAATACAAGGTATTCGAGCTGAAAGGATTTAGGACTTACATAATTTGCATCAAATGAAGATTTAAGTAATTGTTGATGATGTGCATGTGTGATTTTGGCTTTTTCTCTTTCTTCTTCGAGCATGAGGATTTGTGATTGCCTTAATTGCATAGAAGAGGAAGGAGTTTCTTCAATAAACTGAAGTAGGGCTAGAGAGGGAATGACTACATTTGTAGCGAGAACAACCTCTTTCCCGTAGACCAAATTAAAAGGAGAAGTGCCTATTGAGGCCTTTTGTGTTATTCGACCTGCCCATAGAGCAAATGTTAAAGATTTGTGCCAATTTTTTCTGACTTTGATCAATAGTTAGTTTGGTGATTCTTATGAGATTTTTGTTTGTAGATTTGGTCAAACCATTTCCCTGAGGATAATAGTTAACAAAATATTTAAGTTTAAAACATCTTTTAATAGAAAATTCTGTCATAACATTGCCTGTGAAATAAGATGCATTTTCAAACATGAGGGAAATTGGTAAGCCAAACCTGATAATAATAAACCGGTCAATAAATTCAATGATGTTTTCAGAATTGGCTCCTTTAAGTGGAATCACTTCCACCCATTTTGTGAAGTAATCAGTTGTTGTAAGGATATATCTATGCTGCTTTGAAGAGTGAGGAATGATCTCACCTATTATGTCCAGTCTCCATTTTTCAAATGATTGTTCAATGTTGACCGGTTGCAATGGTAATGCGGGTTTTCTCTATATTCTAGTAGTTGTTCGACAAATTTTACATTTCCTTACATATTTGTGTGCATCTTCGAATAAGGTTGGCCAATAATATCCAACATGCAGGATTTTATGTGCTGTTGTGTCTCCTCCAAAATTTCCACCAGCTAGTCCATCATGGAGTTCCTACAAAACCTTTTCTCCCTCAGATTTTTGAAGGCAACTAAGCAAAACAAAATCATATTTTTTTCTAAACAACACATCATTGATGATTTCATATTGCCTAGCCTTTATCCTCAAAGCCCTTTTATTTTGTAACTTAGTTGCGTAGGGTCATAACCAATTTTCAAGTAAAATATGATATCAACATATTTAGATTCAGTATCGTTGAGGCTTACCTCACATATTTGTATATCATCACCTGGATCTTGTAGTGCTAGTAAGTTGGATGCTCTTGTTAACATTCTGCAAAAACCTTTACCTTTAACAATTTTAGCTGGTATGATCTCAATGTCATATTCTTGCAGTGATGTTACCCAATTTTCTCTTTTCTTGCCTATTTATCTTTGAATTAGTAAAGTTCTCACTGCTGAGAATGGGACTACTACCTTTGTGTGAGTCTTGAGAAGAAAGGGTCTGAAATTCTTTATTGATTTGAAAACAACAAAAGCTTGTTTTTCAACATCTGAATAGTTTAATTTAGCCCCCTGCAAATTGGAGCTAAAAAAAGAAATTGGTGCTTTGATTTTGTCATCATTGACTTGTGTCAATATAGCTGCATATGATGTCTCAGAAGCAAAGGTATATAAAATGAAATGATTAGAAAAATTTAGAGTTGCTAAAGAGGGAGAATTTATGATTGCTTGTTTAATTAGATTAAAAGCTTCATGCTCGATATGTCCCCATTTAAAAAAAAATTTTTTCTTAATCATAGATTGGAGGGGTAAAACAATTCGTGAAAAGTTAGGGACAAATCTTTTGACAAAATTTATCTGACCTAGGAAAGATTGCATGGATTTTTTATTATAAGGTAAAGAGATTTTAGAAATTTCTCTTATCCTATCGGGATCAATAAGAATTCCTTCTTTGGATACGATAAATCCAAGGAGATTTCCTTCACTCAAAGCAAAGAAATATTTCTTGGGATTGAGAGAAATTCCATACCTCTGACAATGCTCAAAGATTTTTTTTAAATCCTTTAAATGATTACTACACTTTTTTTAATACACAATTATGTCATCTAAATAAATTACCAGTGATTTATTCACTAAACCTTTGAAATCTATGTCCATGACTCTCTGAAATGTTGCACCATCAATTATTAACCAAAGTGGCATATTTTGATAGGCATGGGTGCCCCATTTGGTTCGAAACGTGGTCTTCAGCCGATCATCTAGATGTATGAGAATCTAATTATGACATGAAAATCCATCCAGAAAAGACATCAGTTTTGAGTGTGCAACTGATTTCAATATCTATTCCACAGGAGGTAATGGAAAGTTGTTCTTCTGGCAAACTTTGTTGAGATTGCAAAAGTATATACATATTCTAATATCACCATTCTTTACTCTGACTGGAACAAGGTTAGAAACCCACCTTGAATGCCTGACAGGAAAAATTAATTTGGCTTTGAGAACCTAACCTGATTTTCATTAGATATCATGGGAATGGTATGTTGAATGATGGGAGTATCATATGTCTTAAGATCTTCATAGTTTCAATTAAAAACATTTTTGTATTTCTTTAACAAATGAACAAAGGATAATATTTCATCACATGTAAGACCAAGTCCTAGATTGATATTTTGAGGTTTAAGGTTAGTTCCAAGATTAACTAATTCAAACCTCAAAGTTGAACTTTGAAGTTTGGATTTAGTGGGATTCTTGAACCCGTCCTTAAGATCATATAAGTCTTCTAGCTTAACGACAGATTTAGGTATAGTATTTGCAGTCATTTCTTGCTTAAGATCACTATCATATTGATCTTAATCTATTATCTGGTCATTGTAAGAGCCTTTAGATGTTAGAAAATTTATGATATCTGGATCATTATTAAAGACTCTCCAATTGGTGATATTGTTGTGAATAGAAGACCTAAAAAATAATTCAATAGAAAAGCGATCGGGGCTATAATTGCTTGGATGCAACATTAGCCAAAAGATCGGCACTTGCATTTTGGAGTCTTGGGATAGGGGAAATGTTAAATGTTGTAAAATGGGAGGTGAGGTCATGGACTAATGATTGATAATGTTTCAAATGTCCAGAGAGATAGTGTATAGTATTCCTTACTTGTTTAGTTACAATTTCCGAATCTCCAAACACTTGAAAATATTTGATATCGAGGCCGATGGCTTTATACAACCCTTGAACTAATGCTTCATATTCAACAGTGTTATTTGTGCATTCAAATTCAAGTCTGCATGCTAACATAGTTTTTTCCCCTTCCGGGATAACTCATATGCATCTAGCTCTATCTCAATCGTTAGATTTAGATACATCAAAATATAAGCTCCAAAATAAAGAATCAACTACAGGTTTATCTACAAAATTTATACAATTAGAAGTATCTGTTTGAGAATAATTTCGACTTGCGATATAACATAATTTTTCAAGAAGGGTGATGTATTTGCATTCAAATTACCTAGAAATGATTCAACTGAATAGTTTCCAATGATATTGTTGTTGTATGAGACGGGCTCATTTTCTCCCTTCAGCTTTGTGATGATATACTTTTGATTTTTCTCATGGTCAACAATTATTTGATTTGGATTACCGTTATAAGGAAGCCACATGTGGGACCAGTCGGTTGTGAAATAGCCATGAAGCTTTTTTGACCAATCTCTACTAAGGATTAAGCCGTAGAATTCCGGGATATCAACCACAATAATGTCAATGACTTGACATACTTTTGGGTTTGATGAGAGTCAAATAGTGACTTGATTGAGTTCCCCTATAACTTCGACTTGAGATCGATTTAACTGCATGATGCGAACACTAGATTTTTGGGGTTCTACATTCAATTTCGCACAAACTGTTCTTAGTAGAATGTTGGATGAAGCTCTAGAATCAACTAAATAATTGTGTAGATTTTTATTGAAAACTTCAAAAGTCAAAAGAAATGGAGGTGTATGGGATTTGGATCTTCCTCCTATTAGATCGATATTAGTTGAGCCGATTTTTTCTAATGAGGTAGTAGGAGGCCTTCCCATTTCTTGAGTAGCCTGTGAGATTACAAAAATGAGAAGAGGAGAAGTAAGGACTGCTTTTAGTTCTTCCAGAAATAGATTATGTTGGTGTTTTAACTTGCTAAGCTCATGGAATGTAATATTCACCCTAGTACTTTTCATATCTTCAATGATGTTGTATTCCATTTCATCAGAGACTAGCTGGGTTTTAGCTGAAGGTGAAGAATTTGATCGAGGAAGAGTGGTTTGAGTGGAATTGGGGGAAAAATTATTACCTATTACTTTATCTTTTGGAGCTGGAGTTGATGCTTTCTATTTTTTATTTGTTTGTTGCAAATATATAGTGCTTCTACTCCTGGTTGCGACAAGTAATGCTTCTTGTGCTTCTTCATTAGGAAGGATAAAGTCCTACATTCCTTGTAATTAAACCACTTCTTCATTATCAATTTGTTCTTCATCTGTTGAGATTTCCTCTTCCTCCACATCTGATTCAACATTTGGAGGTTTAGGATCAGAGGAAGGATTTCTTTTGTAAGGGCTGTAAGATTTCCTTGAAGAAGTCTCAGCTACCTGTTTTTTGATGTCAACCATTTCATTGGACACAGTTTTAAGGACCTTTTGTAGTCCTTCAAGATCAAAAGGATCTTTAGGTGATTTTTTCTTGGATTCATCCCTAAAGGTTACCTTCTTGGATTTTAGTTCTTCTAATGCATTCTTTTTCTCTAAAGATAAAATGCGTTTTTCTACAACTATGTATTCTTTCATGTTTTCTACCAAAGTTGGTTTGACAGCCCTATCGACAAAAATAACTGTGTTTGAGGGAAGAGAATAAATGTACCATTCATTTTGTACTTCATCACTGGGCTTGGATTCCATTGGAATCTTATTCAATAAATTATTAAAAAATGAATTAAAGTCCTTAATTGGTTCTCTAGGTTCAACTTTCAAGTTGGAGAGATCATTGAGAAGAGTAGTTGTTGATCGGTCATCTCCAAACTTGGTTAGGAACTACTCTTGAAAGGAATCCCAACTATTAATGGAACCAAATGGTAATGAAAAATACCATGATCATGCTGATCCTTGTGAGGTATAAGGGAATAATCATAAAACTACATCTTCTTCTACCACTGCATTCAGATTTATGGACAACATGAAGTTTCTTATGTGTTCTTCAACAGGAAAACCATGATCAGGGTTAAATTTTGGCAACCATTTCATTGGATGCACAGGTAGTGGGTGTAATGGTCCTGCCATTCGAACAACTCCTAGATTTGTCCATGGTCATTGAGCCATCATGGGTATTTGTGTAGAGGAAGATGTTCTAGTAGTTGAAGGTGATTAGGTAGAGGAGGTTTGTGCTCCAATACCAATGTAAATCACGATTTGGAGTTGTGAGGTGGATGATTGATTTTGTGATGAAGTGGATGGAATGAATGAGGGTGTTTTAGGTGATGATGATAGAATCTCACTATGAGCTTCAGATTGTGTTTTCTTAGTTTTCCTTTGGTTTGGTAGAGGGAATTCAAATGGGGGGATCCCAAATTTTCCGCTCTATGATCTAGTTAACCTTTGAGAGGAAGGAAACTAAGAAAAAACACTAGCTTGAGATAACTCAGATTCTTCTTGAGATAAAGAAATCCCTTGCAGTTTATGGATTAAAGACTTAACTTCAGGAGTTTCTATAGAAGAAGATTGATCTAATTTCTTTGGGATCTCAGTAGTGGATTCTAAGGATTTCTTTACAACTTCACACCTAGGATTTGGGGATTTAGAATGCGACCGAGAAGTTGGAGGTGTTGGTGAGGGAGTTTTACTCTTAAAATGGCTTAGTAATTTAGATTTTATTTCCATTCATAGTCAGGCCCTCCTTCTAGCGCCAAAATGTTGAAGCCTCTAAAATCTCTTCGATAACATGGGGGAAAATCACTCGGTCCAGACCTTGAAAGCAACTCCTTTTCTGTTTGGTACAGTGGCTCCGACTGGGGATAATGGGTCCAGTTTCAGATATAGATTTGATAATATTGGTGGGATGATATAAGATGTAACGGGAAATGACTAAGCTAAATGTACTCTAATCTAAATACTAAACACATGCATATCTCTTTAATCTAACATTATCTAACTATAATACACTCGGGAATAAAATACGATATGCGATCTACAATGATGTCTTACAACAATTGGTAATAAAGATCATTCAACTGCCAAAAGAAGTTAAATCATTTAACAATAATCGTTTTGGATAAATAGTTAGACAAAACGATTGAGAAAAATATATCGCATATAAAAATCGTTCATGTATTCAAAATGGAATCAGAGCTAACATCATACAGAAGTGCAATAATGTGAAACTATAATTTTGGCTTTCATACAAAAATCAATTAAAAGAAGAATTATTTCTTAATATATCAATAAAACACAATCATACGATAAACGTACCATATATGATAAGTCCTGCTTATGTGTTTCAACAATATTGACCCAATATCATTGAATCCAACACATTCTAAGAGTTCAAAATTGCATTTCAGTAGAACATGCTATATATGTAAAGAAAAATAGATCATGTTCCATTCATTTCATCAAAACCTCCTCAAAAGTACAAAAGTGTAATGTCTTGAAAAGTGTTTTTGATAAAATTTTTGGGCCTCTCTCTAAATGCATGAGAGGGGTTTAAATACTAAACTATATGTCTTAAAATAAGTTATTGCAAAAATAGCTGAGGAGGTTTCAAACAACCTTCCTCAGAATATGCAAAAATAAAACTAAAGAAAAATAAATTAGTGACTAACTCCTTTGAACTTGATCTCTAAGGTCGTAAATATTAGTCATTGGCTTGAGCTGAGGCAGTTGGCGGATCATAGATTTTAACTGCCCAACAAATATGGCATCTGTCAATGCTAGCACCATTTTTTGTGTAGAGGTTGTTAAACATCTTAGAGTTATCCACTGTCAGCATGGTTTTACTAGAAACTACCAGTATGCTTCCCAATTCAGCTTCTTTAACTATTTGATTACCTCCTCCTTTTCCTACATTGCCTGTTTCCATTGCAGATCTACCTGTTTAACATTGGGAAGAAACCCTAGTACACACTCCTTGACAAGATTGGTGCCATGAATATTTTCATTGATGGCTTCTATTATGTTGTTTTTTGTTGTCGTTGCTATCGTTGTTTCCCTTTCTACCTGTTTCAACCGAGAATCTAATCAGTGCACATAATATATTTATGAGACTCTTCCAACTTTGGTAGGTTAGCCTTTCTTCCATCCTCTGATTCTTGCCATGTGATAAATTCAAAAACCCTTTTATGGATTTCCTCATACTCAAATCTCATATCAATAACTTGGTTTGTTAATTTATCATTGATCTTGCAATAAGGATTTATTTGCGAGATGTTCTGGAAAAATACTTCCTTTTGCTACATTAGTAAGGAATTGAGGCTGAGTGCTTCTTTGAAGAATTCATTGATTTGTGAATTATCTTTAAATTTATCTATCATGGCCTATATCTGTGAATCTTTTTCTGCTAAGATGGCTTGGTGTTGTACCCTCATCTATTCGAATTCTTTTTGGAGCTGGGTTAATTTTAACTCTGCTTGCTAATTAGATTTTTCTTTGGCTAATCATTGTTCTAGCAGCAAAATTTTCTATTCATTTTCCTTTAGCAGCATTTGGACCTCTATTGCCTTGTCGATGGTCATTGTGGCATAGGCTCTTGCAAACTGCGACAACTTTGTGAGGTTCTCAGATGGGTTGATAGGCGAGTCCTTCCATACAATATCCATTAGTTAATTTTCCAGAGTCATAACAGCCATGCCATCCAGTTTTCTATTCTTCCTTTGTCTTTTGACTACAACCTTGTGGGTAGGATTGTAGAATACATCTAACGGAGGTATTTCCTCAATTCTTAAGACAATCTCTGAAGTATGAATAACAAGAATGATATCAATATCCTGAGTGCCTATAGCTCCTCCCCCTGTTGCTTATGGATTTGTTTTATGCTCAGTTTTCTTAGGAGTTTTCATTTTAGATGTTTGCTCATGGTTTGTGTCTGTGTGGATATTTTTATTGAACTGCTCCCATTCTTGTTCCAGGTCAACCATTGGAGCTTGACCTGACTGATTTGAAGTAGAATCAACCTCTTCTTGTTTCTTTGCTAAGGCCTTCTTGGTTGTCTCCTCCGTACTTTCAGTTGTGTCTTTTTCAAACTCTTTATTTGTGTTTCCTCCCCCATTTCAAGACTGCTACTTTGAGTGCTCTGACTCACGAGTCGACCTCTCTTGGATTTCTTCTTCAGAGTTTTCTTTGGAGCTTCCCTCCAAGCTTACACTGGGAGTTGGCTCCCTTATTGGTTCAATCTGCAGTAGGTCCAATGGGACCTTTAATAATCTCTTTTTCCTGTACACATGGAAAGCATTAATATCTTCTCAGGTCAAAAGTAGTGATGCCATATGTTGAACTTCTGAAAATGTTTCTGCTTGTAGGAAGAGGTCATCAAAGGCATCCTCTTCATGGGTGAACTGTTTTACTCTTACCATAGCAGTAAATTCCTTAACAATGCTAATAGGGTCGTATTTCCTTGCCGGAAATGTAGCTAATTTCAGAGACATAATAATCTCTGCTTCCTTTAATGGATGTCCATAATCATGTAGTGAAGAAGCACCACATTGTAATGGGAATGTAGGCCAAATTTCCTTCTTCTGCTCTTTCAGTCCTCTGCTTAGTCTGCCTTCCCATGTTGTTTGGTAGGCTATTTATCTGGCCATTAGTTTGTCGGGGACATTGTATGGGATGACACGTGGTGAAGAAATTCTCCCAAAAACTCTGATGTGGGTGAACGTCTCTTCTCAAAACCATCTGGCTACTAGCAAGATATCTACTTCGGCCTCTTTAGAAAACCTAGGGGTGGTTCTATTGTACACTGCTCTATGATCGGTTAGCTAACACCTTGACAAATTTTATAAAAATGGGGGTGGAATTGAGATTCCCACAAAATTTTATGGTATATATGGATGGGAAGTGGGTTCTGTACAATCCACTTCCATCCCATGTTGGGAAATTGAGAAAAAAGATAGATTGAATCCATTTAAAAAACACTCATGAAAAAAGGGGGAAAGTTCCTTAAATAAGAACTTCGTTACCTTCTATATTCTATAATGGCCTTTGCCAATTTGTCTGATAAAATTTCAGCCCAGTTCATAATTATTGCATTCAATTCTGCATCTATTAATGGGAGTGATTCCATGGAAAACTTGGTGCTATAGGGTTTACCGAATAATCTACATATCATTGCTGCTGCGAAACTATGGGGGGGATAAAAGGATGTCGTTGAGTACATACCAGTTTTATCTCATTTGAGCTTGCCTTCTCTTGATTTCCAGGTCTGCATGACGTGTGACAGGTCCTCATTTTCTTTGGTGAATTTCTCAAGGAACTGTTTCTTGTAGAGATTTTGTGGCTCTAATAACTGGTACATTATTCGTAGGCTGTCTGCTGAGAAAGACCCCAGAACCTCTTGCCTGTGCTTCTTGAAGTTTCTGTCTGAGATGTCTACCTCATCAATTACCCATTTGACCATATCTTCTCATGGTATTATCTTTGGTTTCGCATCTATTCGATGCAGGAATGAACATGCTGTTTCGAAATAGGAGGTGTCAAATGACTCCTGAGCATCTGTTGTGGCCTTTGTTATCAATGGCCTGGGCTTCTATTCTTCTAACAAGTTATACATGGCCTCCCATGTCGAAGTTTCTCCACATTAGAGAAAAGCGGCACCATTTCTGATTTCTTAGATGCAGTCGCCTTTCCCTTCTTCACCATTGCTTCTAACGATGTCCTCTACAGAGTTCTCCTAAAATGGAGCAAAATGGAAGTTATCGGATAAACACAAGTGAGAATGAAAATGAGAATAAATGATACAGTTAACCTCAAAAAGGTGACAAGATAGGAGCTTTTATTCAAAACGCATATGAAAAGATATCGTATCACACCGAGCTGCTCTTTAACATAAATGCCATTAAACTTATTAAATAATCACTAAGGCTTCTTATCATTTCCTTTATTACTCATTAAATTACCTCATCGCAAATGGGAAGGAAAAAAATTTAAGGTGGAGAGTTTAAACTGTGAGAACGCTGATTTTACGATTGTGATAAGATTATCACTATATCACAAATCGCACTATCGCACTATTGCATTTTGGTTGTGCACTTTCCTAGAGTTTTTAATATTCTGACGGATGCAAGATGTGAGATGAGTGACATATTATTTATTGTTTAGAGCGTAGTTTTCCCAAATGAGTAATTATTTCATAAAGTGCCTTTTCACTAAGTGCTGGACTGAATGTACAATTTATTGCATTTTCTTTTATCAGGTCCGGGTTCTATCGCACTTCGCGAATTCTCGCAATTCATAAGATTGGCTTTTAAGTAAAGTGCTGCAATAAGTATTGATTTGCTCTATCGCAATATCGCATCCAACACGCTTTGTGAGTTGCGTCCTTTGTGAAAGCCAATATGCGATTGTGATACGTGCTTCATTTTATAGGAAATGCCTTAAGTCTTAGCTTTGACTGAAAAATCCAATGATATGTAAGTTAAATGCAGTGATTATTTTTATTGCAATTCGCGGATTTCATTCGGTAATTAACCCTTTTAGCACACTTGGTCCAATGGTATGTGAAAAGTCTAGAATTGCTAGTCTTAGAGGTTTTCGACTTGATATCTTGATTTATTTCTAAAAGTTTAAAAGAAAGCACCTAAGTGCTAAATTTTTCTTGGAGGGTTTTTTAATAAAGGGTCCCCATTTAATAATAGAGCATTAGCTATTAAATCAATAAATTGGTGGGGGGGGGGGGGGGGGGGGGGGGGGGGGGGGTTGAATAGCACGACAGGTCACTACCATTTTGGAAAACTTTTGTCAACATTTGCCACATTGCATACAAAGTCTCCTTGCCATGGAATTAGATACAATATGATCTCATACTCCCTCCAATATGATCCTCCTCACCCTAGAAACACACTTATTCCATTATGCTAGCTTCTAAACATCAGTTGTTGCTACTTTCAGAACATTAGTATCAATGTATTCCTTCAACCCATTATCCTCTAGTACTGTGTCCATCCGGTCCTTCCATGCGACATAATTTGAGCTTCCATCAAGGGTATACTCGAGAATTATTCTATTGAAAGTCATCTTCTTAATCCTGAAGAAATCCTGCAACCTCAAATATCCTAGAATGACAACTTCGAATTATCTTCTCTATTGTGAATCTAGCTCTGATGCCATCTAGAAATTAATGTGTCAAAAATTCTCATGCAGTTTACTAAATGACAAGACTTGAAGCTACTCTAATCATCTGCGGAAGTAAATTCCAATCGAGAACATATATCATAAACATGCATCAAGATTCAATACACACAGAAAAATTTATCTAGGGGAAAGAAACTACTCAAAACCCCTTACTATCTGTATTGCATTAATCAAAGAATAGAGAAGGAATACAATTCTTTCTCAAGCCTTAGAAACCTTTGCACTAGTATAATCTATCTCTCTGCCTCACGAGCTGACTCTGACCAACACTTGGCTAATTTTCTTGCCTACCAATCTCCTATTTCCTTGCATTGTTTCCTTGGGAATTAGGCCCCTATTAATTAGGAAATTAATCAATTTGAATTGTATAATTCCACAAGGTCCTTATCTGAATGTGTGCATGACCTGTACAACTTGGACTAGTTTACAACTAATAGTGCACTTTATGTTAACTCCAATCTCAACTAGAAACTCAAATTATCTTCATGCATTAGTTATTTTGGGTTGATTGATCATTTAGCTGGATGATAACTCAGTGTGAAAAAAGCTACACACCCTTGTCTTGCAGTGTGAAAAAGTTACACACCCTTGACTGAACCTCCACTAGTTTTACTAGTAGCGAGAACTAGTTACACTGACAATAACTCAAAATAATTGAAATAGATTGCTACAAATTAGCAATCAATTATGCTAAACTGAACTCAAGTGTCTCCAACAATTAACTAAGTTAATTGAGTGCTAAGAGACATGTCACTTCAGTTAACTACCTCCAAGTATTCTGTTGAATTGAAATTGAAATTTCTCCTAATTTAATCAAAGGAAAAATTAAATTAGGAATTTCTTGCTGCATTTTCAACAAATTGATCAAGGCAAAACTGAGTGGTTGGGATCGATGGTATTAATTCAACTCACATTGTTTTGAAACCCACGTAACCCTTAGTGCATGATTGTGGAATTTGTATGAAAATATGGGGTTTATAGTGGAAAACTTGTGGATTTCAATCCATGTTTCATGGGCATGATTATTCTTAGTTATTAATTCCTCTAGTTTGGAAAAAGACAAAAAATACTTAAATCTACTATTGTACTATTATAAAAGATAAATCAATAACATATATAAGTAAAGAGACGCAAGTACCACTATAGGCGGTGATGCCTCCATTGACCTAGCTATGATAGAACCCCTATAGAGTTTGTAGGGTTGAAATGTCTAAGGTGTTGAGACTACAACACCTTAAAATCACTATTATTTCACATCCTTTTCCTTGAATTTTAATCATTTTTTTCTTATTTATAACCCCTTTTTTAAAGTTCGTCACTGGTGAGACTACAACATGGTTATGTGCAAGAATAACACCTGAATAGGGTGAGGATGAACCGGTGACTTAACATCTAGGAGTGTCTTAACAATGCACCGATCACTATCTATCCAATAACATGTGGCAAAAAAATATGTTATAACAATAATCTAAAGTGGGAGCCAACAGGGTTTGACCCTAGGCCACCCACTGCTTATATGTAACCTTGAATGAAGAAATTTTAAATATTTATTGCACAAATGCTTTGGTTATCAAGAGAAAAATATTGTAATGATTTTTATATTCACAATTCATGTAAAGCCCAATTCAAGTGAACATTGTACTCTTATATTGTTACAAAATTTATTTTTTCAATTTTCTTTGCAATTTGGAGTCTTTTTATATTCTAGTAGAATATGATCCTACTCATATAGAACCTGGATCTCACAAGATTATGTACCCTAGAATGGTAATTAAAATGTAATAGGATTTATAAATATAAATTGACTAATACAAGGTATGAATGGAACTAAGCCAACAAATATGTTGTAAGATAAATCGATAAGTTTTCAAGGTTGGATTTGAACTAATTACAAGAGGCCCCTATAAAGGTGTTCAAGATGAGAGATGCAAGCAATGTAAGAACATGAGAGATGTGAGGATTTAGAGTGGTTATGAACATTGAATTGAAATATAGGAGATTCCAAGAGAATGTTACAAAGAGATATTCAAGGGTGGAAATAAGAAAGATAATGTGTTAAGGAATAAATGTGTGTTCGATTCATTGTTGGAGGGTTTGAATGGTACAAATAAACCATATAGCTCCTATTGAGTTATTATCATGGGTTTGGTAATGCCATGTTATGATATTTTGTACCCAAATTGACTCTCAATTATGTGTGTTGTGAATCACAGATGCAACACCTTCTTAGGAACCCATAGTACATTTTCCACCAAGCGATTAGGTAGGGATAATGAGGTTTGAATCAAACTAAATACATAAAAATATCGAGTCCAATTGTATTTGGGATAATATGGATTAAAATGAGATATTATAAGTGATAATGGGATCCTACTAGTGGTTTCTACCTCTAATTGAATCCATGAAGTTAGGAAATACCCAAATGGTGCTTCGACAGTCAAAATGAGGCAAATTACTAACCAAAAGCTAGAGACCAAGGTCAAATTAATACATCCAAGGATCCCACCCAAACAATATACACCTAAAAGAGGTCCCATGTCCAGGATAAGGGGAACAAAACTTTAAAAAGGTGTGTCCATCATATTAGAGTAGTTTTTGAGAGGCATTCTGTTGTCAATGGGTGGGTCATATATATATATGAAACACATGAGTGAATCATATAATGCACCTTCTATTGGGTAGGCATATATTAGTACCTAAGTGTGAACCTTATATGCTACATCAACACCCCTTATGGGAGTTTCTATTGATAGGCTGATAATATGGGTAACTTAGAATGAATGAGAAGTGATCAAAGAAAATGAAGACAAAGTGAAAGTAATAATATCAACAATAGAAAATAAATTATGCAAAGATTTTGGTCTACTAATGTGTGTGTTGCAAGCTAATATTTTGACATGGTGAAGGGGTAGTTAGTCAATTTCGCTTAAGTCATAAATGAAATATTATTTTTAGGTATAGGTGTTTATGAAGCTCAAGAATTATTACCAGCTCTAAATTTTGGATAGATTTCCTTCTAATGTGCCTTATTACAAGGATACAATTATATATCTTGGCTACATAGCCTAGGATTTAAGAAAGACTCTTCCTTCTTTCCTACGAGTTAGTTTGAAGTCTAACCTCCCAAATAATTTTTATTCAACGATGAGGCCAAATAATCAATGGAAGGAGGAAAATATGTAAGAGAGCATGAGGTGCTAGGGGAAGAGAAGATAAATAGGAGGAGAGGAAAGGTTTCATAGCTTGATTTGGAGTAGGCATGGAGGAAAAATAGAGACAGGTCAAGTACAATCCAACAAAACTTGAAAGAGTTACACCTTCTAGGTGAAGGTAGAAAAGATGATGGAGAGGGGGAATTGAGGTAATATGGGTGGTCAATCACTCATTAGGGTTAAATTGTCCTACAAAAGGCTCAATCCTAAGTTTGAAAGGGTTATCTTGATGTTACCCATGAATTAAGATGGAGCCTTAAGTAAATAGAGGGACACATCATCTCATGCTTTTGTTCGAGGGAGTTCTCCAAAAGTTTCCATGTAGGCTTGAGTTTGGGAGAATATTTGATGTGAATATGTCGGAGAAGGATATGTTGCCTTGAAGAAGTATCAAGTTGAAATGTGAGATCTTTCTTAGGGTTAGTGACATGTTGAGAGGTAATGGGGGAGATTATGAACATTTTTTATAAGAACAAGAATAGTTCTTCCATTGAAGGACATGACATTAATTTGAGTTGTGAGTTTGTACTTATGATCCTTACAATACTTCTCTAAACTAAGGGAAACGTAAATGTGTGTCTTTCTAATTAGTTTTAGGAGAACCTGCCTTATGAGAGAGAGGCTTACGTTCATCACACTTTTTAGGTGGAGGCATACAAGGAAGAATGGGAGGAGAGGCAAGAGGTTCATCTTGGGGAGCTTATTGAGGGGGAGACAATTTTCTAAGAGAATCTCTAAGTTCAATGGATTCTCTTTCAAGGCATGAATTCATTACATGTCTTACTTGAGGTATGGATTTTTATGTTTAATTGGATATGAGTATAGGAAAACGATGTGTAGGTAACTTGGATAGGATAAATGAAGTGTTATGTTGGGAAGAAGTGGTGAATATCCTCTATGGTTGACTTGGTAGTACTGGGTTGATCCTCCTATGCTATAAATATAGATAAGAATTGTTATATGTCTACTTGGATGACTAAGAAAGGCATGTTAATAATACTCATTTAAGTAATGTGAGAAAGGTTAGACATATTTTTTGTATATAATTGGTTGATCCCATGCTTATAGTTGAAGGACTGCACCAAACTTTTCCATGTATGCTTGGATTTGGGATAATATTTGATGTCAATAGGTTAAAGAAGGAGATCTTTTCTTGAAGAAGTTTTAATTTGAAATGAAATATCTTATTAAGTGGAAGTGTCATGATGAGAGGTGGTAACTTGGACTAGGGGAGATTGTAATCTTGTTTGGAACAAGATTAGTTACTTCCACTAATGACCCTAACATTCATCCAAATCATGAGTTTTAAACTTATGATACTTGCACCAATTCTCTAAACTAGGGAAAGGGTTAGTGCATGTCTTTTTAATTAGTTGTGGTAGAATTGATCTTAGTATAGAGAGCGTTACATTCTTCACATTGCTTGGGTGGAGTACTAAATTAGAGGAGAGATTAATGTTTCATCTTTCGGATCTTGTGAAGTGCTAAAGGGTTTTCTAAAAGGGTATCTAATTTCAGTGAATTCTTGAATTATTCTCACTTAAGGAATGATTTTATAACATGTCTTACATGAGGGAGAAAATTATATGCTTATTTTGATAGGAATATAGGGAAAATATGTGTGATAAAATTGGTTGGGGAATGTTATCACTCAAAAGTTATCCTTGTTTGTGGAAGCAAACTCATTGAGGTAACCTTCAAACCACTTTGGGATTGAAGATTGGCCCTTTAATCTGGAGATGGATTTCTCCTTAACTCTACTACTTAAGGTCACTATAATAGTTGGTCAATAATACGCTCATTGGTTAGATTTAATTGGTAACACATGGAATTTGTTTGGAAAGGAAAGAAAAGGGACCATTATGCATGGAGTATTTGACAGAAAAATATGCCAACCATAGGCTATATGAACAACTCTAACAAAGGGAAGATAAATTACAGTTTCATAGACAAATCATCATCAAGGTATGGTAGAAAAATGTAGAAAATAAATGCCAACAACATAGCAGTATGATTTATACAAATGATATGTAAGCTAAAAATCACATAAATAGTTTGAAAAACATGAACTTGATCATTGAGTAAGAAAGATCAAAGTCTTTACTAAGGAGAAAATAAGCACAATACAAAAACGAACAGGAAATCATTCACACATGAATCTATGGAAATTTCACATGTAGCACTACTTATAGAAAATACGTTAATATAAAAAAAGTATACACAAGGTTTGTCTCTTTCAAAAAATTCTGAAACCTTGTTCTGTCTTTTGGAATAACTTTATAGAGAACTGTTTACAAACTGAAATCATGTTTCTAGAAAAATTTAACAACAAAACATCTTTAGGAAATATATCCTATCTCTTATATTAGATCTAATATGCATTTACAAAGATAAATACTTAATGCGTTGTCTCTTGAATTCACGTACATGATAAACTTCTTGTAATAAAAAGTGGAGCTATAGTCGGTAAAGCTACTTAAGGAAAGGAATGAATACAGGTAATTGATCTTTTGCCATAAAATTTGGCAATCCCATGTTTTGTGCCTCAGAATCCTACTCAAATATTCATTACTATGCTCGGAATATTACATCTTCTTATATCTCTGATGTAATCCTCAAGAATGATATCAACTATGTAATAATATTCTCTAGATAACTTTAACAAAACTGATCCTTTCATCATTGCGAAAATCCTACAAAATATCTCGATGCTGACAAAATAAATGGCATATTTTGTGGGATAAAAAATGTAAAGAACACTAAAAAAATAATTGGTAATATATATCAAGATGAAATCCTATAGTGCGATGCCAAAACAAAGAAAAACTAGCACTAGCAAAATAATTGCTAGCGCAAAAAACAAAACTAGCACTAATAAAATAATTGTCAGCCCTCTGTGTAAAACTATCAAAATGAATGTTGACAAATTAATTGGCAGTGTGGTTCAAAAAATATCACTTGAACTGCTTTGTTTCCCTAAGTAAAATGTTTACATCACCTGTTTGATTTGTTTTCACTCTTTTAGTATTTCTGGCCTTGAGGCCCTGCTTCCTTTGATGTTTTTTCTTCTTAGAATTTGTAGGTTGTTCCTTGTTTATCAGTAAATATTTAAGGTATGTGTCATCTAGGCCAATGACATGGTTTGCTACAGCAAGGTTTTGGCTCAGTTTAAACTTGAGTTTGAGTTTGTTTACAATTCTAGTATGAGGCTTTCAAATCCCATAAATTTTAGCCAAGGTAGGTTCCTTTTTTCTCTTCCCCTACACTGTGTCAAAGTTACCCTCCCCCATTTCACTAGGTTCATCTTCTGCAACCTCAACTGGTTCATCTACAAGAATTTTTTCTGGAGTGTATGAAACCTTAGCTCACTCTAGTTCCTAGGTAGGACATAGGGCTCTCTCTCTCATGGCCCTTTTAGCCCTCCTAGTATAGACCCTTTTCAATGCAGGTACAGGATCATGGGTTCTAGGTTGTGAAACCTTCTTCTTACTTTTAGTTTGAATGGAAGAGGATTCTCCTAAGGCTTTAAAATTTTTAATAGAACCCTTATGTTTCCCATGTTTGTTGGTTTCAAACTTAGGGTTTATTGTCTCAGTGAAACCTCCCCTGAATAAAAAATGTTCCCATTTTCTATTTATATTCTTCAAATGATCAACAACCAACGTTTTGGTTAGGGATTTATGAAAAACAGAGTGGGAAGTTGACTTTGGCCTAGTTCAAATCTTCGCAGACATATTTATCAAACTCATTAATAAAAAATATGGCATATTCATACGCACTTTCCCATAAATGTGTGTGAGAAACTTAATATGGTACACACCCATTATGTGGTAATGCTCTTCGCAGGTGAAATATCTCTGAATAACATTCAGGGTCTCATGTTGATGAGCCTTAGTATTGCAACAATAATGCTGCAACTCCCAAGGCTACCGACTTTAATTTTCAACCCGGAGTTCATACAAACTTAAGAGGTATCGACACTATATGTGTAGCATACAAAGTGTCATTCCTTTGCTATCATGATGTAATGGAGTGCATGTATAGAAGTCAAATCCTAAACTAATTACAGAAAATGAAATGTTTGAAATGGAACTTAACCTATTGCAAGAAAGAAAGTACGAGGAAAGAAATATATTCTAATTGCATAAATATCATGAAATAAATGTACAAGAAACCTAGATTAACCCTATTTATCACATGTGATGATTTAAACTAACTGAGCATGAAATATTATCTAGAGAGTACTAACTATTGTGTGCATGTGTAAACATAAAAGAACTCATTTTTAAAAATCTTTTTGCTTTATAAATGCAAATGCTGATCTTTACTTGATCTTTGGTAGGGGACATAGGTATGGAGAAAGAGGGTTAAAATGGTCTTGATTGTTAAGGGACAAATTCCCCTCGGGTATTTGGGTTGAAACCCTAGCAGATCAGAGGTTGTCTATACAGAGAAACACACATTCCATACAGCCATAATGCTAATATAAGCAAACTAGATGATAAGGGGCGTACTTGGGGGTCCTACGTTTGGGAAGAGCCTTCCAGGGTCCAAACCCTTCTTGGAGTTCCTTTTGCTCCTTCAACTTGCAAAACAATTAATTCCAGAAAGTACGGCAGTATATGGACTAAACATTATAAAGAAATCATCTTCATAGTATATTGAAAAGTAGGTAGTTATACAATTAAACAACCTTTCATATATGAATCATAACATGGATATCATAAACATGAAGAAGATCTATATCAGGAACAAAGACAAGTGTTTCTTTTATTGTATACAAATAAAGTACATAAAGGAATAATTTCACCTGATTCATCCTTTCGCAGGCTCCAAGCAGAACCGTCCTCCAAATTCGTCCAATCTCAAGCCTTTAACAAAATCCTTCCATGACTTACTCCATGATATCTCAAGTAGTAGATGGACATCATCACACAAGGAAACAAGGGTTTCCTATAAAATGGGGGAAGTGCAGGAGGCACTAGGATCTTTAGACCTGGTCAGGGAAATCTCAGCATAATAATCTTTCTCTCTCTTCTCTCCTCTCGAAATTAAGGAGTTTTAATTTTTTTAAGTGTTTTAAGACATATACGTGGGTTGGGTATACACAAACCCGCGTATACACGCATTTAGCTCAGGGCAATGTCACATATAGGGAATAAAACACTGTTTTTTAAATTTTGGACCAGGTCTGGACGGAGGGGTTGCCCTGGGCCATGAGTGCAGCATCACAAACCCCAAGAGTGAGATTTAGAGCTATAAAAGATGCCCCCTAATATATGAGGTCAAAAGGGGTACACGATGGCTGAAATGTATTAAGCAAGTTCATGGAAAGGAAATCTGCCAAAAACCGAGAAGGACTTCACCAGAGTTCAGTCTGCCAAGCCACAAAAGGAGATCAGAAAGAAACATTGTCTGAGGCGAGCATACCCATGCTCAGAAAAAGTAAAGCATGTCTGCATATCAAGTACAAGTGGATCCACTAAGTATACAAGTATAAAGAACTGGAAAAAGTATAATGGATCATCTAATCATGATCAAACAAGTATATGTCTGCATATCACATATAAGAATGTCAATGATGTTGAAGGATGAACCGGATCACTGATATCACAAAAGGTACCAACTGAACATGATGGAATAGGATGGTACTACATTGTAAACTGAGGGGCCAGCATATATAATGTCACCATGAATGACTGCAACATATAATGTGGGGTGGTATCAACTAGCAGCAACAGGAGCAACTGTCAAGTGAACCAATGAATGCTGATGCAACATGAGGTCTTCACTGATCGCCGTGGTACATTTCTACACCATGGGAATAAATGATCTGAAGTTGACCATGTGAGAAATCGTTTGATTATCGGTCATTGATGTATATCGTTAACAAAAGGGAGACTACTCACCGATAATGAAAATGAATGTCAAGGTACCCAGTACAATCTAACAAGTGTGAATAGATGAGCTGGAGTCGAACACCTATAAGAATCTATCGAGCAGGAGACAATGATGGTTTCCCATTGTCGATAGTGCAGGATCTGCCACTAATGACTGCAAACCACAAGGTACTGCCAAATGGACTCTAGATCTTTGCCCCATAGCAATGAGTCGAAGTCGATAGGGAAAGATCTGCTAGAAGGAAGGCATTAAGGCATCCTTCATCAATATAGAGCGAGTGTAACCCGTAGGCGAATAATGTGGAAGGAATCAGATGAAAGAGATGTAGTAACCCGACTGAAGTACATTTCCGGTGTACACAAGATGTGGCTAGCGCACAACATAAACCCTTTGAACCAACCAGTAATGAAAGCTGACACAAAGGCAAGACATCCACCAATAGGGTCAAATGGAAACCAAGGTACTGCACGAATCCCAATGTGTGATAATGTAAGCTGATGTCGAATAGAAGGGAAACCACTCAGTCAAAGACCCATGATACTTATCGATGCTGAGCACAAGGTGACCTATCAATAATGAAAATAGGGCTAGGGTGCAGATCTAGGCCTATCCTCAGAGCAAGATGTCATCGTCGATAAGGACAAGACTCGCCAACAAGAAGTCAATGGGGACCTTCTCAAACCAGCACGAGTAAAGGACCAATATAGCTGATGTGATAATAGACATGACACTGACAACCAGGGATGGCCGACTGAAAAATGAGTCAAGAGACACCGCAGAGAGGCCGACTCAGGCTAACTTCCCTTGAACAAAAGCACGACTCAATGTGACTATGTGGCAGCATCTGGTGACTCTGTATAAGTTCGTCATGCAGGAGGCACAAACAAACCATCCATAAGAGTGGAAGAGATAACCAATCAGGGGAGAACTGACTCAATAACAAGGTTAAGGCGTACCTAATTCAAACTAAATCCCGCCCAAATGGAGGAGACTTTGCTTTTGAGTGCTTTGTTCAAGGGCGACACGACTGACTGTAGCTGCCAATAATAAATGGAAATATTGTCTCGTTCCTGCTCTTTTTGGAATATATAATTTTTTTGTCTTTTTCTTTTAAGCTAGAAAAAGAATAAAAGAATTCTATAGTATAGTGGAAGGAACGAGTGTCGGTGAAACTGATGATCTAGTTCTTGGGATTGGAACATTCCTATGCTCAATGTAGGGAGGTGAAAACTAGTCAATGACACTCAAAGGTGTGTTCCTTCCACGGGTCAAGGGGTGTCAAGTTGCAGAAGTTAAAGGTATGGAAGTTTGATTTTGTAGTCACCATGGTCAAAAGTTGGCTTAAACACGAGTCCAAGTGAAATCGACTCAAGGCCAAAAGGTGAAAATGGTAAAAATGAAATGCAGTAGTACAACTCAACACAAAGGAGCCTCTAGGGTATAAGGCCAGAATGAAGCGAAGAAGAAAAGAGGAATGAGTCTTTAGCGCATATGTCATGGCGGGACTAAATAGGACTCCCGAGCCTAGGGACAAAAGATCAGCATGAGTGCCAGGTGACAACAAGGTACTAACTAGGGCACCCATGATAAGGTCAGTTCTACCACACGAGTCATGATACTTCTAAGCAATGAGACGATTCCACACCATAACTTGGTGGGGTCGATCCTAAGGCCAAATGGGAAAGGAAACTGATAAGTGCACAATGCAAGCGGAAAAACCTAACCTATATGCCAGTTTCGAGAACCAATACCTGTCAGAACGGACCAACCATAAACTTCCAAAGGAGAATCTTCCAAGTTCTGTAAACATAAATAGGAACACTAGACAAGAACTTAATACATCCCACATATAAACTTCATATAAAATCTTGTGTTTTAGAATACAAAACTTGAAAATGCATACCTTATATAGACAATATGGTACAGGGAACCATGCAACCTTGCGGCTTACATATAATAGTTCTTCTGGACAAACCCCTTGCAGGGATCAGACCAAGGACTCCTTTGATAGTCAAAACTCATGGCTTCAAAGAGTTCCTCCTATGAAGGAAAATCAAGTTCTAAGAAATCATGAGAACTACAAGGATCAAAAGAGGGAATTAAGGGGTCCCATATCCCTATAGGAAGAATCTCTCGGTCAACTGCCGGGACCAAGTCCCAGGAAGGAGAATAATAATTGAAAGGATCCTTCTCAGACGCGATTGAACTTTGAGGATTCAATGCCACATAATTCACCCGTGGCAGGGTAGAGTCTACTTGAACACTTGGAACAAACCAAGGGGTATTCTGCAGTAAAGTCGAATTAGGGTGGTAATTATTAGATGCAAGTTGATCAATAGTGACAATATTCCCGTTATGAGGAAAGCACATTACTCGAAAGAGTGAAGACACCACAACATTCATAACATAGACATAATCATGCCCAAGTAGCATATTAAATTCTAAAGGGCTATCAACCACCATCATATCGATTAAGACAGTCTTCCCACCTATAGTGATAGGCAATTGAGGAAGAACACCCATAGATGCACCAGGTCTTATATCATAGGCCAACAACTGACTTTGAGCTATCAACAACTTTGGGGAACCCAAAGCTTTGCAAGTCAAAGAGGATATAATACTTGTAGAGGATCCTTCATCCACCATATATCGATAGACATTTATGGAATTAAATCTGACCTTTATTTGGAAAGGTGCAGCGGAAGGAAGACGAGGCTTGACAAGACTATCCCAATCAAAGGAAACACTCCTAGAACTTGGAGGGGGAACATTTGAAGAGACCAGAATTCCCCCTGTACCAGAAGACTCTGTACTAGAGATCAAACAGACTCTTTTGTTAGGAACTTCACCCCCAAAAGAGGAGTGTAATCGGCCAGCGATTGCACTGGCTCAACCACATTATCAACCAATGGTTGGTGGGATTGATGAGAAACCATATTAGATCTAGGAGTAGAAGTACTTTCAGACTCGGACCATATCCTTTGAACCTCTGGAATACTAGGGCATAAATGAGTAAGATGGTCTCCCTTGCATATCTTACAAGGGAACTTAGGCTTAAAACTTCTATGTCCAGGTTTCTTATCAACCGCCAATCCACCAACGTGACTAGCAGTGGTTTGCGGAGAGTCCTGAACATGACTTGCAGAGGTCAGTGACTCTTTGCTAGTATGACTTGCAGGGATTAGACTTCTTCCCCCAGCATGACTTGTAGCGGCTGAAGGGTCATCTCCAACATGACTGGCAGAGGTTGAGGATGAAGTGCTAGTGTGACTTGCAGTGACTAGACTTGTGCCCCCAGCATGACTTGCAGCGGCTAAAGGCTCATCTCCAATGTAACTGGCAGAGGTTGAAGATGAATGGATAGAATTATTCTTCTTCTTTGACTTCCTCTTTCTCCATTTTTTAGATTTCTTATTACAAGAAGGAGGAGAAAAAGGAATCCCAGATTTATCTTTGAAAGAAGATGAACAATTAGCACCCATGTGATGCCCCTAAAATAAAGCATTCTTCTGAGAAGCTTCAAGAGCATTTGGAATATTCAGAGTGGACCACAGCCAAACAGGTAGTCCAACATTCAACCCAGGAATATTCAAAGTGGCCATCAAGGGAGTACCAACGTTTCCAAAGAAAGGAAAAGCACAAGGATCCCCTTTTGGGAGGGTACCTTGGTTGGTTTCTACAGGAATATTGGCCATATCTAACTGATTTGCAGACCCTTCCCTTACGGGAATGTAGAAATTACTTTTCAAGGAAGATAGATACGCAATCAAAACCTTTTCCCTTGAGGAGGCAACTCCACAACTTTCGAAAGAACGACCAAATGCCTTTCAAGATCGGCGGAGTGGCAAGTCAGTCACTCAGGATACAAAGTCCAAAAAGTGACTAGACAAAAATACCTAAAGCCAACTATATACAAGGAGCAAAGAGCACTCAACTATAAAGTCCCTAAAAGAAGTCAGCCAATCAAACAACTTCCAAGTATTTCCGCTCCGGGTGATTAGGACCGGACACCAAAATACAAGAAAGTGAAGTAAGGGGCCTTCTGAAGATAGTCTGGGATAATGACGGCCTAGTCCTACCAGTGAAGGTAACAGAGGAAGTTATGCTGACCTCCTAACAACAACCTGCGCCGGTGCAAGCCCCCAAGCTTTGCAAGGGTGCCCTCCAGTAGTACCGTTGAGAGTGATACAATGTCGACCTCAGGTGCCACGGGATTCCCCTCCGCAGCCACCTGTGTAGATCCCTAGGAGTAGCAACTAAGGTTACCAACTCGTATCAGAAGCCAGGTGGAACAGTCTTGAGGTTAGATCCGACAAGTAGGAGAGGGGGTATCTCTCTTCCCTATCTTCAAGAACCCTCGTGCTTAACTCCCAGATCCGGAGCTTTCCTGGTCTCCCTAACGCTATTGGATTTTCACTCACTATTCAGAATCCTATGTTTGATAGTTTAAATGGCCTTAAAGAGTTATCTGTCCACTCGCCTAATCCAAGACCCTAAAATATCCTAAAACTTGTTGGTGTGTCTAACCTGACAATTATAAAAAGTTCTAGTATATTTTAATTAGCGCTTGTTTTTAAATGGGTTGTTCTTTAAGTCAAGGGATAAGTAGAAGTGAAACTAGTGGTGTTTTGACGCAAAAGAAATTAATAAAAACCAAACTACATGCAAATGCACTTGTTTTCGTTTTTCGATGAAAAGAAATTTCTACAGGGTTCAGAGGAACTTCAAAAAAACAACAAATTTTCTTTTCTTTTCTTTTACTCACACTTCACACTCACAAAAGTTAAAAAAACTATGGATGCCTAAAAAGATGTGCAAATCTATCCGAATGCAATGAGTACATGCTGATGCAAGACTTAAGACTACTCTAAATCAAGAAACGAAAGTTACCTGTTTATCAATTTCTAATTTGTCACTTAAAATGTTTAGATAGAATATGAGTTACTATTGTTTATTTCATCTAAACACTAAAAACAAGTTTCATGACAAACAAAAATGCACTTCATTCACTAAAACGAAACTAAATCAAAACAAAGTTCAAGAAAGCAAAACTACGTTTTTCAAAAAATTTTCTTCAAAAGCAAAAGCAAAAATGTCTAAGTGCTCTCAACAAGACTGAAACTTTATGATTGAGAAATCGGCACCAAACACTTTGCAAGCTGACAACACAAAAGGGATGAAAACTCAACAATAAAAATGTGTTTTGAGATGCTTTCAACAATCAAAAGCAGCAATGGGAGGTTTGGTAACAAAGACCAAAAGATCAAAAAGACAATTTTCAAGAAAGTGTCAATCAACAAATTTCGAAAACAAGAAAAGTAGATGGTCACAAAATGTAGTTTTAACAAGCAAACACAAAAGGTCACCAAAACAAGATTTGACACAAAGACTGAGATCAGCCTTTCTACTTTGACAAAACAGAGCAGCCAAAACTCCTAACAAAAAATCTTGTGTGCTTGACAAAATGATGACGCCTGCAAATAAAACCAATAAGACCAACACTTTCCAAAATCAGAGAGAATTTGAAATCAGATACTTGCTGTAAAACTAACAAATGACACTGGAAAGTAACTGTTCAGGACTGAATCAAACTAACAGAAAAACCTTCAGAAACAAAAAGATTTAAAAAATCTTGAAAATTGCAAGATATACGCGATTGTATTGATGTACAGTTGTGTGTATACGCGACTGAGCCTAAGGAAACCTGTGTATATGCGGGTTTACTTAAGGAAACATGCGTATATACACTTCTGTAAACAAGAAAAACAGCGTATATAAAATATTTCAAGAAAAAATAAAAAACAGTCTGAAGAAACTGACCAGACTTACAATTCAAGTTCCTACAGGAACATACTACACAGCAACAGCAAGCAAACAGACAACTGAGCCTTGATTGGCTTGAATAAACCCAAATTAGGAACAACAATATTGTTGTCCCCAGTGGAGTCGCCAATTCTGTTAAGGGACAAATTCCCCTCGGGTATTTGGGTTGAAACCCTAGCAAATCAGAGGTTGTCTATACAGAGAAACACACATTCCATACAGCCATAATGCTAATATAAGCAAACTAGATGATAAGGGGCGTACTTGGGGGTCCTATGTTTGGGAAGAGCCTTCCAGGGTCCAAACCCTTCTTGGAGTTCCTTTTGCTCCTTCAACTTGCAAAACAATTAATTCCAGAAAGTACGGCAGTATATGGACCAAACATTATAAAGAAATCATCTTCATAGTATATTGAAAAGTAGGTAGTTATACAATTAAACAACCTTTCATATATGAATCATAACATGGATATCATAAACATGAAGAAGATCTATATCAGGAACAAAGACAAGTGTTTCTTTTATTGTAGACAAATAAAGTACAGAAAGGAATAATTTCACCTGATTCGTCCTATCGCAGGCTCCAAGCGGAACCGTCCTCCAGATTCTTCCAGTCTCAAGCCTTTAACAAACTCCTTCCATGACTTACTCCATGATATCTCAATTAGTATATGGACATCACCACACAAGGAAACAAGGGTTTCCTGTAAAATGGGGGAAGCGCAGGAGGCGCTAGGATCTTCAAACCTGGTCAGGGAAATCTTAGCATAATAACCTTTCTCTCTCTTCTCTCCTCCCTTAGGCCTTCCCATTGAAGCCTTTTTATACTTCTCCCAAAGTAGTTTTTTAGTTGGGAATTCATTGGGAACAGTTGGGCCACGGGCACTAACGGGTGATCAGCAAGTAAAACCCACGATCTCCACTCGAAATTAAGGAGTTTTAATTTTTTTTAAGTGTTTTAAGACATATACGTGGGTTGGGTATACACAAACCCACGTATACACACATTTAGCTCAGGGAAATGTCGTGTATAGGGAATAAAACACTGTTTTTTAAATTTTGGACCAGGTCTAGAAGGAGGGGTTGCCCTGGGCCATGAGTGCAGCATCACAAACCCCAAGAGTGAGATTTGGAGCTATAACATTGATGGCATGGAGGTCAAGTAGAGGTCTAATCCCTGTTTTAATGATGATTTTTCTCAATTCAGGCTCAAAACAGACTTTTGTACGGGATGCATATTTCCTACAAGATGCTACAATGATTTCCTATAGGATCCCCTGATTTACTACAGGATGTTATAGATTTACTATATGAACTTATAATTCATCGAATGACCAAGAAAATCAAATCCAAATTGGATGGGACAATTTTTTTTATTAACTAGGATGTCTTAGTTCCCCATTGCAAGTGGAATCACTCAAAAAGACCTTTGTTAACCCATGTTAAAAAATAGAAAAACATTACTAGTCGAAAATCTAGAAATTCGAGAAGTAGTGAGCTAGTAAATCTAAAAAATGCCTAACCTAATCAAGTGAAAATTCAGTGGGGTAATTTTTGTTATGAACTAGAATTTTTTTGTGATATAATAAAAGTGGAACCAACTCTATTGAAGCTTGTTATCATGCTCTAAAAAATAGTAGAAATTTATTGTTCTTTGCCACAAAGGAGTTCCCGAAATCTAAATTTGGGAATAAGAAGATGCTGGGAATGGAATCCCCCCAAGGCATGTTTTGGGGCTTAAAGCCCAAGCTTTGACCCAATATTCTTGTAAAAGCTCCGCGAATTATGGGCGCGGGGAACGAAATTATAATAGAGTCACAAGGTCGTCCACCCTAGTTTTTCTAATGTAATGTTGGCTGGATAGACCTACCCATGGTCCGCGGACCATGGATTGTATTAATAGAGTGAGGCTATAAGTGTATAAGATAATTAATAGAAGAGAGAATAGAATAAGATGAGAAGTCTAAGTGATTGAGTCGATGTGTCTGTGGGTTATAGAGTAGGAGAAGGCTTTGCAACTGAGTGCATAGAGGCCTAGTAGTCCGCAGCGGAGTGCACGGACCCCTGTAGCTGAGTGCGTAGGGCAGGTCGAGTCTGTAACCATTGGGAAAATCAATAAAGAGAAGTTTTACTATATTTTTGTGTATCTTTTCCTGGTTTAATGCATGATTGGATATAATTTGCAAGTATAATGTTTATTTATTGTGCAAACTTGTATGAATGTTTTGTATAACTAATTATAACTTAAGACATTCAAGTAGGCGAAGGTAATTAACTAGTACTGGAAGATAAGTAAGATCTTGGGTAATAGCACAGAGCGCAGCTCCATAGCCCCTGGTTAGGGCTGCGCGAAGGCAGTGTATCAGGCCACGAGGAACGGGAAAGTGCACGAAGCAACCTGCGCATAGGACCAAACAGTGGACCAATCGAACCTCTCAGACATCTCAAGGGTGTAGAAACCTGGTTTTAGTGCCCTCCCCTACTACTTCGGGTGAGACCTCAGTCCGCACTATGTGAACTGTTGCTGAAAGGGCCAGTAGTATACGGATTTGTTTGGCTAATTAACTCTGAACCTAGGTCAGGCCCCAACAAGCCAACAAATGGTTCTGTTGGTGGGACCGAGATCTACGTTGAGATATCTGATGTCGTATCACTAGAATTCGACAAAGAAAGGAATTGAAGATTGGTTGGACAGAAAGATTCACGAGTTCGCGGCACTAGAAAATAGGAATCCGCGACTATCAAAGAAAGAGTGGTTAGACTACTACTTATATACAGAGATCTAGATAATTTTCTTTGCATCCTTCCCCACTGAGTTGTATGAGTGGATCGTGAAGCTAGCAGATAGCCAAGGGAGATGTAAACTCGACAAACCTATTGTGTGGACTCCAGAGTTGGTGCGCAAACTGGAAGCATCGGAAGATAAGATCGCACGCATTGTCGATCACTGGCTCGATCAAATCATAGGAGGATTCATCACTGAATTCACAGTAGATACTTCAGTAAGCTATAATAAGGCAGAACGACGCTTCCACAAGGGATTGCGAGGTAAGTAAGTTAAATCTTTGAACACTTGGATTAAAAAGCTACTGTGTGAAAAGTGGGTTATGCGAATAAATTGATGTTTGGGGCTATGCGGAGTGGGAGAATCTACAAAAATGAAGGTAGCACAGAACTAGAAACTAGCCCCTTGATTTCACCTCCGCGAGGGGGTGAAGAAGAGCTTGCGAAGGTCTCGCCAAGAAGTGTGATCAATCTGATAAGGCAGAGAATTCCGCACATACCACCCCCACCCACACCTCCACCAGTTTCATCGTCTTCAACCCCATCTTTGCACATACCACCTCCGCCACCACTGTGAAGCAGTATGGCAAGCATGATAAAGCTACCAGTGTTCAAGGGAGTAGGGAATGAAGATCCAGACTAGTTTTGGTTCATGATAAAAGCTGTATGGGAAGCACAGGGTGTCACGGATGACAATATAAAGAAGGCAATGTTGGTCAACACTCTACAGGATCGTGCACTGACCTGGTACATTAAGCATTCCAATGACAGTCTGAATGCAGGGATCAAGGATATCCAAGTTGCGCTAAATGTTGGGTAGCGGAGGTCCCGCGTAACAATTTTGTGGCTTAAAGCCTATAAGTTAGGATAATAATATTGTAAATCTCAAAAATATCCGTAGCGCGAAATGTAATAGGTCGAGTCAAAGGGTTGTCCACGCAAGAAATAATATAGAATAATATGAAGTAAGTCGGCCTACCCTTTAGCCTTAGCTTTGAAATTTGGAGATTTAACTCCAATTGAGTCTTTTCAGCCTCCTCCTGGGCTACCCAGAATCCTGTGGATATGCGATGAAACCTGTCAGTTTTTGGAAGTTCAACTGGGATAGCTAACTCTGGTACCTTGCTGCAAGCTTCCATCACCACCTGTTCTACTTCATGGTTGTGTGTGATCAAGTCATCTCACTGGAGAGTGACCTATTCCAGATGTGCTTTGTGCTCCATCAATGTTTGCAGGGCATGGTCTTCCTTGGCTTGAAGCTTAGTGGTTACCCCATCCTGTAGTTGGTAAATGGTTTCTCTAGGGAGAGCGGCTAGATTCAACCCCCAACTTCGCATGTCCCCCTCTACTTCTGCTAAGACAGCACCTGCTGGCAGTGCTAATGTGTTCATTGTATTGGTGCGCACCATCTGGTCAGCCACAGTGGTTTCCTCTATTAATTGTAGGGTTACCCCACCCAGGGGTCGTACCTGTAATGCCTGCAGCTACACTCGGAGCTCCTCCAACACAGTTGTCTACTCTACGATCAGGTCTGTCCATGCCTTGGGACATTACTCGTCGGTTTTCTGCTGTCAATAAACTCTTTTTCCAATGCTTTCACTGTCTTTGACTTTTTGCGTGTGTGTGGTGATTCCTTGCTGCATGGTCGCTTAACCTAGGGTGATTCTGTAATATGGTCTGGGCATTCTTGTACCTTCTGTTCCTGTGGCATGTCCTGTTTCGAGATGCCTTCGGCTATCACTTCCATGGCTGCCTCCTTTTGCGAAGATGCTTGTTGCCCCTGACGGGTCTTTTCTGCCAATTGATTGAGTCGCTGCTAGAGTTCCTTTTTTCGTTGTTGCGTTGCCATTTTTTCTAGTACAGCCTTGTCTAGGGCGCGCCACTCTAGAGGCCATGTTTCCAGTACCTTGTAAATCGCATCATCTGTGGCAATGAATGGAAGCGTGACCCATGCTCACTTTGGATCCTTCCGTGCCCAGATATATAAGTGATGCATGTCCGCTTTGAACTCGGTCGTGCTTTGGAAATTTTCGTAGATTGTTGGAGACATCCGTGGCCTACGAGCAATCCGTGTCCAGATACTCCCCTCCATGAAGGTCCAAAAAACCTTGATGTCAGAATCCCTTCCTACGTCCTTTATAGCCTAGAGCGAAGTATACCGCACTGCTTCTGGTAGTCTATCTTCATTGCTGGGAAACTAGCTACCCTGTGGTAGTTCTCCTATAACTAGAAGGATTGAGAGTAGCAACCATGCATAATAAAATGTCTTACCTTTGTCTTGTGCTTCCTAACAATTTGTCAAAAATTCGTCGCATAAGAACTGCACCCAGTTGAACTAAACCCCATTCGCACACTGTTCTACAAGCGCAATGACATTAGCTGGTACCTCATCTGCACGACATTTCTTCATTAGTTTACTGGCTAGTAACTGGGTGGCGATTCATACCCTTCGATCTTCGATGCTTGCTATTGCATATCCCCGCTTCCGATTTTACAACTTATATTTAGCCTTCATTGTTTCGGCGAGACCCACATCGCTACTTGTTCTAGCTATGTTTGTGGGGTCATTCCCTTGTATAGGCAAGTGGGTAATCCGGTGTACCAAATCAGATGTGATAGGAATTGGCTCCTCCAACCAGAGATACCCATCATGTACCAGGCATAGTAACTGCCGGATAACAAAGACGGTGATGGCCGCGTGGTGATAGTGAGGTATCCACCTTAGATTAAGTAATCCGCCCTCTCCACACCTAGTAACCACTTCCGCGGTAGTAATTTGTCTTTGGCCAATTCGGGGAATTTGTTGCTATCTGCAAGGTCCTAATCTTCGGACTTGATACTTGGAACTCAGCCCAATGACAACCCATCGAACCTTATTTCATCTGGAAGAAGCGGGGTTTGGAGTGTATTCTTTGTAGCGTCTAAATCCTTTGGTATCTTGGTCGTCCTAATCCACGGGGAGAGGTATGGGGGTCATTCAGGAATTTGGAAAGCATCCTCTTCGTCCTCATCTTATGTGTCAATTGGATCGATCAAAGCTTGCAAATCTTCATCATCCTCCTCAGGTTCTGTGGTGCTTTCTTTGCCCTTTTCAACTCCTGATAACTTATTGAATCTCGGTGATATCTTGACTGGCCCCATTATCTGCTTATTTTTCCGAGGCCACGTTGTGCATGGAGATTTCGGGAGTTCGGGGATCATGGTGGCTTCATCTAGCCCCTCATGGGTGGAGTATAGTTCTTCCATGAACCGTGCTCGGGTTCTTGCCATGGTACTCATGGAATACCTGGTAGCCGAGTGCTTGCTAGTCGTTACTGGTTCAAATCTCAGAGATCCTGATGCCGTCCATAGGTTGTTAGATGAACATGTAATTTTGAATGGATCTCTTCCCTCCCTTTCCAGTTTATTAACAATATCTAGGCGGTAGATCTTTTCGTATCTAGCTCATGTTGAGAATGCAACAAGATGATGGAGCTTAGTGGAAAGAAGTCGCCTTCACTAAGTGGGCCCGTAGGCTATTTTTGGCGCAAAGTCTATTTTTCGACTATGTCTATTTTTAGACATATGGATCATGGTCTATGAGTTGCAGGATGCTATTTGTGGATGATTGGTCATGTTGGTAAAAATAGATGGACTTCTATTTTTAGACATATGGGCGGTTTCTATTTTTAGACTGCCAGGCTAAAAATAGAACAATCGAATATTGTTAGCTCATAATAATATTTGGACTATAAACATTATCTTATCCTCTTGGAGCACTTCAGTTTGAGCTACAGATGTGGCACATGCAGCTGTCAGAAGGAAATACGCTTTTCTTATGAGTCAGTTGAGCTATTGCATGATGGACTTCAGTTAGAACTCAAGTGGTTGAGTTTTGGTGGAGTTGATTGAGGAGTTGATGGAGTTGTGTTCAGTTTGACTTGGTTAAACTAGTTGTATTTAGTCTAACTGCAGAATACACTAGTGATGAGTGATGTGAATTAATTGTTAATTAATTCACTAATTATTAACTCATAAAGCAACTAAAGAATACATCAGTTAACTCAGTGCATGGACAGTTCAGTGGAGACAGGTGTTAGAGGTTGAGATTGCTACCAGTTGTGACTATAGTTGTGCATGAGATCTTGCACAATCAATGGATTGAGTATTGCCAATGAGGATTCCGTGGTTCAACCAAGGAAATATGAGTTTTCTTCAGCCATTCATCATTATTCTCATGCAGGATTGCGCAGTGGAGGCAAGCAAGGAAGTGGAGGAGATTTGAACCTGTGATTGATTCAGATCTGAGCTAGTTTTGTGTGTAACAGGTGGAGATAGTACTGAGTACTTGTGAGGAGTATTGTACTATGTATTGTTACATGTTCTCATGTTGGAAATAATACTAAGAGGGGGGGTGAATCAGTATTATCGAGTTCTTTTAATAAATCTTCCTTATTTATACTTTGAATTATTTTTGCATGTCAGTACCATAAAATAATGAGCATGAACAAAGAAAATAGATAGTCACACCAAAGAACACCAGATGTAAGGTGGAAACCCAATGTGGGTGAAAACCACCTGCTGCAATATGTCTCTATCTTCTTTCAAATTAGAAACTCCTTTTACAATGGTTTTGTACTGGTGCAGTCCTTTACCAGTACGCAGGCTGCAACCTGCAGAGAGCTACAACTCTCTCTCGTTTTCCAGTCTCTCCTGGAAGGGAGCTACAACCCCTTACTTCTTTTCTTTCAAGGACCACTTTTCATAAATTTTCAAACTGGATCCATAAACATCAAGTACAAGTAAATCACCCAGTCAATTGTAGTAACCAGATCAACAATAATAGTAAACTAAACCCAGAACACCTTATCAACAGAAAAATTCAGCCAACAAAAGGTCTTAAGACAGATCCGCAGTTTTCCTTTATCTGGCCTGCGTGGCCACGCACTTCACCTTCTGCTCCCCTGTGTATACTCGCAGAGAGCCTTCTGCTGCACCGCGTACCCACACACTGTTTCTTCAATCACGCCGCGTACTGTTACTGCAGGTACGCACCCACAGATGCTATCGCGCTGCGTACTGCTACTGTAGCCACGCACCCACAGCTACTATCGCGCTGCGTACCTACGCACCTGCAGCTTCTGAAACGCCGCGTACTTTCACTGTGCCTACGCACCTGAACCTCTGTCGCACTGCGTACCCACGCACTGCGCCTTCTTCTGCTCTGCATACCCACGCACTGCTCCTTCTTCTGCTCTGCGTACCCACGCACTTGCACTGTTAATCACCTGCGTACCTCTGATTAGGGCCGAATTGGCAGTCCCCCAGTGTGCCACAGATAGTCAGATGCTCAGATCTGATCATGCGCTCGAGAGATCACCCTTCATAGATTCGCTTTCAACTTCACTTTTATATAGATCAAGCTTTTAAAACAATAACCCAATATTTCAGATCTTAAGATATTCAATTTGCAAAAGATGCTTAGCCAAGTGATCTCCTTTGCTTTATATAGGAAAGCTCTTCCTAAAATCATGGATCAATACCATAGATAACCAATACAAGGGGCCCAAAAACATGGGGCTCAATAATAATAATAATATAAAACAATACCACGGGCCAAAACCATAGAATCAAGAACGGCGGGCTAAATACCACGGGCCAAACATAAGAAACCCCACGTGAGCGCGCTTCTCTGCCTTGAAGTAAGTGAACTGGGGGTACGCACCTTCTGAACGGGTGACCTGCGTGTGCGGCCGCAGTCCCTTCACGGCGTACCTGCGGGTACACACCTTTTGAACTATTCTCCTGCGTACCTCTTAATTTCCAACATTTTGAGAGCTTGATCAGAGCATTGCCACTTGAGGGTGTTGCCATCAAGTACAACATCTGTATCATAGAGCCATACCAGAAACATAATGCCAACAATCTCCCCCTTTGGACTTGATGGCAACCTCAAGATCTTCAACGTCATTCTCCCCCTTTGACATCAAGGGCAAAGGGTTATGCTCCCCCTAAGAACATGCTCCTCCTGAATATAAACCAGATCTGCAAAGAAGAACCATAATCCACCAAACACCATAAATGACCATGAAAGAGATAGAGACATATTGCAGCAATATTCAGACCAGCATCCATGATCTCCTTCTGTACGTCCTCCATAATGCCAACAATGCATTATATGCTCCCCCTGAACCTGTGCCATTCGATCTTCAACCAATCCGCAACCCAGCACATGTACGCATATGCCCCAGATGAGCCTTGCGTACAACCAACTATCAGAAGAGATTCAACAAGATGATGCATCAACAACCCCCAACTTTTTCCTGAGGTATTCAAAGGTCTCCCTGGGCAATGGTTTGGTGAGTATATCAGCAACTTGTTCCTTAGAAGGAACATACTCCAACTTGACCTTTTGTTCAAGTACTTGTTCCCGTAGAAAATGATACTTGATCTGTATGTGCTTGGTCTTTGAATGCATGACTGGGTTCTTTGAAATGCTGATTGCACTTGTGTTATCACATAAGATGGAGATAGGTGGTGTACAAGTGATTTGAAAGTCCTGCAAGGTCTGCATCATCCAAAGGAGTTGAGTGCAGCAAGATGCAGCAGCAACATATTCTGCTTCAGTTGTAGACAAGGCAATCGAACTCTGTTTCTTGCTGAACCAAGATACTAATCTGGAACCCATAAAGAACGCACCACCACTTGTGCTCTTCCTGTCATCCACGCTTCTTGCCCAATCTGCATCTGTATAAGCATGAAGTGTGAGATATGTATCTCTAGGATACCATAAGCCATAATTTTGAGTCCCTTGAAGATATTTAAAGATTCTCTTCACTGCCTGAAGATGAGTTTCCTTCGGATTTGCTTGAAATCTTCCAACTATTCCCACTGCATGCATGATGTCTGGTTGGGTACCTGTCAAATAAATTAGACTTCCAATCATAGATCTGTAGGTTGGTTGATGCACTGCTGCTGATTCATCATTTGCACTGAGGCTACATCCTATGACCATGGGTGTACATACTGGTTTTGCATCTTCCATGCCATATTTCTTCAAAATCTGCTTGAGATACTTGGTTTGAGACAAAAAGATCCCTCCTTCTTTTTGTTGGATTTGCAAACCAAGAAAATATGTCAGTTCTCCCAGCAAGGACATTTCGAATTCTTTCTGCATCACCAAGGCAAAGCTTTGACTCATAGCTTCTTCATTGCTGCCAAAGATAATTTCATCTACATACACAACAAGTATTAGCAATTTGTCATTTTCAACTTTTATATAAAGATTGTTGTCTGCTGATCCTTTTGAAAAACCTTGTTGATGAAGATATTTGTCCAAACGATAGTACCAAGCCCTTGGAGCTTGTTTGAGACCATAGAGAGACTTTTTCAATCTGCATACAAGATTTGGATCATTTCCAAGAATGAAACCATCTGGCTGCTCAATGTATACTTCTTCTTCCAAGTCTCCATTCAGAAAGGCTGATTTCACGTCCATTTGAAATACTTTGAAGTTTTGAAAGCTTGAGAGAGCAAGGAACATTTGGATGGCCTCAAGTCTTGCAACAGGAGCAAAGGTTTCTTCAAAATCTATTCCTTCTTGCTGCGCATACCCTTTACAAACAAGTCTGGCCTTGTTTCTAATTACTTCTCCATTTTCATTCAATTTATTTTTGAAGACCCATTTTGTCCCTATAACATTCTTATCCTTTGGTCTAGGAACCAGCTCCCAAGTGTTGTTCTTTTCGATCTGCTCAAGTTCTTCATCCATTGCTTTCACCCAACATTCATCTTTGAATGCCTCTTTCACATTTTGTGGTTCAGTGGAAGAGAGTAATGCCAAATAGCTTGAAGCTTCTGCAACTGTTCTTCTTGTTTGTACACCTGCTTCTTTCTGCCCCAAAATCTGAGATTCTGGATGATTCTTCTGAACATATCTGGATGGAGTCTTCTCTTCTATCCTTATCTGCTCCTCTGGTTCTTCTTGAGGTTCTTCTTCTTCATCATTCTGTCTTTGAGGGTAGTCTTCATCTTCTTCGATATCTTCATGATTTACTTGCCTAGGAATGTATCCCTTCTCATCAACCACTACATCAATGATGTCAACAATTCTTCCAAGTCTTTTATTGTAGCACTTGTATGCTTTGCTGTGTGGAGAATAACCAAGAAGAATGCCTTCATCTGCTCTAGGTTCAAGTTTGCCAAGTTGCTCATCAGTATTCTTAATATAGCATTTGCTCCCAAAGATTTTGAAGTGCTTTACCGAAGGAGTCTCACCATACCAGAGCTCATGAGGAGTTTGAGTTTTGTTCACCCGGACATTTGTTTTGTTGAGAATAACCACCGCAGCATATGCAGCTTCACCCCAGAAAGTTGCGGGAGTTCCAGACTCATCAAGCATAGTATGAGCCATTTGTTAGACTATTCTGTTCATTCTTTCCACTACTCCATTTTGCTGAGGAGTTCTAGCTGTAGAGAATTCTCTTCTTATCCCATGTTCTTCACAGAAATCGAAAAATTCATTTGAGGTAAACTCCCCACCTCTGTTGGATCTGAGGCACTTAATTTTGTATCCTGATTCATTTTCAACCAAGGCTTTAAAGGATTTGAATTTTTCGAATGCTTCATCTTTGTTCTTCATAAGTCCTAACCAGACAAACCTGGAGAAATCGTCAATGAATAATATCAAGTATTCTTCTCCTCGAGGTGTCCTTTTCCTGAATGGTCCACATACATCTGTATGTACAAGCTCAAGAGGCATGCCAGCTGATCCTTCCTTCTCTGGAAAGTTAGTTCTGGTTTGCTTTCCAAACTGACATGATTTGCATATGGTGTTGTCTGGAATTTTGATATCTGGAAGACCGCGAACTGCCTGATATTTGCATGCTTTCCTTATTTGTGAAAAGCTTAGATGCCCCAACCTTCGGTGCTATAACCAGTGTTCATCATCCTTGCTTAGATAGCATTGTTGTTGTCCTTCTTCAAATATGTATAGATTATTTGGAGTTCTTTTACCTTTGATCACCGTTTTACCTGTATCAAGATCACGAACAAGACATCCATTTGTTCTAAATATCACCTCGGTTCCTTGATCACACATCTGGCTGACACTCAGAAGATTATGCTTCAATCCATCAACATACAAAACATTTCCAGCTTTGACCTTTTCTTTTAACTGAGCAGTGCCTTTTCCTTTTATAGCTGCAGGAGTATCATTTCCAAAAGAAACTTTCTTTCCCTTTTCTAAAGCAGAATATGATTCAAGTTTTTCTTTATCACCTGTCATATGCTTTGAACATCCACTGTCAATGTACCATAGATTTTCCTGTCTCTCTGCATAAAATGCTATCCCACATCTTTCTGTTTGTGGTTCCTTTATTCTCCATGTTTTGGTGCTTGAGGCTTGTTCCTTTGTCTGCTGAAACCTGCTCCTGCATTCAGAATCTTCATGACCAAAGTTATTGCAAATAGAACATTCAACTTCATTTTCAAGAACCGAAAAGTTGTTATAGGTCCTTTTTGTAATCCCGGTCATACTTCTTTGTTTTTGAGCTTCTCTAGTCATGATCGTTTTATATGCAACACATTGAGCTACTTTGTGACCAAAGTTATGGCAAGAGAAGCATTGTCCATTGAAGAAACTTCTGCGATTATCAAATCTTCCAGCCAAACGATTGTAATTTCTATTGTCATTCATTCTTGAAGCAAATTGAGAGGATTTTACCTGTGGCTGGTTGTAGCTTTTGTTCATCCTTAAGACGGATTGCCCCTGGTTTACCTGATAGTCTTTGTTTGTAATTGGTCCCTGCTTTACCTGGTGATCTCCATTGTGCTTTTGCTCATTCCTTCTTGCTGCATCAAGATAACTCTTTGAGGTGGATGCTTGAGAAGTTTCTCCATTATACCCCAGACCTGTCTTGTTTAGTGGAGAACGCTATACATTGATGATCTCATCCAGAGTTTCAGATCCTTTGACAAACTTAAGATTAATAGCCTTTGTTTTCTCAATCTCTTCTCTAAGACCAACAATTTCACCTTCTAACTTTTCAAGATATTTTTCTTTTTCATCAATTTGAAGTTGTAGAGTATCAATGATCCTATTCTTTTCTTCTATACATGTCTTGAGTCTAGAAATTTCTTCATAAAAGCTATCCACATCTATAGCATCCATGTAATCATCATCTTCAAATGCCATTAAAAGTTTATAGTCATTACCTCGTTCATCTTCATCACTATTTGATAGACCATCACTATCCTCATGAGTGTAGTAGCTTTTCTTATTTGCATTCTGTTTCTTGCTCCATCTAGCAGGTTCCTTTCCTTTGTCAATCTTATCCTTATGAGGACATTTCGCAGCATAATGACCTACTCTTCCACAAGCAAAACATTTAAAAGGTAACTTACCTCCGAACCTTCCAGTACCCCGTTGAAGATTTCTGACAAAATTTGATTCTTCTTCTTCTTCTGGCATGTAACTTGCTTCATAGTAGTCTCCTTTGCCTGAAGCCTTGAAAGCATATTCTCTCCTGTCTGATGGACCTCCTTTTCTCATTTCATAAGAAGTTAGAATTCCGTGTAGCTGGGACATAGTAAGAATTCGTAGATTTTCCTTTTCTTCTATTGCAGACACTTTAGATTCAAACTTGGGGGACAATGATCTTTAAACTTTTTCAACCACAATAGCCTCTTTTATTTTTTCACCCAAGTTTTTCATGCAATTAACAATCTCGTCTACCCGAAGGAAATAGTTAGCCACACTTTCATCATTATACATTCTGAGATTCTCATACTGAATCCTGAGGGTTTGAAGTTTAGCACGCTTTACCTGTTCATCTCCTTCTTAGCTCAAGACAATCTTGTCCCATATTTCTTTTGCGGATTTATATTGCATAACCTTCACGAATTCTGTTTGAGATAAGCATCCCAGCAGAGTATTGACTGCTTTAGCATTTGTTTCATATTTCTTCTTTTCGGCCGTATCTGTAGGAGTAGCTGAAGGAAAAGTGTAGCCTGTATCTATGATATCCCAAACTTCTGTACCAAGAGATTGAAGATAGGCAGTAACCCTTACCTTCCAATAATTGAAGTTTGTCCCATAAAAAATTGGTGGCCTGATTGATGCTTCCCTCTCGTAGTTGCTCATGATGAATGATCTTCCTTCAAGCGATCAAGCTTCTCTGAAGGACCTGCTCTGATACCAATTGTTGGAAATAATACTGAGAGGGGGGGTGAATCAGTATTATCAAGTTCTTTTAATAAATATTCCTTATTTATACTTTGAATTATTTTTGCATGTCAGTACCATAAAATAATGAGCATGAACAAAGAAAACAGATAGTCACACCAAAGAACACCAGATGTAAGGTGGAAACCCAATGTGGGTGAAAACCACCTGCTGCAATATGTCTCTATCTTCTTTCAAATTAGAAACTCCTTTTACAATGGTTTTGTACTGGTGCAGTCCTTTACCAGTACGCAGGCTGCAACCTGCAGAGAGCTACAACTCTCGCTCGTTTTCCAGTCTCTCCTGGAAGGGAGCTACAACCCCCTACTTCTTTTCTTTCAAGGACCACTTTTCATAAATTTTCAAACTGGATCCATAAACATCAACTACAAGTAAATCACCCAGTCAACTGCAGTAACCAGATCAACAATAACAGTAAACTAAACCAAGAACACCTTATCAACAGAAAAATTCAGCCAACAAAAGGTCTTAAGACAGATCCGCAGTTTTCCTTTATCTGGCCTGCGTGGCCACGCAATTCACCTTCTGCTCCCCTGCGTATACTCACAGAGAGCCTTCTGCTGCACCGCGTACCCACGCACTGTTTCTTCAATCACGTCGTGTACTGTTACTGCAGGTACGCACCCACATATGCTATCGCGCCGTGTACTGCTACTGTAGCCACGCACCCACAGCTGCTATCGCGCTGCGTACCTACGCACCTGCGGCTTCTAAAACGCTGCGTACTTTCACTGTGCCTACGCACCTGAACCTCTGTCACGCTGCGTACCCATGCACTGCGCCTTCTTCTACTCTGCGTACCCACGTACTGCTCCTTCTTCTGCTCTGTGTACCCACGCACTTGCACCGTTAATCACCTGCGTACCTCTGATTAGGGCCGAATTGGCAGTCCCCCAGTGTGCCACAGATAGTCAGATGCTCAGATCTGATCATGCGCTCGAGAGATCACCCTTCATAGATTCGCTTTCAACTTCACTTTTATATAGATCAAGCTTTTAAAACAATAACCCAATATTTCAGATCTTAAGATATTCAATTTTCAAAAGATGCTTAGCCAAGTGATCTCCTTTGCTTTATATAGGCAAGCTCTTCCTAAAATCATGGATCAATACCATAGATAACCAATACAAGGGGCCCAAAAACATGGGGCTCAATAATAATAATAATATAAAACAATACCATGGGCCAAAACCATAGAATCAAGAACGACGGGCTAAATACCACGGGCCAAACATAAGAAACCCCACGTGAGCGCACTTCTCTGCCTTGAAGTAAGTGAACTGGGGGTACGCATATTCTGAACGAGTGACTTGCGTGTGCGGCCGCAGTCCCTTCACGGTGTACCTGCGGGTATGCACCTTTTGAACTATTCTCTTGCGTACCTCTTAAGTTCCAACATTTTGAGAGCCTGATCAGAGCATTGCCACTTGAGGGTGTTGCCATCAAGTACAACATCTGTATCATAGAGCCATATCAGAAACATAATGCCAATATCTCAATCATTATAATATATAGATAGTGTGGGGTTTTCAGCTGTATGCTTTCCTCGGGTTACATACTGTGTTAATGTGTGCATGCGATTGATGTTTCATTGTTTTTAATGTTGCTAAATTGATGATCAACGTAGAGGAGGTCATGTATTATGCATGTATTCCGCAATAGTGTATAATCGGGATAATCTCTGTGAATAAGTGTTTAATTATTCAAAATTTCTATAGCTCGGAATTTTTGTCTTAATTTATCTAGGAAACTGTCATCAATTACAGAACCTGAGACAACCCCCCCGCCAACAGTTATTCTGCAACTTTTGTAGGACAGTTGGCCATGATGAAAGACATTGCCAAAGTTATGAGTTATTAATGGATCGAACGCCTGCTTACAGGATGCAGATGGAGGCGCGCGGGTAGGATCCGCTGCAGCAATAGCAAGGGGAGATTTCAAGGATGCAGATGGGGACGAGGGGGAATGGGACCCGGACACGGACGAGGACAATTAATCTGCTATAATTGTGGAGGACCAGGGCATTATGCGTGTGATTGCACAAACCCTACCAGAGCCTGTTGCCCGTACTGTTACCAGTTTGACCACGAAGCAGTCGATTGCCCCACGCTAATTGCTCAGATGCGGGAAAAAGGGGTGCTTACGGCTACGCCCACTCAGAATGTCCAAATGATGAAGGCTGAGCCACACAAGGAAGACCCTAACGTAAATATGATGCTCAGAAGTGGTGCAAGTACAAGAGAAGATAAGGGGAAGCAACTAGAGGAGGATGCATGGGTTCGTAGGGCCCCTACAAAACAACCGGAATTTGATTTGGAGCACATGAAGGAAACTTTTATGGAAGCCAAGAAGAGCTTCGCGTAAGCCTCAATGTCGGGTAGCAAGGAGCGAATGAAGTCAGAAAAGGATACTTCTATGCTAACTACTTTCTTGGAAACATGCATAAAGCTACTAAGGGATACTAATGCGATGAAGGGATTGCAAGAGTTGATAACTAGGTGCGCAGGATAGGATGAACCTCGAATGGTCCGGAAGCTAGGTAAGCATGTGTTGTGCACTGGACGGGAAATGTGATTGACTACCCAGATTGGGGACTATGAGATGGATCAGGTTGTTCTGGACTTGGGGTCGGATGCAAATGTCCTACCTAAATAGACGTGGGAACGCAAGGGCAGGCTGACTTACTTCCTATTATTCTATATTATTTCTTGGGCGGACAACCTTTTGACTCGACCTATTACATTTCGCGCTCCGTATATTTCGGAGATTTACAATATTATTATCCTAACTTATAGGCTTTAAGCCCCAAAACTATTACGCGGGACCTCCGCTACCCAACACTAATTAAAGAATTTAGCAGGCCAAAGTCAGAGGCACACTCGATCATTGGATTCAAGGAAATCACAATGCTACCAGGCGAGACCCCATGGGAGTTGGATCATAGACTGAAGTGCACAAGTCGCGAAGCGAACATGAAATTAACATATGGGCAACACCGCGAATGGTTTGTAGCATTGTTAACGCCACATCTATGGAATGCACTGTCGCAACAAAGGCTAACCACTCAAGCTAAGGCTTTGGATGTCATGATGAGATTGCACGAGACTCCGATATAAGATCCTAACCTGGGAGTTCAGTAGATTCACACGCAGTTGAAAAACTTGTGCCTGGAGATGTCGAGTTTGAAACAAGACAGGACAACCTTCCCAGAGATGCACGATGAGGTATGGTGCGTAGAATGTAAGGGCCAGGGGCATGACACGATAAGGACCACTACACGGTGTTCGCGAATTACCTTGCGGGAGGAGGGTCAATTCCACTAAGGTTGGAGGCACAAGCAGGGCCAAGCGTAGTGCCTGCATTATGGTGTGTGATTTGTTAGATAGGAGGAAAGCATGCTACAGATAACTACCATCTATTATAGAAGTATACGCAGAATTCACAACAGTTGTTCTGTAATTTCTGCAAGTCAGTAGGACATGATGAGCACACATATATAAGTTATGAGCTAATGATGGATTGAACTCCTACCTATAGATTTCAGGCCGAAACACGACCCCTTGATCAAAATGCAGGAATGGCGTGCCCCAGATTTTAGGGGAGCAGATGAGGCTGAGGTGGAGGGGGACTAGGAAGAGGTCGCGGACAGCTGATATGTTAGAATTGTGGAGGGGCGGGGCATTATGCCCATGATTGTACGAATCCAATGTGACCATCATGCTTGTATCATATGTTGTTTGATCATGAGACGGAGGATTGTCCCACATTGATAGTGAGGTTGCACGATAAAGGGGCACTCCAACCTCCCCTGACTTACAACTTGCAAATGATGAGGTCTGAGCCACGTGAGGAAGACCCTAATGTAAATATCATGCTCCGGAGTGGAATTACGACGGGAGATGATAAAGGCAAGCAACTTGAAGAAATACCCTGGGTTCGCAAGGCTCCAATGAAGGAACCAGAATTTGATTTGGAGCACGCTAAGGAGACCTTCATGGAAGCTAAGAGGAGCTTCGCTGATCCCTCCACTTCAGGAAGTGAAGATAGAATAGAGCTGGAAATGGACCCATCGATGCTCACTACGTTCTTGGAGACATGCATGAAGCTGTTACATGACAGCAAGGCTATAAAGGGGCTGCAAGAACTCATAACTAGATGCGCTGGGACCACGCCAGGAGAACCGTGCGTAGTCCAGAAGCTCGGAAAGCACACAATGCGAACAGGAAGGGAAATGAGATTGACCACGTAGATTGGGGAATATAAGATGTACCAAGTGATTCTGGATCTAGGGCCAGACATGAACTTCCTGCCAAAATAGACACGGGAGCACATGGGCAAGCCTGCGTTGCAATGGTCTCCTATCCAACTGCGAATGGTGAACCAGCAAAAGATCCTACCTATGGGGAGATTGCAGGGAATCACGGTAGATATTGAAGGAGAAAGCGCACTAGCTGATTTCGAAGTAATAGAGATTATTGATGACAACAATCCATACCCCATGCTATTGGGAATAGATTGGGCCACTGACATGAATGGAGTGATAAATCTAAAGAAGCACAAGATGATCCTTGAGAAAAAGTCTCTACGTGTAGTGGTACCTTTAGACCCTGCAAAAGGATTGCGCTACATGGAGCCAGTGTGCGACTATGACAATGAAAATGATCTGGATTGTGTCTACAAGATAACCACGAGGGAGAAAGACTGGGTAAATTCAACTGCGGATGGCCGAATCTCATGGGAGCACGAAAGCTCCTATACATCAGATTTTGATGAGGAGATAGAACGATGGTAGAACTAGTTACACGAGGTAACCATTCTCAACTGTAACATGATGACAAGGTCGCTTCACTGTGTAGAAAAAGAGGTAAGAGATCTACCTACGTATGATGTGTTAAGCGAGGTGGATGACTTCCTGAACAAATTTGAAAGAGAAGTATTGGAAAAACATCATTTCGATGCTCTGAAATGGGTACTGTGCGCTACACCCGCAAGATGGTGGGGGACACACCAGAGAAGTTTTGAGGACTAGCACGAATGTAGAAGGATGATGTGCATGTAGTTTGGGAAGCCTTTGATGCTATTAACAGACAAGATTTTCAAATGAACCAGCGCGCGCACCCACCTATCCAGGTGGATACAGACATATGGTGTGAATTCTACATGAATGCACACCATTCTCACGGTAGGAGACATGATCAGCAAGCAGGTGTGGGTAAGGAAATGGTGCGAAAGACCCCTCTGGTTGGTACCACAAAGTATGGAAAGACCAATTACATAGAATAATATCCCCACATAAGCTTTTAACAAAGTACGTGAAGCGTTGAACAAGGTCCACAATGCGAAGCAAACTGACTGGGACCTGTGCGTACCAATGGATCTATGGGCTTATAGGACTGCGTGCAAGAACTTGACCTCGTAGGCACTGCCAAGGATGGAGTATGAAGCAAGTGCTGTAAGCCCTATAGTACCTGGAGAGCTTAGATTGCACATGATAGCACTGGTAGATATGGCGGTTCGCAGAACCTTGGGAGCAGAAATCCAACAGGGAACTTTTAGGCTGCAAGAACTTGAAGAAGAAAGGGTACGAATAAGGAAGAAAAGCACTCTAGTGGACGTAGAAGTGAAGAAGCTGGAGGACGAGATAAAGGAAGATTTTCTCGACAAAAAGACCAGGGTGATAAGGCAGGATGCGTACGACCACGATGACAGTTTTAAGGCCTATCACCATTAATTGATCAGTCTGATGCCTTGGCTTGGACCACACATCACTAAGCAAATTAACCAGGGTAATGCGTTATAGATGGTAAAGTGCACGATGCCGACTGTAACAATAAAAGGTAGGTATTTTTCAGGAAACATGATCGATGACAGGATGAAACTTTACACGGGTGGTGCGACCACCTGACTAGCTGAAGGAAGTACAGTCGTAGCACTCCAGGCAATTGAAAGGAAGCGTGGGACTATAAATTATTCTCCTTGGGAGCTGTGCATTGTTGGAGCTGCGTGTAGAAGTAAAGAGTCACAAGGTCTGGGACCGCGCACAAGGGGCTGCGTTGCTGTGCGGGTTGGCTAGAAAGTGACCGTTGAAGTCACTATTCATGATGGGATGCTTGACTTAAGACCAAATGGAGCATACTGCATGCATTTAAGACACGATTTATGGGCAAGATTTGGGAAAATTTGCTACTAAGGGAGCATTAATAACAGGATTTGGGGAGAAAAGTCGAATTCAAATTCAAAAAGCACTATAAATTATAAGGGGTTGCCCAACAAACAACACTTGGTCATTTGTGAATTGAGCTATTGAGCAAAGCCATGATTGTTGTGTGTCGAGTGTTGATTGAGCCCCTAAGTTTGTGAGTGCTATATTTCTGGACTGACATGATGGCAACAATTAAGGAAGTTATGGAGATAATAGAAATGACCGCTGAAGAGGCCCCATAGGCCCTGACTGTGGGGGATGCTTCGGAAGGTGCCAGGATTGTCGCAGAAATCCCGAAATCATCGTGCACGCCAAGACCCAAGAAGGAAAAACAAATGATGGTTCCCATACGTGTGTCCCCATGGAACCCGCTGCACACCAAACTGTCAATGGAGGAAAAGGGGAAGCTGTCACCAAAGAGAGCGATGAAGAAGAAGAAGACATGGAGGATCTAATCAGCGTAGAAGACGAGGACGAAGGCACATAGGAGGAAATTGAGCCTGCGCACCCACCGATAAAGTTTCCCACCTCTGTTCCCCCATGGAAAGGGAAGGATAAATTTCCCAAGGACCTTGACGAGACCAAGAGCTCGCTCCAGACCCCACTCCTCGCAGACAACATTATTTTTTAGGGCATGCACCTAGGACAGGTTCCGAGCTTAAAATTTGAAGATGGGGACCTCGCTGACCATGAGAAGTTCCCTCACCTTGGTACCTCGCACCTCATGAAGCCCAAGCAAAACACCGCGGTGGGGGTTACAGAATTAGAACCACGAAAGTGGTTGCACGGAGTGGAAAAGGTCGGGCTAGTTAACCTGCTCTGGGTACTGCATTTCCACCGCACCCCAATAACCATTTTTGTCATCAGGCAGCTGCTCTGCTTGGTGCATGATGGGTGTTTGTGGCTAGAGGAGCCCATCCCCATCACGACAGACTTGATTCACCGCATTTCCCAGCTTCCATGCAAAGGAGAGGACCCCACGAACATTTCGGAAGGGAAGAGCAGTGACTTGGCCATCACGAAGTCCATGAAGAAGAAGTACAAGCTGGCAAAGAAGAAAAGGGGCTATGCCATATCCAGCATCAATGACAAAGATGTGAAAGTGGCAACCCAAATACTATATGGTAAGGTTATGCGCAAGTGCCACGCAGACGACATACCCGCGCCAGCGGTCGCACTAGCTGAGCAGTGCGTGAAGGGGGTCCAGTTTAACTGGTCCGAGTTCCTCCGCAAGGAGTTTTTGGAGAATTGTCGCGAAGCTTAAGGATAGGGAAAAACGTTCCACTGTGCATGGCTTCTACTATCCATAGTGCTCGTGGTAGGGGAATTATCAGAGGATAGTCAATTCCCCACAATTGACAGGGATCTGCTGGAGGCTGCAAGGTACGCTTCACTCTGGGGCACAAAGGATGCCACTAGGATCCGCAACAACAAAATATTTTGGGTGTTCATGGAGATGAACCTCATAATGGGGATCAACCACAAGCCACGGTTGTCGCCCACTATCTACAATAGCTTTCATAATTTTGCGGAATTTAAAGCGGACATCCATAGCATTTACATTAGAGCGCACAAGGTGTTTAGTCAATTTAGTGTCCTAAATTTCTTTACATAAATTATCAACCGAGGTTCGTAAGCTGATGAATTTTAGTGCACTGTATGTGCTTAGTTAACCCTTCTTACTTTGTCGTTTTGTATTTTATATTGCTTTTGTGGTGTCTGTTCTTTGATTCCTAATGATGTACAATTTGAACTATGAGAAACTGAATCTAAACTTCCTAAAGGTGAACCAAGAGCTTAAAACTAGTCAAAATCTAAGTTAAAAGAAGGAAAAACAGAGCATCGATCCTATCTTGTCATCTGTCCTAACTCATGAATCTGATTCTTAAAACCAAAAGGTAAAGTTGTAAGTCATGTTGAAATAAATACAGGGAATGAAATTAACTGAAGTACTTCTAGTTACTCCAACCTTCAATTTTGAAATATAACCTCCTTGAGATGGAATTCAAGCAACTTCTGTACTTCATGATCTAGAAAAAAGACTAAATAAAAACATGCAGAAGGTAACTGATTGGTTTCAACCCTTATGTAAAGTGAACATTTAACCATTTAGTTTAGGATGGGTATCAACTTGAAATGATGACCAAAAACATTCATTATTACAGTGCATTGTCAACCTGAACTAGGAAATAAATAATAAAAACTGTGAGTAAACTAATCAACAAGGCATCCTCATTATTTTCAATCTTACTCTGTTTAAAAACAAAGTCGTTTCCTTTATGAAATGGATTGGAGAAACAAGACTGCACAATTGAATTCTATTAGTATGCTACTGATTAAAATGAAAAGAAATCAAACTACAAGAAATCAACCTAAGTTATAAACACTGCTAAAAGTAAATGATGAAATTAAAACTGAACAGAAAGAAGAAAACAAATGAAAAGAGAACCTCCTTCAGTGCAGGGGTCCTCTGCAACTGACTGGGTTGAGTTGCTAACTTAATTCAAAATTCTCCTTCAAATGATCATTAGTCAACACACGGCTTTGTATTATAAAATAGGAACAAAAGTCCAAAATTACAAAGTTGATAAGTCTAAACTTATTACATCAAAAGCTTCGAACTCCCTCCAGTTCTGTTCAACTGGTATTTAAAAGAAAATATTCATAATTGTCTTTTGAGGAAAATTAGCTACAAGTGGTCTACACATATTACAACTCGTATGCGTAAATGTTTGATTAGCTACAGGTGACTTGAATTCGAACAAGGTGGTTGCATAGAACCATTGACACATGTGGCTGATCCGAGTTAATGCTTCAATAGAACTATTGGATTTATTAATTAACCACCAAAGGGTAGACAAGGAGTCCTATTACTTCTGAGTTTCATATGTTTGACTCCACCTTTGACTGTGGTATTGTGCTGGATTTTTTATCGATTTGGGCTGGGTGACTAGGATAGAATCCATGTCGAGATGATTCAAGAGATGCCTATGTGGCTGATTTCTTCGTTTGACACCTGTAACATGCTAAACCATGGAAGTAGCTACAGAACACACAATTAGCTGTAGAATAGGCTGCGTTCTATAGCTAATTTGCAAAAACTTATTCAAATAGAAAAACATAAAAGTATAACATGTCAATCATTTAATGTCCTCCTTGAGACAAAATCTATCATTTATCAATGATGGGGATCTGTCTTTTTATGGAAAATAAGAGAAAGACGTGAGAAAAGTTATCAAGAAGAGATTAAGTTTAAGGTTCAACATACCCCCACTGCAAATTCATTGCATGTCCCCATGCAATTTTTCCAAAAATGTGAACTCTTCTTTCCTATTGCATTTTCTCAGATACCTCTGCTAGTACATCTAACTTTCTTCTCTTGCTCCTCTTTGAAGTGATTGCAATCCTGGGTTTCTTCATGAGAAGTCTGTATTTATGGTTGATGACTGTTCTGTTCAAGTTTCTATTCTTCCTCTTCAACTTCCTAGTCTTCTTGTACCATAGCCCTAGGTCTAGTATTGTTTTATCATGAATGGCTTTATCCAATATGCTTTGTTCCTTCAGGGTTCATTTTCTTTCTTGATATGCCTGTTCACTATCTCTAACTCATAGATTTCTTGTTTGAAAGAGTTATTTAGAGGTTCTTGTGGATTGATAGGTTGTTCTGGATTGGCTGAGGATTCTGGATCCATTGAGGCACTTTTCTTCTCTAGTGACTCTATGTAATCATAAATTTGTTGCTGCACTGGGTCTATGCCTGTAGATCCTCTACTCAGGATGCCTTCGAAATACTATTTAGGATTCGATGACTGCTTGTAAATGGAACATGATCAGGAGATGGTACGGGGGTTTCTTCTTCTAGATTTATGAACTTTGTTCCCTTTGATGATACCTTCTTTACCATGCCTCGGAGTCTAGAGCTCCTTCTTAGTTGTAGGGGGCTTATGTTCTCCTCCTTTGTACCCTTTTTCTCCTCTCCTTTGTTTGTTCTCAGTAATTCCACCAGCTTTTTTTTATCTTCCCTTTTTGTTTGATCTGCTCCCTGATCTATGTCTCAGAGACTGGCTCTTCATCATTTTTTCAGTGTGGAGGACTCAGGTTTGCTTTGAATGGTCATACTGGTCGTTTTCCTCTTACTCCTTCTGACATTACCCTCTTTAGGTGATTTTGGTGCCTCTTGAAAATAGTTTCTTATCAAGAAGTTTTCCCAAGTATCTCCTATTCTTTTCAAATGAAATTCAACCAGTATTTTTACCAACCCATGATGGTACATAGTTGTGTCTATGAATTCTATTTTCGTCTATACATTTGAAGCCATCCTCGTTAAACTATTTAGAAGGAAGAAAGGGAGGTTGGTGTTTCCATTTTCTAGAAAGTTCATCAATAAACGTATATGATAAACATACATGCATCCGAATCTCCCCTCATAGGTAATAAATTTTTGTAATATCAAAAGCATGCTTCTCCATTTATTTTTAAGTGCTGAAATAGGAATTCCTTTTCTAAACACAGTTGCATCCATACTTGGGTTCCTGAGGATTACCTTCCATGATTCACTATGAAATTCTTTATTTTTGAACGATCTCTCTCCAAGTCTTGGCAGTTCTATAGCCTCTGTTATGTAAGATTCAGCTACTACAAACTTAATGTCTCCAATCTCTACTTTTGTAGCATCGAATGATCTAGCAAAATATTTTGTGATCTCTTTGTGATATCCATCAAAATTTTCAATGAAATTGAGTCATCCATCCTTCTGCAGCATCTCCTTGAGTTGTGGGTATCCTTCCATATATTTTTCCCCTATGGGATCTGTCCTGGCAATGAGGCCCATGGCCTCTGTTTCATAGAATTTTCTAACCTTCAAAATTACTCTCCTCGTCTGGGAAATGGACTAACTGCGGGTATGGTGAAAAAGAACTATGGGTTTGCGTGGAATAAGTAGACGGTGAGGGTTTGGAGAGATGTGAGTATGTTGGTCACATCGTAGTTTTGACAGTTAACAGATGGAGTTATTAAGGACCGCTTAAGTACAAAGTATGGAGAACATAGCAGAGGTGTGGTATGATGAAATCACTATAGACTATTTGGCATCGAATGTGGAATATGTGGCAGAGATGTGGTATGACGAAGTGGTAGTCAAATCAAATGATGACTTGTTAAGGAGACATATGATCATTCATATTATACATGACTTATGTTTGTAACTTGTTTGAAATAAATTTTGCATTTTACCTTTATAACTTAACCTTTTTCTTGATAATTCTTTTGGTTTTGATCTGTAGGTACTTTGATCATGGTTTATCTCCAAAACTTGATTCTTCAATTTCCCTACATTCATAATTTATTTGTGAGCTGTACAATTTTGCTAGAGTTGATAGTTAAGTTGTAGCTGCAGAATCAAATTAGTTGCGGAATGGAATCAACTGCAGAATGTGAAAAGAAGGAAAAGTGAAATATGGCTATGGAATATGAGTGTAAATATAAAATGGAAATGAGTTATGACTGTGAGATGGAATGAGATGTGAGATAAAATGAAACATAGGGTGAAATGAGGTAAAACTGTAAAAAGATAAAATGTAAATGAAATATGATAGTGAGATGAAGTGGAACTGTAAAAAAAATTAAAATAGAATGAAATGATGAATTTGTAGACTCTAAACTGCAAATGAATGTAGCTTTTTGTCACTACTTATTACAGAAAGGAAATGGAAAATATAGGATGTCAGAAATCTTTGATTTTCACCCTGTATTTTATTTTATTTATCATTTTTTTAGGAAAAGTAAAGACTAAGTTAGTGGAGAAGAAGAATTCTTCTTCACTAGCTTCATTTCAGAGTTATTCTGGAAAATCTTAATGAACTCCTCTCTTGAAATTGGTTTCTGATATATCTTCAACCGATGACCATTCACAAGAAGAGGTATTTGGCTTCCATCTATCATCCTTATCTTTATTTCTCTATTATTAAAGACTTCTTCAATCTCATATGGCCCAAGCTAATGAGTTTGAAACTTACCTTAAAAATCTTTGAACTTTGAATCGAACAACAGTGCCCAATCTCCTTCTTGAAACTTCTTCCCCTTAATATATTTATCATGCCATTTAGCCCTCTGTTGTTGGACTATACTGGTTCTTTGAACTGCATCTTGCCTAATTTCATCAAGTTCATTGAGTTGCTCGAATCTATGTTTCTGTGCCTCTGATAAATCCAGTCCCAATTGGACTGCCATCTTGAAGGTTTTGATTTGGAACTCTATAGGGAACAAGACTTGTTTCCCATAAACAAGTTCATAGGGTGTATGTCCCGTTGTGTTCCTCCATGTAGTTCTATAGGCCCATAAGACTTCATGAAGACTTTTTTCCCAATCTCTTCTATGTAGATGCACAGTCTTAGTGAGAATTACTTCAATCACCTTATTTGTAGATACAACTTGACCATTTTCTTGTGGATGATAGGGAGTAGATTTCCTATGTTTGATCTTGTAATCTTCCACAAGACCCTTCACCATTTTAGATGTAAATTGAGATCCCCGATCTGTCACAATTTCTCTTGGAACACCAAAACGAGTGAAGATGTCCTCAAAAAGAAAGTTAATTACAGATTTTTCATTAGCAAAAGGTAATGCTTTGGCATCTACCCATTTAGTGACATAATCAATGCATACCAATATATATTTCTTTTGCTTAGATGGAGGATTAATTGGTCCAACAAAATATAAGGCCCATTTTTCAAAAGGTTTAATGAGTACCTAAATTTGCAGTGGCATTTCATTTGAAGGAGCAGGTTTCCCTACCCTCTAGCAGCTGTCACACCCCCTGACATATTCTTTGGCATCTTTGAAGATGGATGGCCAATAATATCCTAAAGAAAGGATTTTATAGGCTGTCCTCTTGTCAGCAAAGTGTCCACCACACGACTCATCATGACATGCCTTAAGAATCTCAGGCATTTCATCTTCCCTAACACATATTCTGATCATAAGATCTGGGCCTGTTTTATACAATTCATTAGTGATCCATGATTATCTTGCACTTATCTGAATTATTTTTCTTTTCTCTCTAGGAAACAAATGTGAAGGCAATTTTCCTATGAGTAAGTAATTATCAATATCTGTAAACCAAGGAGTTTGAGTAGTCATTGAAAAAAGATATTCATCAAGAAACTTATCTTCAACCGGAGTGTCATCTTTAATATTTTGAATTCTGGTCAAGAAATTAGCAACTGTGTTTTGTTTTCTAGGTCTATCTAGCACAGTAATATTGAATTCTTGCAAGAGTAAAACCCAGATCTTGTAACTCTACCATTAGTAATAGGTTTATTCATTAAGTACCTAATTGCAGAGTGATCTATATGAACAAAGGTTTCATAGGTTGTTATATAATGTCTGAACTTGTTGATTGCATGAACAACAGCTAAAAATTCCTTTTCAGTTATAGTATAATTCAACTCAGTGGGAGTCAAATTCTTACTTGTATAGTAGATGGCATAAGGAATCAAATCTTTTTTTCCTAATACATCTCCCAGAGCTGTATCTGAAGCATCTGTTGAAATGAGAAAAGGTAGTTTCTAATTTGGACCTCTCAAGATGTGTGCTTCAAAAATTTTTGTTTTCAAAGTCTCAAATGCTAACTAGTAGTCAGGATTCCAATTGAATTCACATTCCTTGGTGAGTAATTTGAATAGTGGAGATGCTATTTTAGTGAAATTTTCTATAAATCGTCTATAGTATCCTGTAAATCCTAGAAAACTTCGAACATGCTTTTGGAAATTTGGAATTGATAATTTAGAGATGACTTCAACTTTAGATTTATCAACTTTAATCCCATCTCCTGAAATGTGATGGCCTAAAACAATATCTTTTGTAAACGTCATAAAACATTTTTCATGGCTAAGTGAAAGGTTTGCTTCCTTACATCTTTTAAGAGATTTTTCCAAATTTTCCAAAGCTTCTTCAAATGTATTCCCATAGACTATAAAGTCATCCATATATACCTCTATACAATCATGTATTAGATCAGAAAAAATTCCTAGTACCGCTCTTTAGAATGTTGTAGGTGCATTACATAACCCAAAAGGAAGTACTCGGTAAGCATAGGTTCCCCATGGACAGGTAAATGTGGTTTTATCTTGATCTTTAGGTGCCACTTGAATCTTATTATAAGTACTAGAACCATCCAAGACTGAGAAATGTTTCTTACCTACTAATGTATCTAACACTTGATCTATAAAGGGCAAAGGAAAATTATCTTTAAGGGTAGCTTTATTCAATTCTCGGTAATCAATGCACACCCTCCATTTACCGTTCTTTTTAGGGGAAACCCATTGGCTATTTGAAATTGGGTAAATGAAGTTTACATTCAGTAGTTTTTGCAGTTCTTCTTTCACAATTTCCCTAAGATTTGGATTCATCCTTCTCTAAGGTTGTCTGATAGGTCTGCAATTTTCTTCAATGTAGATGTGATGTATACAAGTCTTAGGACTAATTCCTTTCATGTCAGTATATTCCCATGCATATGTAGCAGAATGTTGTTGTAATGTCTTGATTAGATTTTCCCATTATAATTTCTCCAAGTTGTTGTTTATGTTCAATGTTCTCCCTGGAAAGATTTCAATTGTAGAGCTACCAAATTCTTCCATAGAATAAAGAGACATCTGCTTAGATGACAAATATTCAATATTGGATTTTTCTTGAAATTGATCATGTTCATATTCTATGATTCAAAATTTTCCATTGTATTTAAGATTTGACTATCTTCACTAATATCTAAAATAGTAAAGAGAGGCTGAATGTCATTTTCACCATCAATCCATTCTTTTTCATCCATTTCTGTGATTGTTCTTGCTGGAGGATATAGAGTGAATTTCTTTGTTGAATTCCCATCAGAAATATACATATCACCAGATCTACAACTAATGAAAGCATTAGCTGTGTCCAGCCAAGGTCTTCCTAATATGAGTGGATGTTCTCCTAGATTGTTCTTGGGGGTTAAAATCATAAAATCAACAGGATATTCACAAGAATATAAGGATACTGAAATATCTTCTAACACTCTATCTTGTTTGATTACAGATCTGTCCGCTAATTGCAGTAATGTAGGTGTGTAAAGAAGATTAAGAAGCTTGAGCTGTTCCATGGTTTGTTTGCTCATGATGTTTATTTCTACTCCTAAATCAATCAATGTATTTGGAATTTCAACTCCATTGATATGTGTTTTCACAATTGGACTTTCTGGATCTACATATTTTTGTATGGCAATTTTTCCCATCATTACATCTGCTATTTTTCCTACCGGGTGAATTCTTTTTGTTTCCTTTGATTTTCTTCCCGGTTTCTTTATGATCAACTCCTTTATTGTTTTAGCTAGGATTGGAATCTCCTTAATGGCTTGTAGCAAAGGGATTTTGATACATACAATTCATCTAGAAAATCATAATTAGGAAACATGATCTGCTTTTCTACTCCTCTATCAACTTGTAATCTTTCAGGAAAAGGAGGTGCAGAAGTAGATACTGGTTGCTCAATGATAGGAGTTGAGTTCACTGGTTCTTTCTATTTTTCATTTTCAGTATTTTTTTTTGGAGAGATGTTCCCTCAAAACTTAGAGAATCTTCCTCAGAATTGCTTGTTCCTAAATAACTGTAGAAGGCCTTTCATTTTCTAATATCCTACCGGATCTTAGGTTAACATCATTGAGATCTAGAGGAGTGATCATTTAAGTTGGAAATTGTTGTCCTTCCACCATGTAAGTATTCTTAGGATTTTTATTGTTGGGGTTTGGTAATGGTTGGGCAGGTAGCTGATTTGGTCTCTACTGAAATGGCAGTAAAAGTTTAGGATTTTGGTTTTGTTGTGGAAATGGTAATGAAAGTTGAGGGTTCTGATTTTGAAGTTGTGGCTACTAATTTTGTTGTGGAATGTGTGGGGGAGGATAATTCTAATATGATGGAGGATATTGATAATATTGAGAAAATATCCCATAAGGATTTTGTACTCCTTAAGCCCAAGGTTGAGATTGATATTGAGGTTGAGGCCAAGGTTGAGATTGAGATTGGGGCCAAGGTTGCTGCCAAGAATTCCAATTTGGTGGGGGTTGAAGATACATTTGATTGTTAAATCCCCGATTTTGTGGCCCCTACCAAGGTTTTCTAGAGACAAAGCAAAGAGGTTCTGCTGAATTTGGGACTGTTTCTTCTTGAAAAACAGCCTTAAGACCTGGAATCGAAGGACAACACTTGGTCTCATGGTTTTCTGAGCAAATCATACAAGTCTCTATAATTTTTGCATCCAAAGGGCATTCTCTTATAGCATGTTTTTTTTTTGCATTTTGAATAGAAAATAGCTAAAACATCAGCCTCGGTTTTCTTCTTGTTTTGCAACTTAAGGGTGTCTATTTTCTCACTAAGACTCCCTAGAATATCTGTTTTGAATTCATCAAGCATATTACCAATTTCTGCCCTACTCACTGATCCAGTTGCAGATTTATTTACTCTAACAAGAGAAGGATCTCTTCGACCTTTCCCAGTTTTGGATTTCCCTCTTGAGAGATGAACACATAATTCTCCTATGTCATTTAATGGGATTTGAGAGATATCTCCCTTCCCCATCATGTTAAGGATATCTATCCACTCATCTCTATTGGCTTTTAATAAAAGAGATTTTAAGGTATCTTCATCTAAATTGTCCATATTTGCTCTTTTCAAATTATAGTTGAATCTCTCAATTAAATCCTCTAAATTTTCATCCTCTCTTTGCATAATTTTGAACACTTCATATTTTTGATTGGTAGGCATGAAATAATCCAAATACCTATCCAAAAACACCTTTTTCATGTCGTTCCATGTTCTAATGGACTGAGTGACTAACCCCATGAACCACTTCCAAGCAACTCCTTTCAGTGTTGAAGGGAACAACTTGAGTTTTTGAGAGTCTTCTAGATAATCATAGGTTTTGCACAAGACTTCAAACTCAAATAAAAATGTTTAAGGATCCTCACTTTTTAACCCATGGAATTTTGGGAGGACAGAAGGTGAGATATTTTTCATTGTGGCATTTGTTTCTTCATCCACTATAGTGAATCCAAAATAATTATCTATTTCCATATTTCCTCTGCCTCCTCCATTATTTCCTCTACCTCTTCCTCTACTCCCTCCTCCAAACAGTGTCAATTCTCCATCCTCTCCTTCTTCTGCCATTATAGTTTCTTCAGAGTCAGTATAAGGTTCAACTTGCAAGGTTACTTTCTCTTCCTCTGGTTCTTCTATTAATGGGATATGGGATATAGGTTCTACTTCTTCTTCCTCACTATGTATTCATAATTCTTCAACTAAAATGTGCTCCCCTGTGGAGGTGAAAAAGGCTACTCCTGCTGTTGGAGACCCAAGAATTTTCTCCTCTAGGACTGCCTTGGTAGATGAAGTAGGAGATTCTTTTTATTGGATTTTTGACCTTAGAATTTTAGGATTTATATGGTCGGGAGTATGAGCTTGATATGGAGGTGTATCTCTTCTTGTTCTTGGTGGAGTAGGTGGTGTTGTGGGAATTGAACTCCTGCCTCTAGCTATAAATATACCCCCAGAGTTTCTTGCTCTATGCATGCCATTCTTTTTTTTGAATATAAGAGATAAGGTTACCTAATTACACTTCCCCAGTAGTGACGCCAAAAGTTTAGTCAATTTAGTGTCCTAAATTTCTTTGCATAAAATATCAACCGAGGTTCATAAACTGATGAAGTGTAGTGCACTATATGTGCTTAGTTAACCCTTCTTACTTCGTTGTTTTGTATTTTATATTGTTTTGGGGGTTTATGTTCTTTGATTCCTATTGATTTACAATTTGAACTATGAGAAATTGAATCTAAACTTCCTAAAGGTGAACCAAGAGCTTAAAGCTAGTCAAAATCTAAGTTAAAAGAAGGAAAAATAGAGCATCTGTCCTATCTTGTCATCTGTCCTAATTCATGAATCTGATTCTTAAAACCAAAAGGTAAAGTTGTAAGTCATGTTGAAATAAAGACAGGGAATGAAATTAACTGATGTACTTCTAGTTACTTCAACCTTCAATTTTTAAATATAATCTTGAGATGGAATTCAAGCAACTTCTGTACTTCATGATCTAGAAAAAAACTAAATAAAAACATGCAGAAGGTAACTGATTGGTTTCAACCCTTATGTAAAGTGAATCTTTAACCATTTAGTTTAGGATGGGTATTAGCTTGAAATGGTGACTAAAAACATTCATTAATATAATGCATTGACAACCTGAACTAGGAAATAAATAACAAAAACAGTGAGTAAGCTAGTCAACAATGCATCCTCATTATTTTCAATCTTACTCTGTTTAAAAACAAATTCGTTTCCTTTATGAAATGGATTGGAGAAACAAGACTGTACAATTGAATTCTAACATTATGCTACTGATTAAAACTAAAAGAAATCAAACTACAAGAAATCAACCTAAATTATAAACACTGCTAAAGTAAATGATGAAATTAAAACTGAACAGAGAGAAGAAAACAAATGAAAAGAGAACCTCCTTTAGTGCAAGGGCCCTCTGCAACTGACTAGGTTGAGCTACTAACTTAATTCAAAATGCTCCTTCAAATGATCATCAGTCAACACACGACTTTGTATTATAAAATAGGAACAAAAGTCCAAAATTATAGAGCTAATAAGTCTAAACTTATTATGTAAAAAACTTCGAAATCCCTTCGGTTCTGTTCAATTGGTATTTAAAAGAAAATATTCATAACTATCTTTTGAGGAAAATTAGCTACAGGTGGTCTACACGTATTATAACTGGTCTGTGTAAATGTTTTATCAACTACAGGTGACTTGAATTCAAACAAGGTGGTTGCACAGAACCGTTGACACAGGTTGTTGATCCGAGTTAATGCTTCAACAAAATTGTTGGATTTATTAATTAACCACAAAAGGGTAGACAAAGAGTCCTATTGCTTCCAGGTTTCATATGTTTGACTCCACCTTTGACTGTGGTCTTGAGCTGGCTTTTTTATCTATCTGCGTTGGGTGACTAGGATAGAATCCATGTTGATACGATTCTAGAGATGCCCATGTGGCTGGTTTCTTCGTTTGACACCTGTAACCTGCTAAACCATGGAAGTAGCCACGAAACACACAGTTAGCTACAGAATAGGCTGCGTTCCGTAGCTAATTTGCAAAAACATATTCAAATAGAAAAAACATAAAAGTATAACATGTCAGCCATTTAATTTCCTCCTTGAGACAAAATCTATCATTTATCAGTGATGGGGATTTGTCTTTTTATGGAAAACAAGAGACAGAAGTGAGAAAAGTTGTCAAGGAGAGAGTAATTCTAAGGTTCAACACAAGGACCCAGCCAAACAATGGAGGAAGATACCCTTTGTAGCCATAGATAATGTCATCTTTAATGTCCTGGAGACATGGCCGCCAGAGTGGTGCATTCCAGACATCGTGGAGATAGAGAAGTCGGCGGTGCAGAAGAAGAAAGATGAGGCCAAACTGTGCATCGCACAGTTGGCAGAAAAGAGAAGGAAGGAGGCAACGGTAGCAGAAGTTCAGGCAGCACATGACGCTACATAAACAACAACTGAGCAATAAAAGGCCACAGCAGCAGCAACAACAGCAACACAGGAGGCAGTCGCGACGGCGCGCGAGGGCCAAATGTTGCCTTTGCATGGACAGGAACTGGAGGAAGAAGAGGAAGGTGCAGAACCACAAACCGCGTCAAGCAAGAAGGCCAAGGCATCGAAGTTGTCTATTGACCCGATCATCCTAACCGAGGGTGATCTGCACAACATCGGCGAGACAGTGCACGATGTCACCTCTGAGGCACTCCAAAATTTCATGCAAGAGAACCAGATTGTGTTGGGGTCCCTTAGAGTGCAATTTAAGGAGTTGTAGGTGCGCCATCCTCAGGTTGATACCCTTTCGACCAGCCTCACAGTTGGAACAATGACAACAGAAAAGATGCTACGTGCTTGGGTGACGAATACCATAGTCTAGCCAGAAGGGGCACTAGTGAAAACAAATGAGGTCGAAAAGCCTACGATTAGTGCACTGAAGGGTATTGGTATCAATATGGCTACACTCCTGTGAGAGACCTTATATGTTTTGCAGGATGGGATAACTGCAAAGCTGCGAGCTAGGGAGAGCCGCACACTACAAGTCCTCAACGAGTAGAAAATCAATATGGAACAATTGAGCTTGCAGCACGATGAAGTAGTGTCACAGAATCGACAACTGGTCCAGGTAATAGACAGAGCTTTCCAAAGCGTCCCGAAGATGGCCATCTCAACAGACATACTAGTAGAGGTACCCATCCACAGGTTAGCAGCAGGGGTGCGTGAGGCATGGGAGGAAATGAAAAAGGTTCAGCTAGAGCTAAACCTTCAGATCACCGAGCTGCAGTTAAAGGTGTAGCCGTCCACCCCTCCGGAAGTCAGAGAATAGTGCGCTAACGCTATTACAGTGAGACTGGACAAGATTGGAAGTGCAGTGTGAGACTGCACCAACATGTTGGAAGAATCATTTGAGGTCCTCACAAATCTGCAGGAGGACCCCAACATCCAACACTTAGAGATAGAGGCACGAGAACTCCAACAACAGTATGACAGCGTCAAAGGAACTATGCAGATGGTGGCCCTCACTCAGAGGCTCGTGCAGATGCAACAGGCCAAAGTGCTAAAAGAACAGGTGGACATGAAACGACACAAGGAAGCAGTCCTGAAGGCGTGCATTCAACCTTGGATCGACGAGGACTTCACCATCACAGCAGAAATTGAAGGCAAGCTCGCACACATGCAGGGGATACATGCACTAATGTAGAGAAGCACTTCCGACACATTGGTATCGGAACAACGCATGCAGCAGATCCAGCAGGCACAGCTTAGTGCGTTGTCGGCCTTGTTGCAGTTCAGACACAGTTGGAGGGACTCCGTGCAAAGATCTCCATGCCAATAGAGTGACTCGAGGGCAAGTCACAATGTTTGTGTTGGGGGCCTATTGGGCATGGAATCCCCCCAAGGCATGTTTTGGGGCTTAAAGCCCAAGTTTTGACCGAATCTTCTTGTAAAAGCTCCGCGAATTGTGGGTGCGGGGTGCGAAATTATAATAGAGTCACAGGGTTGTCCACCCTAGTTTTTGTAATGTAATGTCGGCTGGATAGACCTACCCATGGTTCATAGACCATGGGATTGTATAAATAGAGCGAGGCTCTAAGTGTATAAGATAACTAATAGAAGAGAGAATAGAAGAAGATGAGAAGTCTAAGTGATTAAGTCGAAGTATAAAGTGTGTCTGTGGGTCATAGAGTAGGAGAAGGCTCTGCAACTGAGTGCGCGAACCCCTGCAGCTGAGTGCGCAGGGTAGGTCGAGTCTGTAACCATTGGGAGAATCAAGAAAGAGAAGTTCTACCATATTTCTATGTATCTTTTCCTAGTTTAATGCATGATTGGATAAAATTTGCAAGTATACTGTTTATTTACTGCACGAACCTATATGAATGTTTTGTATAACTAATTATAACTTAAGACAATCAAGTAGGAGAAGGTAGTTAACTAGTACTAGAAGATAAGTAAGATCTTTAGTAATAGCGTAGAGCGCAGCTCCACAGCCCGTGGTTAGGGTTGCGTGAAGGCAGTGTATCGGGCCGCGAGGAACAAGGAAGTGCATGAAGCAACCTGCGCATAGGAACAAACAGTGGACCAGTCGAACCTCTCAGACATCTCAATGGTGCAGAAACCTAGTTCTAACACCCTCCCCTACTACCTCGGGTGAGACCTCAGTCTGCACTCCGTGGATTGTTGCTGAAAGGGTCTGTAGTATAGGGAATTTTTTGGCTAATTAACTCTGAACCTGGGTCAGGCCCCAACAAGCTAATAGAAGACTAATCCAAGCAGCTCAATGATTACTATGAACTTCCAAAGATTTTCCAAGGATGAAATAATGCTTGTGATCCTGCAAAATAACTTACATCAACCATTTAAATCAATCCTAAAACAAGAAATCATTAATACTAAATGCAGAAATAGAAAGAAATAAAAACAAGAGATGCGTGTGAATAAGAAGTGAAAACAAGGAAAGGAAATGATAAAAAGGGCTCTGAGGCTCATAGGATGGACACGCCCAAGGAAAATCAGAGACCTATGGAGGAGAACAAGATTTATAAGTTGAACATGACATCAATCTTCATTATTTTCATCAATAGAATTACATCCCTGCAAGAAAATACAATGGAGCTGCAAAAATACAAGTTCTCTCCACCATAACACTAACAAAAATATCCCGCTAGAGGAAAATTCGACTTGGTTCTTATAAAAAAATTATTAGGAATCATTCCCCATGAATGGAGGAAGCTTTCCCCACCAAAATCCCTTGATTAGTGGATCTGGTCCCTAATACTAGGAATCTGCATTAAACGACAGGGAACACATTCCTAGATTTTCTCAATCATTGGAGTTCTAGAATCTGTTCCATACAAATTCGAATTGGTACTCATAAAAAATGATTAGGATTCATTCCCCATGAATGGAGGAATATTTCCCCACCAAAATCCCTTGATTAGCAGATCTGGTCCCCAATACTAGGAATCTACATTAAATGGCAGGGAACACATTCCTAGATTTTCTCAATCATTGGAGTTCCACAATCTGTGCCATAATTCCATAATATCTTGTTGATTTTTTATTTTTTATTGATCCTCCTATAGTAGGGAACAAGTCCCTAAATTATCTCCTCCTCCAAATCTTCATAATCTGCCCAATATTCTCATAATATTCCACAAAAAAAGATAATATTAGGCACAAATGTGCAATTATTCATAAACCTTCGTAATAAATATATTAAAGTTAATAAATAAATTATCTAATGCAGAAAGAGAGGTTTAATGTGCTGAGGGATGGTCATATGACTTAATTTATGTTTTAATTTAGAGGCATGGGCCTTAATTTATGTCTAAATTAGAGGCCCATCACATGCCAATATTTTTTAAGCCAAGACCTTTGCACACCTAACCACTAGGGTTTATCTCTATGCTCATTTTTCAGAAGAAATGGAATGTCGATACCTCCCAGAGTTCGGTTCTTAAACCACCGGTCTCCATCGGACGGGAGGAAAGTAGTCTTTGAAATTATGTCCTCTATGACTAAGAAGGAAATGTCAATGATGCTAAAAAAAAAATTCATCGAACCCCTTTGCAAAAGCTTGAGCCACTCCATTATGATAACCATCACATTGGAAACAGAACTCTTCCCAACCTACTTGTAAAAAATGTCCCCGAGTTACGAGATGGATTCAAGGATCTCAGGACCTTCCATCTCTCCTTTGTGGAAACGATTGCCTTTCCCCATGATTTCTATTAACAGGTCACAAAATATGCAGATGATAAAATGGTCGCACTGATCTTTGGAAATAAAACAAAGCACATGAATCTTCTGTGCTGTGAAGAACTCAATTTACTGGCTGTTTGGTTGGAATGATAAAAAAATATTTGCCTGATTCCTTAATCATCACATACATCACTTACTTGTAATGAAGCCATGATGACTAGATGTTGTTGATCTGTTGTTGAATGTTAGATTTTTTGTGCTAATTTCAACTTCAAAATTAAAAACAATTTCTCATCATTTGATTTATGTGCATAGGTTTCCTTATGGTATTTGTGAATGTAACATGTAAATTTGTCAAGTTTTATGTCAAACTCATGAGAAAAATAACATTTAAAGAAAGTGTTGAACAACAACAAACAAATATACAACAAACCATCAAAATGAACATTGAACACAATGTTTTGATGAAGGATTTCACCCCTCCTGGGCTACATCTCCTTGGTCCAGCTTCCATGGCTCGGGCTTCCGTATTAGCTAAAAATGGAAAAAAGTGTTATTTGCAATACTCTACTTCACCTGAACCCTACTTCAATGTGCTTATAACATAAAAATCATATAGGAATGACTCTTTCTGAGCCTAAATTGGTCGAAAATTGCAAAAGTTATGGCCTCTTCAGTTTTCCCTAGGAAAACTCCACCAAAATTGGAGAAACACGAGTTAATCCCGCCAAAAGATCCACCAAATTAATCCGCACATTAATTATGGATAAGCACAGTTTAATTAGTGTTAAAATTCCACTTATCTCTTTAATTTACAGTTAACAATTAGTGCTAGCCTCCGGTTTTGTGGTGGTGGTCACATGCGGAGAGGGTTGGCCCTCTCCTCCCCTAATCGCCATGGTTTATCACATTAAATATTAACGACAACCATTGTATGTTAAGAACCATCGATGCGTCATAGCAGTATGACTTTGGACTTGTGTGGTCGAGGTCGCGGGTTCGACTCCGTCGAACTACAATTAAATTTTTTCACTGCGCACTGATTTCGATAGGCCGTTGGGGAGGGACACGTGGCAGCCTCTAGGCATGCCACATGTCTACTTCTCATTGGTCCTCCCCTGTCCAATGAGAAAACACCATTTCATCAAACTATAGACCAATCAAAATGTGCCACTTGGCGTGACCTCAATGGCTATTGACCAAAAATTTGACCTGCATAGTCACCTGCCACATCAATAATACAGACTGCTGACTGTACAATGACTATGCAGTGACTATACTTTTTTTTGCAAAATTCCTCTATTTGGCAAAGCGGACAAAAGTCACTATCTTTCTCATACGAACTTCGTTTTGAGTGAAAGAAGTTGCGTTGGGATCGTATCACCAAGAAAGACGTGGTTGTTCAGTGTTTGAGCAATTCTAAGCACTTAAAATTTTGAGCTGAATATTGATCACCTGATTGTTCCTACCCATTGGAAGCCTTTTGGACCCCAAATTATACATCAGTTGTTCAGTAGGTGAGGAAACAACTCCCTCACCTTCTCAATTTGCATCTATTTGGCCTTAGAAGGATTTTTTCCCTTGAGTCCCACTTGAAGGTATTCGACATTCCCTCTCTTTGAAGTTCTGGTTCTTTTGTCAAGTATGAGATCTTGTTGTAGTTAATCAAGATATTCTGGCGAGAAATCATCTATTGATGGTAGTTGAACATGCTATCCTTATCATCAATCAAAGGAGGATCAAACAATCTCAAATTCTCAACATTAACAACAAAGTATATTTGCATATAAGGAGGCAAATCTAGTTTAAATGCATTGTTACCAATATTTTCCAGAAATTTTAAAGAACCATAACGGATCGGCTTCATATTTTTACTTTCCCATTGATTTCTCCCTTTTCTAATATATAACAAAACTTTTTCTCCAACTTGAAATCTATGATCGACATGATGTTTGTCATGCCTTTCCTTGTAGCTCCTTTGACTCTTTTCAAGCTGTTCTTGCACTGTGTGATGTATCAACTGAATTTTCTCAATGAACTTCCTTTCCTTATCGATGTCACTGTGACCATCAGTGGCGACATCTTTATCAAAGTTGAATTCCAATGGCGATCTTGGCAAGTACCCAAAACATGCCTCAAATGCCAATGTGTTTGTGGAAGAATGCTTTGCCCTATTGTATGCTTGTTGTATGTAATGCAATTTTTCATCCCACAACTTGGGATGTTTGCTACAATATCCTCTAAGAAGATGAATGACTGTCCCATTGACCACCTCGGTTTGTCCATCTGTTTGCAGATGAAAGGTTGTACTCTTATTCAACTTAGCGTCCATCATGTCCCACAAATTTGACCAAAAATTCCCAACAAATCAAGAATCTCGATCACTTACAATGGAAGTAGGAAGACCAAAATGAAACCAAACATTTTGAAACAAAAGATGGGTTGTTTATTCAGATGTAATTTTCTTTTTACATGGTGTTAGAATACACATCTTGCTGAACTTGTCTAAAACTACATACAAGTAATCATGACCTTTCCTTGACAATGGAAGACCTCCTACAAAATCCATTGAGATACTCACCCATGGACGTGGAGGTACCGGAAGTGGGGTGTACAATCCTAATTTCCTATTGCTATGCTTACTTATTGCACACAAAGAACATCCTCTAATGAAACGAGATACATTATCAAACATGTGTGGCCAATAACAATACCTTTAGAGATTCGCTATTGTCTTGCTTACACCAAAATGTCCAGCAATCAATGAAGTGTGTGCCTCCCTTATGATATTTTTTCTTTCTCCCTATGGAATACATAACTTGCCCAAGTGATACAAAAAATTGTTATGTACATGGTAATCTAACTCTTCAAATTGGTTTCCTTGCCTCAAGCTTGCATACACATCTTGAAATTCATTATCATATGCATATTGCTCAATGTAACTGTCATGTAAAACAGAATTGTTTTTGAGTATAATAGATGAATTTACAATAGGCCTAGAAAGCATATCAACTACCTTATTGTAGATTCTCTTTTTGTACTTGATAACCAAATGAAATTGTTGTAGAAAACCCATCCATTTGAAGTGTCGTGATTGCTACAACTTTGACTGTGATTATAAGTACTGCAATGGTTGATGGTCGATATGGATAATGGTCTACTTCCCCATCAAGTAGTGTTTCCATTTTTTAACACTTTGTACCAATGCATAAAGTTCATTGTCATAAGTGGGATAGTTAGTCACAACACCATTACAAATTTCAGAATGAAATGAAATGGACTTACCATGCTGCATGAGAACTGCTCCCATGGCGTAATCACTAGCATCCATTTGAATCTCAAATGGATGTCTAAGGTCCAAAAGAGCCATTACCAGTGTTGAACTGATCTTTTGTTTTAAAGCATCAAATTCTTTTTGTTTTACAACTCCCCAATGGAAGATTTTCTTGACACTAGTCAATGCATGTAGTGGAGCTGCAATGGTAGAAAAATTAGCAATAAATTTCCTTCAATATTGTGCTGCCCTTAGAAAGCTTCTTACCTCTGTAATTGTATTGGGCTTGGGCTAATTCACAATGAACACAACCTTATAGGGGTCTATCTTCAACACACCTGCTCCAACAATGTGTCCCAGATACACTTAAGAAGATTTTCCAAATTCACACTTTGACATCTTTAAAAATAATTGTTCTTTTCTCAAGACATCAAGTACTTTGTTCACATGCATGACATTTTCATCTCTGGATTTGCTGAATATGAGAATATCATCTAAGTAAACAATGAAAAAATCATCTAGAAATAGTCTCAATTCATAACACTCATGAAAGTAGCTGGAGCATTTGTAACACCGAAAGGCATAACAAGCCACTTAAACAATCCTTGTTTAGTTTTAAATGCAGTTTTCCAAATGTCATCTTCAGCTATTCTAACTTGATGATAACCACTTCATAAGTCTAACTTAGTGAAATACTTTGCATACCTCAATTGATCAAGAAAATCATCAATTCTTGGGAGTGGATAACGATTCTTTACCATTATCTTATTCAGTGCACGAAAATCCACACACATGTGCCAAGTCCCGCTCTTCTTTGGCACCAAAACAATGGGTGAACCACATGGCAAAGTAGATGGGAATATGATACCTTTGTTCAAAAATTCTTGAATTTTCTTCTTTATTTCCATGATCTCCATGATTGACATGCGATACATGCCAATGTTTGGAAGTGGAACATCCTACTACAGCTATATCTCATGTTGAATTCCCCTCTTGGGAATTAAACCCTTTGGTTCCTGAAACATCTCGCCATGATTTCTTACAACATTAAACAAATCATATTTTATCTTAACATCACAACCTTTAAAAGATTCATAATCTATATCATTCTTTTTCTTGATCATGAGAAGCACAAAAATTTTACTTACATTTACTAGTCTCTTCATCTACCCTGCATTAACCAAATAAATGTTTAACTTTTTGCGATGGGCTCTCACAATATACTCCACTCCATACTTAAGCAATTGATATTTGTTCACATGGCGATAAAATACTGCTTTCTTATCATACAAATATGGACTTCCCAATATAATTCTTGAGATGTCAAGTGGAACTGCATCTAACTCAACTTCATCAATGAATTTTTCTATAATGGTAAACCTAAATAAGCATTTCCTTGTAACCTGTAAATTTTCATTATTGACTATCCAACCCAAAGGGTATGGCTTATGATGAGGTACAGTTTCAAGGTTAAGATTTTTGACCAAATCTTCTGAAATTAAGTTCGATTGTGACCCATTATCAAATAATGCATCAATCTTTTTATGGTTTGAGATTACTCTTACATGGAACAACTCTATCCTCAATTCTTCATTTGGAGTGTTGTTATGACTATGTGAGGTACTAGTGCTTGCTAAAGCTTCTTTTCCCTTTGTGGCCATGGCTGAAATCTTGGTCTCATCACCAGAATCAGATCCAAGATAATGTTGTGTGGTAATGGTCATCTTTTTTTTTCACTTTATTTTTTGGTTTTTTATGCCTTAGTTTAGGATGTAATTTCCAATAGTGGGCTTCATCATGCCCCTATTTGGAACAATGTTTGCATGTAATTTTCTCCCCTTCTTTCTTTACACTTGCATTCTTCTTTCCTTTCCATTTTCCACCCTTCTCTTTCTCCTTACCCTTGAATGGCTTCTTCTTACCACCCTCTTCCTGAATGTGTTTTCCTCTCACTTCAAGGTATTTCAATAGTGTATCTTGGGAATTCAAGTTTACTCCTAACAACAAAGCCTTTTTCCTAAACTCTTGGGTATAGTCTTGAACTATTTGGCCCTTGAGTTGCCTAAAATTTTGCCAACTCATAATGGATTTTTGCATATATTCTAAAGGATAAAACTGTCTTTTAATTGAAGAAACAAATTTAACCCAAGAAATGGATATCTTACCATGAATTCACATTTCCTTTTGAGTCTTTACTTCCCACCAAACTAGTGCTGCTCTTCTAGCCTCAATGAAGCCAACTGGATTTTTATGTCATCTTCTTGAAGGTTCCAAATTTCTACAATAAACCTCCAATTGTCAAATCCAATTGTCTAACTTCTCTGCATTTACCTTACCATTGTACATGGGAAGTTCAAACTTAATGTCCAATTTTAGTCAGGGAGTTTTTCCTTTTGGGGTTTGTGAATGAGTATGAACAATTTTTGTGGTGGAAGTGGAAGATAATGGTGCTTGTGATGATGAGGATGATGAAGATGGTGGAGATGGAGGAGGCTTTCCTCCATTACCCTTTGAATCCTTCTTTTCATATTTTTTATCTTTTGAGCTTCCCTGTCCATGTGGGGACTTAGAACTCTCTCCAGCCATTATATTATTCCTCTCTTCATAGAGGACTCTAACCATGTTATTAAATCATAGAAATATTTCTTGAATGCTTCCACTTCTGAAAGGCCTTGAGTATCTCTTTCTCCAGACATGATGGCTTTGGATTCAAGCTAGCTTCTGGTACTACTTGTGCCTCCTCAATCTCAACTGAAGGTAAAACTTGAGGTGCTTCAGGTGCAGCTGGGATTAAAACTTTTGGTGGAGATTGTGGCATTTTGGATCTCTTTCTTCTAGGAATTACCTCAGGATTTGCAACCAATAGTTTACCTTCTCCTCTTTGCAACTTTAACCTTGTAAGCATCACAAATTTGCAACCATTAAAACCCTACTTTCACAAAACTCAAGCAATCAAGCAAATAACCTTGCTCTGATCCCAACTTGATGTGTTGTTGAATGCTAGTTTTTATGTGCTAATTTCAACTTCAGAATTAAAAACAATTGCTCATCATTTTCTTTATGTGCATAGGTTTCCTTATGGTGTTTGTGAATGTAGAAGGTAAATTTTCAAGTTTTATGTCAAATTCATGAGCAAAATAGCATGTAAATAAAGTGTTGAACAACAAAAAACAAATATACAACAAACCATCAAAATGAACACTTAACACAATGTTTTGATGAAGGAGTTCATCCCTCCTAGGCTACATCTCCTTGGTCCATCTTCCATGGCTTGGGCCTCTGTATTAGATCAAAATGGAAAAAAGTGTTGTTTACAATGCTCTACTACTCCTGAAACCTGCTTCAATGTGCTCAGGACATCAAAATCATACATGAGTGACTCTTTCTGAGCCCAATTAGTCAAAAATTACAAAGGTTATGGCATCTTTAGTTTTCCCTAGGAAAAATCCACCAAAACTGGAGAAACTCCAGTTAATCCCGCCAAATTTGGAGAAAAGACAAATTTATTGGACCCATCAAAAGATCCACCAACTTAATCTGCACTTTAATTATGGATAAGCACAGTTTAATTAGTGTTAAAATTCCACTTAGTGCTTTAATCAGGCAGTTAGCAATTAGTGTTGGCCTCCGGTTTTGTGGTGGTGGTCACATGCGGAGGGGGCTGGCCCTCTCCTCCCCCAACCACCATGGTTTATCACATTAAATATAAACGACAACCATTGTATGTTAAGAACCGTTGGCACAACATAATAATAAGACTTTGGGCTTGTGTGGGCAAGGTCGTGGGTTCGACTCCATTGACCTGCCAATAAAATTTTGCACTACACAGTGATTGCGATAGGCCGGTGGGGAGGGAAATGTGGTGGCCTTTGGGCTTGCCACTTGTCTCCTTCTCATTGGTCCTCCCCTTGTCCAATAAGAAAATGCCATTTCATTAAACTATAGACCAATTGAAATGTACCACTTGGTGTGACCTCGCTAGTTATTGATGAAACCTTTGACCTGCACAGTTGCTTTCCATGTCAGCAGTACGGACTGTTGACTGTGTAGTGACTGTACTTTTTTTTGCAAAAATTCATCTGTTGGGCAAAGTGGACAGAAGTCCCTATCTTTCTCTTATGAACTCAGTTTTGAGTGAAATGAGTTGCATTGGGATCGTATTGCCGAGACGGACGCGGTCGTTTAGTGTTTGAGAAATTATGATCACTTCAATTTTTGAGCTAAATACTAATCTCCTGATCAGTTGTAGCTTAGGAGAAGATCATATCGACTGTTAGCCCATTACTCCACACCAATCACTGAATCATGTTCTTGACGTTTGATTTGTTAGTGCCAACTATAGCTAGATAATAGTATGTGCTAATTGTTAATTTGGCAGCGCCTTCATTTTAGCATATGGACCATATCGTTGTCATTTGATTTGTCAATGATTCCCTTTATTTTTTTTTTGAAACAATGCTAGAAAAATAATTGTTATCGTTTTCAAAACTTTTTAAAGAAAAACTTTAAACCACTATTTCGAGTTTTTGAAGCTTTAATCTCAAATCTGAAACTGTGATAATAAGAAAAATGAAATATGACACATTGGGAAAAACTAGTGAATAGTATCCATGGTTGAATTGGTTCACATATTAAGGGGTTTGTCCTTCTATTTTAGAATGATATATATGAATTTTTATATGAGTACTTGAATGACTAAATAAAGGTATGTTAACAACACTCATACAAGTAAGATGAGAAAAGATTGACATGTTTTGAGTATAGAGTTGATTGAAACTATGATGCATAGAACTAGAGAATAGGGAGTTGGAAGAAGGATGTAAAGAGGATTCCATAGTCAAAGGAACAAGGGATTGAATGAGAGGATAAAACCTTCACCTAAGGGGGAATATTTGAAGGAAATATTTAGTGGAACCGCCAAAATGTAATGAACAAATGGGTTAGTGATACCAAATGCAACAATGGGACAATGATCCAAGCCAAGCCAATCAAACACACACACTACTAAAAGAATAAATGTGAGAATATATTTGTCATCAATTTTAAGGTTAAACCAAGAAACTCTATGGTAAAATGAGAGAGGGTAGAAAGAGAGGGGGATACCTCTAAGTTAATTAAGATATTAAGATCTTGATTATTTTGATCTATGAATCATATTATTAGGGTCCTTCAATTGCGTTCAATAGTTAGAATTTCGAACAAATTATATAAGGAAACCAAACTAACTAGACTTAGCTAACCAAAAGCTCGCTATTAGGGCACTTCAAAAATATGAATAGAGGAACAGAAAGAAAACATATGAAATTTACTATTATAGACGATGAAGTCACTTAAGATGAAAATATGAGTTATGATAGGGTTCTAAGAGTGATCCATGTTTTAAAATATCCTACACATGTAGCTATAATTTTTACAAGAGATGACTTACATCCTTTCTTCAAAACACACACACACACACACATGTATCTATAGACATGCAAATAACATTTAGAAATCTACTACCATAAAATACAAATCAATAACCATTTTGATTAAAGAGACACAAGTGTCCTGAGATAGGGTAATATCTTCCTTGTCCTCATTATGATGTAACTTACTTTAAGGTTGTAAGGTTGAATCATCCAAGTTATGAATGAAATTAAGCCAACAAAGATGCCTTATGATAAATCAACAAGTTTGAAAAATTGGAGCCAATATAATCGTAAGAGGTTCTTGTATAGGTGTTAGATATGGTAGGTGTAGACAACACAAGAGCATGAGTGAGGTGAGAACGAGTTATATCATGAATCCAATCGTGTTCTTGTAAGACCATGTCTTAAAGATAAAATATTAAAAAAGAGTTTACAATGAAGAATTAAAGGGTGTAAATGGAAAATAATAATGAACTTAAGACATATGTGTATGTTATATTAGCCATTAGATGGTTCAAGTCATAAAAAATAATTTTATGTGTAAGTTATTCTCGCAATTCTGTTAAGATCATGTCATGAGTATTTGGGCCCTAAATGTTTCTATTTACTATGGATAATATATATAACACTGACAATACACTTTCCGCTACAATATTATGTAGGTTTGATTAAGTTTGACTCAATTTTACTCCACATATAGTAAGTTTGAATGGATGTGCACTACTGTGAACTCAAAAGGAAGTATCCTAATTGATTATGGACACAATTTGTGGTTTCTACTTTCAATTCAACCCATGATGTTAGAAAATTACCCAAATGGGCACCCAACAATTAAATTGAGTCAAATTTGAAGCCAAGGGGTAGAGGCAAATGGAAAAAAAGGCATCTAAGGATCACACCTAAGCACCAAACATGTTAAAGAGTTCCCATTTCTAGGCATCCAATTGTGTATGAGAAATTTTCATATGATAGAGAGCCTCCCATTCCTCATATCACTTCGGTTTAAGTATGTTATAAGGATGCGTAGGAGGAAATGCCAATGGTTGTAATTAGGGAATATGTTAAGGAGGGTAGTGTTTCATAAGAGAGTCTCTAAGTTTGGTGAATTCAATAAGGGCTATTTCTTTAGGTTATCACTTGTAAGGTATGATTTAGCTGCACACGTTACATGAGATAGGAGGTTGCTTGTTTACTTAGATAGTAGTAGAGGGACAAGTTGTGTGATAAACTTGGTTGGAAGAAATACAAGGTCAAAGTGAGAGGAAGTGGTGAATATCCTTGATTGTTGAATTGGCTAACTTAGTAAGGAGTTGATTCTCCTTTTCAATAAGGATGTATAAGAATTTTTATATGAGTACTTGGATGCTTATGAGGAGGTATTGTGAGAACACTCATTTAATTAAGGTGAGAAAGATTAAACATGTTTTGATGATAGAGTTGGTAGACCCAAAGATGTCATGGAACTATATAAAAGGGAGTTAGAAGAAGGAAAATAAGACGACTTCATAATTTAGGAAATAATGGAGAAGAGAGAAGGGAGGAAAGGGTTCCCATTCAAAGGGAAAAATGGTCAATGAGAACTCAATAGAGTTGTGAAGTGTAGTGAACGAAGGAATTTGTGCTACAATGTGTTGTGTCAGAATAGGGATGGAATACAATCTGAGTGCATAAAACTTCTAAGAAGGCGGAAAAGAGGAGTGGAGACACCACTCTATTTTAGGACTAAATAAAAGAACCATAGGGTAAGACAACATAATGTGAAACTTAGGGGATGTCTACTAGGTCAAATACTCTATTATTGATTATGTTAACCTATCTTTGTATATTATTAGGGTACTTCATTTAAGGTTTAGATTAGGTTTTACTACAAATCATTCAAGGAAAGTGAACCAGTTCTCTAGTGTTAATTAGTCAATAACTCCTTTAATATGATGTAAACCCTAATTCTGGAAGTACAAAGAGAAAAATGGAAAGAGCTCACATGGAATTTCCTACAAGCCAAGATTTATATCTTATTTCCAAGGCACACATGCATACACACATACAATAACACTTAAATATACTATTGTGAAAGATAAATCGATAGCAAACATGAGTAGAGAGACCTACATTGCCTGAAAGGGGATGATACTTCCATTTCCATAATTGTGATGGAACCTCCTTGAGGTTCTATAATTGAATCATCAAAAGTATGAATAGATTTAACCCAACAAAAATGATCTATGATAAATTAACAAAATTTCAAGCTTGGATCCAACATGGTATTCACGATATGTCCATGGACTAGTGTTGGAGATGATAGTGCAAATGACTTGTGAGTGTCAGAGAGGTGAGAAGTGGTTTGATTGTGATTCCAAGTGTGTACCTATATGATTGGGGTTCAAGGATAAAATATTCCAAGAGAGTTTACAAAGAGGAAAGAAAGGATATAAATAAGTAAGAGAATGACCTCAAGATGTAAGGGTATATTAGGTTCATTGATAGAGGATCCAAGCCATATGAAACAATTGTACAATGCTTATTGACTTTGTGTCAAAGGGATGGTAAGATTGTGTTGTTGGTTTTTTGGGCTGACAATAAATCTTTGTTAGGTGTGTTGTAGATCATAAATGAGACACCCTCTTAAGAATGTATGATATTCTTTTAAACAAAAGGTTAAGTAAGGCTAATGATGCTTGACTTAGTTTGAACCTTTAATTATTGCTAAAAATTTGGGTTGCTAGGGACAAAAAATGAGATACATTAAAGGATTGAGGACCCAATTATAAATTTATGCTTCCATATAAAACCATGAAGTTAAGAAATTCATTAAATGAGTGCCTTAAAAGTCAAAGTGAGCCAAACTAGTGATGGAGAGAAGAAAGACATCCACAAATCCCACCTAAGTGCTAAACATTCTACAGAAACTCCTTATCTACAATAAAAATAAATGAAACTCAAAAAAATTGGCCCATCGCATTAAAGTGGATTTTGCAAAATTTAAAACCCCTTATCTACAATAAAATAAATGAAACACAAAAAAGTGGCCCATCACATTAAAGTGGATTGTGCAAAATTTAATATCAATATTGAGAGAGTTACACATAAATATATAACATGAATGAACCACACACTGCACAACTATGAATACCTAAGTATAAATCTCATACACTATCAAAATTATATTATTAAAATAAATTAAACCTCATATATATGCCTTAACTTTACATTTTAATATAACATAATTTTTATACATAAATTAATGTATAAATATCATATATGCATACTCATATTTTTTCAACTAAACAATGCAAAAAGGCATGTGATGGTATCCTTTTATGCAATATCTTTGCATAAAAAGGATATAAATAAGTAAGAGAATGACCTCAAGGTGTAAGGGTATATTAGGTTCATTGGTAGAGGATCCAAGCCATATGAAACAAGTGTACAATGCTTATTGACTTTGTGTCATATGTATGGTAAGATTGTGTTGTTGGTTTTTTGGGCTGACAATAAATCTTTGTTATGTTATGTGTGTTGTAGATCATAAATGAGACACCCTCTTAAGAATGTATGATATTCTTTTAAACAAAAGGTTAAGTAAGGCTAATGATGCTTGACTTAGTTTGACCCTTTAAATATTGCTAAAAAAATTGGGTTGCTAGGGACAAAAAATGAAATACATTAAAGGATTGTGGACCCAATTATAAATTTATACTTCCATATAAAACCATGAAGTTAAGAAATTCATTAAAGGAGTGTCTTAAAAGTCAAAGTGAGCCAAACTAGTGATGGAGAGAAAAAAGACATCCACAAATCCCACCTAAATGCTAAACATTCTAGAAAAACCCCTTATCTACCATAAAAATAAATGAAACTAAAAAAAGTGCCCCATCACATTAAATTGGATTTTGCAAAATTTAAAACCCCTTATCTATAATAAAATAAATGAAACACAAAAAAATAGCCCATCACATTAAAGTGGATTTTGCAAAATTTAATATCAATTGAGAGAGTTGCACACAAATATATAACATGAATGAACTGCACAATGCACCACCACCCAAAATATAGACACATATGAATACCTAAGTTTAAATATCATACACTATCAAAATTATATTATTAAAATAAATTAAACCTCATATATATGCCTTAACATTTCATTTTAATATAACATAATTTTTATACATAAATTAATGTATAAATATCATATATGCATACTCATATATTTCTTCAACTAAACAATGCAAACAGGCATGTGATGGTACCTTTTTATGCCTAAAAGGTTTGTATATACTAGCAATATCTTTGCATTTATTAAGGATTTTGTATACTAGGCAAGAAGACACGTCTCGTGATACGGAGGTTGCATGGTAAATTTCTTTGAAATATGCTTATTTTTGTGGTTAGTTAATTGGGTATAAATCCATGTTAGGATCTAAAAAGTAAAAACTATTATAGAAACTAAAAAAGCACATCAAAACTTATACAAGCAATATAAAATGCTGTCAATTGGACATAAAATTCATATAAATTAAAATACAAGAACCCTGGTGTAAATTACACATAAATCCATGTTGTAAATTTTAGAATAAATATAAAACGGTGATTATGAAAAGGCCAGGGTTACAACTTGCATTTGTTCAATTTTAAAATAGGAAAAAAATAAAAGAACAATGGTGTAAATTACACATAAAATAGAAAAATAATATAAAATGGTGATTATAAAAAGGGGTGGGTTACAACTTGCCTGTGTTCATGACTCAAACCTAATGATTAATAAATATGGCATGTTCATAAAAGGACGAAAGAAAAGAATATTATGAATTGGCAACACCTACATATATGTGCTTTCCATGCTTTGGAAGTTCTTTTTCCTCATACGGTTGTCTTACTAGTGTACTTTGAGTTCCTTTCATAGTGGTTAGGAATTATGACCAAGTTGATGTTAAATATTTTGAGTTCCTTTCACATTGGTTAGGAATTGTGACCAAGTTCATGTTAAATATTTTGAGTTCCTTTCACATTGGTTAGGAATTGTGCCCAAGTTGATGTTAAATTTTTCTTGTTAAGGTTTTTTTAAACGTGTGGAAATATATTTTATTAGGGAGATTTTTACTAAACAGAGAAATTTATACCAAAATTGTAATAAAAATTTACACCAATTTTTTTCCATTTCATAAAAAGATATATATGTTTTAAATTTTACATTGAGAGGGAATCCAATCCTTTCCTTTCCAAAGGTTTTGGAATTTGCATTACTTTGTTTCCTTTTTATAATTTAAAAATGTTTATTATTTATTTTTTAAAATATTATTTATATAGAATTTTAATTAATAAAATAATGTTATAAAATTATATACATTTTTATATTATTTTAATTGTATATAAAATAAATTGGAATACAGGGTTTTACTTTACATTTTTTAAGGTTTTTTCTACACAGCTGTTTATGTTAGGTTCCATGAAAAGGACTTTTGCCTTCTCTTTTAGGTAGATTGGTTTAAGAGTTTATAATGAGTCTGGATCCACTAGTATTCCCCATCAATCCCCTCATCTTCGATAATCTTACTAGGTGCATTGTGGCAAGCTAAAAATCCAAGGTGTTTCCTACCAAAAGCACTGTAAAATCCCAATACAAGGTTAAATATAGTAATATTGGAGAATATATGCAGGATCAAACTCTGAGAAGAAAATGTATTGGATTATGGCCCTCTAAAAAGGCCTTGATTGGGTGGGTTCAAAATAAATGGAAGCCCTAGGGTCAAATATAATTGGAGTTAGGGGCCAAGGGTTTCTTTAGAATCATTTTTTCTAGCATGGAAGATATATAAGGGGTTTTTGAAGGAGGGACAGATTTTCTCAACAATGCAGGGATCTTCATGGGATTATGGAAGGAGTAGTATAATTCAGAGAAGGGGGATATCCTTGCAACCCTAGTATGGGTCCATCTCTTTTCTCTTCCTAAGGAATATTGGGATGAGGAAACCATTGAAGGCATTGACAATGCGAATGACAACTTTGTCAAAGTATCAGAGGATAATGAGAGAGAGAGAGGTACACTTCATATGCACATATCTGTGTTTACATGAATATCTCCCAGCCTCTTCCATCCTCCATAGATATTTACAATCATGATATTATATGGAAGTAGTCCCTATATTATGAACAAGTCCCCTTTAGATGTAGATGTTTCCATGAATATGGGCATCTTATTAAGGATTGACTAATGAATACCAAGGATTTGTTTGAAGAAAACTATTCTCATAAAGAGTTAGTTGATTTGGGAAAATACCCCCAAAGAAGAAGAAATTTGAATCCCCAGGGTACCTTAAATCCTAACTAGATCCCTAGATCTAAAAATAGGTTTGAGTCTCTCTCCTCTCTAAACGAGTCTCCAAAGCAAGACACCATTCCATCAAGCATGCAATTAGCAGAAGGTAAATTCCTTAACCCGCTATCAAATGCTACAGAGGCTATCAAAAATTCTCTTGAAGAGCATCAACAAAATCCATTACCACATGAAATGATTATCTCCTTGTTATGAATAAAATATATATAAATAATATTAATAATTATAGTAATGATTAATTAATTAGTGATTAGTTAATGGAGAGGCATGTCTCTAAGGACATGATCATTGGTGAAGAGGTACCTACCTAGGGTATACAAGTAGACCCTCACCCTCATTTGTAATCATCACATCAATTATTTTATACATTATTCAATATACAATTACTTGTCCTACAATGGATGTTGTTGTCTTAGAAGTATTTTGAAGATTATTGTTGAGTATATGAACCTTGTTTGTTACAGTGATATTAGATTTGTTTGATCCTCTGGCTGCAACTGCACATAAAGCTAATATGATCTGGCCTTTGGTCATTAACTCATTGTCAACCTTATTGTTGTGCAATTGAAAGATTTTTCTACACATTCGTTGGATGTTCTCCATTTTTGGATTTGTCGTTAGGCCCTTGAACACTTAAAAAACAATAAAAAAATAAAAAATTGATTTAAAAAAAATTATATAAAAAATTATTTAAAAAAATGTATATAAGAAAAAAAAGAGTTGAAAAAAATATCAGGACTTTGGCTATTTAAAAGAAAAGGGAAAAAAATTATATATATATATATATATATATATATATATATATATATATATATATATATATCTATATCTATATCTATATATATCTATATATATATATATATATATATATATATATATATATATATATATATATATATATTATAAGGAAAAACTAAAACAAACAAAAAATAATTTTCATATTAAAATAATAATTATGAAAAAAAAGAGTTTACCTGGCTCCACGCAAGTCGTAAGTCGTCCAACCCTTCCGTCTACATCCTTGCCAACATATATATATGAAAATATAAAAAATCACAAAAATAAAAACAGTCGACTACCAAACATTACCACAACCTGTCGCGGGCCTCCAACCAATAACCACAGTGTGGAGTTTTCTTTATGGATGGAACCATAGAAGATGTCCACAACCCCTCTATGCCATTATCCTTCGATCAAATCTCCCCACGCCATTATCGAATCCCTCTTAGAGTTTGATTCCCATACTCCATTGCCCCTGAGTCGCTTGCAGCCATCGTCTCACTCGTCGTCTTCCCTATCACCATCTCACCTGTCTCCACGGGGACTTCAATGGAGGAGAAATACCATATTGTGTGGGTTCATATTGGGGGATATATATTGAAGAAAAAATTGACATAATATTTTGAGCATATAATAGAGGATAAAGGGTTTTTATATTGGCAGGTATAAAAAATGGAGCTCAAAGTTAATGAAAAAATATAAACGGGTATAAAAATTGTTAGTGAAAAAATGGATACCTACAATATTTAGTTAATGTAGTGGTTTTTTAAATTGGGAAGGTTTATTGGGTTCGTATTGGTAGGGAATTAAACAATGTCATTTTTAGAGATATTTTTCAATATGTAGTCAAAATAAGGGTATTGTTTAGTATGTTATGAACACACGTGATATGTCAGAGGTTCATTGAGTGAAGCCTCTGTGCTTGTCTCATGCTTCCATTAACCCCTTCTATTGTTGCAATCATTTGATGACCTTCCAACACCTTAGACCACGCCATCACATGTCTAGTTTGACCACTGCCAGTTCCACCACCACCTTGTATCATACAAATGGGCTTCTCGACTTCATGTTCCCTCATTTCAATTCCAGGAAAATTGGGTGATGATTTGAAAGTCCCCCTGAGCCTTCCCATTATCTAAAAAGGAGCTGAGAACTTACAATATTATCTAAGAGAAGAAACCTGTTGAGTCTCATGGAAATGGTATCCTAACCTAGTCATTTATTTCTCCATGTAGGCATGAGAGTGATAAGATTAACATCAATGAGCCCATTTTCTACCAACATCCTACAAAAAACAATTTCCATAGGGTCAAGGAGGGATTGAGGGCCCCTCGCTTCACACACTCCCAAAGAGAAATTTAAATCACCCCAAATTATGAGATCAAAGTGGTGCATGAAAATTTTCTCCATCAGTTGTTCCCAAAAGACCCCCCTCTCATGGCATGGCCCATATATATTTACAACAATGACATCTTTTTTTCAGTTGAGCAAAGTAAAGTTCTTCTTCAAGAAAATTCTCAGATCCCCAACTATTCAATATTTTAAAAGATTTGGAGTTAACTCCCAAGGCTAGACCCCCAACTCACCCTTTTGCATCCAAGGTAGTAAATACCCAGCCTGGGAAAATGCTGGAGAGAAAACCTGAAACAAAAGCCCTGTCACCCAGAGTTTCTTGAAGAAAAATGATATCATGCCTAGATGCACTAATGAGCCTTTGAAAAGATATTCTTTTATATATTCTATCCAAACCTCTCCAATTGAATGAGAGGAAAATCATAGGGAATCTTGACTAGGGGCTTTCAAAGATCTAAGGGCCCCACTGAGATATTTTTGCTTGCCTTCTTCTATGTCTAAGCATGCCTTAATTTGTGCTTTTTATAAGAGGGATTTCCTCCCCTTTGTATTCTTGTTTGTGGGGTGAGAAGGAAGAGTAACCAAACCTCCAATTTTATCTAGGCTCCCTCCTTTGGAATACCTTGGTTTCAGTTTGTAGGGAGGATTGAGGACTAGGCTGGAGGAGTCTCCAATAGGTAGGGGGAAGATGAAGGGGTAGGTGGGAAACAAATAGCTATACTATCAATAGTTCCTGAATTAAAATATGTTGAGGAAGGGAGTTTATTATGTGATAATCCATTCCTGGATGGACCAAGCCCCAAAACATCATCATGCATCAAATTAGAATTGGAACAGGAAGCAAAAGGTAGATGAAAGGGTGGAAAAATAACATAGAAGGTGTGTGCCCAAGAAGCTAATGGGTCTACCTTGTCCATTGACCTCTAAGCATATTGATGTCCTCCCGATACTTGAAAAACATCCCCTCTGCTCTTTTCTTCCTAGGAATAATTTGAGTCTACAAAAACATTTACTTCCATCTCCCTTTGATCTAGGACCAGAGTTCCACCTTGACGAAGCATTTCACTTTTGTTTCTTGACTCAGAACTCAACCTGCTATAGCCTCTTGATGCAAGTGGAAAATTACGAATAAGGTGCCCCAAAGTGTGGCACCTTCGACATCGAAAAGGTAAATATTCACAGTCCACTTATTGAATACACTCACATCTCATGTGATTTAAGACAATATCCAATAGTAAACCATCCCTAATGTCCAACTTGAAAAATATACGAGTGATGGATCTTTTCATGGTGGCATGAAAGGAAATATTTGCATCAAGATATACTCCCAGTTTGTTCCCTATGGCCTGGAAGATAGTTGTAGTCCCTAACTTGGGGAGCTAACTTAAGAGTCTCACCCATACTGGAACTTCCTCCACCCTTTCTCTTCGAGCATCGAATAAAGGACTCCAATTCCTGAGTAAGATTGGAGTCGAGTCAATGCTCCAATTTTGAGCCAAGGCCTAGTTCACTGCCTCTTGAGTACCAAAATTTATTATAAACAAACCTATTTCCAATATTGTATATTTTTCCAACTTTATGGGAGTCTGCAACCATTGAGTCTAGATCCACCCATTAACCTCTTCTTCCCAAAATATCCTGGGCATTACATGTGTTGGATCGCTAAGATGTCTTTTTATAGGAAATCTTAATCCGTACATTAGTTGTCAACCCGAGGTAAGTCTTTTTATCTCAAGAGTGTCAGCACAGTATGTGCAGTGAATCTAGAGGTTATCTAATGATGAATCATTGCAATCACTAATGGCTAATTCTTCAATTCAATTCACACAATTCTAGAAAGAACTATCTATGGAAGAAATACTCTTAACACACTCTACAATTCTATGCAACTTGTTCCGAAATCAATTGAAATTGAATGCAAATAAGAATTACACTTGGAATTATTCGAATAGACTTAAGGCTAATCATACTCAATCAAGTAAATAAATTATAACTATCGAAAGCATTGTTAATCTATAACAATCCAAATCAACTTGCAATTCCCAATTGAATAGAAAAAGTAACTGAACAACAATCGATAATTGAACAACAATCGGTAATTGAACAACAATCGGTAATTGAACAACAATTGATAATTGAACCAAAAATAGTGATAAAGGATTCCTAGATAGAAAACTATCTATATTGCAATCTGTAGAAGTTAATCAGTCTTATCTCCATGAACTATGATAACATCTATTCAAATGAACATCAATCTACTATCAACACTAATTCATTCATTCCAATCAAAGCGCTACTTAAGTATGTCACACGACTTCACTCCTAATCTAATTGAACAACAGTAGGAATCAATATCACAAACCTTCATGATAAATGAATTAACTAAACATTAAATCAATAACAAAGACTAAATATAAAAACTATAACACAAAGGAGCAGTAGAACTTCTTGTGACTAGGCCCAGAGTCGCTAGAAACCTCTACTTAAAAAGAACTCATAACATGAAGATGTATCAAATGCAACCTTCTTTCATTAATTGCAAGTAATAGCTAATAGAGTCACTGATATAACAACATTTATGTTTTCAAAAAGAACAATTACATATTATAAAAGTCTGAATTGTATCTAATTTCCTTTCGGCCCTATATATAACATAAAAGAGTAACTGGATAAAAGCGAATCCTCGGGATTAGGGGATCCTGAGGATTTCGCAATATATAATCTGATCATGTGATAAAATAAAATTGTTTGAGCTAATCTCCCGCTTCCTTATCTGCCCAAGACGCTTTTGCTTTTCCTTTTATGGCCTCCTATTGTTCTATCAACTGAATGGATTTTTCCAAGTCCACATCTATACACATAAAGCTAGCAAAGAATTAGTTTCTTGTACTAGATTTCCCTATTCTATCACCAAATAGTTTCATCCAACTTTAGCCGATATTTTCCTCTTTCTAATCTATAAATGGAGATAATCGTATAAGGATGAATGATAAATGAAGCATTTTATGAAGAGAAATCATACCTTGTTCCTGTCTCAACATACTCCCCAGCTTACCTTGTTGCACATCCTCATGCAAGCGAATAGTTTAAATGCAAATGAGTTAGGGAATAAGTAGGATATACTTCCTCCTTGTAATTCCTAAAACCATTATTTTTCTTAAGGACAGCAAAATCCTGGGTTACCTCATGATCCTTCAAGTTATAGTCACTGTGGTATTGATCAAGAGGATACCATATGATTGGGGTTCTATGACGTCATCCTATCCAATCTAGCCCCATTGTTAAAATCATATTACTATATTTATAAAAATGAGAAGAGGCAGCTTGGAAGTTTTGATACCCAAATGGCTCTCGGCCCCTCACAATGTTACTGGAGACTTCCCACCTCTGCCTTGATGCAGATAAGGCTTCTTCCTTGACGTTCTAGAAATATTCCTTTTCGGCCTGAATAATATCAGTATGGAGTGGCCCCAATTTTCCTACAACACCGTCTTGCTTCATAAACTATTTATGTCTGATAGATAGGTGTAATGGCTATGTAGGCTCCCCTCTGACCCATAGGTCAATGCCATACTCACGTCTTCTGAAAGTGTTGTGAGTCTTGGCCCATTTTAGCTGGTTGGAATTGAATGAGAGGAATGCCTAAAATTGGATGTATCCTATAAAAGGGCCAAGGTGGCTGCCCCTGTCATCTTCTAAAACAAAATTATGCATATAGAGTTCAAAAAGGAGGCACTGAATCTTCTTATCGTGCTCTCTGAAGCATTTGATAGAGTTAGGAGTGGTTTTGATCTCTACCGGTTTACCAGCCTTAGTGGCCTTAACTTTTAACAAGAGGTATATTTCCATGAGAAATAAAGCATAATTTGTGGTGGGGGCTTGGCAAGATAGGGTGTCTGAATAAAGAGAGCAGACAGTCTCCATTTTCTCTCTAGCTTTTTGCAATTGACCCTTTAATATTTATGTTATCACAAAACCTTCTCCTGATAGGTTGCTAACCAAGAAGACCTTGAGTAACTATTTCAAACCAACTTTTGGCTAAGGCTTAGCCTCCTCAACCTGAGAGGGCTCTCTCACTAGGTTAAAGATTTTAATTAAAGATTAGATGGCTAACTCTATGAAAAATAAGTGAAGAAATATAATCGGTTGAACACAATCAATAAACATCCATTGGGCTTATGGAATGAGAAAATTTCTTAGTATCACAACAAAATTAGCTTTACATGGAAGTGAGGGCATCAAGAATTCAATATATCAATAACACATAACAATATGTAGGGAACCTACAAATACATGAAGGAAGGTAGAGCATTGTCAATGAGTTCTAAGTAACATGCATTCATACCACTGCAAGTGAGGAAATGAGGACAACCATAAGACAATCAAACATTAAACTCTCTTTTGAATCCTGAGTAATAAAGCCAAATCAATGTATTACATAAAAAAACACAGTCTTTCACAATAACACAGTATGAGTGTTCTTTTGAAAAATTTCTAACCCTGGGTGCATTACATCTCTTGTCCTTTATAGAGTTAATTACAATATTGGATTCCTTCCTCAAACCTGAGGGGAATTCGAATTTACTTGACATTGACACCTATTCATACTTAAAACAAACTATTAATTACAACTAGCTGTTAAATGACAGTCCTAAAATCCTAATACAACTAGGAGTGTAACTCCTTATTATGCTAGCAACAACCTAGAATATGGAATAACTTCGGTCTTTGACAGTTTTCCCTCCTCAACTTTGGCTTTGGTGATGACTTTAAACTCCATGCTAGCCTTCTATTACCTTTCCTTTGACTATCCTGGAAACTAGGAAACTGCCCCCTGTATTGCTTCTTTGGTTTTCAAGAAGATTCTTCGAAGTCTCTGCTAACCATGTTATCTCTTTTAATCACATGACATGCATTAAATTAACCATAGACCCTACTCCTACACTTCTGCCAAGACAAAAAATCTGAATGTTTCCTGAAGCATGAAAAATTAATTGAGCTACGAAATAACTGCTATTTTTGTAGCGCAGGATTTGGTGTTTGTATATGTCTTTCATTTCTTGAATATACCTTTGCCTAGGGTTCAAACCTTCTTAAGTGGTCTTCTTATATCTCTGCAGAAACACCCTTTTCAAAATAATCTCCTTTTCCTTTCAAGATAGATCCGCAAAAAACAAAACTGGAAACTACAACAGTTTCGTAGTGTGCTACAAAACTATTGTGCATTGCATGTCACCTACAACAGTTTTGTAGCATGCTACGAAACTACTGTGTGAATCAAAATACACAGTTTTTTTCTCAAAAATTGTCTTCCTTGGGATTTCTTCACAGCTTCACCTTATGGTATCTTCCTTCACAGGTAAAGTATCTTTGGATGCATGTGAGTATGTTGGCAAATGAGTCTTTGACATAGCTCTTGGGCACTGATTTAGTTAAGTCCGAGTCTATGAATTTGGGCTTCAAGAATACCTTGCAAGGTGCCATTTCAAATTTGAGGTTCTTAAACCATCTCTCTTGACCTCTAGGAATCTCTGTGACTGCAAAAATTACCTCAGGAGAAACGATTAATTCTAGCACTCCAACCTTTGAATTCAAACCTGTGAAATTAAAAGCAAAATCCTTGGTTACTTGATTGTGACCTCCCTGACGTTTTTCACAGAACCTCCAGCATCCCACCTGTTTGAATGCTTCTCAACCTCTCTATTCTTCATGAGAACATCTAAGCCTTCAGGCTCAGCTCTCAAACATCAGCTTGATCTATGTTTCTTCTTTTCTTCAGACATTTCTATGAAATCCCTGTAAAGGAGACTTGAAAAAACTTGCCCTGTTTTAGTTTGAACACTGCCTCGCTTGAGTTGAAATGGAGAACTGTCTTGCTTGAATCTTCAAAGAACTCTGATGTATGCTGACCCTGAGCTTGCCAAGTGCTTCTTATGCATGAAAGGAACATGAAAATGACCAGGAACAATTCAACCTTACCTTTTCTTTTTGAAATTTGAAAAGAGTGCATACAAAGACCCCTAACGAATCTAATGATGAGAGTGAATGGCTACATGTGATGGGTAAGGTTCATGGACTGACACATAATGATGAAACATTAATGAATTCAAGTGGATTTGACAACTAGACTCAATTTGACATGAATCCCCGATTTCATAGCACATCCAGTGCAAATTCTGGGTTTTGCACTATGAAAACTCCAAACTATGAATCCCTGATTTCGTAGCGCATATAGTGCATTTTCTATGTTTTTCGCTACGAAAACTCCTAGGAAATTTCGTTGCGCATGTCAATTTTGAAAAAACCTAACACATGACACTTTTGAAATAATGTGGGATCTATGATAGGAGAAATAAGGTTGTTGACCTTTATTTAATAATGAAAACAAGACTCCAACTCTAGGATTTAGACTCTAAAAAAAAAACAATAAAAATGACTTGACCAAGACTAAAATGAAACTTTGGAACCATACCAGTTGTCCAAAATTTTAGAACTTTTCACAGTGATAACACTTTCAACCTTCTTTTGCTCAGCCTTATACTAGGAAAAGGTCTCATCTTCAGTCTTGGTAAGTTCTTCAAATTTCTTCCTTTAATATTTGATGTTCATGTAGAGGGACCACCTTTTCCTTGTGCTGAGCCAGTTCCTATTGAACCATCAGTAGCGCATTCTGTAATTTTCTGATGATGACCTCTCTTACCAAGGGGGTGTGAAGGGATGTTTCATCTGTTTGGGCCTCTCCATCCTTGGTCTCTGTAGGGTCAGATTACATAGTAGCTTCAACTTCTTCTTGAATTATACAATCAACATGAACATCTTCTTCAAAATTGGTTTGGATAGTTGTATCCACAATGGGGTGGTCTGTTTGAGTTCCCTGTGAAAAGATATAGGGGTCCTCAGTTTGCATGGCAGTGTCTTCTTACATAGCTGGCTCAATCTGAGTTTCTTTTGGACAGACCACAAGAAGCTCTATCTGAGTCTCACCATCCTTACCAGAGAATTGTTCTATTTGCATTCCTGCAATTTGCATTTCCACTTTCAATTTCCTAGTTGTGGTTGCATCTTTTAACCAATATTTCAGCCGCCTGAATACATACTTCTATTTTCTGTACTTTCTGATCATATTTCTAAGCCTAGCTCTATAAGAATTCTCTACTCTAGGGCCTTCATCTGATAGTGGGTTAGCTCCGTTATCCTATGTTTCTTGTATAGGCTGTCGTTGAGCCTCAAAATTACTCTTTCCCTAAGAAATTCTTCCCATTCTTTTTCTTTGTTTTTCCATGAGAAAGATGCATTCTCATCACCAATGACCGGTATATACTGTCTTGAGGAGGAAATTTAGTGATTTACATGTTATGCTTTTATTTTTTGCTGTTTGAATAAATTTTTGTATACTAGCTATGGAACGCAACCTATTCTATAGCTAATCAATGGTTCCACATCTACCTTCATGCTTTAACAGGTTCCAAGTGTTAAATGGAGAAACTAGCTACATGGGCAGCTTGAAAATCATTGTGACATGGACCCTGACCTATTCACTTAGCCCAAGTCGACAAAGAAGATGGCATAAGACTACAGTCAATGGATAAGTCAAACACAATTAATTAACATGTTTCACAGCGATGGGAAGCTTATCCAAAACAACTACCTGCACCTACAGACTCCAACAGCCACATGTACAACCGAATCTAACAACCACCATGTCTTGGATTTATGTCTCCAACAGCCGAAGAAGAAATTCTACATATATGTCTTCTACGTGTTTGGTTCTAGCATGTTTTTCTCCACAAACAGTTGTATGGTTTTTCTTATAAATACTTGTGTAAAGGACCGAAGAAGTTAGTAGTAATAGTGATAGTTTTATTGTGAAATCGAAGTTTTAAACTTTGTAATTCCTGGGCATTTTGTGTCCCTGTTTTTAATATCAAGACCGCATGTTTTATGGAAATCTGAAGGAGTTTTCTTGGAGTTGATTGAGAAAGCATAGCCTAATTAGTTGTAGAGGGCCCCTGCACTGAAGAAGGTTTCATTTCATTTTATTTTTCTTCTTCTTGTTAACTGTAAATTCATCATTTTCTTTCACAGTGTTTATAATCTTTTTCTTACTAACAATGTTTATAATGCAAATTTCATCATTTTCTTATTAATAGTATTCATAATTTAGAGTAGCTTCTTTTTGCTTGATCTCTTTCTAGTTTTTATCAGTAGTTAGAAGTTGAAACTCAGTAATGTAATCTAGTTTACTTCATTCACTGTTTTACTAGTCTTTAAATTCTCAATTAGACTGATCAGTTCCATTTACTATCTTTGCCATTTTTAGTTTACTGACTCATGGTGTTAATGAATGTTTCTGAAAAACCCTTCAAGTTGATAATTCATCCTAAACTAAGTGGTTGAACATTTCATTTATGCAATGAGTCTTTGCTGCATCTCTGTATTTGTTTTCTCTTAGAATAATGAAGTACAAAATTCCTCAAATGTCATCCCAAGGAGACTTTCTCCCAAAATTGAGAGGTAGAGTAACTAAGTATTTCATTTAGTTTTACTTTTGTAATTAGTTAGACATCAAATTGCAAATTTCACTTTCAGTTTTAATTCATGATTTGAAAATAATAGTGAAACAAGAATAGAAACTTTGTTTTCATTTCTTGATTAAGCTCTGCTTCCAAGTCTTTCTTAAGCTCTGTTTTCATTTTTAGATTTTGAGCAGTCTTTATGAAAGTTAGATTTATGTTTTTGATAATTACATTGTAAATCATTAGGAAATAAATACCAAGAACTTCCAAAACAACATAAAACACAAAAACAACGAAGTAAGAAGGGTTATCTAGCACAAACAGTGCACTACACTTCATCAGTTTACGATACCCAGATTGATAATTTACGTAGAGCAATTTAGGACACTAAATTGACCAAACAACTGTAATATGTCATCATCAAGGATGTTCCCAATGGGAACTGTGTCTTCTGGTGGAATTTCTCCTTCTAGCTCGTTGTTATTATGTATTTCATTTTAAGGAGATCCCAATGCAAGGGTATCTCCTGAACAATTATCATTCTCGAGGTCTTCTCCTTGGTAGGCCTCGTCCACAGGGGACTTCGAAAAGGGAGTATCACTTGGTTGATTGACATCTCTCAAGTTTTCATCTTCAAGGCTTCCTTCTACTGGGGGGTCTACTATACTGGTGCCTACTATCTGAGTTTCTTTTCTGTTGGATTCTCCTTCATGTACCTCGGCTTCGAGGGGTGTTTTTAGGTCCCGATAATACTAGTGATTACCTCATTACTATTGTATTTGTATCCCTTATTAATATTATTGTGCCCCTATTGTCCCCATATTGTTATTACTCTGCCCCATAGAATCCCTTTATTGCTATTTTTGTGCCTTTATATTATTATTGTTAGGTTGGTTGGGTTATATTGTGACTCCTTAGATATATAGAAAGGAGGTTTTGTCATTTGAATCATTGAAGAATTGTTCATTTATGTAATGTAAAGGAGGTTGCCCCCTCGAAGAGGCTGAATTCTAACGCGTTGATCTATATTTTCTATCTTTTTGTGAGCTGGTTTCATAACATTTGGTGTCAGAGCTTTGGATTCTAGGGTTTCGCTGCTCCAAATAGGTCATCGTGGCATTATCGCTATAACTTTTTTTCTGCGATATTTCAGAAGAAAAAAAAAACCCATTTAAGACGAAATTGCATTGAACCTTGGGTCTAAATTTTGGATCTTTTTGCACTATATTTGTGTAGATATGATCTGAGGAAGTTGGCCTTTTTGCAGACTCCTAAATTACATTCCAAACAGGTGACCTAGGGAAAATCGTCATAACTTTCTCTCTGAGAATCAGATTGAAATTTCGTAAGAAGGTACAGAAATAGGACGGATTGTAGTTTCTTGTATATATTTTTTAGAGCCAAAGGTTGAAACAGGGACACGTGGCATGTCGTACAAGTTCACTCTACTGAACTAGTCTATAATCAAGTCATTGTAGGAGATTTGGCATAACTCTTCCTTGGAGAATCCAATTTGGATCAGACTAGTGGCATTGGAAAGAGGACATAGAGGGCTACTACAAGTTGCAATTTTAGAACTGGATGATCTGAAATTGCAGAGATACATCAGAGGAAATATCAAGCTCCTACAAAGTGAAAAAAGATGTGTAGATTTTTTTAAATTTTTTCTTAAGCTTGGTTTGAAAAATGATTTTGAAGGAATTCAAAGGGCATAGTAGAGCATTATTATCAGTAACTAATGCCCTGAGGAAAGAAAATGAAAACACCTAGTAAGCAACCTGAAAGCTCTAGCATGACTCATGAAGAAGAGGAAGAAATGCTACATGATATATCAGAATTACAATACCAAGTGCAACAAATGTCACTCTCACAAAAGCTAACAGAAGCTAAGATAAATGGCATAGAATCTAAGATAAAGGGTGTGGAAGCTAAGCTGAATGTCATGGAAGCTAATATGGATGATTTGAAGACAAATTTGAAGACAGGCATGGCAGATTTGAAGACAGCTTTGACAAATTTTCTACAAGAAATACTTACTAATGGTGAAAAAGTAGTAAAGGAAACTCATGATGTGAACAAAAGAAATGTTAATCATGATTTCACGACTCTAATGTTGGATCGAAGACCCACCATATTCCAAAAATCGATATGAGGAAGTTTCATGGAAATGATCCCGCAACATGGATATTACAAATGGAGAAATTTTTCGATCTCAATAATGTGCAAAACACACAAAAGGTACGTCTTGCAACTTTTTATTTGGAACCAAATCAGTTTGTATGGTATCAATGGCTTTGCTCTTGTAAACAAATTATCACTTGGGCAATTTTTACGAAAGAATTGATAGAATATTATGAGGATACAAAAAGCAACACTTTTTTTATCCAATTGATAAGTCTCAAACAAAAGGGTTCAATAATGGAGCACATTGAGGAGTTCCAAAAATTGAACATAAGGCTAAAAAATATTCCAAAGGAGCATAGGATTGATGTGTTCATAGGGATTTTAAAGGATAATATCCAACATGATGTTCGCCTTTGGGAACATGATTCATTAGAGAAGGCATTCAGGTTAGCAAGAAAGAAAGCAAAATTATGGCAACCAGGAAGCATACCATTCAAAACTATAAAGATGGAAGTGTTGTTGCCCCTAGCCTTCCACAACCTATAAGGTTGACACCATAACAATTGGAAGAAAAAAGAGCAAAAGGGCTTTGTTACAGTTGTGATAGCAAATACACTAAAGGTCATAAGTGTGCTGAGAAGAAATTATTCTACATAGATTGTGAAGAGGAAGAAGAAAAGGAGCAAGAAAGGTCAAAAGAAGAGGATATACTCCATGAACAGAAACTAGATAAAGAAGAAATGAATTCGACCATATCTTGTAATGCATTGGCTGGAATTACCACTTCTCAAACCATCAAGATAGAAGGACAAATCAAGAAGAAAAAGGTAATGGTGTTGATTGATTTAGGAAGTACCCACAATTTTATTCATTGTAAGGCAGCAAAAGAATTGAATTACTTCCTATATCTAGCACCAGAGTGTCATGTGATGGTTGCAAATGGAGGAATAATAAATTTCTCTGGAAAGTGCCATAATATCAAGCTATTCATAGGAGAATATGTATTGACTAGCCCAATACTTTCCATTCCAATGGGAGGTGCTGATGTTGTACTAGGAGTCCAATGGCTACAATCCTTGGGTACAATAACTTTTAATTTTCAAGAACTTTTCATGAAATTTTCTGCGGAAGGAAAGGAAGTTGAATTAAGGGGTATTGCAGGGAAACCACGAAAGATAATTAGCTCTAACGGTATGACAAAGCTTCTAAAAAAGGAACAAAGAGGTGTAATTGCACAATTATGTTCGCTAGATGTTTCCACATCGAAATCATCTATTTCTCCAAATCTCGAAAAAGCCTTGGACAATCATTCCGAGGTATTTGAGACTCCCAAAGGTCTCCCACCTATTTGTGATCATGATCATGCTATTCATCTGATTCTAGGAAGTGTTCCTCCAAACATCAGGCCGTACAAATATCCCTATGCCCAAAAGAGTGAAATTGAACATATGGTTGCAGAAATGTTAGAGGCTGGTATAATTCAACCTAGTCAAAGTTCTTTCTCTGCTCCAGTAGTATTGGTGCACAAGAAGGATGGATCATGGCGCATGTGTCTAGATTATAGGGAGCTCAACAAGCTCACTATTAAAGATAAGTTTCCCATTCCTGTCATTGATGAATTACTGGATGAATTGCATGGATCAATTTACTTCACCAAGTTGGACCTTCGTTCAGGATATCATCAAATCAGAATGAAGACTCAAGACATTCTAAAAACAACATTTAGAACTCATGAGGGTCATTATGAATTTTTGGTCATGCCTTTTGGCCTTACTAATGCACCTTCTACATTTCAAGGTTTGATGAATTCCATTTTCAAACCCTTAGAAAATTTGTCTTAATATTTTTTGATGATATACTAATCTACAACAAGTCTTGGAAGGGTCATGTTGAACATGTTGATAGGGTGCTACAACTATTGGAGGAGAAACAATTATATGCAAAAAGATCCAAATGTTTCTTTGGAGTACAAGAGGTGGAATATCTAGGTCATATTGTATCTCATGAAGGAGTTAAGGTAGACCCTAGAAAAATTAAAGCCATTACGGAATGGAAAATCCCCACATCCATAAAGAATTTGCGGGGATTTCTCGAGTTGACAGGGTATTATTGCAATTTTGTTAAGAATTATGGGAGAATAGCAGCACCTCAAACAACATTATTGAAGAAATATGCATTTTCATGGACTCTAGAAGCAACAAAAGCCTTTTAACATCTTAAAGAGGCAATGTGCCAAGCACCGGTCTTAGCTACACCAGACTTCAAAAAAACCTTTATTGTGGAATGTGATGCTTCAGGAAATGAAATTAGTGCTATTTTAATGCAAGATGAAAGACCCATTGCTTTTGAAAGTCGTCCAATCAAGGGAAATTTTTTACACAAAGCTATTTATGAGAAGGAATTGTTGGCAATACTACATGCACTTAAGAAATGGCGACCCTACCTAGTGGGAAGACACTTCAAGGTAAAAACAGATTATGATAGCCTTAAATACTTTTTAGAACAAATATTATCCTCTGAAGAGTAACAAAAGTGGGTCACAAAAATGTTGGGTTATGACTTTGAAATCATCTACAAAAAGGGGAAGCAAAATGTGGTGGCAGGTGCACTCTCAAGAAAGTATGAGGACGTGGAAGCATTGTTGTGTGCCATTTCTATTATCCAACCATATTGGATAAACGAAGCAAGGGAGGAATGGAATGATGATGAAGAAGTGTAGGCACTTATTCGAAAGTTACAACAAGATCCCAGTACATCTAATACATTTAGGTGGAAAAATGATTCGTTATGGTACAAAGATCGCTTATACCTCTGTAAGAATTCCCAACTCAAACAAAAGATTCTTATGGAATTGCAAACTTCTCCCTTAGGAGGGCACTCAATATTTTTAAAAACTTACCACAGGGTTAAGAAGGAATTTTTTTGGGATGGCCTTAAATCAAATATTCAAAATTTTGTGTCAGAATGTTTGGTTTGCAAACAAAATAAAGTTGAAACAATTAAGACCCGGGGTCTATTACAACCTTTATCCATTCCAAGCCAACGTTGGGAGGAGGTTTCATTGGATTTTATCACAGGTTTACCCAAGTGGTGACCTCCAGTATTGTAGCAATAATGCTACAACTCCTGGGGCTTCCTGTCTCTTAATTTTATCAACCCGGTAGTTCGTACAAACTTGGAAGCGACGGTGCTGTATGCACAAGTACTAGCTCTTGTCGCAGCTGTCACTTGGTCAGCTGGCACAAGTCCGCTAGGGCTCAAGCAAACTTCTATAGGCTCACAGAAGAAGCTTTATCAATGATGGACGAAAGCTAGCTCAAAGAAGACTAATCTACTTGGCAAAAATGAATTGAAAGCAAATCAAAACATGGAAACCCTAGGAAACCCTAATTGAACTAGTCTAACCTCTATGATGCAAAGAATGTGAAGGAAACTTCTACCAATGATGCCATTACTTCTAATAAGTGAAAATGCATGAATCTAATCTACTTGCAGCTTAAAAGACATGTTTTTGTATTTTTCTTTAAGTGGATGGAGTGATTGTGATTTTGTGCTTATTAGGGTTTGGTTGTGCAGATGTGATGCGGAAGAAAGGAAAGCTTGGGAAAGGTTGGGGAGGCTAGGAGAGGTCCCCAGAGATCCTTAGCATCAGTCCACAGAGGTTCCTCACGTTCAGAGGCTCAGCAACCGAGTGAGTGGCCTCCTACAGGATGTCTGCAGGGGATTCTACAGGAACCGCAGGGGATTCTACAGGAACCGCAGGGGTTTCTACAGGAAGTCTACAAATTGCTACAGGATGACCTACCGTGGGTGTTTGAAGTGATGGTGGAGTGATGGAATGGTAGGGGGAGATGTGTAAGGTAGGAATATGGCTGGTGATGGCTCAGGAGTGGAGAAGTAGGATGGAGAACGAGTGTATGAAGTGGGTTGATGGATGAAAGGTGATAACAACGAAATGTCTAAAGAATGAAGTTACGTGAGGAGTGGAGGAGTTTAGGAGATAACAGAGCAGAGCAGAGGTCGAGGATGTGGTTGTATGCGTGATCAAGACGAAGAAGGAGGTAATAGAATGATGAAAAGCAGTGTAAATGAAACAAATGGCTTATGACTGTCACCAAGATGAAAATTCATTAACCTAAGCTACCTGAACTCAATGAACAGCAGTATAAAGCATGTAGAGGAATGTGCATGAAGCGGTGATGAAGGTGTATGGTGCAAGAGTGAAGTGCATGGAAAGATCTATCATAAACGAGACTATGTTGCAGCATGTATAAAGTGAAGAACTGCGTATTTTTGTGGCTGGTATAGGCTGCACTCCAATCTCCAAACAGAGATGGCAGTGGAGACTTTCTCAACCTTTTAAGCTGGAGCTCCAAGAGATTATATCTATCCTCCTATAAAACTTGAGCAACTGAAAGCAAATCACCATAAACTAGTCCTATCTATGCTCATGAAAACGACTAATTTACCAAACTGTGAATTCGAATTGCATGTGAAAATAAACAAACTCAAAGTGCTGGAACGAAATGCAAACACATTACAACACTGAGGAGATCTATTGCTCTCAGGTTGGGCCCTAACCTGAGAGCTATAGCTCCTTGAGAAAACTCAGAACTAGATCAAAATCTGCCTTCTTTATTCATAATCTGATGTCATGCCAAACTTGGCTTACAAAAAGAACTGCACCGAGCTATGCTAAAAAATTACAATAGTAATGCAAAAGTTTCAACAACCTATCAAAGGCTACGGCCTCCATACTTATGCAAAAACGATCATCCAACAGGTGTCCTTGATTTTAGGAGCTCGGCTGTCCAACTGAAGCTTAACTGCTGATCCTGTAGGACAGTCATAACTACTGTTCCTGTAGAACAGTTATAACTGTTGTTCCTGTAGAATAACTGGCTGCTTCTAAGCTCGGTGGGGAGATGGATTGGAGCTCGGAGCTATGGTGGGAATCACGAGGAGGGTCCCAAGACTGTGGACATCCTCTCCTAAAAACCAGCAGTGCCACCTCATTGTCTCCTTGTCTCCTTTTTCGTTGTCTTTTTCTCCCTTTTAATGCCAAAAACCTGAAATCATAATGCATTAGTCACGTAGATAAAATGTCTACCCTTCTTCCTACAAAAAACATGAATAAACTAAGAAATGCATGCATAAGCAGTAAAAAGTGAATGGTTTGAGCAAAACAAGTAGGCCAAATGAGCCCAAATTATACCAAAAATTGGGGCTCATCATCACCCCCCAGCTAAACTATTTGCTCATCCTTGAGCAACTTAGTCCAAGTCCTCATCTTTCATTTCTTTCACTGCTTCTCTTGCATCCCAAGGCTCTGTGGTAGGGTCCTCTCTGTAGATGTGAAACCCTGCTTTTCTGTTTACCTCTTCCCATTGTTGACTGTCATCTTCCTTTGTACTTCCTTCAGTCAATCCTAGCAATAGTGGTGGGCTGAGTTTAAGGCCAATCCAGCTGGCCTGGAGGCTTTGCATGGACTTCTTGTAAAGGTCAACCCTTGCCAAAGCTTCTCTCATCCGGATGGGGGTATGGTACTCTCGGATTTTCAAGTTGTGGGCCATGGTATTCCATCTGCGTGCACAAGCCTGGGCAGCACTTTCTCCCAACAACCTTTCCATGTCTTCAAAGTGAGCTATGGCCTAGGCTTGTTGGTCCATAAACCTCAAGGAAGCTTTGGGATCCGTAGCCAACTGTTGGTGGGTTGAGATGAGTGCCACCGGGTCCTCTAGTTCCGGCCTAATGAACAGTGGTTCGATCACTTCTCGGTTCATGACCGATTTTGCTTCAGCTGCTCTTTGATCTTCATGGTTTAACCATGAGGCGAGGGCCATCAATTGCATATCACCCAAGGCAATGTTGGGATCCCATGAGACTTCATTAGGCAAAGCCAAGTTGTGGAGGTAAAACTCTGCCAATTTGGCTTTGTCTTCTGCCGAACTAGTAGTGCATAATTCAGAAAATTGTTGTGGGTTTTCGATGTGTGCAATACCTCTTTGGGCCAAGGTGTTTATTTGGAACTGAAGCCATTGATCTTTTAAAAACAATCCATAGGATTTTGCGGGCGTTCTGCACTGAATTGCTTCCATGGCCCAACTGGCCATGCAGGCCAATTGTGCTTCCTTTTGTTGCAGCTGTTCCTTTAAGGCTTGCACTTCAATTCTTGTCTGCTGTTCTACCTCCTGTAGAAGTGTTATTGGCTCTTCAAGACTGGTGGTCAGCTCCTTTTTGCCTTCTTGTTCATTTGTGATGTCCTTGGAGGATGTTCCTGCCTTTGCCTTTAGTTCTTGTAGCTGCAACCGTAACTTCTGATTTTCTTCCTGTAGAAGTGCCTGCTGGCAACTAGCCACATGTTTAGCCATGGTGAATTCACTCCTGACCTCCCTGAGTTGATCTTGTAGAGGGCCTATGTCCGCCACCCCCTTTGGTTTGGCGATTTGCATCCATGTGTGGGAACGGACTCTTTCTTTCTCTAGTTCAAAAAATAGAGGTACAGTAAATTTCTGTGGTATGATTTTGCCCGCCTCTAAGAAGGTGTAATATGAATTCAGATTGGGCGAAGGGCTAGGTTCTGGTATGTGTTCTCTTGCTATCTCTTCAGGCAGTTCTGCCTCACCCTCCCTTGGTGATGAGGGTCCTTCTTCTTCCCTCTTTTCTGTTTCCTGTAGCCGGGCCAGAGTATCCTGTAGAACGTTTTCTGCTTCCTGTAGCTGAGTTTTTTCTAACTTTTCCTGCCATGTATTTTTCTTTGGACTCCCCTTCTCGTAGGTGACTGTGACCTTGGAGGGTGACTTTTCTTTGGGAGAAGTAGGTGTATCTTCGATGACGATCAGGCTGCTGGATTGGGCCTGTGGCTTGCCCGTCTTTATCCTAATACTTCTCCGAGCCTTAAAGTACAGAGGAGTCTCCCTCTTCCTCTTGTCTTTTGGTTTAGGTGGCGTATTGAGGCCAGCTAATACAGTTGCTGCCTCCCGTGCCAGAATATCCACCTCCTTTTCTTTGGTTTTTACCTTTTTGGGGCTTCCTGTAGAAGCCTATTTCTGCAATTTCGGGCTTCCTGTAGAAGCCTTTTCCTTCAGCACTTTTGGGCTTCCTGTAGAAGACCCTTTCTTGATCGGTTTTGGGCTCCCTGTAGGAGCCTTTTCCTTTAGCAGCTTTGGGCTTCCTGTAGGAGCCTTTTCTTGAGTCTTTGGGCTTCCTGTAGAAGCCTGTGTCTTTGTTTCCGGACTTCCTGTAGAAGTCTGTTCCTTAGTTATTTTCGGGCTTCCTGTAGAAGCCTGCTTCTGTTTTCCTGTAGGTACAGGTGTCTCCGTCTTTGCTTGCTTACCTGCCTGAATTTTGCTTTTTGCTTTGGTTGCAGGTGCTGTTGAGGTACTTGGGCTGACGTGGACTACCTCAGCTTTGTCCATTCTGCCTTTCATCCTCTTTTCCCTTGCTGACAGGATAGGTGTGCACCCTTTTCTTTGTCCTTCTTTTCCTCAGCCACTGCTTCCTTGTCTTCACTGCTGGAGGAGCCACTATCTTCGATCAAAATTTTAATATCCCCATCTTTGGTCAAATTGCGGAAGGATTCCCATGAGAGGGGGACCTTATATGAGTGCAATGCATCTTCCACAAGCAGTTTTATTAACCCATGGTGGGCTATCTGATCAGGTATGCCCTCTCTTAGCTTTGTAGCACACTCCATTAGGGACTGCAGGAGATAATAAGGGATGCTCAGTTTTTGCTCTACAGGAAGGTCAATTCGGTGCCTCAACTCAGTGAGTAGCCAAAAGTGATATGCATACACGATGCTGAACCGGCCTTCACAAGTAATATATTTCATGATTTGCAAACTGACTTCATTCCAAGGTGGTGATAGGCTCGTTCTTCTCACCCCGTTTTTATCCTCCGAGAATTCTTCCTCAGGTGGAAAGAATTCCTTCTTTGCCTGCTGACTCAGCTTTCTCTCTTCTTTATCCCACGGCAGACCCATAGGAAGTTCTGTGATCCGACTGATATGTTCTGGGGTGAGTTTGAGGCTTAGACCTCTGAAGTTTACTGTGGCTAGTGTCTGGGATTTCGGCCTTAAAGCCTGCAGAAATTCTTCAGCTACTTCATCATCGTAACCCTGCAACTTATCACAAAAAGACATCCATTGAACCCTTGTGAATAGTTCTACCACCTCCTGGTTTTCTCTTAATTTGGTGGAATCTGTGGGTTCCCGCCTGATAAACCCACCCGGCATGATGAACACGGGGGTTTTGACTAAAGGTGAAAAATGCAAAGGAGATTCGGTCTATTTTAGGCAGAGCATGCATACAATTCACAAAACACAGTCTAATTATACTACTATCCTGTAGAAGCGATAGTATAGGCACAACAATCCGATATTTTTATGACCAGACTGTGAATAATGATCTTGCCACCTTTGAAAGCCAATTGCGGAAGGAGTTTCAGGGTTACCTTTTTTTCTGCCACCTTTTCTTACGTGAGGAATTCACCTTCATGTAGAACTGCGTTCCTGTAGAGATTGCTTCCTGTAGGACTGCGTTCCTGTAGAAACTGTTCCTGTATGAGCAGTGTGCAAACTTCGGGGAGGACTGTAGTTGGCCAGCGGTCGAGATGTGCTTCACTGGCGTTCTGGTAGCCGAAAGCTCGGCGTATCAACGTGCAGAAGAAATCAGAAGAGCCACTCGAGTTTTGAAGTGGAGGTTGATGAATACATGCGCATAATCTAGCCGATTAGATTTTGAATCGGCGCAGCTCATGTTGCGGGGGTGAGTTGTCCCTGCCGGACCATTGGGCGATGTCACCCATCATTCGCCTGCATATTCACTCGCTGCCACATTCATTCCCACATATCTGTCGCCGCCCTTTTCGGTTAAACTCGTTTCTCGGTTGACGGGACTATCCTCATGTGCGTGCTGCGTATTTTCTTTGTCGTGGCTGCCACCCAAGCATCCGACTATACCATAACTAGCCGACGTGGCCAGTCAACTGGCCATACGGCTGCTCAACCATTCATTTCTACGCCATGCAAACAAATCAAAGTAATACTCATGTGATTTGGTGGAAGGAAGGGTTGAGACACTTACCTGCGCGCGGCTGCACACGATTTTTCGGTTTTTTTTTTTTTTTGGACGACGGGGAGTGGATCTACCTGCTGCATGCGGCTTACACAGTCCCGGAGGCTCATGGTTACAGGATGCTGGCGATGGAGTGGATGATCTGGTTGCCTGCGCCCGTGTGTTGTTTGCAGAGGGCGGTGCTGTGAATGGTATCCACTCATGCAGGTTTGACTGTTACAGGATTCCCGCGGGGTGCCTTGTAACAGTCTCGCCTCCTTGGGTGCATGTTGCACGACGATGGATAGAGTCTTCTGATCACGCTCCCGGAGCTTCTGATGCTCGACATGGATGTGGTATGAGCTCTCGGTGCTTGTTTTTCTTTGACAAATGGCTTTACCACGAGAACTCATTGATCTGGTTTACTGGTGCAGGGATCTTGGTTGCATGGCGACGAGGATGGTGGAGCAAGGTAACAACAATGTTCAGGGGTGCCAACAGTGGCATGCATGCATCCAACCCATTCCTTAGTCGCTAGATCTCCGTTTGAAACAAATTTTTGGCCGTCTCAGACTTCTACAGGAAGTTTCCTGTAGAACACAGAGCTTCCTGTAGAAATTTTGCACTTTCCTGTAGAAAATCCGCGTCTTCCTGTAGAAAGACTGCATTTTCCTGTAGAAAAACTGCATCTTCTTGTAGAAGATTCAAACCATGATAAAATTGCACATACCTTGAAAAAACATTGGGATTCTTGGAGGAGGTGCTGGTGAGGTCCCTTGATAGCATGATGAGGGTCCTTGGCTCGAATTGGAGAGGCTTCTTCTCCTCCATAGAACATCTGCAACCTGCATGCAATTTTCATATTGTGCTTATTATTTTTTCTTTTCTTTTTTCTTCTTTTTTTTTTTGGAAAGATAACAGGGGCGCCCCAAAGAGGTTTTCACCCTTGCCACCTGCCCTGAGCGCCTCAGAGAGGTTTTCACTCAAGGATCTTTTTCAACCTTTTCTCTTTCTTTTTTTTTTGAAAAAGCAATAGGAGCGCCTCAATGAGGTTTTCACCCCTACTACCTGCCTTGGGCGCCTCAGAGAGGTTTTCACCCAAGGATCTTTTTTTTTTTTTTTTTTTTTTTTTTTTTTTTTCAGATCTTCCTTCAGGGTGTGCCAGAGGCAGAGGCAGAACCCTTCTCTATGACCAATACAGATTTCTCCATAGTTTTGATAAACTCTTGTCTTGAGATAGGTCTCCTGTAGATCTTCAATCGATGCCCATTGACAAGCATGGGAATGGCTTCCTCATCAATGGTTCGAATGAGGACAGATCCATTGTCATGGCATTTCTCCACTGTATATGGTCCTAGCCATCTGGTTCTCAGCTTCCCCTTGAAATCTTTGTATCTGGAATCATACAACAAAGCCCAATCTCCCGGATGAAACTGCTTGTCATGGAGATGTTGGTCATGCCACACCTTCCTCTGAAGTTGAACCACTTCTAAGTGAAGGAGGGCCTGCATGCGGTGCTCGTCCAGGCCATTCAGCTGCAGCAGCCTTTCTTTTTGTGCATGGCTAAGATCTAGGTCCAGCTGAGTTGCCATCCTCAAGGTGTTGTATTCAAACTCAATGGACAGCAAAGCTTTCTTCCCATAGACCAGCTCATATTGTGTGAAACCGGTGGTGGTCTTCCAAGTGGTGTTGTAGGCCCACGTGGCTTCTACCAGGCGATCTGCCCAGTCCTTTCTGCAGCTGCTCACCACTTTAGTCAAGATCCCTTCTAATGCTCTATTGGTGACTTCCACCTGCCCATTTGCTTGAGGGTGATAAGGGGTGGAAGTCCTGTGCTTGATCTTGTGATGAGCTAGGAGATCTTCAACCAGGTTGGAGGTGAACTGGCTCCCTTGATCGGTGACCAGCGCTCTTGGATAGCCAAACTTATAGAAGATGTTCTCTCTTAGGAACTTGGCCACCTTTTCTTCTGTTGCTGCTTTGATTGCTTTGGTCTCTGCCCACTTTGTCAAATAGTCAGTACACACAATGATGTAAGTCCTTTGCCTCGAAGAGGGGTTGATTGGGCCCACAAAGTCCATGCCCCACTTCTCAAATGGCTCAAGAGTCACTTGAGGTTGGAGAGGCATCTCATCCCTTTGGGTCGGTTTCCCCATTCTTTGGCATTGGTCACACTGACTGACATATCTTCTGACATCTTGATGAAGTGTGGGCCAATAGTAGCCTGCCTGCAGGATCTTGAAGGCAGTTCTCTTTGCTGCAAAATGCCCTCCACAAGGCCCATCATGACAAGTGAGGAGGATATCAAAGACTTCCTCCTCCCTCACACAACGCCTTAAGATCTGATCGGGGCCAAGCTTGAACAGGTTGCCCCCGATCCAAGTAAATGAGGCACTTTTCCTAGTGATTCTGCTCTTCTTTTTGAAGAGAGGTGCGGAGGGAACTGAGCTGAAACAAGGTAGTTTGCTATATCAGCAAACCATGGAGAGAGTACTGAGATAGCAAACAGATGCTCATCAGGCATCTGGTCATCCACCGTCCCATCTTCATCTGCAGACAAATCCAATCTAGACAAAAAATCAGCAACAATATTTTCTCTACCTGGTTTATCAACAATGGTTAAATCAAACTGCTGCAATAAAAGTAACCATCTAATAATACGAGCATTCACATCTGGTTTATTCATCAAATATCTAATAGCAGCATGGTCAGTATGTACAAAGGTCTGGTAACCAGTAATATAATGTCGGAACTTGTTCAATGCATGGACCACAGCCAAGAATTCCTTCTCGGTTACAGTGTAATTCAGCTCAACTTTGGACAAGTTTTTGCTAACAAAGTAAATGGCATATGGAAGTTTCTGCTCAACTTGTCCTAAAGCTACACCTATGGCTTTGTTCGAGGCATCAGTGTGGATGTGGAAAGGTAGGGCCCAGTTTGGACCTCTCAAGATTGGTGCTGACACCAACTTGTTCTTTAACTCATTCAAACTCTTCTGACAATCGTCAGTCCACTTAAACTCCACATCTTTTGCCAATAGGCCAAACAATGGTGAGGCTAACTTGCTGAAGTCCTTAATGAATCTCCGGTAGTATCCTGCTAATCCCAAGAAACTCCGGACATCCCTTACCTTTTGAGGAGGTGGAACCCTCTTGATGAGAGCAATTTTGTCAGGATCCACCTGCAATCCTTGGGAAGAAATGGTATGGCCTAGCACGGTCCCCTCAGTCATTAGGAATTCACATTTTTCAGGACTAAGGGACAAGTTCATCTCGGTGCATTTGGTTAGGACTTTCCCCAGGTTGGACAATGCTTCCTAGAAGTTGGCCCCATAAGGAGTAAAGTCATCCATGTATATTTCCACTGCATCATGGACCAGCTCCGAGAAGATGCTCAAGACAGCTCTCTGAAAGGTAGCAGGAGCATTGCATAGCCCAAAGGGAAGGACTCGATAGGCAAAGGTACCCCAAGGACAAGTGAAGGTGGTCTTATCTTGGTCTTCCGGGCTGATTTGGATTTGATTGTACCCGCTAAACCCATCCAGGAAAGAGAAGAACTTCTTTACGCCAGTCCATCCAACACTTGATCTATGAAAGGTAGAGGGAAATGGTCCTTCTTGGTAGCTTTGTTCAGTTCTCGGTAGTCCACACAAATTCTCCATTTCCCATTTTTCTTGGGAACCAACACTAGAGGGGACACCCATTCACTATCTGAGATGGGGTAGATGAATCCGGCATCCAACAGTTTTTGCAATTCTTCCTTGACAATGTCCTTAAGGGCAGGATTCATTCTCCTCTGCGGTTGCCTAACCGGTTTACAGTCCTCTTTGATATATATATGATGGGTGCAGACCGAAGGATGGACTCCTTTCATTTCCTTATAGCTCCAAGCAAAAGCATCTAGGTGGTTGGCCAACAGACTACACAGCTCCTTTTCCTGGGAAGGAGATAAGGAGGAGCTGATCTTCAATGCTTTCTCAGGGCCGAACTCCACGTTCTTGACTCTGGGAGTAACAGGGTCGGTTGTGCAGAGATCCACTAAGGTGCTAGCTTGGGCATCCTCCACCAATTTTTCTAAGGGTAGTGCACTGGTAGGTGGGTTTTGGATCAAGTTCTCGATCAAGTCATCCTCGGTTGGGGGGTCTTTTCTAGTGGTATTTAAGGTGCACAGAGGTGTTGAGTACACCTCGTCCTCTTCTCCTTCTTCCAACCAGAGTGGTAAACCATGCTCTAAAGAAGGTTGGGTAGGAGGGTATAGGACTAGTTGCTTGGACATGGGACCATTTTTTATGGTCATGTTTCCTGCCCGACAACTTATGTAAGCATCCACAGTAGCTAACCAAGGCCTTCCCAAAATGAGAGGATATCCAGTAAGCTTGGCCTTTGGTTGCAGAACCAGGAAGTCTGCAGGGTATTCCCAAGAATCAATGGAGACCATGACATCCTCCACAATCCCTTCGGGAGTCACGGTGGAGCGATCTGCTAATTGCAGTACTGTCGAGGTCTTCCTCAAGGAACCCTGAAGATTGAGTTTAAGCATGGTATCCCTGGTCATCACATTGATGGCCGCCCCCAGATCAATCAAGGTGTGGGGGATAATGGTGCCATTGATGTGAACATCCACTACAGGACTTCCAGGATCTAGGTACTTTGGGCAGATGACTTGTCCTAGCATAAGGTCAGACAGTTGTCCTATGCCATTGATAGTTGAGGCATCTTTCTTCTGTCTGCCTGGGTGTTTGAAACACTTCTCCTTAATCAGCTTGTTATATATTGGCACATCCTTGATGGCTTGGAGAAGTGGGATTTTTACACACAACTGCTTGAGCTCACCCAAAAGCTCATCTTCTTCTAGGTTAGGTTGTGTGGTGGCTGTTAGTATCTCAGGAAAGGGTGGAATAGCCTTTGGTTCACTTTCCTGTTTATCTTCCTCATCCTCTGGGGGAGGAGGTTGGTGATCTGGTAGAGTCTTTCCAGATCGAAGGTTGATCTCCTGGATCTCCACAGCATAGGTAGGGCATGAGGTTTCCCCAGTGTATACCTGCTGGGCCTGTCTATTGTTGGGGTTCGGGTTCGGTTGAGCAGGCATTTGAGGTTGCCTTGGAGGAGCAGGAGGTAATGGTTGAGGTTGCACTGGTGGTGGAGGCAAAATGGCAGGAGGAGTGTTGTATTGGGGCCTCCACCCCGACTGAGGTGCATTCCATTGAGGCTGTGGCTGGGTATGTGAGTGATATGGATGAGAAGTAGGTTGAGTGGGGTACTGAGGTGGATAAGACAATGGAGGAGGCATGGACCATGAAGGATGAGCAGGGGGAGCCCAGGAAGGCATAGGAGTTGACTGGTTGGGGTTGTAATAAGCTTGAGATGCCCCTTGCATCCCCTGCTGATAAGGTCTAGATACTTGTGGCCTCCTTTGGTTGAGGTAATAGAGAGGCTATGTGGGAGCTTCGGTCCCTTGGTACATGGCTTTAAACCCTGGTAAGGTTGGACACTGATTTGTGGGATGGTCCTCCTCACAAACGAAACACACTTCAACCGAATGCAATGGACATTCGTTCTTAGGGTGCCTCCTTGTGCACCTAGGACAGAATACAGCCAAGGCTCTCTCAGCCTCTTCTTTCTTTTGCTGAATCCTGAATTTATCAAGCTGCATGGCAATGGTTTGTCTCACCTCACTCTTAAGATCTTCTAATTGGTTTGCAAGCTCATGTTTGGAGAAAGGGACACTAGTTGAGAGGTGGTTTCCTCTACCTCGTTTCTGAGCTGCCCTGGAGTGGTTTCTAAATACAGTCTTGATGTCCTCATAAGGCAGTTGGTAAATGTCCCCCCCAGCTAACATGTGAAGGGTATCTAAGAGGTCTTCAGGGACTCCTCGGAGTAGGACCAACTTGAGGGATTCAGGGTCAAGTGTGCACCTGGCCCGCTTATAGCTTAGTTGGAACCTCTCCTCATAATCCTCTAAGGACTCATCATTTCCCATGGAAATCCGAAAGATTTCCCCCTTTGTTTCCTTGGACCTACAGTAATCCCGGTACTTGGTGTTGAAAGCTTGCTGCATCTGAGCCCAAGTAGTGATACTATTCCCAGGTAAACCCATGAACCAGCGTAGTGCTGCATCCTTGAGAGTGGAAGGGAAAAGTTTCAACTTTTGCTCATCTTCAGTATAGTCATAGGTTCTACAAAGGACAGCAAACTCAAATAGGAAGGTATCTGGATCTTCAGTGGTCAACCCATGGAAGTGAGGTAAGGCGGAGGGGCTAATGTTTTTCATTTTCATCTCTCCATTGGTCTCTCGGATGGGGAATGCACCTTCTATTCTCTCATCTTCTCTTCTATTGTCAGCCATAGCTTCAGATGGATTGGTCTCTAACTCTTCTTCTACTATAGGGTCTTTGGATATCTCAGGTTGTTCACCTATAGGTTCCTCTGGGTCACTGTCACCAAAGAAGAGAGAAGGGTGACTCAGTGATGTGGTGGGGGTGTTTGGTAGGAATTTGCCTGATCTATCTCGGTTCCTACGAGGCATGAAATGGAAAAGACTTTCTTTTTTTCTTTTTGCTTGCTTTTTCTTTGCTTTTCTTTTGGTACCTGCAAAACTGAGACAGATTGATCTACAACTAACTATGAAAGATGCAAAATTAACTGAAAGCAAGAAAGAACTAATCTACTTTGCTCAAATGAAATTGCAGAAAGGAAATGCTAGTCTATGAAAGCAGGAAATGCTAATCTATGAAAGCAGGAAATGCTAATCTATGAAAGCAGGAAGTGTCTATGCTACTTTTGCAGAAAGGAAATGAAGTAAACTACTAGCAGAAGGTAAGAGTAAGAAAGTAGAAGAAAATCAACAATTACTAATACTCTGACGCTTCCCCGACAACGGCGCCAAAAAGATGGTGAGCTCCAGTATTGTAGCAATAATGCTACAACTCCTGGGGCTTCCTGTCTCTTAATTTTATCAACCCGGTAGTTCGTAAAAACTTGGAAGCGACGGTGCTGTATGCATAAGTACTAGCTCTTGTCGCAGCTGTCACTTGGTCAACTGGCACAAGTCCGCTAGGGCTCAAGCCAACTTCTATAGGCTCACAGAAGAAGCTTTATCAATGATGGACGAAAGCTAGCTCAAAGAAGACTAATCTACTTGGCAAAAATGAACTGAAAGCAAATCAAAACATGGAAACCCTAGGAAACCCTAATTGAACTAGTCTAACCTCTATGATGCAAAGAATGTGAAGGAAACTTCTACCAATGATGCCATTACTTCTAATAAGTGAAAATGCATGAATCTAATCTACTTGCAGCTTAAAAGACATGTTTTTGTATTTTTCTTTAAGTGGATGGAGTGATTGTGATTTTGTGCTTATTAGGGTTTGGTTGTGCAGATGTGATGCGGAAGGAAGGAAAACTTGGGAAAGGTTGGGGAGGCTAGGAGAGGTCCCCAGAGATCCTTAGCATCAGTCCACAGAGGTTCCTCACGTTCAGAGGCTCAGCAACCGAGTGAGTGGCCTCCTACAGGATGTCTGCAGGGGATTCTACAGGAACCGCAGGGGTTTCTACAGGAAGTCTACAAATTGCTACAGGATGACCTACCGTGGGTGTTTGAAGTGATGGTGGAGTGATGGAATGGTAGGGGGGGATGTGTAAGGTAGGAATAAGGCTGGTGATGGCTCAGGGTGGAGAAGTAGGATGGAGAACGAGTGTATGAAGTGGGTTGATGGATGAAAGGTGATAACAACGAAATGTCTAAAGAATGAAGTTACGTGAGGAGTGGAGGAGTTTAGGAGATAACAGAGTGGAGCAGAGGTCGAGGATGTGGTTGTATGCGCGATCAAGACGAAGAAGGAGGTAATAGAATGATGAAAAGCAGTGTAAATGAAACAAATGGCTTATGACTGTCACCAAGATGAAAATTCATTAACCTAAGCTACCTGAACTCAATGAACAGCAGTATAAAGCGTGTAGAGGAATGTGCATGAAGCGGTGATGAAGGTGTATGGTGCAAGAGTGAAGTGCATGGAAAGATCTATCATAAACGAGACTATGTTGCAGCATGTATAAAGTGAAGAACCGCGTATTTTTGTGGCTGGTATAGGCTGCACTCCAATCTCCAAACAGAGATGGCAGTGGAGACTTTCTCAACCTTTTTTGCTGGAGCTCCAAGAGATTATCTCTATCCTCCTATCAAACTTGAGCAATTGAAAGCAAATCACCATAAACTAGTCCTATCTATGCTCATGAAAACGACTAATTTACCAAACTGTGAATTCGAATTGCATGTGAAAATAAACAAACTCAAAGTGCTGGAACGAAATGCAAACACATTACAACACTGAGGAGATCTATTGCTCTCAGGTTGGGCCCTAACCTGAGAGCTATAGCTCCTTGAGAAAACTCAGAACTAGATCAAAATCTACCTTCTTTATTCATAATCTGATGTCATGCCAAACTTGGCTTACAAAAAGAACTGCACCGAGCTATGCTAAAAAATTACAATAGTAATGCGAAAGTTTCAACAACCTATCAAAGGCTACGGCCTCCATACTTATGCAAAAACGATCATCCAACAGGTGTCCTTGATTTTAGGAGCTCGGCTGTCCAACTGAAGCTTAACTGCTGATCCTGTAGGACAGTCATAACTACTGTTCCTGTAGAACATTTATAACTGTTGTTCCTGTAGAACAGCTGGCTGCTTCTAAGCTCGGTGGGGAGATGGATTGGAGCTCGGAGCTATGGTGGGAATCACGAGGAGGGTCCCAAGACTGTGGACATCCTCTCCTAAAAACCAGCAGTGCCACCTCATTGTCTCCTTGTCTCCTTTTTCGTTGTCTTTTTCTCCCTTTTAATGCCAAAAACCTGAAATCATAATGCATTAGTCACGTAGATAAAATGTCTACCCTTCTTCCTACAAACAACACGAATAAACTAAGAAATGCATGCATAAGCAGTAAAAAGTGAATGGTTTGAGCAAAACAAGTAGGCAAAATGAGCCCAAATTATACCAAAAATTGGGGCTCATCACCAAGTCTGAGGGAAAGAGTGTCATCATGGTGGTAGTTGATAGACTTACCAAGTATGCACACTTTGTGCATTATCACATCCATTTAAAGCCAGTACAATTTCTACTGCATTTATGGAAACAATTCAAAAGCTACATGGAAACCCAAAGATTATTGTAAGTGACAGAGATCCCATTTTCACTGGAAATTTTTGGACAAAATTATTTTCTTGTCTTGGTACTCAGTTAGCTCATAGCTCATCTTATCATCCTCAATATGATGGGCAAATTGAGATAGTAAACAAATGTTTGGAAGGATATCTTCGTTTCTTTGTATCTGATAAACAGACACAATGGGTCAAATGGTTGCCTCTAGCTGAATGGTGGTATAACACTTCCTTCCATGCAACAACAAAAATGACCCCATTTATGGCACTTTATGGATATCATCCACCATCCATCACATCATATTTAAGAGAAAATTCTAAGGTTCAAGCAGTGGAACATCACATCGAGCATCAACAACAAGTCCTCCAACTCTTAAAGGATAACCTCGTGTTGGCGTAGAATAGAATGAAATAACAGGCAGATCAACATCGCAGCGAAAGAAGTTTTGATGTAGCTGATTGGGTATTCCTACAGCTACAGCCATATAAAAAAATGTCCCTCGGGCAAGCTATGAAGGATAATAAATTATCACCAAAGTATTATGGTCCGTACAAGGTGTTGCAAAAGATTGGTACTATGGCATACAAATTGGAGCTTCCTGCAGCTTCTCGAGTGCACCCAGTTTTCCATGTTTCATGTTTAAAGAAGGTTATAGGTGACAAGCTCCTAGTTCAAACAATATTGCCAGAACTTGACGAGGAAGGAAAAATTATATTGGAACCAGAAGCAGTCACAGAAACAAGAACTTGACAGCTACGAAATCGATCAATTTTGGAGTATCTCATCAAGTGGAAGAACTTATCCGCTGAAGATTCCACATGGGAGGATGAGAATTTTATATAGAAGCATCTAGAACTACTCAAGCATTGAGGACAACACTATTTTGAAGGATAGGGGCATGTTAGGTCCCTATAATACTAGTGATTACTGATGAGCCCCAAAAATGTACAATTATTTGGGCTCATTCAACCTCCTAATTTGGCTTATTCCACCATTCTCATTTGTTTATTGCATGTTTTTGATTATTTTTATGTTAATAGAGTGAATTTGGTTAGTCATTATGCCAACAAGTCTAATGGGTGCTTTGTGTAGCCTTGTTGGTCAACTTGGAGACAAAATTGAAGGTCTTAATGAGCACTTGGCAGCCAAATTCGTGGGAGAACAAGCTAGAGGATTTGTAGGAAGGTGTCCCCCTCATTTATGGACCCTTACCTCGAATTCTCCACCATCAGCTCGGAGTTCAAAGGCCACCAAATCAATGAGCTCAAGGGCAGCCAAGCAAGTCAAGTTGGACTGCTGTTAACTACAAGTCTTGGGCAGCCAAGTCCCTAACTTTTAGGAGGACTGTTGGGTCCTCAAATTGTATAAATAAGAAGGCTTGGGGCCTCAATTGGGTTAGCTAGTTGGTAGTCATTTTTGTAGCTAGTTAGTCATTTTGTTTTAGCCATTAGTTAGCTAGCTTGTAGTTCGATTTTTAGGCCATGGATTAGCTTTGCTTTCAGCTCATTCTCAAGCTCTCCTTATGGACAGTTTTGATGTACTTTTCATTTCTTGATTAATAAATATGGATCCAGCTTTGCACCAGATCTAAATCTCTCTTGGGAGGCTGTAGTTCTTGGGGTTGGGCCCATCTCAAGCGCCCAGTACCTCCCTTGTTTATATTTATGTGTCTTTGTTGCATTCTCATAATAAAATCTGCTCTTTAGACTTAATTCGTGCTTTGTTACTTAGGTTTCTTTTGATGGTTCAAGTAGCTTTTCATGTTTATAATAGATTGGTAGGAGTTTGTTATGTATTTAGATCTTTTGGCATGTTCTTGCTCACGTGATGTATGTGGTTCTCTTTCCAAACAAAGCTGCTATTTATTCATTTCATTGACAGTTGGATTGAGTTAGCTAGGACTTGGTTTGTTTGCAAGAATTCCTTGATTTGTTGAATGAGCATTGTGCAGGGCATCTCTATCACCTTCATCACCTCCTCGTTCATTTGAGCCTCGTTCAGATCAGCTCCTCCATCACCAAGTCTGTTCCCTCATCTCCCATCTTCTCTTTTGCCAAGTAACCTTACCTTCTTCTCCATTGTTGCCTCAACTACCTTAAAGCCAAATCAGCCTTCCACATATCATCTCATCACTCCATCCATCAGTTCCTAGGTCACTTCAGACCCCCATCCTACCTCCATAACCATCCATGCATCTTCCATCAACCACCCATCCTCAAAAATCCAATCCGTAAACATCCTGTAGAAGACCTACAGGACTTTCCTGTAGAAACCCCTGCAGACTTCCTGTAGAAGTTCATAAACACGGTTGCATGTCATCCAAACTTTGTGAAACTCTTAGAGAGAATGTCAGGTATCCCTTAGACCCTCTCTGTACCATCCCAACCTTTCCCAAAGCAATTCGTCCCTTGATCCATCCCTGCACAGTGGAAAACTAGTTAGAAGCACATGCATGATAATTTCAACAACTTAATCAAAAATACAAAAAGATGTTTTCTCTAGTTAAAGGCAATATAGACACATGCATTTGATCAGCATATAGGTAGTGGCACCTTTTCTCATAAGTTTGCATCTTCATTTTCGCATTAGTTAGATTAGCTGGTAAAATTAGGGTTTCCTAGGTTTACATGCTTTGATTTGCTTTCAGTTCATTTTCGCCAAGTAGATTAGTTTTCTCTGAGCTAGCTTTCGTCCATCATTTAGCAAGCTTCTTCTGAGAGCCTATAGAAGTTGGCTTGAGCCCTAGCGGACTTGTGCCAGCTGACCAAGTGACAGCTGCGACAAGAGCTAGTACTTGTGCATATAGCACCGCCGCTTCCAAGTTTGTACGAACTACCGGGTTGATAAAATTAAGAGACAGGAAGCCCCAGGAGTTGTAGCATTATTGCTACAATACTGGAGCTCACCATCTTTTTGGCGCCGTTGCCGGGGAAGCGGCAGAGTATTGGTGATTGTTGCTATTCTTCTATTTTCTACTACAACCTTCTGCTCAGTAGTTTATTTCATTTTCATTCTGCAAAAGTAGCATAGACATTTCCTGCTTTCATAGATCATTATTTCCTGCTTTCATAGATTAGCATTTCCTGCTTTCCTAGAATAGCCTTTCAATTCCGCATTTCAATTCTGCAAGCGTAGATTAGCATTTCATTCTTGCAATTTCATTTGAGCAAAATAGAGTAGTCCTTTCCTGCTTTCATTTCAATTTCGCAAGATAGTTAGTTGCAGTTCAATCTATTTCATGCCTTGTAGGAGTAGAGATAAGTTAGAAAAATGATTGCACAACACCCCCACTGCTTCACACAGCCAACGTTCTTCTTCGATGGCTGTGATGAAAGAACCCCTGGGTGGACATCAAGACATATCTGAAGAACCTCTAGGGGAGAAGAAGAAGAAACATTCCTCTGAAGCAAATGGCTACAAGCAGAAATGTTGAGAGCAACATCTTGTCCAAGGATGAATTTGAAAATCAGATCAAAGATTTCAAGAGAGATATGAGGCAGTTTCTTGCCATGCAACTGGATACCTTGCGGATCCAAAAGAAGCAAGAAGAAGCCAAGAGGGCTTTGGTCATTTTTTGTCCTAGGTGCCTTAAAAAGCATCCAAGGAACGAATGTCCAATGCACTCCCTAGAAGTGTGTTTTGTATGTGAAGAATACCATCCTACAGATCAGTGCCCTTCCTTGCCCAAAATCAAAGCTGCATATCAAAGAGCCAAGGGAGCCACTGAATCACTCTATTATATGAACCAAGGGAGGCCACATGGACCTAGATCTTACCAGCAGGAACTACAAGGGATACCCGAGACCTATTATGACCCTTATCAAGCCACTTTCATGCCTTCTTGGGATCCCCCTGCTCATCCTTCCTGGTCTACACCTCCTCCTTGGTCATATTCTCCTTGCTCCTTTACAGATCCATATTATACCCAACCAGTTGCTCATTCATTTCACTCTTATGCTCAGCCACAGCCTTAGTGGAATGCACCTTATCAGGAGTGGAGGCCCCAGTACAACTCTCATCCCGCTCATTTTCCTCCACCACCTGCTCATCCACAACCATCGCCTCCTCCTCCACCAAGGCAACCCCAAATGCCTACCCAACCACAATGCCATCCATCTCCATCTCAAACTCACACCTCCACTCATCTACCCATGCCTCCATTTCCAAAACCATGCAATGGAGTAGCTCAACCCCATTGCAAATCTGAGGCACAACATATCCAAACAACTCCTCTTGAGCCCAATGATCTTCACCAAAGCTCAGGAAGAGTGTTGCAAAAAAGAGATCATCTTGAAATCATTGAAGGACCAAAGGCAAAAGAAGATCCAAAAGAAAAGATCAAAGAACCATGGGCTGCACTTGATGAAGAGAAGAGATCAGAATCAGAGATGGAGAAAGTTCCCTCATGGTTACCATCAAATCTTCCATGTATTCAAGAGAAAGATCAGCAAAAGGAGGAAGATGAGAAAGTCATGATAGAAAGTGACATGAAGAATGATCCAGATCAGCAAAGGGACCAAGGATATCAAAGCTATATTGAGACATGGTTCCAGACAGTCACTAAGTTGCAGCAGTACTCTCTTCCTCAACTATGTTTGATCCCTTCAAAGTCAGATCATTTGGTCTCTGAGATCTGGATACCTGTCAGAGCATGCATTTCGAGCCTCCACATCATTTTTTCTCTAATCCCGATGTGCACATGGCTCCATTGGAAGTATTCTTATACTTGAAAATGATTTTGTTTTTCAAGTAGGGTAGGGTAGGAAAAAAGAAAAAAAAAAAAAAAAAAAGTAAAGAAAAGGAAAAAATGAAAAAAGAGGAAAATAGAAATCTAAGGTGAAAACCTCCTCGGAGGCGCCTTAGATTGGCTCATTGATTGAAAACCTCCATGAGGCGGTCAATGGGTTGAAAAAAAAGAAAAATGGGATAAGATCTTTGGGTGAAAACCTCCCTTTGAGGCGCCCAAGGCAGGCAATTAGGGTGAAAACCTCCATGAGGCGCCCTAGTTGTTTTTCAAAAAAAAAAAGAGAAAAAGAAAAAAGAAAAATAAAGCTAATCTCCATTTCATGTTGCAGCAATGACATTGCAGGCTAAAGAAGGACGTTTCATGATAGGAGGCGCACTCAAATCAAAGACAAAGGAGTTTTTGTGCCTTCTACAGGAAGTTTCGTATCTTCTACAGGAAGCTTACAAAAAAGCCAAATTGATCTCCAAGGAGGACCTGAAGGCTTGGAATATGTCCATGAGGCCTACCCACATCCATGTTTCCATTCCTCACCCCTTTTCCATCATTTTTTTCATGTCATTAAGCTTCTTTCCTCAAAACTGTGTCTTCTACAGGAAAGCTCTGAACTTCTACAGGAAACATCCTGTAGAACCTTTGGACGAGCCAAATCCAATTTCAAAAGTGAATCTGATGGTGGGAGCCTATTGGTTAGGCTTGCAAGCACTTGTGTGTCCATCCCTTGCCTTCATCCATCATTTTTTTCCACCTCCTTGTGCTTCTCATTGTGCTTCTACAGGATCTTCCTGTAGAAATTGTGGGAAACTAGGCATGCATTTCAAAAAGTGGTTTCGCGAGCATGGTAGCTTCCTCAAGTGTTCAGAAGCCCTCATGCCATCTTCCAACTCCTCCTCCATCATCTCCATACCTGCATCACAACCAAAATTCATTTTGTCATCCCATGCAAGCACATGCAAAATGCCTTGATGCCAAAAACACATAGAGTAGAATTTGTTTTTGCCATAACTTGAGAACCATGCATCCATTTGACAAACCGTTTTATGGGGGATTGTACAAGGTCGATGACAACATGCCTGAGCAGTTTCATGCAATTCCGGTGCACGGTTTCCAAGAAATCAGCCTCCATCACCATCAGCCATTTTTGCATTTTCTCCATAACCGTGCATCCGTTTCAAAACCTGTTTCATGGGGATATGCATGTGAGTGATGGTAACCTACCCAAGCAGTTTCAGCCGATTCCGATGCACGGTTTCCGAGAAATCGACCTCTGAATTCTTCAGCCATTTTCCATTTTTCTCGAAATCCGTGCATCCATTGATCACGAATTTGATATGGGAGATGCATAATGATGGTAGTAACATGCTCACCAAGTTTCAGATCAAACCGATCTACCGTTTGGGAGAAATGGCAAAAAGAAGTTCTGGGTTGGTGACCAGGCAGCAGCAGCAGCTTGAACGGGCAGAGTTGAACGTGGAAATGAACGCGTGCAGCGTAGATCCGTCCAGAGGGCACCTGCACAAGAAAAAACAGCCATAAATCATCCGTCAAGCCACCATACATGCAGCAAATGAAGATCAACACATGCATGCAGCAACACGCTTCACAATCAGCCGTTTAACTTGCAGGTATGTGACTAATCTCATTCCTCTATTGCATAGATTTAATTGGGAACTGCATGAACGAATGGGATGAGGAATTAAGCCACGGATTAGCAAGGCTCAATTGATTGTCTGCTTCAGAACTCCGCCGGCAGCCACGCAGTGCACGGGGACAATGGACTCTCGTAAAAAAATTAAAAGAAAAAACAGTGATAGAAAGTTTAACTCCAATGAACAGGATGTCAATTAATTAACAGAGAGAAGAAGTCATGTATCACTACATTTTGAAAAATCTAACGCACGTATGTGCCACCTCACCCCAAAAATCACGCAGAATGAGCGCTCAGCTGTTAGTCAACCTGCACACAACTGGAAGTGTGGATTTTGTTGGTAATTTTTATTAGCACAAGAGCAGCCGCCATCAAGATTGCTGCAGAAAACTCTTATGCCATTGCAGAACTACAGTTTGCATGGGGCCAACGTGCACTTCGCCAGCTCACCCTCCATCAGTGGAAGCTTCCATAAGCAGCCAATTGAACGCAACCGTGAAATGCCCTCACCATCCGCTGATTAATTTGCACTTGCATTTGAATCCATAATAGTAGTTCTCCTGTGTGTGCACGGAATGTTCAATTATTCTGCGTCAAATTCTCTTCCATGGGTCCTATTAAGAAATTCCTTTGTTGGAAGCGATAAACCATTGTAACACTCACCTATGCACATGTCCAATCTCTGTTTTGCAATAGGTTACATGGTTGGTGTAAAAATCAGCTCTGCACTATGTCTGTGAGAGCTTAATTCCTGTTGATCAGTCGAGTTCTGGGGTAGCAGCAGTATTATGACCCGAGAATTGGTCAAAGGAGAGGTCTACACAGTGATGAAACTCTGTCATAAGAACCAAGAAGAAAAATCACAGGAACGCAGTCATCTACAGGAAAGCGGGTGCCTCACGAAAAAAGTTGGCCAATTAAAGAGGTAACCCTGAACTTTGCATGCAACTGGTTAGTAAAAGTGGCAAGACCTTCGTCCACAGTCGAGTCATAAAGATATTGGTGGAATCGTTGTTTGCTGTGCCTATGCTATCGTTCTACAGGATGTCGATATAAGTAGACTGTGTTGAATTTTTTGGATTATGTGCATGCTCTGTCTTAATAGACCAAATCTCTGTTGCATTTGCCACCCTTAATTAAAACGACAGTGTTCATCATGCCGGGTGGTTTTATAAGACGGGAACCCACTGAGTCCACTAAATTGAGGGAAAACCCGGCAGTGGTATAGCCCTTCCCCAGAGCACAATGGATGCCTTTTTGTGATAAGCTGCAGGATCATTGAGAAGCAGGCTTCTACAGGAAGCCCGAAAACAGAGATAAAGGATTCTACAGGAGGCCCAAAATTGCAGAAACAGGCTTCTACAGGAAGCCCGAAATTGTAGAAACAGGCTTCTACAGGAAGCCCCAAAAAGGTAAAACCCAAAGAGAAGAAGGTGGACATCCTAGCTAAGGAGGCAGCAGCCATACTTGCCACCATTAGCACACCTCCAAGACCAAAAGGGAAGGGAAAGAGGCAAACCTTCATGTACTTCAAAGTCAAAAAAAAGAGCACACAAATAAAAGTGGGCAAACCCAAACCACTGTCAAAGGAGCAAATTGTCATTAAGGACACGAAAGTGAAACAAAAGGAGGAGCCTCCTTCAAAGATATCCATCAGCTATGAACAGGGAAGCCCGAAGACATCCACTTAGAGAGAAAGAATGAAAATGTTGGACACAAAGGCCTCTCTATAGGATGATGAGACAGTTCTACAGGAAGCTGAGAATTCAACAGGAAAAGCAGCAGGCCGTGAGGGAGAAGAGCAGAAAGGAGGAGAAGATGAAGGCTGCCACAACACAGTTCAAGGAGGAGGCACCCCCAGCCAAGCAAATCAGAGAAAATTGGTTCTACAGGAAGCTGGCAGACTGTTTCTACAGGAAGCCAGCGAACTGTTTCTACAGGAAGTTTGAAAAAAGGAATCCAAAGGAGAAATTGGACGAGATGATTAGCCAAGGAAGTCACCAGGGCCATCAAAGACAAGGGGAGAGATTTGGTTGCTCAGAGGATGAGCAACACTTTCAGTAGGGGGGTGATGATGAGCCCCAAAAATGTACAATTATTTGGGCTCATTCAACCTCCTAATTTGGCTTATTCCACCATTCTCATTTGTTTATTGCATGTTTTTGATTATTTTTATGTTAATAGAGTGAATTTGGTTAGTCATTATGCCAACAAGTCTAATGGGTGCTTTGTGTAGCCTTGTTGGTCAACTTGGAGACAAAATTGAAGGTCTTAATGAGCACTTGGCAGCCAAATTCGTGGGAGAACAAGCTAGAGGATTTGTAGGAAGGTGTCCCCCTCATTTATGGACCCTTACCTCGAATTCTCCACCATCAGCTCGGAGTTCAAAGGCCACCAAATCAATGAGCTCAAGGGCAGCCAAGCAAGTCAAGTTGGACTACTGTTAACTACAAGTCTTGGGCAGCCAAGTCCCTAACTTTTAGGAGGACTGTTGGGTCCTCAAATTATATAAATAAGAAGGCTTGGGGCCTCAATTGGGTTAGCTAGTTGGTAGTCATTTTTGTAGCTAGTTAGTCATTTTGTTTTAGCCATTAGTTAGCTAGCTTGTAGTTCGATTTTTAGGCCATGGATTAGCTTTGCTTTCAGCTCATTCTCAAGCTCTCCTTATGGACAGTTTTGATGTACTTTTCATTTCTTGATTAATAAATATGGATCCATCTTTGCACCAGCTCTAAATCTCTCTTGGGAGGCTGTAGTTCTTGGGGTTGGGCCCATCTCAAGCGCCCAGTACCTCCCTCGTTTATATCTATGTGTCTTTGCTGCATTCTCATAATAAAATCTGCTCTTTAGATTTAATTCGTGCTTTGTTACTTAGGTTTCTTTTGATGGTTCAAGTAGCTTTTCATGTTTATAATAGATTGGTAGGAGTTTGTTATGCATTTAGATCTTTTGGCATGTTCTTGCTCACGTGATGTATGTGGTTCTCTTTCCAAACAAAGCTGCTGTTTATTCATTTCATTGACAGTTGGATTGAGTTAGCTAGGACTTGGTTTGTTTGCAAGAATTCCTTGATTTGTTGAATGAGCATTGTGCAGGGCATCTCTATCACCTTCATCACCTCCTCGTTCATTTGAGCCTCGTTCAGATCAGCTCCTCCATCACCAAGTCTGTTCCCTCATCTCCCATCTTCTCTTTTGCCAAGTAACCTTACCTTCTTCTCCATTGTTGCCTCAACTACCTTAAAGCCAAATCAGCCTTCCACATATCATCTCATCACTCCATCCATCAGTTCCTAGGTCACTTCAGACCCCCATCCTACCTCCATAACCATCCATGCATCTTCCATCAACCACCCATCCTCAAAAATCCAATCCGTAAACATCCTGTAGAAGACCTACAGGACTTTCCTGTAGAAACCCCTGCAGACTTCCTGTAGAAGTTCATAAACACGGTTGCATGTCATCCAAACTTTGTGAAACTCTCAGAGAGAATGTCAGGTATCCCTTAGACCCTCTCTGTACCATCCCAACCTTTCCCAAAGCAATTCGTCCCTTGATCCATCCCTGCACAGTGGAAAACTAGTTAGAAGCACATGCATGATAATTTCAACAACTTAATCAAAAATACAAAAAGATGTTTTCTCTAGTTAAAGGCAATATAGACACATGCATTTGATCAGCATATAGGTAGTGGCACCTTTTCTCATAAGTTTGCATCTTCATTTTCGCATTAGTTAGATTAGCTGGTAAAATTAGGGTTTCCTAGGTTTACATGCTTTGATTTGCTTTCAGTTCATTTTCGTCAAGTAGATTAGTTTTCTCTGAGCTAGATTTCGTCCATCATTTAGCAAGCTTCTTCTGAGAGCCTATAGAAGTTGGCTTGAGCCCTAGCGGACTTGTGCCAGCTGACCAAGTGACAGCTGCGACAAGAGCTAGTACTTGTGCATATAGCACCGCCGCTTCCAAGTTTGTACGAACTACCGGGTTGATAAAATTAAGAGACAGGAAGCCCCAGGAGTTGTAGCATTATTGCTACAATACTGGAGCTCACCAATTACCCCATTACTATTGTAGTTGTATCCCTTATTAATATTGTTGTGCCCCTATTGTCCCCATATTGTTATTATTGTGCCCCATAGAATCCCTCTATTGTTATTTTTGTGCCTTTATATTATTATTGTTAAGTCGGCTAGGTTATATTGTGACTCCTTAGACTCCTATATATAGAAAGGAGGTTTTTTCATTTGAATCATCGAAGAATTGTTCATTTATGTAATGTAAAGGAGGTTGCCCCCTCAAAGAGACTGAATTCTAAGGCGTTGATCTATCTTTTCTATCTTTTTGTGAGCTAGTTTCATAATAGGTGTTTCCATAGAAGGAATTGTCTCCCTCTATTCCTTCATGGCATTAGTGCATGGTTGGGTTTGCTCATGACCAGGGTTGTCAGCAGGGGCCAATCGGTCAGGGGTACAATTATGTTTTTCAATGTTCCCTGGATGTTCTCTTCCTTCGGTAAACACTCCCATGCTTCCCAATACCCTAGCCACTTCCTCCTCATAGTCTTGCAAATGAGGGTCTTGCAAACTAAGAGGAGGTGTGCGGGATGGTCCAGCTTCCTCTGCTTAGATTGAGATATGCCTTTAGGCTTTCACTCGCACAGAGCGCCTACGCTTTGCTGATTCTAAGTGTTGAGATGTGGCAACAAGAATATTCCAATTTTAATTTGTCCTTGAATTAAAATTGGAATTTAGTCTCACCAGCTACTTGAAAAATAATTAGTTAATTCATCTTGAGTTAATTAGTTGGATAAATTCAAGCTAGAAGTCTTTGTGAAGTCATGGAATAGTTATCGCTTAAATTAAGGAGATTATCCCTTAATTAAGGAGATAAGGATGAGTTATAATTGAGTTATAATTAGTTAGATCAGTTAAATGAGTTATGTCTAGTTAAATTAGTTCCAAACATTTTGAGGAACTAATTGTGAGTTCAATCAGTTAATGCATGCATGCATCAAACTAGTGTACTTCATATAACTGAAGATTCTCTCATAAATAACTCATGCATGTCTATTTAGAGAAAGACCTAGTTGAGATTAAAGAGAGGGACAATGTACTATCAGTTGCAAAAATTTTCCTATAAGAAAAACTATTACATGAAGAAGGAATTTATTCCTTGAGATTTGTGCAGTTTTATAGGGTGTAAGATCAGTGTGAGTGATCAGTGTTACACATGGTAACAATAGGATCATACAGGAAAAACTGTGCTAGGAAAGAGGAGCTTGGAGGGTAGTGTGGAGGACTTAATGAGAAGTCTATTTTTCCTATGAGCATCTGTGAGGATTGTACTGAGAGCTGGCTAGCTATGAGAGAAAAAGTTGTGTGTAATCCTAAGATTTTTCCACTTGTATGATAATACAGATAGTGGGGTTTTTAGCTGAGGCTTTCCCCTGAGTATTCTTCTTTGTTTCATGTGCATTGATTATGTTGCTAGTTATATGTGTTCTGCTTCATCTTGCTCAAATCCATTAAGCTTCTGCAAGTTTGATTGTAGAAGTAGATTAAAGTATTTTTCTTTATTTATATTGCATTATCATGTTAATCTACAGTGAGAATTTCTACATCGTATAGGAGTAAAGGTTATCGAAGTAGTGAACAATATATGGAGAAGAGAATTCAAAGTTTGAAGTTCGAGATTGCAGGTACAAATTGAATTCATCTCATACTTCAGGTTGGTCAATGTCGTTCTATGGCTTAAGACTTGAGTATGCCTTGGAAGGTAGCTCGAATTACATAGCATGGAAAGATAGAATGGAAGATGTATTAGAAGACAATAGTTTGAAGGATTTCATTGATCAAGAAATCCCCAAGCCAGCTGCAGCTAATGCACAAGAATTGGTTGAATGGAAGAAATGTGTGGCAAAGGCGAGACGGATTCTTCTAGAGGGAGTTCAAGACCATATTGTCTCGAGTCTCCATAGGAAGGATACTCCGTTTTAAATGTGGAAGACATTGAAGGAACTATATCAGAATAGTAGCGACCAAAGGAAACTGGCGCTTAAGGATAAGCTTTGGAAAATCAAGATGAAGAAGGGTGATACTATTTCTACATATCTGAACAAGCTCACCACCTACAGAGATGAGCTTAGTAGTGTGGGAATAACTATTGCCTATGATGATATGGTGAGCCTTGCTCTCCTCGGTCTTCCAAAGAACTAGAATAGCTACCAGGACTCTGTAAATGGAAGAGAGAAACTGTCAGATTGGGAACGACTGTGGTCGGATCTCATGTAGGAGGAGATCAGGAGGAGCACTCAAGATGATTCTTCATCAAAGAATGATGATGAAGAAAATCTAGCCTTAGCAAGTAAGGCGAGGAAAGGGAAAGGGAAGGCTTCCCATTCCAAATCAATTCTTCTCATGGAGGGAAGAAAGTTGACAAGTCTAAAGTGAGATGCTTTAATTGTCATGAGATGGGAAATTATGCAACTAATTTCCCATCGAAGAAGTCCAAAAATGGATCCACAAAAGGATCAGAAGCTAAGGCATTAGCCTCTCAGTTCGAAATGGACTTTATCCTCATTGCATGTCTGGTTTCATTGATGGTGGGTTGTGTTTGGTATCTTGACAGTGGAGCCTCATTCCACATGACCGGCAATAAAATTTTATTCAGTACCTTGGAGGAGAAAGACCTCAAGATGCGCATAGAGATGGGTGACGATGGAAAGTACTGTGTTTTAGGAGAAGGCATAGTTTCTTTTCAGAGGGAGCATGGAGCTCCTCTCACCTTGACTGATGTGAAGTATGTGCCTGGACTGAAGAAGAACTTGGTATCAGTCATGATGTTGGAGGACAAAGGCTACGATGTTGTCTTCAGTAAAGGAAAGGCATTCCTAAGACACATAGCCATGTGTCAGGCCAAGAGGATTGGGATTCAAGGGAAGAATCTCTATAAACTAGAGGTAGATGATTGTGCTGCATTGAGTTCGAAAGTAGAATTGGTGAAAAGTCAAGACATTGGCGAGTTATGGCACGAGTAGTTGGGCCATTTGCATCATGCGGCCTTGAAGATAATGCAGTAGATATCTATAGGACTTCCTAAAGGTAAACTTGAGAAATTTGACACATGCAAAGGTTGTACCTTGGGAAAGTACACCAAGTCTTCCTTTCATGATCAAGACAGTCGAGTAGAAGCGATCTTATAGCAAGTTCATACTGAATTGTGTGGACCATTATCGATGGCAACCACAGCGAAGCAATGGTATTATGTGATTTTCATTGATGATTATTCTCGTAAATGCTGGATTTATTTCATGCAGAATAAGGATCAAACCATCTCAAAGTTTTGTGAGTTCAAAGCTTTGGTTGAGAAAGAATCAGGGAAGAAGATTAAGGCCTTGAGAAGAAAAAATGGCGTAGAGTATGTCTCTCAAGAGTTTAAGGACTTCTGTGCAGCGGAAGGAATTAAATGGGAGTTGACAGAACCTCATAACCCACAGTAGAATGGGGTGGCCAAGAGGAAGAACAGAATGATTGTAGGGGCAGCAAGGGCAATGCCGAATGACCAAGGCCTACCACTTCATTTGTGGGTTGAAGCATGCAACACAAAAATATATTTGCAGAATAGAAGCTCGCATCGCATACTTGGGATGAAAACACCAAAGGAAGATTTCTCTGGTAAGAGACCAAATGTGGGTCGCTTCAGGATCTTTGGATCATTGGTATATTTCCATGTGACAAAGGTTGCATGGAATAATCTTGAGCTAATAGCTGAGTTGGGGATAATTGTGGGGTACATTGATACACCCCACAACTATCGAGTGTACTTGCCTACCAGTCGGAGGACAGTGGTTCGCAGAGATCTCAAGTTTGATGAGTAGAAGGCCATGCGAGTTTCCCTTGAGGGGGAGCTCCAACTACAGGCTGTGGAGGAACTGTTGGTTCCTAAGGAGGAGGAGCCTTAGATAGAGGTAGAGAAGCTGCATGTAGAGGTTCCAGGAGTGGAGACATCCACTCAAGCTGAGTCTTCTAGAGATGGACGAAAGCGCACAAGAGAAGCTGACAAATTTTTGTTGGATGCGAGAGAGAATGTGGGAGAACCATCTTCTGAGTGCAAACAAAGGAGGTCACCTGAGAGGTACACTGGATACATGGCACTTTTTGGGGAATGTGTTGAGATCGAGCCATCTTCCTTTGAGGAAGCAGTGCAACAACCGATTTGGGTTGATGCTATGGTGGAGGAGTAAGACTCCATAGTTCGGAATAGTGTTTGGGATGTGGTTCCAAGACCGGAGAACAAGTCAGTTGTGAGTTCCCGTTGGCTTTACAAGGTAAAGCAAGCTGTTGATGGTAGTGTGGAGAAGCATAAGAAAGATTTGTTGCCTGTGGCTTTTCTCAAGTTGAAGGGATTAACTATGATGAGACTTTTGCTCCTATCACAAGGTAATCATCTATCAGATCGATGTTGGCACTATCAACACAGATGGGTTGGAAGATCCATTAGATGGATGTGAAGGCTGCATTCCACAATGGAAAGATTGAGGAAGAGGTGTACATAGAGCAGCCGGAAGGTTTTGAGACCTTTGATCGTGAGCCACATGTGTGCTGACTCAAGAACTTTTTACGGGCTGAAGCAAGAACCTCATGCTTGGTACACCAGGATCGACAATTACTTGATCGGGTTAGGCTTCACAAAGAGTGAAGCAGATGCCAACCTATACCACATTATGTTGAAAGGTAAGCAATTGATCATTGTACTTTATCTTGATTATCTCATATTGTCAAGTGATGATCAGTTGATCATGTCTTGCAAGGAGGACCTTGTAAGAGAATTCGAGCTGAAAGACACGGGTCTCATGCATTACTTCCTTGGCATGGAAGTATGGAAAAAGGATGGAGAGTTGTTTGTGTCTCAAGGCAAGTATGCCAATGAGATACTCAAGAGATTCCACGTGGAGAAATGCAAGCCCATGCTGACTCCTCTAGCAAGTAACTGGAGGAAGGAGGATGCTACTTCAGGAGAAGTAGTAGAAGCTACTGTGTACATGCAGCTTATGGGTTCACTGATGTACTTAGTGAACACATGACCATATTTGTGCTATGCGGTGAACCAACTGAGTCAAGCTATGGTTCAACCTACGAAGATGTTTTGGAAGGCGGGAAAGAATGTATTGAGATACCTCAGAGCCACATCTCAGTATGGATTATGGTACAAATGGACAGAGGGAGTGAACCTACAGGGCTTCACTGATGCAGATTGGGTAGGGAGTCCATCAAATCAGAAGAGCACATCAAATGGAATTTTCAACCTTGGGTTGATGGTAGTTTCTTGGTACAACAAGAAACAGAGGTCAGTTGCACTCAGCATGGCAGAGGCCAAATACATGGCTGCAAGTCAGGCAACATGTGAGGCCATCTGGATGGGAAAATTTTAGTTGGTTTATTTGATCAGAGGATGGATCCAACTGTGATCTATTGTGATAATCAGAGTTGTATCAAACTCTCTGAGAATCCAGTATTTCATGACAGGTCTAAGAAAATCAACATTCAGTATCATTATCTCAGAGACTATGTGGCGAGGAGGATCATGATGTTGCAGTATATTTCGACCGAGGAGCAAGATGTTGACATTTTGACGAAGGCATTATCAAAGTGTAAATTTAAGTTCCATAGAGACAGGATCGGGGTAGAAGATAATCCCTTTATTTTTGAGAGGGAGTGTTGAAATGTGGCAACAAGAATATTCCAATTTTAATTTGTCCTTGAATTAAAATTGAGAATTAATATTCGAATTTAGTCTCACCAGCTGCTTGAAAAATAGTTAATTAATTCATCTTGAGTTAATTAGTTGGAGAAATTCAAGCTAGAAGTCTTTGTGAATTCATGCAACAGTTATCCCTTAATTAAGGAGATAAGGATGAGTTGTAATTAGTTAGCTCAGTTAACTAAGTTATGTCCAGTTAAATTAGTTCCAAATAGTTTGAGGAACTAATTGTGAGTTCAGTCAGTTAGTGCATGCATGCATCAAACTAGTGTACTCCAGATAGCTAAAGATTCTCTCATAAATAACTCATGCATGTCTATTCAATGAAAGACCCAGTTGAGATTAAAGAGAGGGATAGTGTACTATTAGTTGCAAGAATTTTCCTATAAGGAAAACTCTTGCATGCAGAAGGAATTTATTCCTTGAGATTTGCACAATTTTACAGGGTGTAAGATCAGTGTGAGTGATCAGTGTTACACATGGTAACAGTAGGATCACCCATGAAAAATTTCACTAGGAAATATGATCTTGGAGGGCAGTGAGGAGGACTTAATGAGAAGTATATTTTTCCTGTGAGCATTTGTGAGGATTGTACTGAGAGTTGGCTAGCTGTGAGAGAAAAATCTATGTGTAATCTTGAGATTTTTCCACTTGTATGATAATACAGATAGTGGGGTTTTTAGTTAAGGTTTTCCCCTGACTATTCTTCTGTGTTTCATGTCATTGATTCTGCTTCTGGTTATATGTGTTTCGCTTGATCTTGTTCAAATCTATTAAGCTTCCGCAAGTTTGATTGTAGAAGTAGATTAAAGTATTTTGTTTTAGTTATATTGCATTATCAAGTTAATATACAGTGAGAATTTCTACACTAAGGGTGTAGAGGGAATTTTTCTCTTTAGTATTCTCTTTGGGCCTTGGGTTCTTGGCCCTTGCTGCTTTGTTTCCACATATTCCGTGGGTGGGGCCAAGGTAGGATTTATGATACTGTCCCATGTTAATCGTTGTTGGGCCAATCTATTTGTGATAATTAATTTAATTAACCCATGATGGCTGACTACACTATGTGGGTCCTTGGCTATCCTTAGCCATTGGGAAACATCGTGTAACAGGGAATTCAGATAAAATGGTAAATTAACTGAAATTCTTTTCTTTAAAATAGCTAGGAGTTTCAATTGTTAGGGCTTTACCAATTTGTGTTGGTCATCGCGGGTGATGTATCTTTGGACGATGACTGCCAATTACTGCCACGGTTGTTGTAATGCCGAAGGATGAATTCCTTTCCCTGTTCGTACCAGCTGCTCACCCAGGTCTTGGAATAATTCAAATGCGATGTATAAAAGGATGCATTTATCTGCCCATTTTTCCCCTTCTACCCGAATTCTAGTGACTTTGGCTAGGACTTCTTCAAAAACCATAATGCTTATACCTTTTACCACTGTGCTACCATTTTGCAGATTTTGCAGAAATTCCAGCGTTGACTCCTCATGAAATCCCTGCAATCTATTTAAATACTGCGGCCAACTAGCGCGTTCAAGGATTTCGCGAGCTTGATCCAACACCATTAGTACTGGAGGTTCACTACGGATAGATCTTCCACCCATGGCTGCTGCACCTAAAGCTGGTTCACCTGTATGCAATTGTGTTTCACCTTTGTAATGCAAAATAACAGTAATGTATATTACAACAATTAACAGGGAGATGATGTTGCTTGGATAATTATTATCATTTTTAGTTAAGTCATTCATACTTTTAGCCATACTTAATGCAGAATCGTAAGTTCACATGCTTCCCATAATGGTTTCCATTCTTCATTCGATCGTAATTTCCTACTAATTATTACACATTCATGCTCATCATGCAGTTTGTACTCCGAAGGTAATCCGAATGATTGTCACACAGTTTTCCATAACTGTGATATGTGTTGTGCATATGCAGGCCATCCCCCCTCTAACGATAAATGGGTGTCCACGTCCTTTCAGCATGTGAAAATCAAGAAAATAGACTAATGCGAAATAAATGCTGACAACCAATCCAAAAACACAACATGCAAATCAGTAAATCATTTAAGCAATATTCGCCATCAGACGTGAATTGGCCAAATCAAGTAAAAACAACAATTTCAAGTCATTATGTCAAAGATCTTTACCGTGAGCGAAATTAATCACATCAACATAATCGGTGGTATGTGTTTAATGGCTATCATTTAATGATCAGATGTATGGAATATAATGAATATAGATTAAAGTCACCATGATATTCGGCTTCTAAAAGTTCTATCTAAATGGGAATTCTCGTTAGAAATAAATTCATAGGTGATAAGAGCTAGATGACATATGGCAATATAAGATGATACTCCAATACCACAAGCAGAGCCACTGCTGCCAGCAGGAATTCATAGCCTCGGAAGAGTTGCTTTTAATCCCCCCAAATGAGCCAAAATCCTTCTTACAATTAATTCTTCTTTTCTTTGTCATAAAGAGACCACTATGCTAGCATGGTGACCAAATAACCATAGTGCCACTCACCAGGGTGTAACAAAGTGATCAGGCTAGCTCGTGATGAGACCCCCTATTCTTCTGACATATTAATTATCAAGAAGGTTATTGCCTTGGTTTGGTAGCCAAATTGGAATGTCACTTGTTACATCCTTATGATCATGGTAGGCTGGGTCGTGATGAGACCCCCTATCTTCTTTAGATAATGTTTTAGGAATTTTGATATTTTATTTTTCTTTTGGAATTCTTATTATAGAAAAAGAGAGGCTCATTTGCTCCTTAAGAGTCAGGGATGGTGTAAGAAGTAAAAATATGCCAAGGAAAGTGTTATACTCTTATCCCCTTATCATTATATCAATGATTTTTATCCATTTGGGAGTGTAAACATAAGCCAACATGGATTAAGGATAATGAATCATTTCATGATGTGTCCAAAAGAAAAGACGTTCAGGAAATCATCATAAAGATACATCATATTAGCTTATGGATAAAGATAACCATCGAAAGGCTTTTAGAAGTCATAATGATATTATTATTACCGTTTTTCTTTAAAAGAGGCACAAATATATAAATGGTGCTTATTTGCAATACAAAAGAAGAAGAGAAAATGGCATAATGATCAAGAAAAAAAATGAGAAAAACTCACAATTTAGATTCTTAAAAGGTGTTGTTCAATCGATTGAATGGAAATCGTTCCATCGTTTGCACAACAAAACCACTAAAAAAAAGTGTTGTTCAATCAATTGAACGGAATTTTTTCAATTGTTCGAACAACGAAAATAAATGAAAACAAATTGTGTTGTTCAATCAATTGAATGGAAATCATTCAATGGTTTGAACAATGAAAATAAATGAAAACAAATTGTGTTGTTCAATCAATCGAACTGCAGTCATTCAATGGTTTGAACAACGAAAAACAAAAAGGAAATTATGTTGTTCAATCAATTGAATGACAATCATTCAATTGTTTGGGTAGTGAAAACAAAAAGGGAAAATGTGATGTTCAATCAATTGAATGACAATCATTCAATAGTTTGAACAACGAAAAACAAGAAAGAAGAATGTGTTGTTCAATCAATTGAATGACAAACATTCAATTGTTTGAATCAACGAAATACAAAAAAGAAAATGTGTTGTTCAATCAATTGAACAGAAAACGTTCAATTGTTTGAATAGCAAAATACAAAAAAAAAAGTGTGTTGTTCAATCAATTGAATGACAAACGTTCAATTGTTTGAACAATGAAATACAAAAAAAGAAAAATGTGTTGTTCAATCAATTGAACGGCAAACGTTCAATTGTTTGAACAACGAAATACAAAAAAAGAAAATGTGTTGTTCAATCAATTGAACGGAAAACGTTCAATTGTTTGAACAACGAAATACAAAAAAGAAAATGTGTTGTTCAATCAATTGAACGACAGTCATTCAATAGTTTGAACATCGAAAAACAAGAAAGGGAAATGTGATGTTCAATCAATTGAACGACAAACGTTCAATTGGTTGAACAACGACATACAAAAAAGAACAAAATGTGTTGTTCAATCAATTGAACGACAAACGTTCAATTGTTTGAACATCAAAATACAAAAAAGAAAATGTGTTGTTCAATCGATTGGATGGCAAACGCTTAATTGTTTGAACAACAAAAAAACAAAAAGAGGAAAATGAAACTTCCTAAAAAAAAATCATATTTACATGGTGATGCCTACAAAGGTATGTACATTATTTAAAATTTCTCAAGAAATTTCAAATTTTTAAAGGAAAATCTACTGGGTTATCATTCCCTACAACTAAAATTTCCATGGAGGGGTCCTCGCGAACCTGATCGCAGAAATAGAGGCGCACTCGATGCCCATTTACCTTAAAGGAATGGCCGGATCCATTTATGGTAGTCAAGGTAAGAGTACCATTATTATGTACTTCTTGAATCTCATAAGGGTCGAGCCATCTTACTTGCAACTTTCCCGGGAAGTCCTGGAATCTGGAATTGCACAAAAGTGCCCAATCCCCTTTTTGAAACATTTTCTTCTTGATAAGATTGTCATGCCATTTTTCCCTTTGCTATTAGATTATTGTAGTTCATTGAAAAGCAAGCAATCGAGCCTCATCTAGTTTGCTAATCTGCTGAAGATGCTTGGTTTGGGCTTCTGTTAAATCCAAACCCACTTCCTGGGCCATCTTTAGAGTCTTTATTTCGAATTCGATTGGAAAAAATGGTTCTTTACTGAACACAAGCTGGTATGGAGAGTATCGAGTAGTATTCCTCCAAGTCGTACGATATGCCCACAAGGCCTTTGGCAGTCTAGCAGCCTAATATTTATGGTGTGTTGAGACTGTCTTGTTCAGAATCACTTCTATAACCTTATTGGTACTTTCAAACTACCCGTTCGCTTGCGAGTGATACGAAGAAGTGATCCTGTGCATAATATGATGGTTTTTGATAGTGGTAGTAATCTTGTGCCCTGTGAATTGATTTCCCCCATCTGTGATCATTTCTCATGGTAATCCATACCGCAAAAATAGCCCAAAAAGGAATTTAATCACTGCTTCCTCTGTGGCTCTTGGTAAATCTATTGTTTCCACCCATTTTGTCACATAATCCGTGGATACCAGTATGTAACCCTTCTGATTAGATGGCAGATAGAATGGACCTACGAAGTCCAATGCCCAACGCTCAAAGGGTTCTATGACTAATTGGGGCTGCAGAGGCATTTCATTAGATTGGCCAAGCCAGCCCATCCTTTGGCAACTATTGCAGGCATGGGCATATTTTTTAGCATCCTTAAAAATAGTGGGCCAATAATAGCCCATTTATAATACCTTATGTCCTATCCTTCGGTTTGCGAAATGTCCCCCACAGGGTTTGTCATGGCAAGCCTTCAAATGTCAAATATCTCATCCTCGTGGATACATTTGCATATACACATGTTGACCCCTATATGAAAAATATATTCGCCTATCCAAGAGAACTGGGCACTGCGCTGAACAATCAATTTTTTTCTCTTGTCATTAAATGATTAGGTAGATTCCCTACTGTGAGATAATTTGCCACATCTATGTACCATGGCATCTTAACTGCCACAGAAAACAGGTGTTCATCCGGAAATTGGTCATCTACCACCAGTGGATCATTAACCTTCGGGATTCAAGATAGAAAATCAACAACTGGATTTTCCTTCCCTAGACGATCTTTAATGGTAATGTCGAACTCCTGCAAAAGCAATAGCCACCGTGTTACTCGACCATTTGTGATTGGTTTATTAGCTAGATACTGAATGGCAAAGTGATCAGTGTACACAAAGACTTGGTAGCCAGTTATATAGTGTCTAAATTTGTTTATTGCATAAATAACAGCTAAGAATTATTTTTCTGTCACTGTATAATTAAGTTCTACAGAAGTGAGATTTTTCTAATATAATATATAGCATAAGGTTTCTTGTCCTCCTCCTGGTCGAGGACAACGCCTATAGCTACATCTGATGCGTCCGTGGAGATGTGGAAAGACAGCTCCTAGTTTGGTCCACATAATACTGGTGTTGTTGAGACTAGTTTCTTTAAACCTGCAAAAGATGTGTCACACTTGTCAGACCAACTGAAATCAACATTTCTAGTTAGAGCATATAAGGGTGCAACAATCTATGAAAAATTATTGATAAACCTACGATAATAACTTGCATATTCCAGGAAGTTGCATACTTATGTTTGAGTGCAGGGGGTAGGCAGTAAAAGAATTACCTATATTTTTGTTGGATCTACCTGTATTCCTACTGCAGAGATATAATGTCCCAGGATCACGCCCTCGTTCATCATCATGTGACACTTAACATTGCTTAAACATAACCTGGTAGTGATGCATCGTTCTAAGACCTTTTATAACATTGGTAATGCTTGATCAAAGTCATCCCCATATGGAGTAAAGTCATCCATATACACCTCCAGTCCTTCATTTATTAGAGTGACAAAGATGCTGAGTATAGCTCTCTAGAACATGGCTGGGGCATTATACAAGCCAAATGGCAATACCCTGTATGCAAATGTGCCCCAGGGATAGGTGAAGGTTGTTTTATCCTGGTCTTCAGGGTCAATCTGAATTTGATTGTAACGTTGAAGCCATCTAAAAAGGAGAATAAATGCTTCCCTACCAACATATCGAGGACCTGATCAATGAATGGGAGGGGAAGTTATCTTTCTATGTTGCCTTGTTCAACTCCCAATAGTCTACACAAATACGCCACTTCCCATTTTCCTTAGGGACGACCACCAGTGGAGAGACCCATTTACTGTCCAAGATAGGATAAATAAAATTTACATGCAATAGATTCTACAATTCCTCTTTCACAATATCCTTGAGGTGTGGGTTCAACCTCCATTGAGGCTACCAGATGGGTTGAGCATCCTTCTCTGTATAACTGTGGTGTGTACATAGCTGTGGGTCTATCCATTTCATATCAAGATAATCCCAGGCAAAATCCCCTTTATTTTTTTGTAATACTTGGATAAACTTTTGCTAATATTCGTTATACAGATTATCATTGATATTTAGAACTTTTCCTGGCTCGATCTCAACTGGTTTGCTGTTATGAACAACAGTCATCTAAATATGCTAGTCATCGGTATCCTTCAGGGGATCCTCCATGTCTTTGTTATCAAGGATTGCTTTCAACATCTGACACTATAATTACTCACATTCGTTGGCTAATTTATAAAATTGTTGATAATGTCATCTTTAGTCTGATCTTTAAATTCCAATGCCTCTGCTACTGTGAGTGGTGAACGGATCCTCTCTTCCAGGTATGCTAGTGGTTGCTTACATATTTTTACAATGGGAAAACTTGGCCTGGAAGGAGGATATAACACCAGATTTTTTACAGCATCCCCCTTTGTAATAGTCATGTTGCCTTCTCGGCAGCCAATATATGCATCAGTTGTTGCCAGCCAAGGTCGGCCCAGAATCAAAGGATGCCCATCCAACCTACTCCTTGGGTTTATAACCAGGAAATCTACTGGATATTCCCATGAGTCAACAGAAACTGTGATGTCTTATAAAGTCCCTTCTGGTCTTACCACTGATCGGTCAGCAAGTTCTAATAAAGTGGTGGTTGGTTCCAAGGCTATAATACCAAGTGCTTGACAAGTTTCTGTTGTTAACATGTTAATGGCAACTCCTAGATCAACTAGTGTATTTGGAAAAGAGCGGCCATATATCTGAACTGTTACTATGAGGTTTCAAGGATCTTCGTACTTTATTGGAGTTTCCTCTCCCAAGAGTAAATCAGATAAGGTTCCTAAAACATGGATAGTGGGTGAGGTTTTTACCTTCCTCACAGACTTCCTTACACACAATTCTTTAATTGTTTTGGCTTAAATGGGAATGTCTTGAATGGCCTGGAGGAGAGGGATCTTAAGACACAAATTTTTTAGTTCCCCTACAATATCGAAATCAGGGTAAGGAATCAGTTTAGGTATCATTAGTCTTTTGGGGAACGGAGGAGAAGTGACTATAATTTTTTCAAGGTCATAATGCTGATCTTTTTCTTCCCCTTACTTTGGTTTAGTATTATTTACAGGCGGTGGAATATGTATAGGTGATGGAATATCTATAGGTGGAGTTACATTTTCAATTGAAGGTTGGTCCCTGTTTTCCTTAGGGGTGATGACATGTCCTGACATCAATCTAAGCTCATTACATTCTTTCTTCTCAATATCATACTCTAGGTTTTCAATTATCTGTACCAACTGGACTGGTCTATTATTAGGATTCAAGTTCGGCTGAGTTGGTAACTGTGTCTGCAGAAGAGGTTGATAATTCTATTGTAATGTATAAGGAACTGACAGTGTTGGTTGAGGCTGAGGGCCTATCCCCATAGGTACATTAGATATCTCCAGAAATCACTTCCAATTTGCAGACCAATTTGGATTTTGAGAGGAGGAAGCAGGCCACTGGGATTGATAGGGATTGCCTCACCAAACAGGAGTAAAAGGAGAATTCGGCCAACCATTTTCTAGAAAAGATTGTGTTGGCCAGGATGTCATAGGGAATGGCGGGCTCTGCCAATTTGGGTAGGGTTATTGGCCTTGCCAGGCTGCCCCAAGGTTCTGTTGTTGATTAAACTGCGAGGAAGGAAATAATTGGGGTGCGTCTTGTGACATACCTGTAGGTTTAGCTTGCCATTGTTGACGTTGGTTCATCAAATATACCGGTTCTCTTTCTTCCTCTACTTCTTTGAATACTGCTTTCAGCCCAGGTAATGATGGACATTGTTTAGTGTCATGATATTTAGTATAGATGGCGCACGTCTGAACCATGTCTAACGGGCATTCCCTTTGGTTTTGCTTCTTTCGACAACGTGGGCAGAAGATGGCCAAATTTTGTTCTGCTAAAGCCTATTTTTGTTTAGCCTGTAGGACGTCCAACTATGTTGTAAGAGTGCCCAGGATGTCCGTCTTAAAATCTTCCAGGAAGTTACCGATCTCTATCTGTGTTACACCTCCACTATGTGGTTTTCTCCCCTACTCATGGGATCTCGACTAGCTTCTCTTGTGTGTGTGCTTCCCCACGAACACTTGATACATAAATGAATAATTTCATCATTATCTTCCTGAGAAATATCTCCTTTTCCCATTATGTTTAGAGTTTCTACCCATTCCTCTTTCATTCCTTTAATTAAGATAGCTCTTAGGACGTTTTTGGTAGGGCAATGTGTGGAGACCTCTACAAATTATAATTAAATTGTTCTACATATTCTTCTAGTGTTTCATTATAGTTTACAGTCATCTTGAAAATATCATCTTTCAATTCCCTAGTTTTACAAAAGTCCTAGTATATTTTGAGGAAGGAGGTTTTCATTTCATCCCAAGAATTGATGGTTCGCCCACCTAGACCCATAAACCATCTTAGAGCTGCCCCTTTCAGAGTGGAAGGGAATAGTTTTAGCTTTTGGGGTTTGGTGGTATAGTCATACCCTCTACAGAGGACATCAAACTCAAACAGGAAAGCATCAGGATCCTCTGTGATCATCCCATGGAAAGTTGGGATGCTCTGTAGAGGAATGGCCTTCATAGGAGCATTGGCCACCTAGTCAACTATGGGGTACTCTAATGTCGAGGTTTGACCTTGGGGTGGTTGATCTACCATTTGATCAAAGATGTGCCAATAATCTTCGGGGATTTCAAGGGGTGCTTCTGGAGTAAGTAGAGAGTTAGAAACCTGAGCTAGCTTTACAGCACTACCTAGGTCTGGGATCTCAGGGGATCCTTTTTTAGACAATTGTGGTTCTACTTTAGCAACCCCACTAGTTTCTCCTTTTCCTTCTCTTAAGTTACAATATTTTCCCTCCTGTAGAGGATCAGAGTGTAAACTTATTGTATCTTGAAGACTCTGTTCCGATCCTCCTACTTGGCTTTGAATCACAGCGTAAGCTGCAGATGGTGAGCCTGATGCTTGAGGGATAACAGTAGAAGTTTTTCTAGGTATAGCTTGGAATCCTACTGATGCTTGAGACTCTCCTCTTCTTATGATTTCATCTGTAAAGGTAGTTCTCCCAAGGTTCACTGATCCTTTGGGTTTTGTGGATTTTGGTGGAGGATTCTGCTTTTTTTCTATTTTTCTGTTTCTAGTCATTCGTATAAACAAAATCCTATTTAAGCTGTTAGCTCTGCTATGCAAATACTGATTTTCTAAGATCAGAAAGGATCATGGTCTATTTGCTATGTCCGAAGGGGTCTTGCAATGGTCAATTTCCTCTTTCCTCCCTCACCTCAGCCACCTCTGAACTCTCCTCATTCCCCAAATAAGCCTTTCCGAAACCCGAAAAAGTATCTTTTGGCCTTAACCCTAGGTGCAAAGCCCAAACCCACTATAGAACCTCACCATATGACTTTGCACTGTCATAACTCATCGCTTTTTGATCTTTGCCATTTATCTTCCCCACCAAGCTAATGGCCCCGTCGCACCTGATAAATTAAACCGCCCAACCACTCTTCACTGTCAGATCCATCTCCACCCAATCCAACGACATTCACTCTCCTCGTGCCCACAACCTGATCGAACGTTAGCATGTGATGAGAGCGGTTTTTCTCTCTCATCTGCCGCTACATGTCGACTGCTGAGTGGAATTGCGCAACTTTCAGCTTTTGCTGCTTCGTGCCCAAAAGCGATGTGATCAATACCATTACCACCCATCCAAACCATCTGCACCTGTTAAACAACCACGTAGCTCCACCGCCCGATGACCATCCGATCTGTCCCCTAAAGATCTGACGGCCCCAATTCACCCCGCTCCCACCTCGGCGACAGCCTTTGCCAAGCCATCTCCGCCATCTATTTCCTGGATCCGACGGTCATCCATCCTTCTCATCCTGATTGACTGTTTGCCCATTCATTCCACATCCTCCACCATCCTACTTACCCAAAGAAGGAGATGACCAGTTCCACCATCATCAGTCACTATCAGGCCCCCCAACAACCATATTAAACAGAAAGCATGGCCAAAGGAGAAAAGGGAAAGCACGACCCTGTAACAGAAATTATCAGTTATGGACTCCACTAGTACGAGCACTCGAACAACCAAAAGGGGATAGTAAGCAAACACACTGAAAGACTCCATCAGGGAGTTACATGCAGTTGGTGGTCAATTATGACCCCTCCATACCTAAAATGGCCAAGTGCCCTTGTAACAAAACCTATAAATACCCAGAAACAAGATGTAATCAGGGTGGATGGTTGGCATTTTGATGTAAGTTTCAACTTCTGGAGACTGTAGATATTTTGTCCCTTGCAGCGTCTCATCTTCATTTTCAGCTAATACAAGCTTCTTGTGCTGTTAACTACTCACTTTCCATTTTCCTCTATTCTAAGCTGTGCCTGATATGTTGTGTTCTTGGGCTCTTGATGTTTAGCATTAGATAACTGTCATCCTATCTCTGTGTTAAAATCTTGTATGCATCATTGTATAGGTGGTCTAGGTTTCTTTCTATCTAATGCAGGAGATTTGTCAACCTGTCTTTGCATTAATAGATTAGATTTGTAGACTTCTTACTAGTTGCAGCCGACCATCGCATGGTCTTGTGCATCTGCTGGTGTGGTCAGTATTCTCCATATTTACCCAATCTCTAAACTGTGAGTAGTTGGTGGTTTAAAGAGTTGTAGTCTGGGGGTGTTCACGCATGTCTGGAGTGAAACAAAGTAGAAGTGGTTATCTGGCTTGGACAAGCATCATTCCTTCCATTCATCCATTGCAACAATAGTTGAATTTATATGTTACCAAGCATCTCTGAGCTACAACCTAGGAGAGTTTCTTGGAATCCTAACATAATTGGTGCCATTGCCGGGGAGAGGAGATTGAAGCTCAGCTTCCCTGGGAGAATGACACAGATCCAGCTTTGATGATAGACAAAGTCTGGACACATTTTTGGTTGTAATCATCTATCTGGCGACTCTACTGGAGGACCAAACTTTTGGCGACTCCACATCATAGTTCTGGCTCAGTTTGTGAGGCATACTCAGAGAAATCCTTAGAAATCACTAGCTGACCTAGTGCCTGACCCTGAGAATATTGTTAAGCATAAAAGGATCATTCAAAAAGAAGCATCAGGATCAGGTAAGCCTAAACAATCTTATGTGTCTCTACAAGAGAGGTTTGTAACTGAGCATGTTCATTTTGAAGATGTAGAGCCTAGCATTGTCAGTGAAGAAATACCCTCAGAGATTCATAAAGCTCCTTGTTAAATAAGTTCCCCTTTGGATCTCAGTCCAAAGAAAACCTCCCCTAGAGTCCAACAGTTTCCTCCAATCCTGTCATTTGTTGCTCAACTCCCTACTTTTCAAACTGCCAGTACCCTTCCATCTATCCCAGTCATGGCAGGCCCACAAGCACCCACTAAGATGGAGAGAATCATAGCTGCTGGGTATGGACCCCTGGTCTTTCCTATTCCTCTAAATGCCATGCCTGCAGGAGAATACCAGAAATACATACCTAAGTTTACTGGTACAGAGGGAGTAACAAATGAAGAACACTTTGAGTCTTTCTATAGCTATGCTGATAACCTAAATATGAGTGAAGATGATGTGGATGAGAGTATTTGTCCAAAGTCTTGATGGAGAGGCTAGAAAGTGGTTCAGAGAATTGACCCCTAGGTCTATAGCAGACATTGAGGCCTTAGATGATGTGTTCCTAAAGAATTGGGGGGATAAGAAAGATCTGCTCTACTATCATACTGAATTTGGGAACTTGCAGAGAGAAAATGGTGAGCTGATGTTTGATTTCAATAAGAGATTTAACTGCATGTATAGTAGGATACCATTTGAAGTGAAACCCACCCCTACCTCTGCTAAGCTCACTTATGCTAACGCCTTCGATTCTTATTTTTGTTTACTATTGAGGGAGAGAAGATGTGCTTCTTTGGCTGATATGCAAGATGTAGCCCTAGAAGTAGAATCAAACATCATGGCTGTAGAAAAGCTCGAATGTAATGTTGATAGAAGAAGATAGAGGGGTGAGCCCTCATCATCCTCAGATCCTAAGATCGATAAAATGGCCAGGATGATAGAGTCATTAGCCTCTGAAGTTTCCAAATTAAAGGTTGAGCAGCATTCAGGGAAAGGATGAGCTCCTTATACCTTTGCTCTTCCAAATCCAAATCCATATAGAGGAGCAAGTGAGCAATCACAAATTTTGCAAAGAAACAAAGATGCAAATGAAGACCAAAGGGTGAAGACTCTTTTTCAGAATATAGTCATGGAAGAAGAGAAATTTGAAGAAGATGATGAGAGCCATGGTATGGAAGACAAGGGCAATGCCCCTTTTTTAACGAAAGCTGCCTATGAGAGGTCATTATTCAAAGACCGGATCAACCAAGAGTGTGACAGAGAAGTTGCTCTGCAAACTGAAGATCAGCAGAGATATAATCTGAGGTATTTCATGGATAATGTCCAAATAGCTTATAAGCAGAAGCAACCACTAGCAGATCCCATCATCCTCAAAGTTCTAGCCATAGAGGTAAGAGGCCTTGACAAGTCCCCTTCTTCATTCAGTTTTCAATCCAAAAGCCATAAGTCAAGAATACCCACGCCTCTAATTGATCCAGTGAAGAATGAGTCCTCCAAGAGATCTGTCCTTGAAGACCTTGAGCTTAAAGCTAGCCAAGCTTCTAATGACTATGCAAGTCTGCAAATTGACCAACCTGCCGTTTTTCTCAGCCCAACTATCAGAAGAGGTTAGGTCAACTCCGCATCATCTTATGTTCCTCTATCTGTTCAAGATAAAATCCTGCATGATTTCCCCCTAGGCACTGGAGCCAACCATAATTCAATACCCAGGCTGAAATGGATAACCTCAGCCTTGACATTACAAACCCTGCCCAGATGGCTTCCACACAGCCTGAAAAGGAAGTTCACTAGATCACAGAAGAAGAAGGCTCACAAATTTGGGACACCTTCTTTGATGGTGCTTGTTCTAAGGAAGCTACAGGAGCAAATGAAGTCTTTGTGTCCCTAACACAAGAATGCATTGATTCACCATTTATATTAATTGTTCAAGCCACAAATGACATAGCCGAGTACACAACAGTCCTTGTTATTCAACAGGTGTACAAAAGCTTCCACGAAGGACATCCAAGGATGAGAGCATACAAAGAGGGGGTGAAATATAAACCATCTCTACTTGATAAGGTCAAATGTCCTAAACTTTTTGAGGTAGGTGATCAAATCAACAGGCTTTTGCAAGTCTTTGATGAATTGGCAGACATTCTCATTGACCAAGAGAAGAAAGCCCTTCATAGAAAGGTGAACATGGTCAATTCTCAGAAGGATGGCTATTTTCTCCAATGGGCTGCACTGAAGGAAAGGCAGGGTGATCCTGGTAAATTCGATGCTCTATAGACAGAATCATTCATCATTACTCAGGTCTAGAGGAACAACACTTTCATGCTGCAATGTATGGGAGGAAAAACAAATGTTGATGGCTCAATCAATGGGCTTTTTTTGAAAGTTTATTTTGTTCAAGGCTTTCAAGTCTCAGCATTGTGAATATGTTATTTTTACAGTTTTAGTGTGGGCTTAAATAGACTCCATGCCCAATGGAATACTAGGTAATATTTTTGATCTTGTTTTTATGTAGAAGGAAATGGTCTACAGTTCTTGAGACATTACACGAAGGATCTCATTCCCAAAAGGAGTCAGTGTTAGCTCTGCTATGCAAATACTAATTTTCTAAGATCAGAAAGGATCATGGTCTGTTGGCTGTGTCCGAAGGGGTCTCACAATGGTCAATTTCCTCTTTCCTTCCTCACCTCGCCCACTTCTGAACTATCCTCATTCCCCAAATAAGCCTTTCTGAAACCCAACAAAGCATCTTTTGGCCTTAGCCCCAGGAGCAAAGCCCAAACCCACCATAGAACCTCACCATATGACTTCGCATTGTCATAACTTGTCGCTTTTTCATCTTCGCCATTGATCTCCCCTGCCGATCTAATGGCTCTCAACGTGCCCAATAAAGTAAACCACCCGACCAATCTCCACCGTAAGATCCATCTCTGCCCAATCCGATGGCATTTGCTCTCCTCATGCTCGCAACCCGATCGAACGTTAGTGCACGATGAGAGCATTTTTTCTCTCTCATCCATCGCTACGTGTCGACCTCTGAGTGGAATCGTGCGACTTTCGAATTTTACTGCTTCATGCCCGAAAGCGGTGCGATGAATACCATTACCACCCATCCAAACCGCCCACTCCCATTAAACGATTGCGCAACTCCAATGCTCGATGACTATCTGATCTGTCCCCCGAAGATCTGACCGCCCCAATTCACCCCACTCCCACCTCGGCCGACAACCTTCACCGAGCCATCTCCGCCGTCTGTTTCCTTGATCCGATGGACATCCATCCTTCTCATCTCGATTGATTGTTTGCCCATGCATTCCACGTCCTCCACCATCTTGCTTACCCAAAGAAGGACATGACCAGTTCCGCAACAACCATATTAAACAGAAAGCATGGCCAAAGGAGAAAAGGACAAGCACGACCCTGTAACATAAATCAGTTATGGACTCCACTAGTACAAGCATTCCAATGGCCAAAAGGGGACAACACAGCACCTGAGCAGATTAGATTCATCCACTCCAGCAAGCAAACACACTTAGAGACTCCATCAGGTAGTTAAATGCAGTTGGTGGTCAATTATGACCCCTCCATACCTCAAATGGCCAAGTTCCCTTGTAATAAAACCTATAAATACCCAGAAACAAGATGTAATTAGGGTGGATGGTTGGCATTTTGATGTAAGGTTCAACTTCTGGAGATTGTAGATATTTTGTCCCTTGCAGCATCTCGTCTTCATTTTTAATTAATACAAGCTTCTTTTGTTGTTAACTGCTCACTTTCCATTTTCCTCTGTTCTAAGCTGTGCCTGATATGCTGTGTTCTTGGGCTCTTGATGTTTAGCATTAGATATATGTCATCCTATCTCTGTGTTAAAATCTTGTATGTATCATTGAATAGGTGGTCCAGGTTTCTTTCTATCTAATGTACGAGAATTGTCATCCTGTCTTTGCATTAGTAGATTATATTTGCAGACTTCTTACTGGTTGCAGCCGGCCATCACATGGTCTTGTGCATCTGCTGGTGTGGTCAGTATTCTCCATATTTACCCAATCTCTAAACTATGAGTAGTTGGAGGTCTAAAGCCTTGTAGCCTAGGGGTGTTCACACATGTCTGGAGTGAAACAAAGTAGAAGTGGCTATCTGGCTTGGAAAAGCATCATTCCTTCCATTCATCCATTGCAACAATATTTGAATTATATGTTACTAGGCATCTCCGAGCTACAACCTAGGAGAGTTTCTTGGAATCCTAACATAACCTATAAGGTTTTGTTGTAAATCAGGTAGGTAAGCAAGCACTTTACTTGCTAGGTACGCAGGTTATTACCTTTTGTTTTTAAAACACAATTCTTCTACAGCAAAAAAAAAACTATCACATGAAACACTCTCCCTAGAAACGGCGCCAAAATGTTGGCTCACTAAGATGTATTTTTACAAGAAATCTTAATCCCTACATTAGTTGTCAACCCGAGGTAATTCTTTTTATCTCAATAGTGCCAGCATAGTATGTGTAGTGAATCTAGAGGTTATCTAATGATGAATCATTGCAATCACTAATGGCTAATTCTTCAATTCAATTCACACAATTATGGAAAGAACTATCTATGGAAGAAATACTCTTAACACACTCTACAATTCTATTCAACTTGTTTCGAAATCAATTGAAACTGAATGCAAATAAGAATTACACTTGGAATTATTCAAATAGACTTAAGGCTAATCGTACTCAATCAAGTAAAGAAACTATAACTATTGAACAACACTGTTAATCTATAACAACCCAAATCAACTTGCAATTCCCAATTGAACAACAACAGTAATTGAACAACAATCGGTAATTGAACAGCAATCGGTAATTGAACAACAAATAGCGATAAAGGATTCCTAAATAGAAAACGATCTATATTGCAATTTGTAGAAGTTAATCAGTCTTATCTCCAAGATCTATGATAACATCTATTCAAATGAACAACAATCTGCTATCAACACTAATTCACTCATTCCAATCAAAGTGCTACTTAAGTATATCACATGACTTCACTCTTAATCTAATTGAACAGCAATATGAATCAATATCACAAACCTTTACGATAAATAAAGTAACTGAACATTAAATCAATAGAAAAGACTAAATATAAAAACTGTAACATAAAGGAGTAGTAGAACTTCTTGTGACTAGGCCCAGAGTCGCCAGAAGCCTTTTCTTAATAAGAACTCAGAATATGAAGATGTATCAAACACAACCTTCTTTCATTAATTGCAAGTAACAGCTGACAGAGTCACTAATATAACAACATATATGTTTTCAAAAAGAATAATTACAGATTATCAAAGTCTGAACTGTATCTAATTGCCTTTCGGCCCCATATATAACATAAAAGAGTAACTGGATAAAAGCAAATCCTCAAGATCAGGGGATCTTGAGGATTTCGGAATATATAATCTGATCATGTGATAAAATAGCATTGTTCAAGCTTATCTCCCGCTTCCTTATCTGCCCAAGACTTTGTCGCTTTTCCCTTTTATGGCCTTGTGTTGTTTTGTCAACTGAACAAATTTTGCGCCGTCTGCATCTCTGCACACAAAGATAGCAAAGAATCAGTTTCTTGTACTAGATTTTCCTATTCTATCACTAAATAGTTTCATCCAAATTTAGCCGATATTTTCCTCATTGTAATCTATAAACAAACATAATCGTATAAGGATGAATGAAAAATGAAGCATTTTATGAAGATAAATCATACCTTTTTCCTGTCCCAACAACATGTCCTATTAATATTAGCTTCACTGCCTCCATTGTTGTGTCAACCCTGATGTCTTCCCCTAAAGTAAAGTACTTGTCTTCTTATTTTTCCTTACTACACCCTCTCTTCTTCCCTTGTATTCCTTCTAATTTGTTATTTTCCCCTTCTTTGAGTCTGACCATTTTGTCCACCAACTGTCGCTCTGGCACGTATTCATCAAGCCTCCTAACATTTACTCTTATCTAGATATTATGTTCCTCTATCCCACCTTTTGCTTACCCTGGATTCCTAGCTAATGGAAGAGACACCCAAATCACTTGCTTCCAATGCTCTGCATTTCTCAAGGGATCCCTACCCAAAATTGACTATGTGTGGGTTAGATGGTTCCCTCTATAAGATTTCTATCCTAATAAGGCCTTTGAGCCAAAGGGTTCCCCAAGACAATACCCACTATGAAATGTTTTGGAATATACAAAACCAATAATCCCTAGGGTCTTACTGTGAAGTGCCGTAGGGACAAAAAAAACTTCGACACCTGGAAAGGAATCAAGAGAAAAACAAAACCCCCATTCAAATGCAAAAGGGATGTGAATTTTCTAACTTACCCTAATAGATTGTTTGATGATGTCATTAATGCTCCTAGTGAACCGATTGACATTAGAGAAATTTTGAGGTGTAAAATGGACCTCCTAAGGAATATTATAAAATAATAGTGGAAATAATAAAATAGGATTAAATCACATCATCAATTTTTTAGAGGGAAAAAAGAAAAAACTACTTTTTTAACTCGTATTTGCAACTTATCTCCCTACGATTTCAGTCAAATTTCAAGTGAGAGTACTTGTTGGATGCTGAATTTAATTCCTCATCCAAGGAGTACCCATGTTTCATACTTTTGATAGACCTACTACACAAAAAATGAGAAAAACATGAAAAAATGTGATTGCAATCACTTTTTTCATGTATTACTCATTTTTCATGTAGTAGGATCCATAGAAAATATGCAACATGGGTAATCCTTGGATGAGGAATTTAATTATGCATCTAGCGAGTGACCTTGCTCGAAATATGAGTAAAATCGTAGGGAGATAAGTTGAAAATACAAGTTGAAAAATTAGTTTTTTATTTTTTAATATTTTTACTTTTTTACTCCAAAATTGGTGAATCATTCCCCCATGGTTGACATCATCATCTTGAATCCTATGGGTATAAAGTTGATTTTGGTTGTACATTTTTGTTTTGAGACCCATTTTAGAACCCAAAATTCCTCTAATGGGCACACCTCCTCCTTTGAAAACTGATAGAGATCTGAGCAAGATTGTGAAGGGTTGGCTTTTGGTGGATCTCCCCACGCCTATTCGAATCCATCGAGCACTTCTAAATTTTTAGTGGCTTCTGACTTATTAAGAGAAGCACCAGCTTCCAGAGAAGGCCCTAAGCCAGTGAGATATCTCATTAGAGAGATTTTGAGGTAAAAAATGGGCCTTAAAAGAAATGTACAACCAAAATCAAATTTATAAGAACCATTATAATTAAAGATGATGATGTCAACCATGGGTTATGATTCATCATTTTTGGAGTAAAAAGGTAAAATGATAAAAAAAAAATGATAAAATGAAAAAACTACTTTTTCAACTTGTATTTTCAATTTATCTCCCTATGGTTTTATTCAAAATTCGAGCAGGAGAACTCGTTGGATGCAAAATTATTTTTTCATCCAAAGAATACCCATGTTGAATACTTTTGATGGAGCCCACTACATGAAAAATGATAAATACATGAAAAACACAATTGCAATCACTTTTTTTTTCATGTATTTCTCATTTTTTGTGTAGTAGAATCCATTGAAAATATTCAACATGGGTAATCCTTGGATATGAAAATTAAATTCCACACTCAACGAGTGCTCCTGCTCGAAATTTGAGTAAAATTAGAAGATAAGTTGAAAAAGTAGTTTTTTCTTTTTTCGCTCCAAAATTTGATGATGTAATTGATTCTTATTTTATTATTTCTGCTATTATTTTATAACTTTCCTTAGGAGGCCCATTTTAGAAGTGAAAAATTCTCTAATGGAAGGAGAAAACTTGACCTAAGGATGGATATGTACAAGAAACCCGACCACTAACTTTTGAGACTATTATCTCCACAAGCGAAACCGTGAAAATATTAACATGACTGCTTGCAAGGATATATTTATCCTTTCCCAACCCTAGCGAGGAAGGAGAGGGTTTGGTAAGGAACCCAAGCCTCTAGATGGAAAATGAGCCTTCTCCAAATTGAACTTTGTTTGTTCCAGACCCCACATGGTATCCCTAACCTTCCTTAAATGGGGCTTCTTAATTAGGTCAGTTGACATTTTCGACTCTACCAAAAAGGGTTGTGATAGGAAACGTTCAATTTTTCTTGCTCTTGCCATGATTAAACGATCTTCCTCTGATAATTCATCCAGCCACATCCTCTCCCTTGGGTCGAGCCTGCTTGTGCATCCTCGCCCCATTTGATTAGGACAAGGGGCCTATGACATCAGTCTGGTCTTCCTCTTATAGGTTTGCCACCGCTGTAAGGTTCGGCCCGCCCGAACCCACCATCCCCCACAACCACTTTCTTTCTTCCCCCGAAGAGAAACATTCACCCAACCACTGACTGTCCCAACCTGTCCGAGACTCCATAAATAATCAGTCTATATTTTTTTTTCTTTTACCCTGAAGGGTACCACCCTGGGGTATTGACTTTTTAAAGTATATCTTGAGGGTTGGGATCTAGTTCGACCAACCCTTCTAGGTCGCTGAGGTTGTTTTCCATGGAACCAACAGAGGATACCCCAAGAAACCAAGAATTTTCCTCAAGGCTAAAGGAGAACCAAAAACAAACATAAATGCACGAAGGAGGAGAGACCTACGACTAGAAATATACAACCTCCCATGTGTGTCTAACAACAAAAACCCTTGCATACGTGACTATCCACACTGAAAGCGAAAAACCCATGACGAAAACCGTGAACTCCTTCAACGTTTCATGATAAGTTGACATCACTAAAAGGTATGAAAAAGACACCTTTTAAAAATATAGTTCTAACTGTAATTTGAATGCTATAATACTCATTGTTTCCTTGAGATAGTCATCATCCTTATTCTTACATTAAATCCTGTAGTTCTAGATGCTAAATTGTGCACAATGGAATTCACTCTTATCATGTAGGAATGTGGCTCTCACATGCATATGAAATAAGTTAAGAATTTAGAAGATGGGAGCATACTTGTTATAACAACTGGAGTTGTGCCGATTTCAAAAAAAAATCCTGCAAAAGACACTTGTAATCAACGCAGACATGTACAAAACTTTGTAATCATTAATTGTTAATTGGTTTAAACATAAATTAGAACTTGTGTGACTATGGGAAACAAATTATGATATTTTAATTACTTTAATTAAATATCAATGACACAATAAGGCATTTGAAAACTAAATTTGCAGGTCCTTATGTTGGCTACATGTCCATAATGTGATAAGGGTGACATGCATGTAATGGAAGATAAATACACAATTTTTTAAGCTTTGTTTCTCTAAGAATGGGGGCTATGTGACTCAATAAATTTCTTCACCAATGGAATTAACAAAGTAACGTTGGGTAACATGGTAGGGATTTGGGTCTCAATCCCAAAAATTTGCAAGAATAGGATTGGTACCTCGACATATATTTCGTTGTCACTATGTTTCCTTGGATTTCTTTATCCCTTTGATCCATCTTGATACAAAAATCCTCCAACACTTGTTCCTTTATGGGTGTAGGTTTAGTTGAGCGTTAGGGGTATTTGTAAATTCTAACCTGACATGAGAAAGTCCCCAATAATGGATCCTATGAGGAAACCTCTGATAATGGGTCAATAGTGAATCCTATGGGGAATCCACCAATTTCAGATACATATGCCAAAAAACATGCTCCTAGGGTACAAAATCTTGGCTGCCATGCTAAAATGGTCATCAAATTCCAGGAGAAAGTAGAGCTCACCTAGTTGGAGCTCCTCCTATGACTTCCATGGTGGGATCCAACTTTGTTCAAAGCATGTGAATTGTAAGTAACATTACATAGGTGTTTTTGCAACACTCTCTTGGCACTAACAAATGTTTAGACACACCACCTCCTTCCACTAGTTGCACAAGCCCATTGATCTCAACATTCTTACTGAGGTGAATGTAGGGTTGGGGAGCTAAATGGGGTTACAACAATCGAATACAAGTGTGGATTAATGAGTTATAACCCTATAAGTTATGAGAACCTACATCAACTAGAAATCAACATAAGGGCTACTCCTCAACTGAGGGGGATATGACAATGGAGTGAGTTGATCCATGTAGTATTAGTTCGAAATACAACCCTTATTTTTCTATTTTTCCTAATATTTCTTAGTTTCCAGAAGGGAATAATCCTTGGCCCACTAAACATTTTTAGAGTGCATATCGATGACCAACATGTAGCAGAGAGGAGAATAGTCTGCTTGGTTTAAAATAGAATCAAATAAGTATAGTGTATATTAATTAATATTATGAAATAAAAAATATTCTACATGTGTAGATTTTACTTGCATTCTTTATCAAATTTTCATCAATTGAATTCTTGTACCAATCCTTTTGATATGGCATAAATTTGTTGCATGAAGAATGGTCTTAGTTAGAAAAGCCAATAGAAATAGTTCCACTATAGTTACAAAATGTGAGCTAGGGAATTCTATCGTAAGTTCTTAATATTCAGTATGTGGATTTGAAAGTGCTCTTCTTGTATCGGTTTGTACTTTTGAGAAGAAAAGCAAGGTAGAAGGAGGTCTTCTAAGTACAAGATCTCATTGTTCACCTTAGCAATAGTCTGGTTCGAAGGATAGCATCATGAAATGATAGTTTGGTTGTAGGAGAGGTTTCTTGACAAGGAAATTCTAGGTAGGTGTCTTCGAAGGGAGCATCAAAGCAACCTACTAGCTTGAAAGGGAGCATCAAAAAAATCTGCTTCATTTGGTCGAGATTGTTTGGGCATATTCACTAGCATATGTTAAAATGTCCAACAAATTTACATATGTTTGAATACATCGACTACAAATTTGAATCAAATATATCAACAATGGGAGGTGGAATGGGTATGCCTCCATTTTTGCTTCCTATAGGTATGCAACATTTTCAGATATCACAAATGATCTATTTTCATGGAATACTTTGAACTTCATGTCAAACTTGCAAATAATAAATTCGGTACCCGAAATACATTCTCACACGGTCATCGCCAGTCAGCCGAGAGTTGATCATACCCCCATTGCCCATCATATCCGAGTCACCCTCACCACATGCCACATCACCCAACACGGGAAGGTACGGGCCCCATCTTATCTAGGGGTGAGGCACTGTCAGAGGGTTTAGAGCCGATTGCCAATCATTCCCAAATGGTCATTGACAGGATGCCGATCAACTGTTTACTTCACTATTATTATTTTAAATGCTAAATTTATTCACATAAAATTTAATATGTGGAAATAGTGGGGAATGATCTGTAAATATCTTACCATACAATCTGTTTCATTTGAATTTTGAAAAATTATTTTCCAAATTCGAACACACATGATTTTATGTATCTATAACTTGCTACTAGAATCAGAGAATCTACTGCCTCTTTCAACTTAGCCTTATTTTATGTGCCTACAAATTGCTACCAAATATTTTTGCAGAAATAATTTCCGAATTCAAACATGTCTAAACAAGTATTGTAAAACGGGAAGAAAACAAATATAAAACATGACAACCAAAAAGTATTGATGGAAGGAAATACCACACCACATGGTGACTCAAGGATCCTTGCATCCTTGTTCTCACCACATGTTTGGAGAAAACAAGTGTCTTCGAGGAAATTTTATATATCCAAACATGTGTCTCCCAAAAAAAATTATATATGTTTTTCTCCCCCAAAAAATGAGATAGTTGTTGTTGTTGTTTTTTTTTTTTTTTTCTTTTTTTAAACTTAAACATTAAATGTTTAAGAGCTAATTCTGGAATTAGTTCTTTAACATCGAAATTATCTATTTTTTATTCTAAGTATGGCCTTGATATGAGGCCAAACAAGATGTAAATTTTTTTTACTAGAAAGAAAAAGTATTTCATAAGTTGGGAAATTTTTTTATTTTTTTTTTGAAGATAAAAGGAAACTTTGGTTAAAAGGAGAAATACTTCATTGATTTATGTGAGTATTATTTTTTAATATAAAAGAAACTTTAGTTAAAAGGAAAAAGCATCCGTTTTTGTATTGAACTAATAAGGACTAAAAATGATTATTATTGTCCCCAACCCCGAAGGGGTAGAGACTAATAAGGTAAACTTACTTTTATTGAGAGTAAACTATGTTTATTTGGTATTACAGTTTCTAAGTATAGATCATTTCACTACAAGCACTTGATTTTCTTTGATAAATCTAAAATCCTATCCTCGATTATGTTTTACAACTCTCGAATTATCTGGGAAGCCCTTGAGATTGAGAAGAACACTAATAACTTCAATAGGGAAGATGGATACAAGTTTAGCCAATCCTAGAAGACCGTCATCCACCATCTCGCCCATTGATTATCACTCTCTTTTGTTTCCCTCTCTTCCTTTCTTCTTTTAACACGCTCCCATTGTCAATTCCATTATTTCGCTCATGTTTTTAATTCGTTTTATTATATTCATATTTTTGACCTTGTTGAATTCTTGTATTAACCTTTGACCACAATTAAATAATTTAATTCCTATTTTTATTTCTTTTCAAACTTATTAAATTTCAAATTTCTATCATTAAATTTTAATTTACAATTCATTTTTATGTTTCTTTCATATTGTTTTAAATTATAATCCAATTTTATTAAAAATTCCAAATTTGATCTTGATTCTTTCTTGAATTAATCTTTGACCAAAATAAATTAATTGTGATGGATTTCCCTAATTAATTAATCTTCCAGTTTTGGTCAATTTCCATTATTCCTTTATAGTCAATTCCTATTTTTTAATTTTTAAAATTAATTTTTAAATCATCTTAATTAATTTTCATTTTTGAACTTGACCATGTTTAATCCTTAATAAAACTTGGATCTAACGGCTTCGTGGTATTCCTCTTCTATATAAAGGCTCATCAACAATCATTTATACATAAATCTCTCTACTGCATTAAACTCTCTACTCTCTGATGATGGATGGAGTATCCATATAAAATGTTAGACGGATCAAATCCATTATATAGTTCTCCTTTGGAAATATCCAACAACAATATAGCTCAACTTGCTAAAGATATATTTTTTTTTAAGAATGATTTAATGAAGTGTTCTTAGAATGTTGTGAATCAATAGAAAACTTTAAATAAATAGGAATTTCGTTGGTAAAAAATTAATTTCAAAAACAATATTCTTCTTTCATATTGTTTTAAATTATAATCCAATTTTATTAAAAATTCCAAATTTGATCTTGATTCTTTCTTGAATTAATTTTTGACCAAAATAAATTAATCGTGATGGGTTTCCCTAATTAATTAATCTTCTAGTTTTGATCAATTTCCATTATTCCTTTATAGTCAATTCCTATTGTTAAAATTTTTTTAAATTAATTTTTAAATCATCTTAATCAATTTTCATTTTTGAACTTGACCAAGTTTAATCCTTAATAAAACTTGGACCTAACGGCTTCGTGGTATTCCTCTTCTATATAAAGGTTCATCAACAATCGTTTATACATAAATCTCTCTACTACATTAAACTCTCTACTCTCTGATGATGGATGGAGTATCCATATAAAATGTTAGACGGATCAAATCCATTATATAGTTCTCCTTTGGAAATATCCAACAACAATATAGCTCAACTTGCTAAAGATATAATTTTTTTTAAGAATGATTTAATGAAGTGTTCTTAGAATGTTGTGAATCAATAGAAAACTTTAAATGAATAGGAATTTCGTTGGTAAAAAATTAATTTCAAAAACAATATTCTTCTTTTATATTGTTTTAAATTATAATCCAATTTTATTAAAAATTCCAAATTTGATCTTGATTCTTTCTTGAATTAATCTTTGACCAAAATAAATTAATTGTGATGGGTTTCCTTAATTAATTAATCTTCCAGTTTTGGTCAATTTCCATTATTCCTTTATAGTCAATTCCTATTTTTTTTAAATTTTTTTAACTTAATTTTTAAATCATCTTAATTAATTTTCATTTTTGAACTTGACCAAGTTTAATCCTTAATAAAACTTGGACCTAACGGCTTCGTGGTATTTCTCTTCTATATAAAGGCTCATCAACACTCGTTTATACATAAATCTCTCTACTACATTAAACTCTCTACTCTCTAATGATGGATGGAGTGTCCATATAAAATGTTAGACGGATCAAATCCATTATATAGTTCTCTTTTGGAAATATCCAACAACAATATAGCTCAACTTGCTAAAGATATAGTTTTTTTTTTAAATGATTTAATGAAATGTTCTTAAAATGCTGTGAATCAATAAAAAAACTTTAAATGAATAGGAATTTCATTGGTAAAAAATTAATTTCAAAAACAATATTCTAATATTTGAAATGGGTTTTGAATGTTTAAATGCCTTCAAATTATTAAAAAAAAATTATTTTAGAAATGAATGGATTGGCTTCAATTTTCATTCATAGAGATAAAGGGTGCCTGCACACCGTGCTAATAGTGTGTAATGTTTAGTTTCTTTTGATCTTTTAAGGTAGTAACATATAGGCATGATATTGGAGAAAGTTCATGAAATTATATATGAGGGGAAATTTCATGTAATTTCTGAGCATTATCTTGAAATATCATATCCTTGGTAGAGAGTTACGTAATTCAGGAATATAACTATCTTTTTTGTTGAACTCAATTTGCTAACTTGTCTCTGAGGCATTAAATTTCCATGATCTATTTCAAGTCACGAGACACCTATTGTCTAAGTAATATACCGTTTCAAAGTTTCATGATTTAACTTTGCCTCATCACAATACAAATAAAGGATATTATTTATAGGGAGATGTTCGAGCATCACATAGGATGCAAAGCTTTTAAAAGTTGGAATGCATAAAATTCACTTTTAGTATGCAGAGTAACAACTTGTGTAGAGATACTCTCATTCCAAGATATTTTACACATATTTATTGCCTAGTGCACCCAAATCATTTAAATCACATTATAGTTCTTGTAATATGTTTTGGAAAATCAATTATATGAAACTTGTGCCAACATGTGTATGATTATAATATAACAAGGAAGCAAAAGGATTCACAAATTCTATGTAGTATGCAACATCACTCAAAATATGTGTTATCACTATATGTACATTTATTAATTTGTTAAATGACCCATAAAATATGTCTTATCATTATATGTACATTTATTAATTTGTTAAATGACCCATAATTTTATTGATTCACCTATGTAGCATATAAGAAGGTTGCATATATTTAAGAAATTGAGTAAGTGTTTATAATGTTATCCTCATCAATTATGGCATTGATATTTGTCCAAAAATAGAGGTATCTTTAAGAGTGGTGTCTGAGAACATGATAATTTGAAGGAGATATGTTATAGCTTCCAATTGAAGGATATAACCTCTTAAAATCCCTATAGTAACCTATGAAAAAGGGCACCCAAAGGGCACCTTAGCAAGGGGGAGAGGGAGACCACATTAGTGAGGAGGCCAGTTTTTTTCAATCAACAATCAATAACTCTTCAAAATGCTATGGTGGATTGCGATATATTTTTTTCTCTTAGTGATTGTGTGTTATATTAATTAAATTTAAAATAACTGAGTTCTAGAGCATAAGAAGATTCAATCCATAGATGGAGTTGCTTTCTTAGAATCTGTTCTTCAAATATCATCCTTTGTAGTAATAGAAGGTTGCATTTGTTGCTTGTACCACTTTTGGAACTAATGAATCATTGATTGCCTACTTAATTGAGTAAACCAACATAAAAAACATGCCATAATCGACTACCCATATTGTTGGTGCTTGTAGTGCATGCATTATTTTGAAGAATATAATAAAGGAAATAAGTAATATTTGCAAAATTTGCATTTGTATTACATTTTCCTTGACTTTCCGTTTTATTGTTATAATTGTTTTGTAAATTCCAAGAGTGCTCATTATCATTTATTCTTTGATTCTATAAGGGATGTACTATGAGTCATAATTTTTTTATAATTTTTGTAGCTAATTGTTGGTGATTATAACAATGTTATCATGATTTTGTTGCGGTCCGTGATGCCATTTTTTGAAAAATGATTCTAAGTAAGAAATTGTAGAACATTGCATTTAAATTATTGAGTTAGTCTTGCATTTCATTGAATTTTCACCTAGTACACACTACTCTTATTTCTATTTTTCATGGAAAAGTGGGCAACCTCTTATAACCTTTGGAGGGCCTAACAAATCGAATAAGCCCTATGTGGTTTGACTCGCAACCAATTGGAGAATTTAGGAAAGTAGTTGTAAAGTGAGATTCCCTAGTAATAGAGAGAATGGACGGTGTCAAATAGACAAGATAAAACATGGTTGAGGGGATTAGATATTATGAAAAGTTTTGATTACCTATTAATTGTTTTGTAAATTCCAAGAGTGCTCATTATAAGTTCTACTTTGATTCTAAAAGGAACCTCTTGGCTTTTTTTCTTTATAATTTTTATAGCCAATTCCTCGTAAATAAAAATAATGTTATACTCTCCTTTTTTATGGTTTGCGATTCCTTTTTTTAAAACTATTTCTAAGTAAGAAATCATAGAACTATGCATTTGTATTAGATAGGACCTTCAAGGGCTTTGAGAGGCTACCCACTTGTCCATGAAAACAAAGAAATAAGAGTATTATACATATGCCCTACAAGCTAGCTAGAAAAAAAGAAATTAAAACCCAAAACAGCCAATTTACTAGTGTTATTGGGTAAACTAAAAGCCAATTTACAATTTCCTTTCATTATGTTTAATAGGTTGAGGAAGGGAAGACTTAAGTACAAGTACATATAGCTCTTACAGTGTTGGTACCTTAAGAGATAGCATTGAGGTAGTTGCTTCAAATGAAATATTTTTCTAAATTTGTCCTTGGAATGAAGCATTCTTGAGTTTTTTCCAAAGAATGATTTTCTCATTATCCAAAGCACCATTACATTAGGGTGATAAAAGGTATTATCTTCATGTAGCTCTAAAAACATTTTGATGTAATCTCCTACACTTACATAAAGTACGGTAAGTTTTTTGTCAAATTTCACAATCATTTGCATGTATTACCTATGATTTATTTAAAGAAAATAATAGTATGGTTTTAGAAAATACTACCTACATATACCATAATAAGAAAAGATATGACCTGATACGTCTAGTCTATGATAGATCCATTTCCCCTAGCCATGTAACAACCTTCTCAAATGCCTATAGAAGTTCTCAATGAAGTGTAGCTAAAAGTAGTGAGATGTTTCCTTTGCCATAGTTCAGAACGATGACACATGGACAACATGCCAAGTGCCACTACTAGACACCATCATTGGACACTTGACAGTGATAACATGAAAAACAAGAAAACAAAGTAAACTGATGAAAATGAACTTGATATGAGGCCTAATTAGACATAAAAGTATAATCTTAGTGAAACTTAGACTAAAATATGAAAATTTATTAGAAAAATTATATACATTTGTGAAAACTTTAGGTTAAAAAATAAAAATGACTTTAATTTGCATGCAATACTATAGGAAAAATGACATATCGATTAAGATAGTCTCTACCATGTTTAGGTAGGGACTAATAGAATGAAATAAAATGGTTAGTACTAAAATATGTTATAATTACATGTATTCGTCATGTAATATTTCTTCATGATTAGTCGAGATGCATGTTAATGAAAAAGGGAATGACTATTATAATGCATGATCTTTTTCATTATTTATATCTATATATATATATATATATATATATATATATTCTTTCAAGGATTTGGGTTGTTTTTTCTATCATATTTTTATTTTTTTGGACATATCTTCTTATTATATTTGACAAGTAATGTCTGAGTAAGTCCATGAATGAATTGAATTTTTATTAAAGAGAGCCATATATAAATAAATTTAAACTTTGACCTTTGATTTCATCTTCCAATAGCTTTGATTGTTATTCCTATTCGCCTATAACTCTTTATATTATCTTGAATCACTTTTTATACAATATACCACAATACCAAAGATTAGATATCTAACATTCCCCCCTTAATATAAAGGCATGTTTATAGATCCAAAAATCTTTTAGAAATTTTCAAACTTTTCTCTTCCAAGTATTTTGTGAGGATGATTGTGATTTAATCGCATGTGGAACATGTATCAAATGAATGACCTTGTCTACATAATGTGGAATAAGATGGTACATTGTGTTATTGTGATTTGTTAATCATGGAATTTAGGATTCTTGGCCAACATGATTACAGAAGTGTTGTTAATAAAAAATGGTGTAACATTCACCTATTTCTCTTGCAAATCCTCTACTTTCTTCCTAAGACACATAATATGATTTTTAACCTTTGTAATAGCTACATACTCTACCTTTGTATTGTAATTTTATGGAACAAACAATTTTCATTATCTCCAAGAGATAGTTGTTGATACAAGACTCATGTATTATCTTGAATTAGACAAACCACTCTCTTTATCCCCATCAAATTTTGAATCATATATCCAACTAGTTTGATGTACTCGACCTTAGAGTATTTGAGCCTAAAGTTTTGAGTTCCCTTCAAGTACCTTAGAAATATTTTTAGAACACACCAATGTTCTTCATAAGGATTTTATATGAACTTAGAAATGATCACATCTGTAAATGAAATATCTACCCTAGAAGTGGTCAGGTAGATAAGACTACCCACAAGCTATTTATATTTGGTTTCATCCTCAAATTCATCCCCTTATTTTGATGTTAGCTTCAACCATTGGACTGTAGACAAAGTTACATTAATCGATGTCAAATTTATTCAGGAACTCTCAAGTGTAATTATTTTGGGAGATGAATATATACCTTGGTTTTTGAGTTACTTCAATACCTAAGTATTAATGATTGTCCCATGTGTCTCATCTCGAAACCCTTATTTAATTTATTTAGGGATGTAATATATGCTTCATTATTCCTTGTTGTAAAAGTATCATTTTCATACACTACAAGAATACAATAGTTTTTCCAACTTTATTTTAAAAAAAGTTGCATCACTAGGATTAAAATGGTTGAAATTGGTCATCAAAATATGCTTAGTTTGTTTTTCATACCATGTGTTAGGTGCTTTCTTTAGACCATAAAAAGACTTGGTGAACTTGCATTCCTTATGTTCTTGACCTTATACAACAAATCCTTCTAGTTGAGACATTTAGTATAAAAAATTGAATTCCAATTATCCGAAGCTCAAAATTTGCTCAAAATTCAAAGTTGTTAGATCAGTGTGGAACCTAAACAACTGCATAGTGCTCGTATTCCTAAATCCGGTGCAACTCATTTCATGTGTAATGAACAACTTATGCTTCGAGAAACAAGTTCTGTTCGTTTTCCTAAACACACGAATTTTGCAAAAATGTGCAACATCGAACAACCAACAATCAGGATGACTGGGTAGCTTACATGGTAGTTGACTATACCAATGACTAGGCTCCTCCGGAAAATGACAGGGTGCCAAGTGGAACAATTCTATTGGTTCGAGTTGGCAGTGTTTTATTGGTTTTTTGGTTTTTGGTGGTGGCCAATCACAGGTTTCCATGTGGTAGCCTGAGGGCCACCAAAATTTATGGCAAGGTTTGAACAACGGTGTGCAAGGTCGAACCGTGACCTCACGACAGACAACTAAACGACTTCACCAAACCGACTATGCAATATTTCTTGTTATACTATGGTTTTCACATGGTTTTGTTGTAATATGGTTTCAGTATTAGGGGTGGGGGCTGAGGTCTAGCCCCATCCCTAGACATCGCACCCTAGGGGCTATGGCCGGGACCACGGGTGGGAGGCTAGCCCCACGCTGCCCCCAACTAACCTTAACCGCAATAATAACCATTTCCAGAACATGTGACCACAGCGAAATTATGTTGCCCAAAAAGGTTGTTATGTGGAGTTTGTAAACCACCAGCGTTAACATTTAATGTGATTGCCCGATCTTTCTGCATGTTACTACTCCAACACCGCCCTGTTAGTTGGTGGTTAGCGGATTGGGTGGGGGTGGGAGTTAAGAGCTCGACCCCGGGTCCCATGCTGCCCAACGTAACCAAATTTATCGAGTTAACAACTTACTGGATGAATTAACGTGCCTACAAATTTGCTTGGAATCCCATAAATTTGGCACCCAGTTAGCACAATTTGGGGCAGATTTGGCATAATTTGTAGAGTGAATAGTGCAAGAGCTAGGGAAGCTCATAACTTCTTTAGTTTTGATCCAATTGAGGAGTAGAAAGAGGTTGCTTAGGCATTTTTGGGCCTTCTGAAGCCAATGCAATAGGTTTTAGAGCCATTGGAGCACTTCTGAAGACACTTTTTGCAGGTTTACGTCTATGGGTGCTAGGATCAACTAGGAGTTTGAATCAGTTTTTGAAGGCTTTTGAGAAAGTAAAGGACCTTGTAGGATTTCCCCAACCTTCATATTATTTCTACAGGAGCTGAGACATCTATGGTGTAGCTCATGTTTCTCTTTTCTCATTATGTCTTTGAGGAAATATCTCTTTTAGTACTTCAAGTGAATTGTTGTACTTGTTATGATCATTGTCAGAAGAAGTATGGGATCTTGATTTAAGAACACTTTTCTTGCTAATTGTTTCATGAATAACTGTAAGTTGTCATGTATTTAGAGTGAAATTTCTTTGCAAACGAATGTTTCCTTGAAGGGGAAGCTAGTCACTCTTTTGGTCAACACTCTTTATGTACTCTTTACCACTGAAGTATTTTGAGCATAATTAGATTGGGTCAAGCCATTGGTGGTTGGACCAAGGAGAGGTAGCCCAAGAGGGGTGAACTCCTTTATCAATTGTTGAGTGTATTACTATTATGTCATTGTTCAGTGTTTTACTTATGTTAATTTGCTCATGAAATTTACATAAAGCACAAAAAAAAAAACTCATGTAAAACTTGCAATTTACCTCATAATCCTCAATCACTTTGTTTGTTATTCTCAATTGGAATTTAGCACAAAAAACAATAAATTCCCCATTTAGATCAAGTTGGTATAACAGCTATTGGTTTTCTTTTTGCAAGGAGGATTTAACTGTTTGCAAGTGAATGAAGCTTACAAGTTTGAAGCTCAAGAGAGTATAAGGTTTGGGCAGGAGAGAAAGATTGTTAAAATCTCCACTACTAGTTCTACCTCAAATTACAGTTGAAGCTTCAGTAAGCATGGGCATGAGTTCAAAGCATGGTATTCTCAAAGATTCAAAGGATATTATTACATTTCTCCAACAAGAGAGCATGGAGCTCAAAAGACTACTTGAAGCTATTGAGGAAGAGAAGAAAAAGATGCACCTCATGTTGCAGAATGTTGTGGAGGCACAGACTGATGAAAGTTGTTCTACCAAAGGAGCAAAGAGTCTCTCCAATATTAAGCAATCTTGTGGACATGGAAAGAATGCAACCTATGGCTCTTTTCAAATGGAGGATGTCTCCTATGTACAGGGGGCACAAGGAGGTTTCCTTGAAGCATCATCCACCGCTTCATCTATGGCAGAGAAGGAGGAATTGTTGGATGAGTACCCACATGAGGCTAGTGCAGAAAGTCCCTCAGAGAAGGAGGATGGCCAAATTTGCACCTTTTCTCCACATGATGTTGAGGTTGAGGTTCTATCAGCGCTGAAGTCCAAGGAGTTGAAAGAAGAAAGACCAAGAGTCCAAGAAGACACCTCAAGAACTAGGAAAGATTTTAAGAGCATCTTTGTCCTTGAGTAGAAAGATGAGGAAAATAGAAAGCATTTACATGCGGTTTCTTTACATGAAAATGTTGATTTAAGCTCTTTTTCAGCCTTTGAGAAGCATAGAAAAGGCATAGGAACAACACTCTTGTCTAAGATGGGTTGCAAGGGAGGAGGCCTTGGAGTGAACAATAAGGGGATTATCCATCCAACTGAGGCAAAGGAGAGACATTGATATGAAGTTTTGGGCTATGTTGAAAAGGAATAATGGTTTTATAGTGATATCTCTTGGGTATCTTGTTCTTTTTGTCAAAAGAGAGGACATGAGGAGGCAAATTGTTGGGATTTGCATCTAGAATTGGTACTAGCTTAGTTTCTAAAGAAAAAGGAGGATATGAAATGCAAAACTTCTCCAAAGAGAGATGAGCAATTTGAATAAGAGACTAAGACACGTTCTTCTTGCCATTCAAGTTCTCATCCCCAGGATCATAAGCCAAAAGACAACCATAAGAGGTATAAGCATCTTGATTATTCAAAGGCTTTTGATGATTAAAAACAACATGATGATTTGAACAACATGTTGTGGAATGTTTTTCCATGCACTTTTTGTCATGCACCTAACCATTGTTTAGTTAAGTGCTACAAAAGGAAAGAAAGAGTCAAGAAGATGAATATGTCAATTGGAATTGAGAACAAGAAGGAAAATTCTCATCCAAGTTTAAAGACATTTGTGCCAAGAAATGCTCACAAAAACTTTTGCACTCATTGCAACATAAGTGGGAATTGGATTGAAAAGTGTTGGAAGCTGCATCCACATCTTCATACAAAGAAGGAAAAAGAGGTAATGGAATCACCTGAAAAGGAGAAGGTAGAGGAATGTGCAAGGCACGCCATAACCATTCCAGAAGCAGTTTCAAAAGGAAGTGAAGTGCAAAAAGAAAATTCCCTAGCATGGTTGGGTAAGAAATGGTTGGACTATCTGTATAATTAATGATTGCATTTATTTTGTATTTCACTTGTTGCATGTCCCCACAGTTGGGCGTTTTGTAAAAATGTTGTTTGTAAATAAAACACTTATATGAAACAATGTTTTCTTTGGCATTTTTATGCTATTTTGGCTTCATAATGACTCAATGTGTATGGGAATTTGGGAGTCGAATTTATTCCATATTGTAAGATGAATTTCCATTTGTGGATATTTTAGTAAGCTTCGTAAACTTTTGGATGTGTAGTTGCAGCACATTCAATATGTCACAAATGTGTCAAGCACTCAATTATACAAGTATCTCCATGTGACGCTTGTTTGGGTTATTTTCCAAAGTCTTTATGGATTTTATCCTTGGTAAGGATTTGCATAAGATTGCCATTGGATTTCATTCTTGGGAAGGATGTTGCTATTGATGGCCATAGCGACATAGACAAGGCCAAGAAGTTCATTGAGCAAATCCAATTGGTACATCAAACAATTCAATATCAGTTGAAAAGTTCCAAGGTCAAATGGATCGAGATTAGAAAGGTAAGGGAAGTATATCCTCAACTACTGAAAAACTACAAGTGAGTTTTTGGGGTCCAAAATCTTCCAGTGGGGAAGAGTGATCCAGAGCTGAAAATTTGCTCAAAATTCAAAGTTTTTAGATTGGTGTTGAACCTAAACAACTGCATAGTGCTCGTAATCCTAAATCTGGTGCAACTTGTTTCATGTGAAACAGACACCGTATGCTCCCAAAAACGAGTTTTGTTCGTTTTCCTAAACATGTGAATTTTACAAAAATGTGTAGCATCAAACAGTGAGCAGTCCGTACTGCTAATGTGGTAGGATGACTGGGTAGCTGACACGGTAGTTTACTGTACCGATTATTGGGCTCCTCTGGCGAATAACATGGTGCCAAGTGGCACGGTTCTATTGGTTCGAGTTGGCAACATTTTATTAGTTTTTTGGTTTTTGGTGGTGGCCAATCACAGGCTGCCACATGGCACAACTAGGGGCCACCATGTGGTAGCCCGAGGGCCACCAAAATTTATGGCAAGGTTTGAAAATTGACGAGCAGGGTCGAACCCGCAACCTCACGACAGACAACCAAACAACTTCACCAGACCAACTACGCAATGTTTCTTGTTATACTATGGTTTTCACATGGTTGTGTTGTAATATGGTTTCGACATTAGGGGTGGGGGCTGAGGTCTAGCCCCAACCTTGGACACTGGACCCTAGGGGCTAGGGGCGGGATCATGAGCAGGAGGCTAGCTCCCCACCCCCCCTGCTCACCCCCCACTAACCTTAACCGCGATTATAACCGTTTCTAGAACATGTGACCACATAGGAATTAAGCCACCCACAAATGTTTTTACGCGGAGATTGTAAACCACCAGCGTCAACATTTAACATGATTGCTTTATATTTCCACATCTGACCAGTCCAACATTGCCTGGTTAGTTAGTGGTTAGTGGATTGGGCGGGGACAAGAGTTAAGAGCCTAACCCCCAGTCCCATGTGCCCCAACGTAACCAAACTTTTCGAGTTAAGGGCTTACTAGACGAATTAACACACCTACAAATTCACTTCGAATCCCACAAATTTGGCACCTAGTTAGCACAATTCGGGGCGAATTTGTAGGAATTGTGCCAGATTTGGGGGAATTTGTAGAGCGAATAGTGCAAGAGCTAAGGAAGCTCATAAATTCTTTAGTTTTGATCCAATTGAGGAGCAGAAAGAGGCTTCTTAGGAATTTTTGGGTCTTCTGAAGCCAATTTAATAGGTGTTGAGCCATTGGAGCACTTCTGAAGAGCCTTTTTGCAGGTTTAATTCTATGGGTGCTAGGATCAACCATGAGGTTGAATAAGTTTTTAAAGGCTTTTGAGAATGAAGAGGACCTTACAGGGGTTTCCCAGCCTTCATATCTTTTCTGCAGTAGTTGAGACATCTATGGTGTAGCTCATGTTTCTCTTTTCTCATTGTGTCTTTAAGGAAAACTCTCTTTTAGTACTTCAAGTGAGTTTGTGTACTTGTTATGCTCATTTTCAGAAGGAGTATGGGGTCTTGATTTGAGAACCCTTTTCTTGTTGATTGTTTCATGAATAACTGTAGGTTTTCATGTCTTTAGAGTGAGAGTTGTTTGCAGAAGAATATTTCCTTGAAGGGGAAACTAGCCACTCTTTTGGTCAGGACACTTTATGTACTCTTTATCACTGAATTATTTTGAGCATAATGAGATTGGGTCAAGCCATTGGAGGATGTACCAAGGAGACGGAGCCCAAGAGTGGTGAACTCCTTTATCAATTGCTGAGTTTATCAATGTTATGCTATTGTTCAGGTTTTTACTTACGTTAATTTTCTCATGAAATTTACATAAAAACACATAATAATAAAAACTCATGTAAAACTTGCAATTTACCTCATAATCCTCAAGCACTTTGTTTACTATATTGAATTATAATTTAGCACAACAAACAATAACTTTCCCATTCAGATCAACCATTTAAGAAACTTGTCTTCACATTTGTATGATGAATCTTCCACCTACTCTATGTTTCCAAAGCCAACAATGCATGGATGGTAGGAAATTTTGCAGTGGGGGGGTAACCTTAATGCCATATTTCTATGCATATCCTCTCACCACAAGCCTTGCCTTATGCTTTTCAAATAATCCATCTAATTTTTACTTGTTCTTGTATAACTACTTGCAACTATTTGGTTTGGTTTCAAATGGAGGATCCACCGACTTCCATGTCCCATTATTGATGAGAGTATCATACTTCTCGCACATAGTTTCTTTCCACTCATCATGAGAAGTATTTTATACAAAGGAATTTGGTTCAAAGTTATTATATAAATTCAATTCATAATCATATGAACATCCATATGAAATTAATTTAATTTGAATCATCTACATCACCTCCATTGTCTTGATTTTTTTGAACTTCTAATTCATATCTTTCCAACCCTCATGAAAACAAACACGGTCAAGTGTCTTTATGAGCCACTTTGGACATTTGTGTAATGGTCCAGGTTGCTCCAGTGATTAAGATGGTGTTGAATTCCCATCAAGGTTCACCCTTTCAATACTCTCAATCATAGATACATTCAACTAAACATCCTATTCTAGTGAAGTAGTTATATCTTCTACATGAGGAGGAGATGACACCTCGTAAGGAGATTTGAAAGATTGATCCAAGTTGGGACCCCTAATTAGAAATATAGAATTGTATTATCAAATTCATGATATCTCTTTACATGGGTGAATCCATGATCCATGTTGGATCATTATATTATTTATCATCTATCTCAATGCTTTAAGAGTATAAAAATTGGAAGAATCAACTTGTAAGGTCATTTTTATTAGTGGGTCCCACTTTGGAGAATTGGGGTATGAAACCTTCTAGAGCCATTTTGAGGCATTAAACAATGTTTTTTGGGTCAAAATTTTTTCTCTTCAACATAAGACTAGTCACACTAATCTACACTCATATACCTTTCCAACAAAGCAAGAAAGATATCGATTGGATTTCGTATGCAAAAATTATGCCTCTTGGAGGTTGACATTTTGATTTGACCACCATGGTTCAAGAGGATTACATGGAAGCCTCCATTACTCATGTAAAAGGGGATAGCCACATGTGGACTATGAAGAAGAGTCTAGAATGGCCAAATTTGTAACTTTAGTTGAGAGTTGAAGGAGTCAAGTTTGACACCTAGTTGACTATCATAATATGTTAAAATTGGGCCACTAGGAGGAATAGGTGTTCCATTCTATCAGTATTGTATGTTGTTCATTAATAGAGAAAAACAACTGGGATTGAGAGCTAAAGAGCATAATGTTCGGGGGTTGGAGGGGCTAGTGTTTTCTAGCATCCTAATAGGCCATAGGTCTCAAGTAACTCCATAAAGAGTGTCTTCTCCTTTGAACAAGATAACATAGTAGTATCACCTTATAACTTGTTTTAGACTCTTGTAAGGGTTTGCCAAAGAAAAGTTTTATGTTCATTATGGATGGTGTGTGGTTGTATTTGTTTCTCTATTTTGTACTTTTGATCTATTTCATGCATAAAAAGAAAATCAATGTTAATAAATTTGGAATCTAAAGGAATTTAACCTTCATAATATAGATTTCAATTTATTTTATCAGGCCTGTCGTGACAAACCATTTGCAGGAATATCAATTTAGTCTATAGATCAATCTATCCAGATAATAAAATTGCATCTCAATAGTCTTTTCATTCTTAGTGGATTCGAGAAAAATCACATCTTTGAAAATAATAAATCTTTTATTTAGCTCATCATAAAGATGATATGCCTTGGTGCAATTTGAGTACCACAAGAAGATGCACTTTTGACTCTTCACACCTCATTTGTTTATTTTCTCCTTAGGAATTAAAGTATAAAAAGTGGAACCTAAGACCTTGAGATACCTCATCGAAGGGTTGACATCAAGGATGATCCCAAGATTTCTTTCGATTCAAATGTGCAAAAACCTAAGAGATAAGGCACTTCCATCGTTAACACAACCTAGGACCTATGTAAAAGCTAACACACATCTAATAATAACACCTAGGAGCAGAGAGAAGATATGTTGAAAGAACACTAGAACTACATGATAGATCACAAAATTATAAAAAAACACTAAGAAATTTGAAACCACTAATAATTTAGGTTTGAATAAATCCATGGATGAATGGAATTATATTAAAGATATCCACATATAAATACATTCAAATATGACCTTTGGTTTCATTTTTCGAAAGGGTCTAATGGTTGTTCCTATTCACTTATAGCTCTTTATATTTCTCCTAAATTAAATATTTAGGGTACATAATAATCCCAAGATTAGGTATCTAACAATACTTTGGGTTGTTTAAATATTAGTTATGGATATATTGCGGTGTTCCTTGTTAGCTAAAATAAAACGTTAAGAGAAAAACAAATAGTACATATTTGTGTAAACAAAATAAAGAGAGCAAGTAGACATAAATATAGTTATGCAAAGCAAACACACAAATCTAGAGATAGAAAATCACAATAGTTTGCAAATTTTTATTGATATTCAAAATTGGACGCATTTTTCTCTTCTCTTCAAAGGGGGCAACATCAAATATAACAAGAGTTTCAAATATAGTAATATTAGCTTAACAAATAACTCTATACATTTTAGTCTAATATAGCTTCTATTGACCAAAATCTAACTGCCTAGTATACCTCAATTAATGAAATCCTCAACAACTAAGTTGTAGACATTCTTTAATGAGACCACTTGCATTTATTGATCTTACACTACTACGATGTGGGGCATAATTTAATAGATATGACTCTTAATACATTAAATAACAATACATTCCACAAACTAGGGGAGTTAGGGTAGGACCCTAAACTTAGGTAGTTGGGAGCATGGTTTGTTCTCTTCTCTACTAGTATCCAATTCCTACCAAAGGACATGTTGACTCATTGTGATAAGGTTAGATGGATACCTAGTATACCTCAATTAATGAGTCCTCAACCACTAAGTTGTAGACATTCTTCAATGGGACCACTTACATTTATTGATCTTACACTCTACTACCATGTGGAGCATAGTTTAATAGATATGACCCTTAATACATTAAATAACAATACATTCCACAAACTAGGGGAGTTAGGGTAAGACCCTAAACTCAGGGTGTTGGGAGCATGGTTTGATTCAATTCCTACAAAAAAGACATGTTGGCTCATTGGCTACCAGGACTTAATTTCTGCAGAAAAAGACATATTGGCTCATTGTGATAAAGCTAAATAAATAGATGATAGATAGATAAAAATTATTGTATTAAATTATAAGTTTCCTATTATGTTTGGCAGGATTACAGGCTATTAACACTAAGCTAAAAATTATAGTGGCGGCCACTCAAATCCAATTCCTCTGGATTAAAAAAAAACACAATCCGGCATGAATCTCCATTCAAGTTTCGTACAGTGAGGCATGGATCTCCATAACTGCGTTACGCACGTTAACCAGAGCCGCCGTTAAAACCGATTCAGTAACACGTATCCAATATTATATAAAGCTATACCGGATCTGTAAGACTTTAGAATAGCTATACAAACTGTGCTCGTGCTAGATTCTCACAAAGTAATACATCATGAAATTCACGTACATATCAGGTTCTCCCGGTTTTACCTGATATTTTCTTTGTTCGGTGAAGTTTCTTTTAAGCACAGTTAAATATAGTTTGACTAACCTAACTATTTGACGTTTTTGTGGTTCAATACGTCTTTTCGAAGCGTGGTAAATTATAATTTGACTGACCCAAGTATGAAGTAACAATAGTTTGACTAACCTAACTATTCGACGTTTTTGTGGTTCAATACGTCCTTTCGAAGCGTGGTAAATTATAATTTGACTGACCCAAGTATCAAGTAACCATGGTTGATAGAGGGAGTCGTCTAATGAGGCGGATGAATTGTTGAAATTGACTGATTTTTCCATACACTGGCCAATTCCATCATAAATCAACTGATTTATTGTTAGGTCGGCCGCCACGAGGGCTTCACTAGGGGAGAAATACCATAACACATGCATTCATATTGGGGGATATATATTTAGGAAACATTGACATAATATATTGATCATATATTAGGGGTAAAGGGTTTTTATATTGGCAAGTATAAAAAATGGAGTTCAAAATTAATAAAAATATATAAAGGGTTATAAAAAATGTTAATGAAAAATTGGATACTTACAATATCTAGTGAAAGTAGGTATTTTTTAAATTGGGAAGTGTATTGGGTTTGTATTGGTAGGGGGTTAAATAAGGTGATTTTTAGAGGTATTTTCCAATATCTAGTCAAATTAGGGGTATCATTTAGTATGCCATGAATACATGTGATATATCATAGGTTCATTGATTGAAGTCTTTGTGTCAGCCTCGAACCCCAACCAAATGGTTTTTGAGTGTTTTGGAGTGGTTTTGAGGGAAACTAGGGGTCGTTTCCCTCCAAAACCAACCCCTCCAAGCCTTTAAAAGGACGTCTCCCCTCTCATTTTCCTCACACATCTCATTTGAAGTTTTTGTGAGCTTGGACAGTGTTGAGTTTTTGCTGGAGTAGTGGAACAACAGAGAGTTTGGGCTGAGTAGTAGCTACTAGTAAGCATGGCTCCAAAAGCCACAGATACTGCATGGGCTCATTGTGATATGATTGATGGAAAAATTATATCGAGATATTTTGTAACAAACTAAATTTATATAAAAATAAACAACAAATAATGTAAAAACAACAAATAAGATTAAATGATTAATTAGTTAACAATTAATGAAAAGGTATGTCCCTAAAGAACATAATTGTTCGTGAAAGGGTACTTACCTGGCTATATATACAGGACCCTCATTCTCATTGTATCATCATTCTTCATACATTTAATATTTAATATTAGTATCCTCAATGGATATCTTATTATTCCAAGTCTTCTGGAGTATTTAATGAGAAGAACGAACTTTGGTCGTTACATATTTCCAGAAATATATTGAATGAGGGGGTATTTATAGGTTGATACAACACTTGGTTGGGATAACATGCCATGCAAGGTGATGTAGGGCACCAAATGAAGCAATAAAGCATATTAGGAAAGAATGCCTTCATAAGTTTGAGACTCAACTAGTTGAGGAGTTTGTGACTCAGCCAGTTGAAAAGTTTGAGACTCAACCAACTAAGATTGACTGTGATGAGAAGTGATCATCATTGATATGTAGACTTGTAGAAGGCCAGTGGCCCCATAGCTTGTAACATTTCTTTTGGACTCTAGAGGTCATTTAGAGCCTCATTGATTACGTATTTTGTCTTTGATATGTAATGCACTAAGTTCCATTTTGATATATTCACATTTACATGGTATATAGATCAGAAAACTTTGCATATTTTGCCTCTATTGGTTTAGAATCATGGTTTTAAATCTAAAATTTAGTTTTTTTTTTTAATTAATTAAAAATTAATTAATTCATGTATTTATTTAAAGACTGGTTCATTGAGATTTGACTAGTCCCAGTTTTATCGATTCCAATTTGAAACTTGGTTTGATAGGTGGACCGATCCAATAACCAGTTCTAGTTTTGAATATATATATATATATATATATATATATATATATATATATATATATATATATATATATATATATATATATATATATATTGTTTTAATTTTACATTTTTTTCATTACCACAACCACTAAATTATTAAAATTTGTAATATTATTAGCAACTAGCATAGTCATATAAATTAAATAGTTGGTATGCCAATAGGCATCAATCCATAATAAACATCAAAACACTTATCTTATGATACATCTCACGTGACTAAAATTAAAATAATCATAAAAACTAACCAAATTGTGACATTATTATTATTATTAAAAGAATTAATATAGAAGTTAAACATATATACATCTTTTCTTTTTGTGAATTAAGGATTTATATTAATCAAAATTTCGATTTACATAGATTTACATGAATTCCCAGAGGGATCATAGAGGATATAACCTCTCCTCAACATGTTGCAACTGACGACCAAAACAACAGAGTCCCCATGCCCGTTCAAAAACTAAAGACTCCCATAACCCAGATTACATTAAGGCCACGACCAGAGCTAGCCTATCTCATTATCTAGGAGTCTCATACATAGATAACATCCACATTACCCAAATACAAACGTCACCAACGAATTTCAAACAACAAAGGATCTACCCAAAATTCAATCATAAAATCATACAAAATTTCCACGACCATTACATAGATAACCATAATAAGACTATAGCACCACGATCAACCATTGTTCGTACAATAAGGAGGCAAAAATAAATGGCAAGTTACCTACATAATGAGCCAGGAACCACTGTGAAGAACAACATACAACAAGGAGACCAAAAAAAAATGTCAAGTGTCCTACATAATGAGCCAAGAACCACCAAAAAAACCATAATATTGTACTGCCAACCCATCGAATGCATTGGTCATTATCTGAGGAAGAAATAGTTGCTGGAGCCCTCACACTAGAACCAAGAGGATCCAAAAAGTCGCCCACATCCAATTCATAGGTAATATGGATTTCCACATGCGCCAAGTGGGAGTCGATTTTGTCTAAGAAAAATCACTAATTTCTAATCATCCTCTTGATATCCTCCAAGGATGAAAAAAATTATACCTCTCTTACTTATCCTTCAGGACCAGGCCTAACAATGTCTTTATTTTCCAATGAAGAGCCACAAAGTTTAAGTATTGCTTCTTCCTGCCCCTATTTTCCTGCCCCTGGTATGCCTAGGATCTGGAACCCAAGCTGAAAAATACTCCATCAGCTAAAAATCTGAAAGGGATTGTCTTTCAACCCCCACTTGGGTCTCAAGCTTGTGGATTTCCCTTCAAGTGTCCAATGAAACAACATTGAAATAGGTGGCAGTCAAGTCATGAGCAAAGAGTCTAGTGCCTTGTTTCCCTTGTTGGGCTCTACCACAACACCCCCCCCCCCTGCCTACACCTCATTCTCTGTCTCGGTGGCATAAATGGGACTTGGGGGGCACACTTACTACAACTGTTATGGATACCTATACCTACAAAAAAATAAGAGAATAAATGAGACCCACCTCCTACAAGACATGGGTACCATCATACTAGATCATCCCAAAAGCTCCAAACACTTGCCCGAGACTCTACAAACGACCCGACAATTGAGACAAAAGATACAACTTCCTCACCCAAGACCCTTTCACCATTGACCATTGAACAAGAGAGCAACAACGTAAAGAGAAAAAGACCTTGAAACCCACAATTGTGTGACCACACACCATGTTGTTGCAACCAAAAATTGTCCAACTAGGGAACAAACCTAACCCTACATAATCCCCATAATTCACTTTGAACTGGACTCACATTCCCCAACTTAAACCTTAGACAAGGGCCCTAGAATAATACCCTATAACAAATTGACAGAACACCCTAAACTAACACCAAAGACCAGAATTGAAATTTGATATTCAGATTTGTATGCCCTAGAATCATGGACCCAAACATAATGAACCTTCCAAAGAAGGAGACTAAGTATAATAGATAAAATACCTGAGAATATGCACTGCACATGAAACTAGATTGCCTCAACAGTCCTTTTGGAACTCAATCTCCCAGTGGCCACGCACAAGACCATACATCCAGGGAGCCAAAACATTTAACCTATGATAACGCTGACTGGCATGACCTCCAATTAGACCTTCAAAAATAACCACAACTGATGGTTGTTATCTCAACAAACCATAGTGTTGTTACAGGATGAACAAAAAATCTTTATTCTCACAACAAACTACAGTGTTATTACAGGCTCTCTCAGCAGACTACAATGTTGTTACAGACTCTCATAACAAACTACAATGCTATTACAGGGTCTCAGAGCAAGCTACAATGGTATTAAATGCTCTCACAACAAACTATGATGTTGTTATAGGACTCTCACAACAAACTACAATGATGTTACAGGACTCTCACAACAAACTATGATGTTGTTACAGGGGGAACACATTGTTTTTTTTTCCAATCATGCAGTCTATAAAAACACAGTTTAAATATCCCTTTGTAACTCTGAAACGAAGGATATTTTTAGGAAATCACTTGTGGCTTACCAAATAGACCCTGCTTTGAACAAAACCCAGATGCCATCATTTCGAAATTCGTCTTCCTTTGATCAGAAATCGACCTGCAAAATTGGTGATGGTTTTCCTTTATGAATTTTCTTTCTTCTGTTTGCTTGATACAAGGTGTTCTATATTCTCGAACCCAAAATGTAAAATGACTCTTTCAATACACAATATTGGATTAAAAAGTAATGGATTAAAATATTATTTGAAATATGATTCTCTCGGTTCTCATTTAAATGTAAATAAAGGAGAAAATACAAGGAAAGAATTCCTCATTCAACACAACAATTTATAGACCAAATCAATTTCAATCTCCAGATATTAATATTATGGTTCATAAACCTCACAAACACATATGAAAATAACTATGTCACACACACACTTACATATTCAATTAACTGCTGCAAAAACCACTGGTCTAAGAAATGTTGTTCAATTAACTTCAATCTCACACCAAAATTTCCAGCACCCAAAAATGTTCCTCCTCTCTCCTTCAAAACTAAAAAGCCATTGTCCAAGAAATGAGTTCATGGATGTGAACCAATTTCCCTTAGCCCTAACTACCTACTAACTATAAAATCATTTCTTTTAACTAGATATTCCTAACTAATCTTAACTGAATATCAAAAACTTTTTCAAAAATAAACTTTAAAATGTTCTAGCCTTGACATGTGATCAATCCATCACATTGTTAGGCTCTTGGTCTGACTTTAATAACTTATCATTTTTATGTGCTCGACCTAATGCACCTACATCAGACTCCCCAAGAAAGAAAATTTTATGAGTTCCTGCTCATAAGATCTTCCATAGAATGACTTGATTTCTGTAGTGTTGCTTCATCCGTCCAAGTAGAATCCTCCATCGGACGATCTTTACACTTTACAAGATATTCCAAGTATTCTTTCCTTCCGGTCTTCTGGGCAACATGCGTATCCAAAATCTGTTTAGCCTCTAAACTCTTTGCCATAGGCATTTGCTTCAGCCACTGTTGTTCCTTTCCTTCATCGTGGTCAATATTCCCAGAAGCTTGTTCCGCATCACCAAATGTGTAGGGAGACAAATCTGATACACTATAAATGGGTGAAATGCCAATTCCTAGAGGTAACTCTAGCTCATAAGAATTTGCTGAAAACTTGTGGAGGACCTTACAAGGTCCTATCTTCTTCATTTTCAATTTGTTATATTCTCCCCTTGGAAACCTCTCTTTTCTTAGGTGAGCTAGGACCATATCTCCCACTTCAAAGTTTACCTCTTTTGCTATGTACATTTGCTCATTACTTGTAGCTGTCTCCTGTTTCTCGTAATCTTTGTTTTACTTGCTCGTGCAATTCACTCATGGCTGTTGCAAAATCATCTCCATCAGCACTTCTATGCTCAAGCTTTCCCAAGTCTCTTAGCTAACAAATTACCCTCGGATGCATGTCATACAAGATCTGAAATGGACTCTTTCCCATGATCCTATTTGGTGAGTCATTATATGCAAACTTAGCCTAGGCTAGCACATGATCCCACTACTTTGGTTAGTCACTTACTAAACTCCTCAACAAATTACCCAAACTCCTGTTTACAACCTCTATTTCCCCATCAGACTGTGGATGATAGGCTAAGCTAAAATTTAGCTTAGTGCCAAGTTTCGTCCACAAGGTTCTCTAGAAATGTCCGGTGAATCTTGTATCCCTGTCAAAGATTATACTTTTTGGAAAACCATGAAACCAAACAATCTCATCAAAAAACAAATTAGCCACATGGGTAGCATCACTAGTTTTGAAACATGGAATAAAATGAGCCATCTTAGTAAATCTATCCACCACTACAAGGATTGAATCATTACCTCGTTGAGTTCTCGGTAAACCCAGAACAAATTCCATACTCACTGAATCCCAAGGTTTGTTGGGAATGGGTAATGGCATGTATAGTCCAGTGTTCTGAATTCTCCCTTTTGCATGTTGACATACCCTGCACTTACTCATGTACCTTTCTACATCTACCTTCATCTTAGGCAAAAAATAGGAGTGACTCAACTGCCCAAGTGTTTTCTCAACACCAAAGTGTCCAGCCAACCTGCCATTGTGCTTTTCTTGGATCAAGTTTTCCCGCATTGAGCAATTGGGAATACATAGTTTCTTGTTCTTGAACAATAGCCCATCCTACAACATAAACTCTTTCCATAGACTATTGTCCCTATTGACTAGATTTTTACATGCGGCAAAAGCTTCGTTAAAATAAACATCAATGTCATATAAGTCCTTCAAATAATCAAAGCCTAAAATTTGTATTTGACTTTCCCGCATAATTAAGCATCTCCTACTCAAGGCATCGACAACCTTATTTGCCATCCCACTAATGTGCTTCAAAACAAAAGTGAAACTTTGAAGGAAATCCATCCACTTTGCATGTTTACGAATTGACTTATTGTTATCGGGAAAAATAGTATCCATTCAGAGCTGCTAGTCCCACTAAGACGGGTAGCTATCTTAGAAACAGACAAACTAAAGTCACTTGTGTTTTCCTTTATGAGAGATAGATGAGAGAGAAGCAGAGAGTACCAACCTCAGTCTTTCGCTAGTCTCCTTGCTCGTTTCCTCTCTCCCTTGATAGAGCTTTCGCCACTTCTTTCTCACTTGTCCCACTTCAAAGAACACATGTAGAGTCAAAGCAGCAAAATACCATCAAAGCATAGAGATCCATAACCATAAAAATTGTAGGATCAGATGTACATTAACCATATAAATGCATATACAAATACAAGATTCAGAGATATACAAGCATAAGGAGTAAAACTCAAATAGCTTTATTGATAGAAGTAGTAGAAGAGAGTATTACAACCAGGTTGTCTGATCCAGCATCATCCTCCCAGCATGAAAGCCCTCTTCACCTCATACAAAGCAAGATCACCCAACAATGTCTTCAAAGAGAAACCAACAACACTTCCTTGCAAATTACAAAATTCCATCCTCTGGATCTCTAGGATGAGGGATCCATATATAGATGTTTACAGGAGAGTGAGTCAGCTTCTAGGATTTTGATTAATGTCATTTCAATGATAGTTCTTGGTTCCACTTGGAGATTTCATGGTCTCTTACTCATCCTTGGGCGAATTTAGAGAGGCAGGTGTCATATGAGCAGTTTCTAGAAGATTCTTTGAGTTTCCACCTAGCAAATTGCTTCTACCATTTGTTTGCTCTCGCTCATCGCACCCTACAGAAGGGCTTTCCAGTATGCATCGCACCCCCCATGTGTAATAGGTGAGATGCATCGCACCCTATGCATGGAGCAGTCTGTATGGTCTAGTTCTGACCAGTTCTGAGTAGTTTTTCATGGAGAACTTCTGGGAGATGATGTAATCAGCTAACCTTGTTCCTTTAGAGTGTGAAACAACACTTTTAGGGGTTTAGAAGCCCTTGTTTTATGGGCATATGTGATTGGGTTTGTAGCACCAAAATCTGTCTATAATAGTTGCCCCCTAAAGCATGAGGTCGTAAATCTTTTTATGTTGGGTGAAATGCTTTATAATGAGGATCCGAGGTTTTTCGAACTGGAAGGTGACCTGTAATAAGATACAATACAATACCTTCACAATATTTTCATGATCTAGCTGAGGCAGGCATTCCCATGCTCAGCGTTATAAATTCATATTCATGTACATAAGATAGACAATCGTCTGTGTGGCAGATTGATGATTCTGGTAGAGCCATCATCCTTTAGTTTGGATGATTATCTATGCAGCTGTGATGTACATTTGATGTCTTTATTTTCCTGAATATATGGCAGCCTGGATGGATGAAACTAGATCCGAGGTCTTCAAACTCGTTCAATCTTTGCCTGAAGTACAAGTCGATCCATGTGAAAAGATGTTCTGATGTCGAACATGGAAAGACATCCCTTGATTACCAGCCAATCATGTAAGCTATTAACAGGCGCGAGAGGAATCACCAATAATGATAATGACCCTCAAGGTACTGTAGTACAATTCACGTGGAGTGAATACATGAGTTGATGTCGAACACCACGCAAAATCTTTCGGTTGAAGGCCATTGATGTAAACCTGTCGCCGGAAGTGAGAAACTTGCCATTGAGGCATGCAAGCTTCAAAGTACTGAAAGGGTTGTCCCTAAGTCGACTTCTTGGATAATGTGCTGATGTCGACAAGAAGTGACCCATTGTAGGAGGGCCTTAATGAATCCCACATCTACGACACGAAACGGAGCAAATGATTTTGTGGAGGTGAAAATGATCTGATGATAGAAGGTTCAGGGTGGCGGTCAAGAAAAATGGAGAGTGAAGGTATTGCAGCGGATGAGGCGTTAGCTAGGTTGGTGAATTCTCTGAGTGACTTCTCTTGAACATATCAGCGACACTGAAATGGATTGGTAGCATTAACCCCAAAAAATGGATGGTACGGTGGACCAATGGCGATATGACCGATGAACGGAATAACCGAACCCGACTCAATCATGGTGACGGAGTGAAAGTGTCATGTTCAAGAGCAACGTGCTACCAATGAAGCTATTCAAGTTTTCTTCCCATTTTTCCCCAGTCATTGCTGACCAGTACCTCTTTATTTTTGTCAAGCTTGAGGAGGATAACATATGCTTGTTCTATAGTTTGCCCTTTGGGCAAACCTATCACTATGTTTAACCGAACCTAGCAATAGTGAAACTCGCTCTTGTCTTCATGGACAAGTTTGTCGTTATTGTTTTAATGAGTTTAACGACAAAGATAACTCGGTCCTTTTCAATTTTAGAGAGTCTAAAAAGGGACGGAAAGGCAACTCCAGTATTCCTTTTTCATAATGTAATCCCTTAAGTCCAAAAAAGTATAAAATAATACAAAAGGGATGACTTTTCGATAGTTTTTGTTAAACACACATGGACAGCAAAGAATAGGAAAGATAAATCAGTGAGTACATTTTTTTATTAACAGAATATGTACATTTATAATACAATGTTGTGACTCTTGGGTTTCAGATCCCAAGGTCTCTTGGACTGCTTAGTCTTTTCGGCTTCCACACTAACCCTTTAGGATTAGGTGTCCAACATTCCCCCCCTTAATCCGAAGGGTTATGTATGAGTCCAAGAAGAGAGCTGTAATACAAAATGTGCAAAAAATGCATGGCAGCACTAGGCTAAATGTGCTCTATGAAATGTTGGTAAAAAGGGCAGTGGTTTAAGGATGACCACCAACACTGGAACGCTTAGTGCAGTTCCCGGAACTCTTCCAAAACTGGCAAGAAACTGAAGTTTTCTGCTAGAGGAAGTGTTCTCAATCTGTGATGGTTTAAGGATGACCAACAACTCTAGAATGCTTAATGCAATTCCTGGAACTCTTCCAAAACTGGCAAGAAGCTGGTGTCTTCTGCTAGAGGAAGTGTCCTTAATCTGTGATGGTTTAAGGATGACCAACAACTCTGCTGGAACTCTTCCAAAACTGGCAAGAAGCTGGAGTCTTCTGCTAGAGGAAGTCTAGGATTGCCAACTGAAGGCATGTTCAGGCATCTTGTCTCTGGCTACAACTCTGAAACTGGTGTGGCAGGTTGTGGCTCAGGCTCGCTTGATGTGACTTTGAAGCTTGTAGATGACCATCATTTCCCCCCCTGTCAGATACAAGGTGAGATGATGGAGAAAACTCAACTGCAAGACTGTTCAATATTCTGGAACAAGTTCTGACATGTGTTTGGAATATCTTCTTGGTTGTTGATGCCCATTGCCAAGAAGCGATCCATCCAAGATGAATCTTTGTTCTTGCAGGATGTTTATTTCTGAAGCATCTGTGTGAAGAATGGCTGGTTTTATGACAGTGCTTACATGGATGAAGATCAAAACAGTGATCTTTCAAATGGCCAACTCGGTCACAGTGTTGGCATTTCACGATCTGTTGTTGTTGTTGTTGTTGTTGTTGCTGTGGAAGAGGAGCAGAATCTGGAACAGCTGAAGCTGAACTGTCATGAGGAGCAGGTGAACTGTCATAAATGAATCCAGCACTCTGAAACTGAATGGGCTTGGCATAGTCTGGAATATGAAAGGACAAGTCCTTGTCATATCCAAGACCAGTTTTGTGCTTGTTGTGGACAAGATGTTCCTAAGGTCTGATGATGGGCCTGGGAAGTGCAGACTGAGTTTCTGCATCTGCATGTACAGCTGTTGCTTTATTTGAATGAACTGTACCATTATTAACATGCTGCTGATGGGTGGTTGTCTCAATGTTCTGAACAAAAACAGGTTCAGAATGATGTCTATTTTGGTGTAGCTCTTCTTGCTGTAGCTGTGATTCAAGCTGCAAAAAATCGATTTTTTCTTGTGCATTTTGCAAATAAGTTTGAATGTCAAAAATAGTTTCTTTTTTGACTTTTACCATCCCATCAACAGTGGAATGAATTAGGATATTCAGTAACTTTAATGCATCTTCAAGTCTGGTCATTTCCTTCACCTCTATCTTTGTGAGCTGTCTAAACACAATCATCTCATCTAGTCGATTCAGGAACTCAGGTCGAAAATATTGCTTCAGCTCTTCATTGACAAGACTTTTGATCCTTGTGTAGCTGCTGTCTTTCTCATCGTAATCAAGCTGGAAACCAATTCCACGGCCTCCGTTCTCAATCACGCTACTCCCAACATTAGAAGTCATGATCAAAAGGGTATTCTTAAAGTCCACAGTCCGTCCTCTACTATCTGTCAGTCTTCCATCTTCAAGAATTTGAAGCATCATATTGAAGACGTCTGGATGAGCCTTTTCAATTTCATCAAAAAGGACCACTGTATAGGGTCGCCTTCTCACAGCTTCAGTCAGCTGTCCTCGTTCACTGTAACCAACATATCCTGGGGGTGAACCAATCAATTTTGAGACAGTATGCCTCTCCATAAATTCACTCATATCCAACCGTATCATTGCCTCCTCTGAACCAAAATAATAAGCTGCTAGTGCCTTCGCAAGCTCTGATTTGCCAACACCAGTTGGACCTGAGAAAATAAAACTCGCAATTGGCCTGTTGGGATTTTTCAAACCAACTCGTGCTCGACGAATAGCTCGACTGATTGCTTTTACAGCTTCATCTTGCCCTATGACACGGTGATGAAGAGTTTCCTCCATCTTCAAAAGTCTGTCAGACTCATCAGTTGATACCTTTTCAACAGGAATACCTGTCCATGAAGATACAATATGTTCAATGTCTGCCTCTGTCACTGTTGGACCCTCATCATTTGCCTCACTCTCAGCTTTTGATTTTTCTTTACCCTTCTCTGTTATAGCAACAATATGTGCCTTCAACTCCATCTCCCGGTCACGTAGCTCTCCAGCCTTTTCAAAGTCCTGGCTTCGAACAGCTTCATTCTTTTCTTTTGTTATTTGTCTAAGTTGTTTTTCAAGCTCTCTGGCCTCCTCAGGAAGCTGTGCATGCCTCAATCTCACTCGAGAACCAGCCTCATCAATCAGATCAATTGCTTTGTCAGGAAGGAAACGATCACTGATATATTGATACGACAACTTTGCAGTAGCCACCAAAGACTCATCAGTATAACGAAGCTTGTGATGAATCTCATATCGCTCACGTAAACCTTTCAGTATCTGTATCGTTTCATCAACAGTTGGCTCTGGCACTTGTACTGGTTGGAATCTCCTCTCTAGTGCTGGGTCCTTCTCAATGTGTTTCCTGTATTCATCCAAGGTGGTGGCTCCAATACACTGAAGTTCACCTCGTGCAAGAGATGGTTTCAGAATATTGGCTGCATCAATTGCACCTTCTGCTGCACCTGCTCCAATCAAAGTATGAACTTCGTCTATGAAGAGTATAATCTCATCACTCTGTTTGATCAATTTCTTCAATCTTTCTTCAAACTCTCCACGATACTTGGTACCAGCAACAAGTAAACCCATATCTAAAGTGATGACCTTTTTACCCTTGATTGTCTCTGGAACATCTCCAGAAGCTATTCGCTGCGCAAGTCCCTCAGCAATAGCTGTTTTTCCTACACCAGGCTCACCAATAAGACAAGGATTATTTTTTGTACGGCGTCCCAGTATTTGAGTAACACGTTCTATTTGTGGCTGCCATCCAACTACTGGATCAAGCTTGCCTTCCTCTGCCAGTTTTGTCAAATTCGTTCCATATACCTCAAGAGTCGGCATCTTGTTGCTGCTGCTACCGCCTCCAACTCCAGCACCAACAGCTTCTGTACTTTCTCCAACCATCCGAATTACCATTCGACAATTCTGTTAACTGTCCATCGTTCGCGTTACAAACCATAAACCCTTGCCATTCGTACCTTTTTCAAACCACAACTGTAAACACCTGATTGATTGAGTAGAGGAATGAGAGTTTACAGCACCAGCGTAGCTCGAATTGATACAGACGGCCGCACAGTAATGGAGAACGGGGAAGGCACAACCTCTTCCCCCGGGCCAGCTAATAACTCCTCTCAAGCATTTGGACGCAAGAAGACACCGCAGACGTATCCGGGGCTGCTACGGACGTCGAGCTTCTAAAACGGGCCTGGAGAAATGAGAAAGCTGCTCCAGAAATTCTTACCTTCCAGAATGACCTGGTTCAGCGCTCTAGAGAGCAAATACAATTGCTGGAAGAGGCTATCGAATCCTTTGCCGAGAGTGGAACTGACGACCTTATGCTATCGCTGTACCACATGGATTTTGGACCGCACACTATTTTTGCTGAGGTCCTACCATGTCATTTTTTTTTTAATCTATATTGTTACGATTGGATCAGTGCTGAAGAACTCATACAAGGCAGGTGAAGCGTCCCTCAAGTTTTTCCACTAGTCTGTTAATCTGCTTGGGGGCAAGCACAACCCTTATGCCTGGAATCTGCTTGTCGATGTTCTTGGCAATAACAAGATGTTTGATGCAATGTGGGATGCAGCAAAATCCGTGAAGGCCGATGGGATTCTCTCCCGCTAGACCTTTGCTACTATTTTTACTTTCTATGCAATGGCAGAGAAGGCGAACGAGGCGATGATGACTTTTGAGGCAATGATGACCGTTTCAACAATGGTTCATGACATATGTCAATGGAACAAGCTTCAGAGCAAACGTTACATAACTTTCAACGCAATTTTAACAGCTTCTCAAACGTTTTAGGATCAGCAGAAGTTCAATTCTTCATTCCAATAATTAATCAATACATGGAGACCTTTTATATCAACCCACGAACATGGATTTCAATGCACAGTGAATCACATACTATGCATCGAATATTTACACTATGAACCGAATCACACCATTCATATACACCATAAATCGAATAGCATACTATGAATCGAATCACGCCTTTCTACTGCCGTGAGTAACAGAACGTTCCAGCGATTCATTTCTGAAAGGTAACGGGCAACCTCATAATTCTCAGGACAATCCTCATACTCCACATGGGATTGTAGCAGACCGCAGGTAATGGCAGGCACTCAACGCATTCAAACAGGTGGTCAGACAGCGCAACAGAAGAGCAGGAGAATAATGTCGGACCAGCGTTCAAATGTCAGGTTTGTATGGAGCATAGCGCAGGGAATATAAATAGAATATGGCAGAAAACGGTTATAGAGAGTGCACAGAGCGTAGGAAAGAATATGGTGCAGAATGAGGAATACAAAGCTCAATAAGGTGGCAATTCTGATAACTCTGATTAGTAGAAAGACAGAACTGACATGTAGGTAGAGACCACAAAACAAGTGGCTCAAATATGAGCAGGGCCAGAATTCGCCCGCTCTGATACCATGTTAAACACACATGGACAACAAAGAATAGGAAAGATAAATCAGTGAGTACATTTTTTTATTAACAAAAGATGTACATTTATAATACAATGTTGTGACTCTTGGGTTTCAGATCCCAAGGTCTCTTGGACTGCTTAGTCTTTTCGGCTTCCACACTAACCCTTTAGGATTAGGTGTCCAACAGTTTTAACGAGCCGAACAAGACAAGCGCTTGATCTTTTTGTGTAATGATCCCTCAGGTCCAAAAAGATTAAAATCTAGAGGAGGGATGGCACTTCCGATTGCTTTAACGAGCTGGAGAGGCCAATTGCTTGGCAATCTTTTCATATTTTATGATTCAGATGAAAAGAGCTTAAAGGAGACTCGTTTTTTGAGGAACGAGTGATGTTTTTGGAAAACAACAGGTTCTAGGTAAGGTTTGGAACTTTTCAATCACGACAATGTAAAGAAGGTGGCTAATAGAATCACTCGTCGCAACTGTTCCTCAAAAGGGTAAACAATCAAATGGAGGCGTATGATCGGCTAAAAAAGAGTGGAGGTGATGGTAAGAACACGACCAAGGTTCAAAAGCTGATAATTATGCGATCGCAAAGATTATTTACTAAAGGTGGGTTCATTTTTTAATGAGCTTAAACTTTGGGGGAACATTTGCTCATTGCTAGGTTTATTTTTTAACGAGCTTGAACTTCGCGTAAAACTGCTCGTGATAATAGTCAGAGACGTTGATTTCACCATTAACACTATGTTCTTTTGATGGTTGTGCTGCCTGTTCAATTACTCCATCAAATTGATTAGAAATGTAAATACATGCTTGAAAAATGAGTTAAACAACAATATTTTACTTGAACTACGTGAATAGTAACATAAAAATAGTTTTTACCTCTCATTTTTACCATTTCATTCAAATTTGGGATTTTTGGAGCTCTGGAGGTGTTTTCCCCCTTGATTTTCACCAGCTGATTCTGGGAGATTCTCTGGTCTATTTTCGGCGCCGTTTGGACCAGGTAGGAGCTAACTCTGAACTCTTCAATTGCACTCTTTCCTTTTCTGATTTTGAGCATGTTTCCCTGTTCTTTTGGGCCTCTGGGGTTTGAACAATTCATTCTTTCCCCATCGCACCTAGTATACATCGAAAGGTGTGATACATACTGAGTTGGCCATTGGCCAGTCAGGATGCATCCCACCTAGTACACAGCTGTGGTGCGATGGGCACAAAAGGGAAAGTTTATGCATTGTTTTTTCATGGAAATTTTGCTTGTTTTTGCCTAAATCGGGATCCTAATTCTTCTATTGTTTGTTTTTTAGAGATTCATTGGATCAAGATGGTCATTACATGGCGTGAACACGAGCATGAAGAAGAGGATATGGTTGCTTTACATGATCTGGGTACGGTGACTGCTTTGCAGAACTGTGGCTTGCTCAAATTCTTCCGCATATCTAGCATGAGGCAACAAATCAATTTGTTGCAATATTTTCTATATGCATGGGATCCTACCAACCAAGTGTTCCAGATTCGAGGTAAATCCATCCTTTTTCCAGTTGAGGATATCTACTTCTTGACTGGTTTATCGAGGCGTGATGCCCCTCTCTCACTATCAGGATCCACTCGTGGAGGTGAATCCGTGAGGGATTATATTCGCTGATTCTACAGAGATGGATCTCAGCCGAACAGGGACGGCAAGATCAGTATTCGGGATGTCACTAACCAATACTTGAGGATGATCTTATTCACCTTTGCTAGATTGGCTGGTAGTGCGACTCTTCATTTGGCCAACAGGTCCTGTATGCAATATGCTCTGGAATGCCTTGAACCAAAGGTATTCAACTAGTGTGACGCAGTACTTCCGGTTATAAAAGAACAACTTACCAAGGTGAAGAACGGAAGATCTAAGAACTTTGGTTATGGTTCTATTCTGACCACTTTTTCCCTGGAGAAGATCCCACTGATGCAGCCACAATACATTTCACTCGGACCGGCAGTACCGACGGAACCACGGATGCAGAGATGGGTAGATCTTATGGCCAGACATGCTGGTCAGTCATAGATTTCATTCTCTAGTGCCTTCTTTGAGTGGTTCAACCATTAGGAGATGGTCTTTGCTGAGTATCCATATGCTGGGATGGACTTCCGAGGTGACCCAAATTTGGTGCTGCCGGCTGGCGAGCAGTGGGGTGTTATAGGTAAAAGATCTGACCATATATTTGTTTATTGTTTTTATAATGTTCTTATGTCTTTTAAATGTTATCAAGACTAATCAAACTCATATATTTGTGCAGATATTGGACCAATGCGACCAGAAATGCGCCCGAGGGTAGCAGCTGTCATTCCAGTAGGAGAGGCTATAGGGATGGTTGTCCTTCGCTATCTGGACGTAGCCAAGACCCTTGCAGTATTGCAAAATCAAATCGAGGGTATCATCCTTGCTATTCAGGATGTGAGTACCGACGAGTTACTTCTGAGATTACAGTACCATACTACTGGCGTGCCGAGTCGATGGACTAGGCTCTTATGTATGATCGCACAGGTGGTGACTTGTTATCACCAGCACCATTAGTCTAGGGTGCTTTTCTTGCATTTTTGAGTTTTTGGGTCATGTGACCGATTTTGTCTTGGACATAGAACATTTTGACAAACTATAAACAATGATATATATTTTTGATTTTCGGAGTTTTATTTTGGTTAAGTTATATGATCCTGATGCAAATGTTGATTGAAAATTTTTCTTTTATAAATGTTGCAAATGTCTAACACATAATTTGCTAATGAATTGGTTAATGTGTTTAAGTTTCTAGAAATGTGTTGATATTGAATAGAATCATACTGCCTTTCCAAAATCTTGACCCTTAGGAACATATGATAGATAGCTGGATTCCGAACAGAATAGATGCGAGTAAGCTGTAGGATGACAAGTTGTGAATCTAACCTGACAAAAAGTCGGTGTATGCCACGTGCGATGGCATCAGAGAGAAGTTCTATCAATGCGCTATACTCAACGATGTTGTTCGTTGATCGACCAATGCATACTCCTCTAAAACTCACTAACTTGCTGCTTGGATCAAAAATGGCCTAGGCCGCAGAAGATAGGTTTTGCGTACTATGACTAGCTCCGTCGGCATATCCAACAAATGATTCCCATAGGTTCGATGTCTGAAAAAAATGTAAAAGTGGATTACCTAACCAAAATGATCACTCTTGACGAAAACAAAAAGGTAACAAAAGCATATAAAGAGATTACTACACTTAGTCAAGCATAGTAATGCTTAAGGTGCAACCCGTTTCGGGGTTGCGCCAATGGAATTCCATCGTAATCTACTAGCTCGTAGGCTCCTTTCACTAACACTCATTTAACAATGTAGGGACCCATCCATAAAGATTGGAACTTACCTGCTCCCAATTTATCGGATTCCTGATCGTAAAGCAAGACTAGGTCACCTTCTAAGAAGACATGGGGTTTGACATTTTTGTCAAACTGCACCTTAACTCGTTTCTTATGGGCTTCGTTAGCCAGGGCAGCGTCACGATAGGTTTCATCCAATTGGATTAGTTCCAAGAAACAAGCCTCTTCCTCTGAAGTTCCAGGGAGAAGGTCGATTTTGAGCTTGAGAGATGAAATCTCTTGTTGAATTGGTAAGATGGCTTCCAGGCCATACACCAGTTGAAAGGGTGTAAACCCGGTCACATTTATTACCGAGGTTTTGTATGCCCACAAGGCTGAGTACAGGATTAGTTTCCAAATCCGTTTGTGGACTCCAATCATCCTTTGCAGAATGCACTTCAGGACTTTGTTGATGGCCTCAACTTGTCCGTTAGCTTGCGGATAATACGGAGTAGAACTGTCATGGGACAATCCTAGTTTGGCAACCAATTCGACCATCATGTGATTGCGAAAATGCGATCCATGATCTGTGACTATAGCTTGTGGAACACCAAACCTGGAGACTACATGATTGAAAAAGAAAAGAGCAGTCGTTTCGCCACTGTTGTTTAATGTAGGCATCGCCTCGGCCCATTTCGTAAAATAGTCAACTGCGACTATGATATACCCATGCCCCCCGGCCGAGGTGGGGTTACATGTCATGAAATCTATGCCCCATTTGGTGAATGGCCCAACAACAACTACTAGTTGCAAAGGTGCGGGTGGTATTCTGGTTTTGTGGTCGAAGATTTGACAAGCATGGCAACTTCTAACTGCGGTTATGCAATCTTTGAACATTGTTGGCCAGAAGTAACTTGCTCATAAAATCTTTTGTGTCATAGCATAACCAGATTGATGCCCCCCACATGCGCCTGAATGACAATCATTCAGGACTTTTTCGGCCTCCTCATGGGTGAGGCACCTTTGCAGAACTGTATCGATACCACGACGGTAAAGTGTATCACCGACAATCATGTAGTCTTTTGCTTGGTATCGAGTACGTCTTTGTTCAGAGCGAGAGGTATTAGGCTTGTATGTTTGGGTTTGGAGATAGATGCTTATATATCTGTACCACGGATCGCTTGAAGATATTAGAAACAAAGATTCATCCACGATTGTTGCTTTGGATGTTGAATCGTTGGACGATGATGGGAAGTCGCATAATAACTCCGCGAAAACTAGAGATTTCTTTGATTTGGATTTTATGAATTCCAGATCAAACTCTTGAAAAATAGCTATCCATTTCAAATATGTGCCCCCAAGTAACTGACGTGATAGAATGTAAGTCATAGGGTTGCAATATGACAAAATGGTAGTTTTGCAAAAGAGGATATAGTGTCTAAATCTCTGTACTGCTTGAATAGCTGCAAGAGCCAATTTTTCAACATAGGAGTATTTGCTTCCTGTGTCATTTAAGTTTCGGCTTAAATAATAGATAGGATATTCAATTCCATTTTCTTCTTGTACGAAAACCATTGCGATGGTTGTATCTACTACAACTAGATACAGGTTAAAGTCTTTTTGATAATCAGGAGTGTACATTAATGATGCCTTTATTAGGGATTCCTTTAGAGCATCAAAGAAAGCTTGCGCAACCTGATCCCAGTTGAAGGGTACTTCTTTTTTCAAAAGGCACATATAACCTTTAGCAAGTTCGGTGTAATTTGGAATGAACCTCCTCAGAGTGTTTGCTTTCCCTTGGAGTTTCTGAATCTGAAGCATATTTGAAGGTGTAGGCATACCAATGATTGCCTGAACCTTACATGGGTCGAGTCAAATTCCGTCCTTAGAAACCACGAAGCCAAGTAAATGACCAGAACCGACATAAAACACACACTTGTGTGGGTTGAGTCGTATCTTGAAGTGTTGGCAACGTAGAAATATAGCTCTCAAATGTTGCGAATGATTAGTCCACTTTCGCGAATGAGCTGGAAGATCCTCGAGATATGGTTGAACAATGTTCTTGATGTCATGGAAGGCATAATTCATAGCCCTCTGAAAGGTTGCCCCTCCATTCTTTAAACCGAAAGGTAATTTTCGGTACGCGAATGTGCCCCATGGACATATAAATGTAGTCTTTGACTGGTCCTGTGGGCATATATTTATTTGATTATACCCGGAAAATCCATCCATAAATGTAAAGATTTCGCATCTGGCGCATTCATCAATTATCTAGTCGATGAAGGGTGTAGGGTAGTTATCCCTGGACAAGCTTGATTTACATCCCTGTAATCAACGCACACTCTAATCATTCCTTGATTTTTCATCGCAGGAACAATATTCAATACCCAATCAGTTAGAGGAACTAGGTGAATGAAACCAGCATGTAAAAGTTTTTCAACTTCTACCTTGATGGCAGCGGCTTTCTTTGGGTGCACCTGCCGAAGCCGTTGTCGTACCGGTTTGACATTTGGATACAACTTGATTTTGTGTTCAACTATGTTTGAGTCGATGCTTGGCATTTCTTCATATGACCATGCAAAGACATCTCTGAATTTGCGAAAGAGAGTGCAATATATTTCCAGTTCTGAAGAAGAACAAGATTTGCCGACAAGAATATTATCTACAACATTAGGTTTGATCGAGATATTTAGGGCGATAGTTTCTTCAATATTGGACAGATTTCACTCAGAATCCACCGTATTTATAGTATTTGATAGAAAATCAAGAACTGAAGGATGATCAAGGTCATTGGAATAATCTTCATTGTAATCTAGAAGATGGGAACGATGGTGGTAATCTTCCCATGGTGCCTCTCCAATCATCATCGACTGAATAATTCCTTCGTCTATAGAATGTACATGTGACCAAGGATCCAAAGAGGTGCCATATTCTTTTGACCTATCTACCCAAACACTCGATGAGCGTTGATTTGGGTTTGCCGCCCAGGCCGAGAAAATTGATTGCTACAAAATCTCTATTGGGCTTGGAGGCAATACTTGTTGATGATCCATGCTAACAAAATGTTCAGAAGTCTTCTAAATGGAAGATATAATATTGCAGGTTCCTACTGTTGCCACTTCTGCCAGATTACTTAGAGGCGGTAAGCAAAAGTACCCATTAAGGCGAGGTCTTTTAGTAGGCCTACTCCAACATTTTGAAGCGAATGAGAGCTTCCATGAATCATTGGAATGCTTCTTGTAACTTGTGAACTATTGGGGAGAAAGGTTTGTTGATCAACGATTGTAATTCCTCCTTGAAAAGGAAATGCAATCTTTCTAAAGTAAGTTGATACAACAACAACCATAACATAAATCCAGGGCCTTCTGTTGAGCCTCAACCTTGCACTCACTTAGCTATCCTCCCAACAGTCTTTTCCCATTCACTTTCTTCCTTTTTCCATCTTTTCCTCCATTAACTTGTTCAAATTATTGCATTAACATGTCTTTTTATCATGGTTTGTTAACTATGCTAATGTTTGACTGTTTGATTAGAATTTTGGAACATATACAGCAATTCCGCAGCTGATCAGCAATTCCGCAGCTACTCAGAGATTCCGCAGCCTTTTTGTTGTTTGATATACTCCACGTGTCTTCTTAAGGAACGGGCCACATGGGCACGTTGGGATGGATGTACACATGGATCGTATGCTATTGGTTGAGTCAAACCAGTCACGTATGCCCTTGGTCAACGCAGGTGTTCCCTCGGTCAAACAGTCAAGTTCTAGACGGTGGCACGGGAGCCGTGAGCAGCTGAGACACGGAACCGTAGCTGGCACTTCCTCCACGCCACGAGGACAGCAAAAGACAGGATCCAAACATAGATTTACTTCCCATGATGACCGTTTCCTCCAAACGTGCATGGAGTTGCCTGCGTGTTGCTGCATAAGTTAATTAGTTAAGACTGCGTGTTGCTGCGTAGTTAATTAGTTAGGCTGTAGTTGCTTAGTTCACGCAGAGGGTAGTTTGTCCCTGCGCCTATAAATAAAGCGTGTGCCAACGCTTATAGATTAGCTTTTTGAATATTGTAAGTGCTGCGCTTATTTTGTTATAAAAACTCTGTTTTAGAAGGCTGTTTCTACAACACTTTTTCACTATATTTTGACATGCTGGTTTTATAAAAGAAGACTGTTTCTGTTCACCTTTTCGTAGCTGATCTTTAGCTGGTTGCGTGGATGGAGGGCCCCCATCTATGACAGCCTGTGTACATAGTGTTTGATTTCATTTTCCTGCTTTCAGCAATTTTTATTTCTTTCATCATGTATAATAGTGTACAGTTTGATTTCATGTCATTTCATTTCCAGCATTTATTTTAAACTGATCAGGATTGTTTTCTGTAGGTTTTAGCCCGGGATTGTGTGTCTTGTGTATTTGCTTTATCTCTGATGGTATTTTCAGTTGTCATATTCATAGTTGCTGCCTTTACTCTGTTTTTCTAGCTTAACTTCTAGCTTAGTTTCTCAAGCTGTATGCTAACACATTGATGGTCTCCTTATCATAAGTTGTTCATCTTTAAGAGATCAGAATACTAATAAATTACAGCTTGCTTTGAGTAGTTTTGGCTTATATCACTAACTCTTTCTTCACTTGTTACACATAACAATGTATGTTGGAAGCAGAATGTTGGAGAAAGGCACAGTGGTGTTATAATTTGTCATTTAGAGCTTTATCACTTTTTAGACTTATCTCTAACTACTTCCTAATCGTGTTTTACATAGTACTATATGTTAGAAGCAGAGTGTTAGGAAGAGATGAACATTATCATTGGTCTTTGAAGTGGTTTTTCTTACCTTTTTATTTGCAGCAGCATGAGTAGTGACTAGTGCCATTAGAAAGTGGTTCTTTGCTTTCAGTTCATTTCAAGTTATTTATTTCTTTCAATCTCTTTCTTTGCAAAGTTTAGAAGGTAGTTAGGAAACACCAGTTACACACACTCACTCATTTAGGAATCACCTTACACACACTATCACTCATCTGTTTATAAAATCATCACTCCATCTTAGGAAGTTAAATTGACCATAAACAACACCCCCAAATGACAAAAAGATCTAAGAGGTTGCTTAAGTACATATAGTACACCTTCACTTCATCAGCTTACGAGCTCCTGGTTGACAATTTATGATAGCAATTTAGACAACACTAAATTGACTAAACATTTTGGCGCCGTTGCCGGGGAAGTGAAATTAAGTAGCCATATTCTTAGAAAAAAAAAACATAAAATTTCAAGGAAAGAAGTTGATAACCTATCAAAGTATGCTCTCCTCTTGCACTTTAAAGTGATCTGGAGGATCAGAAAAGAGAAAGTTATTGATTTAGTAGTTTCTTAGTATGCTCTCTTCTTGCACCTAGAGTGACCTGGAAGATCAGAAAAAGAACTATTAACTTGACTTGAAGAAAAATAATAAAAAAAATGACATGCATAGAGCTAGAGATTCTAGGGGAAGGTTTTTAGCTAGAGCTCGAAGTTCAATTTTTACAAGTCCATCTGCTTCAAGGGATAGACAAGAGACACCTCCCTTATCTCCAACCGACACTCCTAGTCCTAGAATTCCTGGAATTCAACAGCCAAGAATTGACTCTCCCACACCTTCTATTGAATTTGAACCAGGAAGAGACTCTTCTCTTTCTCCTACAGAAAGACCAATTGTAATTGAGGAAGTAGAATCATCTGAAGAAGAAGGAGAAATCTCTTCTCATTCACCCTTTGTAGAGGAACCAGAAGATTTTGAAATCCCTAGGAGAACCATCATGGCAGAAGAAGAAGGAGGTGGTAGAGGTAGAGGTAGAGGTAGAGGAGGAGGAGGAAATAATAACAACAATGGAGGAGGTAGAGGTCCCCTTGGAGGAGGAAATAGAGATGGGGATAATTCATTTGGGTTTCCCATTGTTAATGAGGATTCCCGAGCCACTATGAAAAACATATCGCCATCTGTCCTCCCAAATTTCCATGGGTTAAGAACTGAGGACCCTGAAACATTTTTATTTGAGTTTGAAGTGGTGTGTCGAACTTATGACTATCTGGATGACTCCCAGAAACTCAAATTGTTCCCTTCAACACTGAAAGATCAAGCTTTGAAATGGTTCATGGGGTTACTCACTCAATCCATTAGGTCTTGGGATGAAATGAAACAAACATTTTTGGATAGGTATTTGGACTATTGTATGCCTACTAATCACAAGGACGAGGTATTTAAAATGATACAAAGAGAAGATGAGAGCTTAGAAGATTTACTTGAAAGATTTCAATATAACTTGAAAAGAGCAAAAATGAGTAGCTTGGATGAAGAGACCTTAAAAGCCCTCTTATTAAAAGCCATTAGGGATGAATGGATAGATATCTTAAACATGATGGGGAAAGGGGATATTTCTCAACTTTCACTCAATGATATAGCAGAACTATGTATCCATCTCTCAAGGGGCAAATCAAAAACTCAAAAAGGGCCTAGAGATCCTTCTCTCCTTAGAGCAAATAAATCTGCAACAGGATCAGTATGTAGGGCTGAAATTGGCAATATGCTTGATGAATTCAAAATTGACATCTTAGGGAGTCTTAGTGAACAACTAGATACCCTTAAGATTCACAATAAACAAAAAGCAGAAGCTGAAGCTTTGGCCATTTTTTGCCCGAAATGTAGAAAGAAACATGCTTTAAGGGAATGTCCCTTGGATGCACACGTTGTAGAAACATGTGTAATTTGCTCAGAAACTCATGAGACCAAGGATTGTCCTTCAATACCTGGCCTCAAAGCAGTCTTTCAAGAGGATCCAAATACACTCGAATCTCTTTGTTTTCTTGCAAGGAGACCTTGGCAAGGGCAACAGAATCAAGGGTTTAACAACTCTATGAATTTTCAAACCCAACCAAATTGGAATCCTTGGCAACAACCTTGGCCTCAACCTCAAAATGCTTTTCAAGCATGGATGCAAAGCATGCAAAATCCTTATGGGAGACTTGCTCAATTCTATCAATATCCTCCATCATTTCAGAATCAGCAGGCTCCACAACTTCCAAATCAAGGTCAACAACTATCATTGCCATACCCTCAACAACAACAACCTCCTCCACAAAATCAAAATTCTCAACTCTCACTTCAGTCCTAACAGAAGTCAAATCAACTTCCCTCTCAGCCATTACCAAATCCAAATAATAGGAACCCTCAAAATGCTTACATGATGGAAGGTCAACCATTCCCTACCTATATGGTTGTTCCTCTCAATGAAGTACAACTCAGATCAGGTAGAATCCTAGATCAACCTTCTACAAGTGTTCAACAACCAAGCATTTCTGAGGAAGAATCTCTCAAAGTCAATAGGGGTTCTGAAGTATCACTTCAAAACCAAAATATCCAAAAAGAAAAAGAAAAAGAATCAACCTCTACAACTCCCATAGTTGAGCAACCTACATCTTTAGCTACACCTCCTTTTCCTGAAAGATTACAGATTGACAAAGGAGTGGAAAAGCAAATTTGGGTGCCTGACTATAGTTTTCTAGATGAATTGAAGAATTTCTGTATCAAGATCCCCTTGTTACAAGCCATTAAGGAAATTCCCATTCTAGCAAAGACAATAAAGGAGTTGAGTTTGAAGAAAATAGTAAAAAGAACCAGAGATACCAAAAGGATACATCTAGTTGGAAAAATTGCAGACATTATGATGGGTAAGATTACCATGCAAAAGTATGTGGATCCCGGTAGCCCTATTGTCAAAACTCATATTAATGGGGTTGAAATCCCAAATACTTTGATTGACTTAGGAGCCGCTATCAACATCATGAGTAGACAGACCATGGATCAGTTAAAGCTTCCTAACCTTCTCTTTACACCTACTTTACTGCAACTTGCAGATAGATCAATCATTAAACCTGATGGTGTATTGGAAGACATTCCAGTCTCCCTAGACTCTTGGGAATATCCAGTTGATTTTATGATTTTAACTCCCAAGAACAATCTAGGAGGACATCCTCTTATCTTAGGAAGACCTTGGCTAGCAACAGCTGATGCTTTTATCAGTTGTAGGTCTGGGGACATGTATATATCAGATGGTAATTCCACCAAGAAATTCAACTTGTATCCTCTAGCAAAGGCAATAACAGAAATAGGAGAAGATGAGTGGGTTGATGATGAGGATACTATTCAACCTGTTCTAACCATCTCTGAGATCAGTGAAGATAGTCAAATTCTAAATACATTAGAAAATTTTGAAATACCTTTAGAATATGACTCTACACAGTTTCAGTTAGATGCAGACATTGAATATCTCTCCTCTAGACAGATGTCTCTCTTCTCAATGGAAGAGTTTGGTAGTTCTACAGTTGAAATCCTTCCAGGAAAAACATTGAACATTAACAGAAACTTGGAAAGACCACAACAAGAAGAATTAACCAAACTTTTGCAAAAACATTCCACTGCATTTGCATGGGAATACACTGACATGAAAGGAATCGATCCTAAGACTTGTATTCATCACATCTATATTGAAGAAAACAGCAGACCTATTAGGCAACCACAAAGAAGGATGAATCCAAACCTTAGGGAAATCGTGAAAGAAGAACTCCAGAAATTGCTCAAGGTAAACTTCATTTACCCCATTTCAGATAGCCAATGGGTTTCTCCCTTGGTTATAGTGCCCAAAAAGAATGGTAAATGGAGAGTTTGCATTGATTATCGAGAATTGAACAAGGCAACCTTAAAGGATCATTTTCCTCTACCTTTTATTGATCAAGTACTAGACACTTTAGCAGGTAAAAAGTATTTCTCATTCTTGGATGGTTTTAGTGGGTATAATCAAATTCAGATAGCACCTGAAGATCAAGACAAAACCACATTTACTTGTCCTTGGGGAACTTTTGCCTACCGAGTACTCCCTTTTGGATTATGCAATGCACCTGCTACTTTTCAAAGGGCTGTATTAGGTATCTTTTCAGATCTAATTCATGATTGTGTAGAGGTCTACATGGACGATTTCACAGTTTATGGTAATACATTTGAAGAAGCTTTGGAAAATTTGGAAAAAGTACTGATAATATGTAAGGAAACAAATCTTTCTTTAAGTCATGAAAAGTGTTTTATGATGTTTACTGAAGGGATTGTTTTAGGACATCATATTTCAGGAGATGGGATTAAGGTTGATAGATCCAAAGTAGAAGTCATCTCTAAGTTACCTGTTCCAAATTGCCAGAAAGATGTTAGAAGTTTTCTTGGGTTTACTGGATATTACAGAAGGTTTATTGAAAACTTCACTAAGATAGCATCTCCTCTTTTCAAATTGCTTACCAAAGACTGTGAGTTCAAATGGGATCCTGAGTGTCAATCTGCTTTTGAAGCTTTAAAGACTAGAATATCTGAAGCACCCATCTTAAGGGGGCCAAATTGGAAACTCCCTTTCCACATTTCTACTGATGCTTCAGATACAGCTCTAGGAGCTGTTTTGGGACAAAAGGATTTGATCCCTTATGCCATTTATTACACCAGTAAAAATTTGACTCCCACTGAGTTAAATTATACTGTTACAGAAAAAGAGTTCTTAGCTGTGGTACATGCGATCAACAAGTTTAGACACTACATAACCGGCTATGAAACCTTTGTCCATACTGATCACTCTGCCATAAGATATCTAATGAACAAACCTGTTACTAATGGCAGAGTTACAAGATGGCTTTTACTTTTACAAGAATTCAACATTACTGTGTTAGATAGACCTGGAAAACAAAACACAGTAGCTGATTTCTTGTCTAGAATCCAAAACACTAATGAAGATTCTCCAGTAGAAGATAAGTTTCCAGATGAATACTTGTTTGCAGTAACTACCAAGACTCCTTGGTATGCAGATATGGCTAATTATCTAGTTACAGGGAAGCTACCTCTACACTTATTTCCTAATGAGAAAAGGAAAATCATTCAGGAGAGTTCACATTCTTCTTGGATTTCTAATGAATTGTTCAAAACAGGGCCAGATTGTATAATCAGAAGGTGTGTTTGGGAAGATGAAATGCCTGACATCCTTAAGGCATGTCATGATGAACCATGCGGCGGGCACTTTGCTGACAAGAGGACAGCCTATAAAATCCTTTCTCTAGGATATTATTGGCCTTCTCTCTTTAAAGATGCAAAGCAGTATGTTAGAAGGTGTGACAGCTGCCAAAGAGTTGGGAGACCAACTCCTTCAAATGAAATGCCACTACATCCTCAGGTATGCATCGAACCCTTTGAGAAATGGGCTCTAGATTTCGTTGGACCAATTAATCCACCATCAAAGCAAAAGAAGTATATACTGGTTTGTATTGATTATGTTACTAAGTGGGTAGAAGCCAAAGCTTTGCCTTCTGCCACTGAAAATTCAGTTGTTCAATTTCTTTTTGAGGATATTTTCACTCGTTTTGGTGTCCCAAGGGAAATTGTGACATATCAGGGAACCAATTTACATCTAAATTGATGGAGAAGCTGATGGAGGAATATAGGATCAAGCACAGAACATCTACTCCATACCATCCGCAATCAAATGGCCAAGTGGAATCTACCAATAAAGTTCTTGAAGGCATTATCACCAAGACTGTTCATCTTCATAGAAGAGATTGGGCGGAAAGGCTTCCTGAAGCCTTATGGGCCTATAGAACTACATGGAAGAACACAACAGGACATTCTCCCTATGAACTTGTTTATGGGAAGGAAGTCCTGCTCCCCATTGAGTTCCAAATCAAGACCTTCAAGATGGCAGTCCAATTGGGAATGGGCCTCTCAGAAGCCCAAAAACACAGAATGGACCAGCTAAATGAGCTAGATGAAATAAGACAAGATGCAATTCTAAGGACCGATCTAGTTCAGCACCAAAGATCTAAATGGCATGATCGTCATATCAAAGAAAGAAAGTTTCAGAAAGGAGATTGGGCTCTATTGTTTGATTCAAAGTTTAAAGACTTCAAAGGAAAATTTCAAACTCATTGGCTTGGGCCATATGAGATTGATGAAGTCTTTAGTAATGGAGCAGTTCGAGTGAAAACTATTGATGAATTTCATACTCCTCTTATTGTGAATGGCCATCGCCTGAAAATCTACCAGAAGCCACTCTCAAAAGAGGAATTTGTCAAGTTGTTCAAAGAAGATTCTGCAATGAGGCTGGTGGAGAAGAATTCTTCTCCTCCATCAGCCTAATCTCTGTTTCTTTCAGTTAAAAAAAAAAAAAAAAAAAAAAAAAGAAGTAAAAAAAAAAATCTCTTGTATAAGCCTGAAAACCAATCTTGGATTGGCAGTCTTATGCAGAAAATATAAGGTGAAAATCAGGGTCACCTGACACTTTATATTTTCCAAAAAAAATCCCTCTTCATTCATCTCATCCATCTCATTCATCTCATCCATCTCATTCATTTCATCCATCTCATCATCTTAATTCCATTCCATTTTTTCAGTCCATTCACTCCATCTCATTCTCATCAATAAAGTCCCTATCAGGACTATTTCATTTAGTCAAGTTGTTTTAATTCTCTTGGTGCAGGAAGAAAAATGTTGCTGCAAATTCTATAGCTAGAAGCCAATTTCGTAGCTGATATCCGAATTCCGCAGCTAATACACTCTGTCCCTGCAACAAAAATAAACTCTGTTTCAAAAAAGGAAAAAGTCTGCAGTCAGAAGTACCAGCATCATTAAAGGGTGAAGACACACAGCATATACAAAGGCAACAATAAATCAAAGGTTAGCATCATGATTAGCAAAGGAATCAAAATACACAAAGGTATGTTCTAAACCTCTAACTAACAGTTATATCATTATGTATGGTTTTCGGATTATGGTATTAGGCACTTAGTGTAATGATTGAACAAGATCTCCGTTCACTCCTCGTCCATTATGCTGCGTAGTCCACCTCACCTCCGTTTTAACGGTCCCATAATCGCTGTGATTCAAACCTGATACGGCCCGCTCCCTTGCATTAATTCTTCGTACCAGAATGACGTGTCCTGTTATACCACGGCTCTTCAACTGATCATTCCGCAGCCAGGTGTATACAGTTACCCGACGTCGATGGGATTCGGCCGTTCTATCCTTTAATACCTTTCTGCGCACGCATAACTTCATTCCTATCGCTGTTCACTCCCTCGATTTCATCGATTTCACTCTCAGCTCATTCACTACTCTGTCTCACCGTAAACCTACGCTGCTCCATTCTCTTCATCTCTCCGCTTAAAACCCTGACCAACAGGCTCGCAATTGTATCACGGCCATTCTACTGTAGCCGTGTAGTTCTCTGTTCCAGCCGTAATTTACGCTGAGGAGCACTGTTTTCCCGTGAAGTCTCTTTCGTCTAGCGTCCAAACAGTATTGTCAGAGCAGCAAGAGAAGTTGGTAACCGAAATGGGCAAGCTATTAAGAGCAGAGCCGGAAGGTTCTAAATTTTTAGACGGTTACCCACAAACAAGGAATGCCCTGCAGAAGGCCAAGTGGTTAAAATTTATTCAGAAATTCAAAGGATACCACAAAGAGGTTACCAAGGCCTTTGCTCGGTCGTTTGATGGGAAAACAAACACTATGGAGATTGGGGACCTGCAATTCACTGTCACAGAAAGCAGCTTGGCTCAAGCAACTGCTTTGCCTCGTACTGGAGAGCGATGGTTCAAGAATCGAACTGTTGAAAGCCAAGAGTGGAAGAACATATTGAAAAATCCAGGTATGGATACTACTATCTTCACCAAAGGAATACCTGTAAGTAACATTAAAAAGGAATGGACTGCCTTACTTTTGCTAGTGCAGAAATTTTTGACATGTGAAGGCAGATTTGGTACAATGTATGTTTATCACACAAAGATAATGATGCATTTTATGGCTGAACATACCATCAATCTCCCTTATTTCCTGCTGTCTAGTTTAAAGAAAATGAGTGCTACTGTGCAAAAACATGTGGGTAACATTGAGCCACACCTATACCACCATGGCCTCATCAAAATATTAATTGAAGAGCAGTTAAAAATCAGGAAGGACAAATGGGAGAAATTCCTTATTAGGAACCATTTTCAGGAGGCGGCTGAAACCTCTGTTAGCTCTCCTAAAGTACCAGCCTCCATTAGCTCTCCTAAAGTGCCCCAGAGAAGTAGAAGAAAAGAAAAAGAAACTGCTGCCCAAGATACTGATGTAGAAGAAACTGTCCAAGAAATCATTGCAGAAACTCTTCAAGAAATTGCCCAAGAAGCCGTCCTAGAAACTGGTCAAAAAGAGAAGGAAAAGGGCAGCAAAACAAAAAGACAGAAAAGGGATAAGGGAAAAGCTATTTTGCAAACACCATCCCCTTCACCTGAGCCTTCAACTGAAGAAGATACCCAAACATTAGCTCATAGGCTTGCTCAGCTTCAGGAAACTGCCATCTCCAAGAAGAAAAGCACTAGCATACAGGTAAGAATAAGTAGAAGGCTCATAGAAAGGAAAAGTGTAATAAAAGGGAAACAGTCCCATTTTGTTGACTTGAGCACACCTGAGAAGAGGCAAATTCAGCTAGACATTGACTCAAGTCCTCCAAGAGAGGAAAGCCCTTTTCAACAAGAAAGAGAGAGCAACTTTCAAGGGTTTGAATTCAGACCAAGGAAAACTCCAGATATTGACCCTGTTCAGCAAGAAGCATATGACTATTTAGAAACATTGGAGCAATCTGTTGCTAGTCCTAGCACAGTCTTGCCCCTTGAACAGCAGGTTCAATCCCTGAAGCAAGAAATATTTGAGCTAGAAGTCTTAAATCGCCACATCAAAAATGAAAATGAAAAATTGAAACAACAAGGTAACGTGGACAAGATGATCCACGACAATACCATGCTTCATTTGGGCCTTTGGCAAAGAAAGAACAGAAAGTTGAAGAGAAAATACAAAAAGTTGAGCCGAGCATTGATCAACTTAAAATTCAGGTGCTTGGTGAAGAAACCGAGAACAAGTTTGGCAACAAAGAGGAAGAGAAGAAGGTTGGATGTCTTGGCAGAGGCATCTGAGCATATGAACTAAAGGATTATGCAAAGTTTTGGTTGCATGAGGACATGCAACACCCTCAGAGTGGGGGTATGTTGAGCCTCAACCTTGCACTCACTTAGCTATCCTCCCAACAGTCTTTTCCCATTCACTTTCTTCCTTTTTCCATCTTTTCCTCCATTAACTTGTTCAAATTATTGCATTAACATGTCTTTTTATCATGGTTTGTTAACTATGCTAATGTTTGACTGTTTGATTAGAATTTTGGAACATATACAGCAATTCCGCAGCTGATCAGCAATTCCGCAGCTACTCAGAGATTCCGCAGCCTTTTTGTTGTTTGATATACTCCACGTGTCTTCTTAAGGAACGGGCCACATGGGCACGTTGGGATGGATGTACACATGGATCGTATGCTATTGGTTGAGTCAAACCAGTCACGTATACCCTTGGTCAACGCAGGTCTTCCCTCGGTCAAACAGTCAAGTTCTAGACGGTGGCACGTGAGCCGTGAGCAGCTGAGACACGGAACCGTAGCTGGCACTTCCTCCACGCCACGAGGACAGCAAAAGACAGGATCCAAACATAGATTTACTTCCCATGATGACCGTTTCCTCCAAACGTGCACGGAGTTGCCTGCGTGTTGCTGCATAAGTTAATTAGTTAAGACTGCGTGTTGCTGCGTAGTTAATTAGTTAGGCTGTAGTTGCTTAGTTCACGCAGAGGGTAGTTTGTCCCTGCGCCTATAAATAAAGCGTGTGCCAACGCTTATAGATTAGCTTTTTGAATATTGTAAGTGCTGCGCTTATTTTGTTATAAAAACTCTGTTTTAGAAGGCTGTTTCTACAACACTTTTTCACTGTATTTTGACATGCTGGTTTTATAAAAGAAGACTGTTTCTGTTCACCTTTTCGTAGCTGATCTTTAGCTGGTTGCGTGGATGGAGGGCCCCCATCTATGACAGCCTGTGTACATAGTGTTTGATTTCATTTTCCTGCTTTCAGCAATTTTTATTTCTTTCATCATGTATAATAGTGTACAGTTTGATTTCATGTCATTTCATTTCCAGCATTTATTTTAAACTGATCAGTATTGTTTTCTGCAGGTTTTAGCCCGGGATTGTGTGTCTTGTGTATTTGCTTTATCTCTGATGGTATTTTCAGTTGTCATATTCATAGTTGCTGCCTTTACTCTGTTTTTCTAGCTTAACTTCTAGCTTAGTTTCTCAAGCTGTATGCTAACACATTGATGGTCTCCTTATCATAAGTTGTTCATCTTTAAGAGATCAGAATACTAATAAATTATAGCTTGCTTTGAGTAGTTTTGGCTTATATCACTAACTCTTTCTTCACTTGTTACACATAACAATGTATGTTGGAAGCAGAATGTTGGAGAAAGGCACAGTGGTGTTATAATTTGTCATTTAGAGCTTTATCACTTTTTAGACTTATCTCTAACTACTTCCTAATCGTGTTTTACATAGTACTATATGTTAGAAGCAGAGTGTTAGGAAGAGATGAACATTATCATTGGTCTTTGAAGTGGTTTTTCTTACCTTTTTATTTGCAGCAGCATGAGTAGTGACTAGTGCCATTAGAAAGTGGTTCTTTGCTTTCAGTTCATTTCAAGTTATTTATTTCTTTCAATCTCTTTCTTTGCAAAGTTTAGAAGGTAGTTAGGAAACACCAGTTACACACACTCACTCATTTAGGAATCACCTTACACACACTATCACTCATCTGTTTATAAAATCATCACTCCATCTTAGGAAGTTAAATTGACCATAAACAACACCCCAAAACGACAAAAAGATCTAAGAGGTTGCTTAAGTACATATAGTACACCTTCACTTCATCAGCTTACGAGCTCCTGGTTGACAATTTATGATAGCAATTTAGACAACACTAAATTGACTAAACACCTTCCTAGTAGGATATTGTAATCGAGGTTTCCATCGATAACTTCGACGTCAATTTCTACTGTCTTGCCCCCTAGTTCAACTTGCAAGTTACTTAAAATCCCATACGGGGTGTATGTTCATCCATCGAATGCTTTTAATGTCGTTGATGATCTTGACAGGGGAGGTGATCCTAAAGTTTTCCAGCAACTCATTGACATATTGCATGTAGATGCCCCCTCATCAATAATTGTTTGATGAACAGTTTTGCTGAGGGATTTCACTTGTATGAGGAAAGCGAGTTGAGCTGGTAACTGAGGTTCATATCCTTTATGATTAAAGGCCACAAGATTGGAATCCATTGGGTCAATCCCTCCTATTGCTGAAAATAGAGCCTGCTTTTGGGAGGGGCAATTTTGCAGTACTTCAAGTGTTGACATAGAGGACGGCGATTAGGCCAGGTCCTCTACTATATTATAACTTTGTGTTGCTCGGGCACAAGGATTAAATGTCGATTTGTGTACTACTCCCTTTGGCGGCTTTATTGTTAGCTCAGGAATGATGGGTGGCACAACTTCGTTTGAAGTTGTTGTCGAACTACTAGGTTGATCTGCAGCCTTGTTGTTCAATAGCTACGGATTCTCGTAATCTTTATTCCTTGTCGATATCAAAGCATCATTTTTCTGTTTCGAAATGGACAACATAAGCACTTGGGATGGGGAAGCATTGTCGCTAGCAACCAGATTGGTTTCTGGGTTTGGAAACGGATCCGTTAAGACTGCTGAGGTTTTTGAAGTCTTAAAGAACTTCTTAATCTCAGCTCTATATGGACAATCACTCGTCCAATGGTCTTCATCACATATGTGACATGGCGAAGGAGGTTTCTTTTTCCCATAAGGGTTTGCAGAAGATTTTTCAGGAGACGAATCATCCTGTTTCTTCTTTTTGCTTTTCCCTTTCTTCTTGCCCCCTGGTTGCTTCGGTTCTTTGCCTTTGTCGGCCGACATGGCATTAACCTCCGAGGCAAGAAGTTCTTCATTTGCATTTTGACCAAAAACCATATGGGCTTTTTTAGATGTAGCCTTTGCGGTTTTCGTGCTGGTTGTACCTATCATGCCATCGTCGGCATGAGAGTCTTTGCTTAATTTAGGAGGAGGAGGAACGGAAAAATCTAGTCTAGGAGCATCGGGAATTTTGTCATAGAGCATGCCAGACTGAGTATAGATCAAGTCTAGATATTGCGCACAAGCAATGACTTGCTCTTCAGTGAAAACTCCCCCCTTTGCCACATCTTCTATAATAGAAGGTAACAATGACTTAATAAACCATTCAACTAGCAGTTGATCAAGAACATATGTTTTTACCATTCTACAATCGTCGCCACTCATGAATATGATCAGATATGTGAGTGGTTGTCGTCTATTTAAAATTGGTAAGAAGCTCTGTTCCTGTTTCGTACCTTATGGGTAGCTGAAAATGGGTTAAAAAGGTGGTGGCAAGGGCGCCGAAGTTATCGAATGAAGCTCTAGGCAATTCAATGTACCATTTTGTTGTCGGACTAGTTAACGTTCATTGAAAAAGGCGAAGCCTAATCGAATCATCGTTGAGAGTGTTGGACGAACACCACAGATGAAAGGTCATCACATGATTCGACGGATCTTCACCCGGATTTCCATTTAATTTAGGAATATCTGACAGAAGTTTATGAGGAATCGTCGGCCACCAAGGGGCGTAAGCAATTGGATCATTTGTTAGCCGATTTAGATCTGGTAATTCCAACGTTGCGACGAAAGGCAACTATTGATTCAGGTTTGGTGAAGCATACCCAGGATAAGATGGGATCGCTTGAGAAGTGGGTCTTTGCATACCAACATAATGTATTTGATGCTGATAACTTTGATAAGGTTTATGGGCATAACCATTATGATATGATTGATGGTGACCGTTTTGAATATACGGCTGCCCATTACCCGCAGAGCTTTGTTGCTCAGGTCCTCGGCAAGCTTGCTAGAATTGCGGTTGTTGATATTGCACCAGCCATGGTTGTGAATCCATTTGTTGTTGTCCACCACTGGATGTTTGACCAAGATGAGGGGTGATAGTACCCGTTTGATCCTGATTCGCTTCAGTTAAGGAGCCACTAATCGGCGATTGTGGTTAAGTCGTTGAGACAAGACATTGTTGTATTACGACCTAAGAGACTTGAGGTTGACATACAATAGGCAGCGCTTGTACTTGCGACAACATTACAATAGCCAGCATAGTGGGAATATTCGACATAGGTAGGTTTAGTTGCATTGAATATACAACTCTTGGCTGTTGAGGCAGTATTGGCACCCAACCACTGGATGCAATTCCAACTTGACCTGAATTCTATTGTGAACTCTCATATGGTTATTCTCCTGGAGGGAACAATGAAAAGGCATACTGCCCCCCATATGGTGGCAATCTAGTGTTCAAAGGAAAAATTGATCTTTGTAGACTAGACTGCCCAAATTGATACTGTTGTGAAGGATCAATTTGTTGAGACTCAACATACGAAATTCCAGATATTATTTCGGACAAACAAATGGGAATAGACCATACTGTCGAAACAGTCCCTGGGTGGACTCCATCTAGTGGTTGAGAGCTAGTCGGGACAGATGGTATACCAGCGAACATTGTTGGAGTAGTGGCAGGAGGTTCTGCTACTGCTTTATCAGATGACACAGTCCTAGATGTCAATGGTTGTTCAGACATATTGAGTCTATCCAAAAGACTTACTAGCGATTCTACAGGAACTTGCAATGAAGGTTGACTAACTTCTAAATTAGAAGGATATAGGTGGATCCCAATTCCAAAATGCAGTGGGGTACTGGATGGAATATCCTCCACAATCTCTTTTATTGCAATCAGTCCACATGGAAGAGGCAGACCGTCAGGTCTGTAAAATATTTCTGGTGCCGAAGAAGGTACACACTTTAAAGCGATAGATGTCGGAGGGGTGACGCCTTCCGAATCGGTCCTAGATGGAGTTGGTTCAGGAATAGGTGTGTTTACGGTTATAGTAGGATCAGTTCTAGTGTCCTCTTGTAACTGTGGAACTTCTTCTGTAGAGGCAGGGATACCAGAAATAGTTGGAGTAATTGGAGTTTCTGAGGATGTTGAAACACAAGTTTCAAACAAACCAAGAGACTTTGACCCAGTTAAACAAGATCGCTTGGCCCAGAATGGTTTCCTTTCCAGAGTCAAAGATGGTTGACTTGTTAGTCTCCGCAAACGATGGGGTTTTGATTGACTTTATTCCACGATTGCGGATTACTTAATCAACTCAAAATAAAAAAGGGGGAAATGTTATTCCGAATTAAATGAATTTTATGACGCTTTGACACAACTTGCTTTTCAATTTTTAAGATTCGAGAAAAAGTTAAAGATGACTCTAGTCGCCTTCGATTTTTAATGAGCCTGAAGTGACAAGTGCTTAGATGGACCTTTTCTTTTAGGGAGTCTGAAAAGGAACGAAAGTGACTACTCTAGAAATCTAGACAAAGGGATTACCAAACCAATCGCAAAACTGCAGAATACCTTTTACGGTACGGCAATCAATCTTCCCGAATGCTGTGTTCAGTGCATTGTGATCGATAGGGCGGCAGACACGGCTTCCTAAGGATAAAGGATGTAGCCTATTGTGGTCTCCCAATGTATACTCGATGGTACATGGGAGCACAAGTCTGTACTGGCACTTGTCGTCTCAAAGAGGAGGAATCACCCAACCTATGATGAAAGTGATAGTTACCAGGCTTTACGACGTCGGAATACATCTCTAGCCTAAACTTCTAAATGTTGTGCATTAGGTTCCAAAGCATTTTTATGTTCATTGAGGTTTATTTTACAGTTGATCTTTCTTAAGAAGTTTTCCTTTAAGGTTCACCGCGTGGTGTAGATATAAATTCCTAAATGTGCAATCTAAGATGACAAATAGTTGTTTACTTTCTTCTTGCAATGAAAATCCTAGCTACTAAGCAAAGAGAAATGAAATTCTTTCAACATAGAGTAGAGAGCACACACTAGATGCACTTTTCCTAAATCAACTTGAGCATGCAGTCTAAATGCAAATGCACATGCATGTATTGTTTCTCGGTTTCCTTAATGTGAGAATGACAAAGGAAAACTAAGTATAGATCTGAACTATCTTCTTCCAAAGCAACAGTACTAATAATTTTCTCTTCAAAAAACAAAAGGAAGGCTAAGACGACACTTTGCGATTTTGAATTTAAAACTACTTTCGACACTTGAAATACTAATGATTCAAATAAAATACAATGGTAAAAGTGTAATCGACTATCTAAAAGAGGAATGCTTTGCGACACTCTTTTTCTTGACTGAAAACAACACTTGCAACACTTTCAAATCAAAAGACGACAGTTCGATTAAGCTACTATTTGCAAAGGAGAACTGTAAATGATGAAAAATACATAAAAATCATTCACAATTCCTTTTGATGGAGGCTAAATAATGCAAATGAAGATGGTTTCAATAGAGATATACTGATCATAGACAGCAAAACTACTAAATAAAGCTGAAGACAAAGAAGAAAAAACCAAAATCTGGAGGCAGAAACAGTCTCATTCAATAATCGCACCTGTAACATAGGGAAACAGGGATGCATCTCACCTGCAACACATGGGAGGTGCGATGCATCCAGATTTCCAAGAAGAGATAGTTCGATGGTCCAGGGACGAGAATAAGCTTGGTTTTCACTCACAGTTTGCAGCTAAGTTCAGGGGTTTAGGCTGAGCTAATGATTGTCAGTAAACACAAGTATAGGGGCTGATCTAATGAGGTTATTTGAGCTACCACCAGGCCACTTAGGATGCTTGCAAGCTAGATGTTTAGTTCATAAACCAACCCGGAGATTGACTTAAGCATCGTTGATCTACTTTGCAGTTGCATAACAAAATAATTTCGAAGGCTAGCTGGCTTGATTTCAGGCTCCATCTATGGTTTATAAAGCAAACAACAGTAACAAAACAAACAAATTATTCGCTCTCAATCAGAGTCACCATTTTGTTATCGGGAAAACTAGTGTCCATTCAGAGCTGCTAGTCCCACTAAGACGGGTAGCTATCTTAGAAACAAACAAACTGAAGTCACTTGTGTTTTCCTTTACGAGAGATAGATGAGAGAGAAGCAGAGAGTACCAACCTTAGTCTTTCGCTAGTCTCCTTGCTCGTTTCCTCTCTCCCTTGATAGAGCTTTCGCCACTCCTTTCTCACTTGTTCTACTTCAAAGAACACCTGTAGAGTCAAAGCAGCAAAACACCATCAAAGCATAGAGATCTATAACCATAAACAATTTAGGATCAGATGTACATTAACCATATAAATTCATATACAAATACAAGATTTAGAGATATACAAGCATATGGAGGAAAACTCAAATAGCTTTATTGATAGAAGTAGTAGAACAGAGGATTACAACCAGGTTGTCTGATCCAGCATCATCCTCCCAGCATGAAAGCCCTCTTCACCTCATACAAAGCAAGATCACCCAACAATGTCTTCAAAGAGAAACCAACAACACTTCCTTGCAAATTACAAAATTCCATCCTCTGGATCTCTAGGATGAGGGATCCATATATAGATGTTTACAGGAGAGTGAGTCAGCTTCTAGGATTTTGATTAATGTCATTTCACTGATAGTTCTTGGTTCCACTTGGAGATTTCATGGTCTCTTACTCATCCTTGGGCGAATTTAGAGAGGCAAGTGTCATATGAGCAGTTTCTAGAAGATTCTTTGAGTTTCCACCTAGCAAACTGCTTCTGCCATTTGTCTGCTCTCGCTCATCGCACCCTACAGAAGGGCTTTCTAGTATGCATCGCACCCCCCATATGTAATAGGTGAGATGCATCGCACCCTATGCATGGAGCAGTCTGTATGGTCCAATTTTGAGCAGTTCTGAGTAGTTTTTCATGGAGAACTTCTGGGAGATGATGTAATCAGCTAACCTTGTTCCTTTAGGGTGTGAAACAACACTTTTAGGGGTTTAGAAGCCCTTGTTTTATGGACATATGTGATTGGGGTTGCAGTGCCCAATAGTTTATGGACATATGTGATTGGGGAAAACACATCACTCGAAAGAGTGAGGAAACAATAGCTCCCATGCTATAAATGTAGTCACGCCCAAGGAGTAGATTGTAATCTAGAGGTCCTTAGACTACCATCATGTTTAGATGAACAGTTTTCCTTCTCAAAGTTATAGGAAAATTTGGAAGGATCCCTAACGGTCGACTGGTTACTTTGTTGAAGCCTATCAGATTTCGAATCTCAGGCAGAAGTGATGGTGAACCAAGCGCTTTCCAAGCAGTTGAGGAAAGGATACTCACAGAAGCCCCTTCATCTATAATAGTACCAACCACGATCATTCTGTAAGCTTGTACTATGATTGAGAATGATACATTAGATGGTAGGTGGTGTCTGCCTAGTAGATTCTAATCGAAGGAAATGACAAGATTGTTTGGAGGTGGGACCGAATAAACAGCCGGATAAATCTCTGATGAACTTCCTTCCTGTGGTAAAGGAATGGGTAGATTTCCCCCATGTTCATTAGAGTCTGTGTTTACGAAAAGAATTTGAACGGTGTCGTTCTCATTCTCTTTGGTGACAGTATCATCTGAAGGTGGACCCTCTAAAGACAAGATTGGGTCGACTGCCATCTCGACCTGTTGACTTTGGTCCAGTGTGGACTCAGAGGGTTTATCTTCAATGATAGGTGCTTCGACCGACAACAACGGTGTGTCAGTCGGATTTTCAACTAGTGATGGACTCGGCAAGAGTTTCTTGTATCCAGGAGGAAGTCACTGCAGTGACGTAGGACGGTTATCCAAGACTCTTTTAGCTTCGTCTAGGAAAGGAAAATGGTGGAGGACATGATCGCCTTCACACAGTCTATAATGGAATTTGCATCTTCCTTTCTTTCCATTGGCTTCGTTTTCGGTAGTTGATGGTGTGCTTTCAACATGATCGTTAGCGGTTGAAGACATCGAATTGTGCAAGCAGGGAGACCAGTCCCTCAAGATCCGTGGGATGCAGGGACAATCTCGATGATAGTGGTCTCCCTTGCAAATGACATGTGGAGATTTAGGTTTGGAAGGTGCAGTGTGTGGATTTTTTCTAGATGATGCACAGTTGCCCCCTTTTGCTATTGGATTCTTCTTCTTCTTCTCCTTCCCTTTCTTCTTCTTCTCAGTTACTTGGTTTTTAGCGTTACTAGCTTCACCAAGCGAAGAGGAAGAAGGAGAGGGAGAAACAAACGAAGTAGAAGGTGGGGGAGCAACTTCATCTGGTTGTTGATTGGATTGCTGAGGAATAGCGGTGTTTTGAATGACAGAGGTTGAGAAAAGCCATACTGGTAGGCCAATTGTGAGTTCTGGAAGGGACAATGTGGCCATGTGTGGAGCACCAACATCCCCCCAAGAGGAGAAGGGACTAGGATTTCCCCCAAGGGGAAATCCTTGATTGGTAGACTCCATTTTCTCAACCTAAGACCAACGAGGGAATAGTGACGTTATTCCAATTAAAATAAATTTTATGACGCTTTGACACAACTTGCTTTTTCAATTTTTAAGAGTCGAGAAAAAGCTAAAGATGACTCTAGTCGCCTTTGATTTTTAATGAGCCTAAAGTGACAAGTACTCAGATGGACCTCTTCTTTTAAGGAGTCTAAAAAGGAACGAAAGTGACTACTCTGGAAATCTAGACAGAGGGATTACCGAACCAATCGCAAAACTGCAAAATACTTTTTACGGTACGACAGTCAATCTTCCTGAATGTTGTGTTCAGTGCATTGTGATCGATAGGGCGGCAGACACGGCTTCCTAAGGATAAAGGATGTAGCCTATTGTGGTCTCCCAATATATACTCGACGGTACGTGGGAGCACAAGTCCGTACTGGCACTTTTCGTCTCAAATAGGAGGAATCACCCAACCTACGATGAAAATGATAGTTACTAGGCTTTACGATGCTGGAATACGTCTCTACTCGACTTCTAAATGTTGTGCGTTAGGTTCCAAAGCGTTTTTATGTTCATTGAGGTTTATTTTATAGTTGATCTTTCTTAGGAAGTTTACCTTTAAGGTTCACCGCGTGGTGTAGATATAAATTCCTAAATGTGCAATCTAAGATGATAAACAGTCGTTTACTTTCTTTTTGCAATGAAAATCCTAGCTACTAAGGAAAGAGAAATGAAATTATTTCAACATAGAGCAGAGAGCACACACTAGATGCACATTTCCTAAATCAACTTGAGCATGCAGTCTAAATGCAAATGCACATGCTTGTATTGTTTTTCAGTTTCCTTAATGTGAGAATGACAAAGGAAAACTAAGTATAGATTTGAACTATCTTCTTTCAAAGAGACCATACTAACAATTTTCTCTTCAAAAAACGAAAGGAAGGCTAAGACGACACTTTGCGATTTTGAATTTAAAACTGCTTTCACCACTTGAAATACTAATGATTCAAATCAAATACAATGGCAAAAGTGTAATCGACTATCTAAAAGAGGAATGCTTTGCGACACTCTTTTCCTTGACTGAAAACGACACTTGCGACACTTTCAAATCAAAAGACGACAGTTCGATTAAGCTAATATTTGCAAAGGAGAACTGTAAATGATGAAAAATACATAAAAAAACATTCACAATTCCTTCTGATGGAGGCTGAATAATGCAAAGGAAGTTGGTTTCAACAGAGATATATTGATCATAGACAGCAAAACTACTGAATAAAGCTGAAGACAATGAAGAAAAAACCATAATCTGGAGGTAGAAATAGTCTCATTCAATCATCTCACCTGTAACACAGGGAAATAGGGATGCATCTCACCTGCAACACACGAGAGGTGCGATGCATCCAGATTGCCAAGAAGAGACAGTGCGATGGTCCAGGAATGAGATTGAGCTTGGTTTTCACTCAGAGTTTGTAGCTAAGTTCAGGGGTTTAGGCTGAGCTGATGATTGTCAGTGAACACAAAGTATAGGGGATGATCTAATGAGTTTATTTGAGCTACCACCAGGGCACTTAGGATGTTTGCAAGCTAGATGTTCAGTTCATAAACCAACCTAGAGATTGACTGAAGCAATGTTGATCTACTTTTCAGTTGCATAGCAAAAGCAGTTCGAAGGCTAGCTGACTTGACTTTAGGCTTCGTCTATGGTTTATAAAGAAAACAACAGTAACAAAACAAACAAACTATTCGCTCCCACCTCAGTATTTCGCTAGTCTCCCAATAGTTTCCATCCTCTTCACCTCAATCTTTCGCTAGTCTCCTTGCTCGTTTCCTCTCCCCCTTGATAGAGCTTTCGCCACTCCTTTCTCGCTTGTCTCGCTTCAAAGAACACCTGTGGAGTCAAGCAAAAAAATACCATCAAAGCATAGAGATCTATAACCATAAACAATGTAGGATCAGATGTACATTAACCATATAAATTCATATACAAATACAAGATTCACAGATGTACAAGCATATGGAGGAAAACTCAAATAGCTTTATTGATAGAAGTAGTAGAAGAGAGGATTACAACCAAGCTGTCTCATCCAGCATCATCCTCCTAGAATGAAAGGCCTCTTCACCTCATACAAAGCAAGATCACCCAACAATGTCTTCAAAGAGAAACCAACAACACTTCCTTGCAAATTACAAAATTCCAGCCTCTGGATCTCTAGGATGAGGGATCCATATATAGATGTTTACAAGAGAGTGAGTCGGCTTCTAGGATTTTGATTAATGTCATTTCACTGATAGTTCTTGATTCCACTTGGAGATTTCATGGTCTCTTACTCATCCCTGGGCGAATTTAGAGAGGCAAGTGTCATATGAGCAGTTTCTAGAAGATTCTTTGAGTTTCCACCTAGCAAACTGCTTTTTCCATTTGTCTGCTCTCACTCATCTCACCCTACAGAATGGATTTCCAGTATGCATCGCACTCCCCGTGTGTAATAGGTGAGATGCATCACACCCTATGCATGGAGCAGTCTGTATGGTCCAATTCTGAGTAGTTCTGAGTAGTTTTTCATGGAGAACTTCTGGGAGATGATGTAATCGGCTGACCTTGTTCCTTTAGGGTGTGAAATAACACTTTTAGGGGTTTAGAAGCCCTTGGTGTATGGACATATGTGATTGGGGTTGCAGCGCCCAAATATGTCTATAACACTTATGTTGCTGCATAATGTATTATAAGGCAAAATTATCCATGTATAGAACAAACTCATTAGGCATCAAGCAATGCCTCCAATGCTTCAAAGCTTGAACCACTGCATAAAAATTTTTGTCGTAGGAAGAGTATTTCTGCTTTGACTCATTTAACTTCTCGCTGAAATATGCAATGACCTTATCTTATTGGCTCAGTATAGCTCCAATGGTTGTCCCACTAGCATCACATCTCACTTGAAAGGGCTGATTGAAGTTTGTCAACTTCAACACTGACTTCTCAGTGATCTTCTTCTTCAATAGTTGGTTTTTTTTTTTTTTTTTGTTGCTATTGTCCAATAAAATGCCTACCTATTCTTCTTGATGGTGTCAATGATAGGTGCACAAATGCCACTAAAATTCCTGATAAATTTTCTGTAGAAGCTGGCTAAACCATGAAAACTTCTCACCTCAAAAATATTCTTAGGTGAGGGCCAATTTACAATTGCTTCTATTTTTTCTGGAGCCATTTTCAATCCATCCTTAGAAATGACAAAACCCAAGTATACAAGTTCACTCTTCATAAAAGAGCACTTCTTCATGTTGATCAATAGCTTTTATTGCTGCAATCTCTCTAAAACATACTTCAAATGTCTTAAGTGCTCTTCTTTAGTTTGACTGAAAATTAAAATGTCATCCAAGTAAATAATGATAAACTTACCAATGACCTCCTTCAAGACTTCATTCATCAGTCACAAAAAGGTATTGGGTGCATTTGACAAGCCAAATGGCATGACCATCCACACGTACAAGCCTTCATTGGTCTTGAAAGTTGTCTTCCACTCATCTCCTTCTCTGATATGAATTTCATGATAATCACTTTTCAGGTTAAGCTTTGAGAAGTAAGTTTCCCCACCCAAGCAATCCACCATATCATCCATATGTGGCAATGGAAACCTGTAACGAATGGTGATCTTGTTGATTGCTCTAGAGTCAGTGCACATTCTCCATTCTCCACCCTTCTTTGGACTTAATACTGTAGGTACGACACATGGACTCAAACTTTCTCTTATTAGTCCTTTGTCCAACAATTCTTGGACTTTCTTCCTCACTTCCTCATTCTCTTTGGGTGTCATTCGATATGCAACCTTGTTTGGAAGAATTTCTCCCGGTATCAAGTCTATGTGATGACTGATGCTTCTTTTGGGTGGCAACTCACTTGGAAATTCATCAACTACAATATCATGAAACTCATGCAACAACTCCTGAACTTCAAGAGGTAAATCTACAATTTCGGTGTGCAGAAGTACTACCTTTGGCTTGCAAATCACTGCATAGCTTACCTCTTCTTCTTCCATCTGTTGTAGAAATTCCTTTCCACTAAGTAGCAGTGCTTTTGGGCTGCTTGTTTCAGTTGTACCTTCCTCTTTCAATGGTACAAGAGTGTGCTTGTTGGGCTAATTTATTAACACAAATTAACACAAGTATTTCATTATCAATCCCGGTTTGTAAAACTTGGAGGCATGTCCACAATGTATGGATAACAGATGTAGTCAAGCTTAGAAGATAAAATATGAATAAATAACGAAGCATATATTACAAATATAAATCTAATTAAATAATTTCTAATCCACTTTTGCAATATATGTGAGATGAAGTGGCTTTTAACTTAAGAGATCCATTTGTGTTTTTCTTCTATAATATTACTTGATGAATAGAAACAAAAAACCATTAATTGACAATGGCTTAAGATGCATAAATAAACAATGAAAGAGGCTCCTAACTTAGGAGATCCTTGATATTTCTCATCACAAATTCATTAATCATTATGCTATTATTAGAAAGCTGGAATTGCATAAAACTTCTTGAAAACAAGAAAGATGAAATCTAGTTTTTATTCATTAATTCAATAGAAGGAGGGTTCAAATTGAACACTGTGTTGTCCCTTCATATCAAAATGATAAATAAACTAAGATTCATCAGCAAACATAAATCATCATACATCAATTCAAGTAAGCAAATCTGAAGCAAAACAAGTAAACAAATATGAAGCAACTAGTTCACGAAAATCAAGCTAGTTTAACAATGAAGTGTACTTAGCTTGGAGTGGGGGCCCTCCACCCTTGCCTTGCACACTTGAAGAGAGGTTATCAACTACTGCAACTTCAGTTAATCATCCACACCATTGAACAACAAAATGAAATTAGAACAGGTTCTTCAAATTAACTTCAGATATTCAAATGTCTCCACATAAATTATACAAATGCTACATGCATAAGCCTTCAAAGTTTTGGATTAAATAGAAGATCATGAAACAAACTGATCTAAAGAATCTCTAACAACTATATCTATCCATATCCACCTATCCAAGTTGAATTCATCCAACCTATCACTAAAAATATGGAAAATACCATGAAACCATAAAACTGTCCTATTTTCTAGGGATTTTCTGAGTGACTGATCATGGTTGACCAACTTTGACCGGGCCTGATTTAGCTTGTTTTGACTAAACCAATTGGAGTTAGTTTATTCCTAGTTCCAAAGCTTTCCATAAATGTATGCAACTCATGTCCAGGTGTCCTGCAAATATGACATCCATATAGCTATTACGAGAATTTCTAATTCTGCCCAAAAATTGCACTTGAAATTCAATTTTCATAAAAAATTTCTAGAAATTGCAAAATTAAAATTAAATACCTGAATATACATAAAATACATCAAAATGAGGTGGATGTGATGGAAAATGGATGGAAAATATAAGAATTAAGTATGTTTTCTTAAGCAAAACTTGACGAAAAATGAGGGCCAACAGTGCTTGATGGCATCCTTTTCGAACTTATAACAATTGCTCTCTCCATCATGTGTCACTTTCCTATCAAACTACCATGGGCGACCCAAAAGAATGTGGCAAGCATCCATTGGCATTACGTCACAGAGCACCTTGTCCTTGTACCTGCCTATCTGAAACTCAAATTCACTTTGTTCATGCACCAACAATTGGTGTCCTTTTTGCAACTACGATACCTTATAAGGTGTGGGGTGCTTAATCTTTTTCAATCCCAATTTTTCCACCATTTCTTGGGAAACTAGATTGTCTGTACTTCTGCTGTCAATCACTAATTTGCAGCATTTGCCTTTTGCCTTACACATTGTCTTGAATAAGGATTTCCTTTGAATTGGTTCAGCAGTCTCCTTTGTTGGTTTTAAAAGGACTTTGTGTACCATCAACACCTCTCCAGTCTCTGGCACATTCTCTACCTCAGGTACTTGTGCCTCTGCTGCTTCGGTTTGAGCTATGTATGCACCTTGCTGTCCCGTATTGTCATTCTCAGGATATTCAAAAGATCGATGACCCAATTTTTTTACATTTGTAACACTGGTAGGCAATCTCTCTGCCTCTTCCTCTACCTCTACCTCTCTGATAAGGTATTCCTCCTATGCTGCCACCTTCTTTCTCTAACTGCCCTTGCTGATTTGAATTGTCTTCAACATTCTTTTATGCATGAAACTTTCCTCTTCCATTTGTCTGTACTTTCCCTTTGGAAAAACCACGTCCTCTGCCAGAGCTTTGCTTTCTAGCTATCTTTTCTTCTACCTTCAAAGCGCACTAGTGTGCTTCCTCTATTGTCCTTGGAGAAAGTATGCTGATTTCATCTTAAATATCTAGCTTCAAACCATTGATATACCTTGTTGTCTTTTCCAAGGTATCTTCTACATAGCCTGCTCTCAAATTCACCTTGTAAAACTCTTCGGTGTATTCTCTCACTGTCATTATCTTTTGTTTAAGATTTTTCATTTGTTTGTAAAGAGTTAGCTGGTAATCCTTTGGTAAGAACTTACTCTTCATCTTTGCCACCATTCTATCCCATCTCTTGATCAATGGTTTGTCCTTCTTTCTTCTTTCAACCTGTACATTGTCCCACCATAGTGCAGCATGGCCTTTCAACCTTGTCACAACAAACTTGACTCTCTTATCCTCATCAATCTCCTCGTACGCAAAACACTTGTCTATCTCACTGATCCAATCTAGTAGATTCTCATCTTTCAAATTGTCATCATAAATAGAGATTTTAGGCTTTTTCCTTGAACTTGAGCTCAATACTGCTCTCAACAACTTAATCTCAATAGATTCTTCAACAGGTGTTGCTCCTTCTTCTTCAAGTTCCTCTTTAGCCTTACTAACATCTCCACTTTCAGGATCCTGTTGTCTCCCTACTTCCATGGCTCCTAACCAAATTTGTAGTCTCCTTATCTCTTCCCGGAGTTCTGCATTTCTCGTGGATCTACCTCCTTGACCTCGTTCCCTTCCTGCACACCTATTCATCTCCCTATATTGTAGATACCAACAATGTTAAGGCTCCGATACCACAAATTTATGGTTGTTACAAACCGTCGTTCTATTACAGTATGAACAACAAATCTTTACTCTCACAACAAACTACACTGTTGTTACAGGCTCTCTTAGGAAACTACAATGTTGTTACAGATTCTCACAACAAACTAAAATAATGTTACAGGCTCTCAGAGAAAAATACAGTGTTGTTACAGGCTCTCACAAAGAACTCGGTCCTATTACAGGACTCTCGCAGCAAACTACGGTGTTGTTACAGGACTCTCACAGCAAACTACGATGTTGTTATAGGAGGAACACATTGTTTTTTTTCCCAATCGTGCAGTCTGTAAAAATAAAGTTTAAAGATCCCTTCGTAACTCCGAAATGAAGGATCTTTTAAGGAAATTTCTCATGATTTACCAAATAGACCCTGCTTTGAACAAAACCTAGATGCCAGCATTTTGAAATTCATCTTCCTTTGATCAGAAATAGACCCACAAAATTGGATTTTCTTTACAAATTTTCTTTCTTCTATTTGCTTGATACAATGTTCTATATTCTCGAATCTGAAATGTAAAATGACTCTTTCCATTACACAATCTTGGATGCAAAAGTACTGGATTAAAATATTAACTGAAATATGATTCTTCAGGTTTTCATTTAAATGTAAATAACAGAGAAAATACAGTGCAATAATTCCTCATTCAATACAACAATTTAAAGACCAAATCAATTCCAATCTCCATATATTAATATTATGGTTCATAAACATCACAAACACATATGTAAATAATTGTCTCGCACACACTTACATATTCAATTTGCTGTTAGAAAAACCACTGGTCTAAGAAATCTTGTTCAATTAACTTCAATCTCACACCAAAATTTCCAACACCCAAAAATGTTCCTCCTCTCTCCTTCAAAACTAAAAGGCCATTGTCTATGAAATGGGTTCATGGATGTGAACCAATTTCCCTTAGCCTTAACTACCTACTAACTATAAAATCATTTCTTTTAACTATATATTCCTAACTAATTTTAATTGAATATCAAAAACTTTTTCAAAATTAAACTTTAAAATGTTCTAGCCTTGATATGTCATCAAT